>OZ017739.1:295890357-296490357 GCA_963969285.1 Odontomyia ornata | reverse complement strand
CGGGCTTGACGAAGTTGGAAGGTATGATATTACGGTGTACTTGTGTTTGCTTTGGAGCAAATTTAACTTTTGCATCTTGATATCGGGAGCATCCTCGATATGATGCTGGGAGACCAAAAACACCGCAGTTAACGCAGTATAATTTTTCTTTAGGCTCCGTCTGATCCAATTTGCGCTCACCGGGAGCATGAACGTCTTTGCATTTAACGCAACGATAGTGCATGGCACAATTGGCAGCCGCATGTCCAAATCTTTGACACCGGTAACACTGGTTGACTTCTCTTTTCTGGAGGCATTCCCACCTCACCACTCTGAAATTCAAGTACCTTATTTGTCGAAGGGCACTTGGACTGCTCTTATTTGCAATTTGTACCAGGTAAAGTGGTAAATTTTTCCTTTCTATGGTCGACCTTCTTGTCACAAAGGCTTTGACTGAAACAAAATCAATATCTGGTGCAGCCTCCTTGAGCACCTGAAGAAGATCGAACGTATTCTCTCCGCTGTCCAAACCCTTCAACAAAAAGGTCTGATTCTTTTCACTTTTTGGGGTATAGGTGAAGTGTGGAACCTCCCCAGAAATCAGCGCATCTTTGGCTGACTTGAAATCAACCAGTGATTTTGTCCTTATAGTTTATTTTTCGGCATTAACTCTTTTGATTTCGAAATTGGCCAGTTTATTTTCGGCTGCCAATAGCCGAACCATATCTTTCCCGGTTTGTCCGAACACGTTGATTGGCGGAACTTTTTATGTCTTGTTGGAAGCTTTTTCAGAGGAACCAGCAGAACTGCGGGCTGGTTTTTTCTCCTTATTTTTGTTCTTTAAATATTGAATGAAATTAACGTCATTATCTTGATTAAAATTACCTCCGATGTTTTCTTCGATTTCCATATCTTCGGCTAATCCCTCCAGCGTTGCAAAATAATTTGGGCTCTCGTTGGTGCCACCAGCACTTAGAACTTCCTCTGGATTTACTTGCATTGAACTTTTCTTCGGCTTTGTTACCTGTTGCCATTGATTTTGTGGCTGCGTCTTTTGAGGCTTCATCCCTTTCTTGAAAAGATCCTTGAGAGACTGTATCTCTTGCCTTAGTTCATCATTTTCTTTCTGCAATTTGGCCATTTGTTGATTGTCCGCTATTATTTGCAGCTTGCACCCTCCATCTACGGAGTTTTCTTCGTTATGTTTTCTTTTGGTGATTGTCGCCAGTTTCGTATTCGTCGTTTCCCCAGGTTGCCCCAACGGTGGGAAGCCGTCGGGCTCCTCCATACCAGCGGCGAAATTTTCTTTGTGAATTCGTTTTTCGTTACCAATCGAAGTAAAAATATTCGATACAAATTTTCTGAGTCGATTACTTCGACAATATAAGATTTTTTCCGATAAAAATTAACTTCGGACAAACGTTTTTAAAAAATTAATTTTAATTTTTGAAAACTTTTGACAGGAGCGATTTAAAAGACGTCTATACGCAAAGACTACTACGATCCATTTCCATGTCTTCTCTTTGTGATATTCATTTGGATTTAAATTTAATCTTGAATGGGTATCTTATTTACACCCCTAATTTCCACTATTCCGTCGCTATGAAGTGAGAGCCCACGTTCGACGCGCTATGCTACGTAAGGTTTCAGATCCTTAGCATGCCATAGATCCGCTTCATCTCCTTCTCGAGTGACCAGCCGGTAGGTAGACGCTGACTCTTTCCTTTGGATTCTGAAAGGCCCTAAATATTCCGGTGTCAGCTTCGCAGCATCCGACTGAGCGAAGTTTCGTCTCCAAACCATATCGTTCACCTGGAATGGTGGAGCCCACTTTCGAAGGTTTGTTTTTTTGTGAGCTTAACTTTTCTTAACTTCCTCGCGCATTTTAGCCATCAAACTCTCTCGTACCCTTGGATCATTTTGAACCTCCTCTTTCTCTATTGGGTGAAGGCCTTTCTCTTGAAGTTACCGTTTCCCGTCCAAAGTTTACAAAATATGGGGTCACCTCCATAGTTTCGTGAGTATACGTTCGCAGAGCACACCCTATTTTTGATATTTCTTTACCCCATAACTTAAGACTATCACCTACGTACGACCTCAGCATCCTTTAGATTGTTTGATTCACCCGTTCTGAGGGATTGGCCTGGGGGTGATAATAAGCCGTGTACTGAATCTTAGTACCATACGTGGCGTCGTATGTCCTGCCAGCTCCCATATGACCTGCCTTTGGATCGTCGTGGCACTGTCGGAGAACCTTCTCCCACTCTCCCTTGGGTATAACCCGTTTCCAGCTATTGCCACTTAATTCTGGGTACCTGCCCGTGATGTGCTTCCACAGTTGCCCATATCCACCCTCCAGTTTGGAAAGTTTTGTGGCTCTCTTCTCACGTCCGAAATCATCCTCTGCAGCCACTTATCTCCACTGCTCGTCTCTGCCCGGACGACACAGACATCGGGGACTGACCGTGACAAGGCATCTGGCACGAGATGCTCTTTGCCCTTCCTATGCAGGATGTCGAAACCGCGCTGCTGGAGTCGAACAGCTCATCTCGCCAACCGTCCATTTGGATCTTTAAGGTTGTTTAACCAGGCCAACGAATGGTGATCCGTGATCACACTGAATTGAGTTTCTTCGAAATATGGGCGCAGTTTGCTACTGGCCACAGCACCGCTAAACATTCTTTTTCCGTGGTCGAGTACTTCTTCTCTGCTTTTGTCAAGCTACGACAGACTACCTACTCCCCTTCCGCGTCCTCTGTTCTGTTCTGTGTCAGAAGCATCGGTTTGCACTTTGAAGGGCTTGGTGAAATCAGGGCATGTAAGGAATGGTACTGTAGATAGCTTGGTTTTACAACGCAGGAAATCCTCCTCATATTTGGCAGTCCACACAAATTTTCTATTTTCCTCAGCAAATCGGTCAGAGGAGTGGTTAGTGTGTCTCGTTCTGATACCTTGTTGAGTTTTCGATAGTCAACGCAGAAACGGTTTTTCCCATCTTTCTTCTTGACTAGCAGGGTCGGAGATGACCAAGCACTAGAGAAAGGTTCAACGACTCCTAAGTAAGTGAGCACGGTTTCCATTTTCCGACGGGTTCAGCGCAGAGTTTTCGACTCCCGTAGCAAAACAGGTGGTGCAAAAATTGTCAGATGTCTCTAAATGGGGAGTGAGGTTCTCCTGCGACCGCTCTGGGTCTGTCAATGCTTTCTTAGAACGAGTGGAGGAGCTAAGCGTGGTAAGCGCAAAAAAGTAACAAAAAGCAAGCACCTTCTCTTTGCCACTGAACTTCAACTCCGCTCGCGACAAGGAATGGCAGTAGAATTTGTGAAATTCTTGGCACACCCGATTATGTCGCACCTGGACTACTACAATATGATCCATCATCATTGCAAACTGATGTATGGTTGGTTGGTCTATTGGCCTATGTATTGTTGACTGAATGTACACCAGTTGGTGGCGAAACAAAACAGGAGACGTTTTCTTTCTCCAAAAGTTCACATCCTTCCGTTTCATCTGAATTGTCAGGACAGTCTTTTTTCCCCTCACATTCTGATCTCACAGGAATGCACGATCTATCAGCACACGCATGTTCGTATTTTGAGCAATGGTCATCAGGACTCTTCTCAATTACTGTTTTGCATCCTTTTTCATCGTCATCGATTGGACAATTTTCATTTCCATCCCAGACAAATTTGTGCGATAACGATTTTATATTGTCGGCACAAAGAAACCATTCTGGCATTAAATATGTTCATTCCTTACAATTCTCTTCATCCGAATGATCAAGGCAATCGCTTTGGCCATTGCATTGATATCTGGCATCGATGCAGTTTCCATCTTTACATCGAAATTCATCTTGACAATAAACATTCTTACTAAAAGCTTGTGACACTGGGAATACACTAACAACGATCAGATTATTCTTAAAGTAAAGAATCTTGCGGATCGTATACAGGACATTATTCTAAAAGTAAAGAACTTTACGGGTACCCAACTTCTTAGTACCGCGCTGGTTGAGACTGACGGTGGTATGAAGACAAATGGAAGAACTGCTGAAAACAAGAGTATTTGGCGAATTAAGATTTACTTACGAAATCCTCGGGCTGATCGCGCGACACAACGTGATATCCCTTCGCAGACACAATTATGGTGGACACCATTATTTTAAAATATCTCGCGACGCACGTAAATATACGCCCACATCCAGCATCAACACAATAATTGACACTTCAACCAAAACAAATCGATAAGGTTGTTATCGATAATGCAGGCCTGTTCGCGAAAGAAAGATGGTCATCAAGAAAAACTGGATTTGCGTACGAGGTAATCACTGCAAGGTTGAGCAGCCGTGGTGAATGTTGTGGCCTTGAACTTGGGTTCGTCTACTCAAGTCAAAGAGCCGTTGCGACAAGGTGATAAAAGAGCCAGTGACGATGGAAGTGGTCTCTTTTACGGGTACTTGGCAGCGAAAAAGGAAGGACGGAACATTTTGCAAGCCAACAGGTGAAAAACATCAGAAGGAAGGACGGAAAAGTTTGCGAGCCAACAGGCGAAAAACATCAGAAGGAAGGAGCGTCGAAGAAACGAATAAGGCAACGAGGGAAAATTGCTCGAGACAACAAGGGAAGAAAATCGATTCAAGCAGCCAGTGAGCTGAAGCGCGGGGATTTGGATCATCAATGGGGCCCCCAACGTAGGAAGCAAGGAAAATTGTGTAAGTGTAAAGAATTTGAAATTTATAAATAATGACTTCGCATGAAACTGAGATCATATTGATTTATCGTTTGATTTTCTTATACGAAATTTTCGTGTTTTCTTAAGTGTTTCAGTCAGTGTTTTCACGCGTGGAGCGCGCAATGTTGGCCAAAGGCGTAGATTACGCCTGGAGTGCGTAAGAATCCTTCCCGTCGAAGATTTCAATCTGCACAGACATTTGTCTTTAGTGGAAGTTAGTGAAAGTGGTGATAGGTGGCTTAACGAGCCGAGTAAAGGTCACCAGTGGATATTCTAGCGAAAACACCATTCCGGGGAGCCTCAAGCTCACAAATTGGCTCCTGGGGGCAATACTAGGGTTGGTGAGTGGCACTTTCCTACCCCGTCTCCACGGGCCAGTCGGGATCCCAAGCCCCCCAACCGGAATAGCTTGTTGTCATATATCATTGACTTTTTTTTTAACATAAAAAGACAACACAAACATCGATAATCTCATTTTCTTTTTCCAAACATGATTGAAAGATTATATATATGAGCTCTGTTGATGAGATTGAGCTATTTATTTTTTCACAAAGCCTTTCTAAAAAGAGGACTCTCCTGCTTACTTCGGTATGCTTTATTTTGGTCTTTGACACCTGGTGCGTATTTCTATAAGAACTATTTTTGTTACTTATAATGCTTACGTCTATATGATGCGTTTTTTGAAGTCTGAAAACAAAACACATAAAAATACATAAGGTTATACATCTTACTGTTATTCAATCCGCTTGGGTTGAAAAAACGGACTCGGTCTAACATATCTATATATACACATTTCCGTCATTGCAGACTATCGTGTTCATACAACACGTGCCAATTAAGGTGATGTAATCCATCCACTAGATCCTCTGCTATTTCCGATCTATATCATGTAAAAGTTGATACACGTCAGGAAAAACTTGCTCGGGCTCATAATAAACTAATTCATGTCTTGTTTAACACTCTCCAACCAAGAACTTCTCTACATCGGCTTCTGCAAGCTTTCCAATTTTCAAAGAAATCTATTACACAGCCTAACCAAGAATTTCGCCACCCCTACACATCCAATCAGTCTTGAATTCAACATTGATATGATTACTACCCACTGAAATCACTTGCCGCAATTTAACACCGCTTTGATGTAATACTTTGGGAAAATTAACACCCTCCGGAGTTGTGGCATACCATGAAGGCAAATGCTAAGAATAGACTAGCAAAATAATTTTGCGCTCTACAAGTGTCCATCTCTCACCCACCCACTGTGAAAATGAAAAGGATATTTTGGGAAGCAATCGAAGCAGAGATGACTCAGGCTGGAATTCTGATTGGGATGATAACGTTGGGGTAACGTTCATTTGTTATCCATCGATGTTTCGTCGTGAATTGAAGTTTAAAGTCAAGACACTTGAAACTTCTCCCTGACAACATCCTGTATGAGCTTTGATATTTTTCGAGTACTTTTACCAACCCTTGCGCTCTAAGGATCCACCCAAACATCTTACATTAAATAAACTGAAGAAAATTATACCTCACTTAAGAATGATCATAACGTATTGCTCACAGCGTTCAAAATGTCCTCCTAATGCCAACCATCAGCAATTGAATCCTCCCATTCACAGTCAAATCGACCACACAACATCTGTTAGGCAATTTAATTTAAATTCAATTGAGATAATAGAACATTAGTCAATGGTAGACTTTACATCTCTGACACAGAGTCATCCCTGTCCTGGCTTGTGAATAATCAAACATCAAATTTGTAGCCACCACTTTGAAATCGTTTTTCCAATCAATTTATTTAGTCCTCTCTCGACTAGGGCAGTTCGTTTTGATCACATCTTCGCCTACTCGTCAACCCCCTCAAGTTGACAGTAGACGTCAAGGCCGATGTGACCGCGAAATACCATCAAGTCTTATCGATGGAAATTAAATTCCGCGAGATGATTTTCCTTTTTCGCTCTGCAATTATTTTTCAATTATTTTCTTTGCCCGGCACGTTTCAATTTGATTAAATTATTAGAATACACGCGACAAATTCAAGATGACAGATAAGGAGTGATAGAATGGAGTTCATGATGGTGTTTAATAATTTTAAAGAATCATTAAATTTAATTTGACAACATGAAAGTAAGATTATCAGTCTTATAGAAAGAGCAAATTTTCTGTTTAAATGCAGAGCTTTTGAGGAGGTTTTTTCAATATGTTACTTGCATAATAGAAAGAAAGAAATTAATTTTTGGAAATTCATCTTGGTAAGAAATCTATACTTAACCGGCTTTCAAAGGAGAGAAAGTTATAAGTTTGACCAGTGGTTTTTGGGGAAGATGACTGTTATATACTCGAACTTAATTTGGTATTTTCTCGAAGTTAATTTGTTACATTAAGTGTAATGCAAAGATCACGCCATTTATGCTTAGTAGCCCAGGGTAAGCATGAACGCAACGAAAGCAGTACCTTCTTAGCTGCGGTAAGATGCACATGTATTCCGCCGAATAAACCAAAATCATTTATTAAGTAATTACGTCGTTTTTTCTTTCGATCTCTTGGACACTTCATTTGGCGATGAAGATGGGCTCCACGAGAGTGTTTTAGCGGAATAGCGGCATTACATCACAAATTACCTGATACAATCAGTCGTGTGTGCCTAGTGGTTAACTGACAGTCAGTGTTCGGAAGTTAGGATTGCTATTGTTACAACGTGCACCTCGCATAATCAAAGTTAAACCTTTCCCCGAACGTATGTGCGTAACTGTAGTAATCGAGCAGTCGCCTAAGCAAACTGCTCGAAAACAACCATAATGCTGATCCAAATTTCAATTGTAAATTTAAAAATAACAATTATTCAAATTTGCAATTGAAATTTGGACACGGTAACTCTTTACAACGGAGCTTATTCACGGATTGCACTTCCGCAATACAATTGAGAGCGGATGGAAGGCTTGTCAACTGCCGTTGCGAGCAGTCCCGCAAGGTAACGACTGGTAACAATGGGAGTTTGATACGAATTGCCAAGCAAGGAACACGCGGAGTATCGTGCCGACGTGATACCTCCACTACGAAGAAATGCGCAGCAGCAAGTAACTGTAGTTTACTGAGTTTACTTTTAGACTAGCCAGTGGATTCGAAAAGAATAGGATTTATTTGACGAAATCGCAACTAGATTTGAGATATCATGCACAATATTGAAAGGTGTTTAGTTCTGTGATATCTTTTCCCCATGGTGTATGAACATGTAGAGCTAAGGTGATTTGTGCTTGTTTGTACTCAATTCTCGAGTAATTCTTGAAGCAATTGAATATGACTAAGCTGGTAAAATCATGAAATTTTCAAATGAAGGTAGTTTCCGACAAGTATCGCAGCTGGTTTATAAATTATGGATGAGTTTAAAGCACGTAATGAAAGTGAATTAAATTTTGAGACTTCGTCATACATAAAGTGATGCATTCGCCCCTGATAACATAATCAAGCCAAAAATTCGCGAAAAAAAAATATTGAAGTAGATACCTGTTAGCTACTACAGTGCTGTGTACTCATGAGTCTATGCTGAGAATAAGTGAATGAAAACTTTTGGGCCGGTTAATCGTTATTTTCATTTGAACACTATCATAAACGCAATTAGTAAGTTTTATGTTAATCCACAGTGTTCCCAAGAATTTGTTGGTGCAAGAGAAAACGATGTAAAAAATAAGAAGAGAAAAGAAAGTATCACCCTTCGATTAAATAGCAATTGATTGAAAGAGATGCTGAGAAAATGGCTTGTTGGATCATTGCGTGGGACGAATTGTTTTATAGCGAGAGTCTCCACGTTTTATTAACTGAAAACTATGTAGTTTACTCCGCTGCGTGTTTTTCCAACATTTCTCATAATTCCTTGTATGAAATAAATACAGAAAGCAATTAATTTTATAACGGCCACAGCTCATTTTAATTAAAACATTACAATAAAATCAATTAATACGCTCGGTACTGATCTCAAAAAAAAAAAACAAACAAAATAAAAACACCGTGCAATATTGACTAATGAAATATTAATTAGATTAGAATCAGCCACCGTAGATGGTCCCAAGCCCGTTTGAGAAAGGAGGAGAGAGCCCCTTGTTTCCCTAACCTATAGCTTCTATGATTCCTCATCCCAAGCCCCCCAATAAAATGGCCGTAAATGCTCTCGGAGTCGCACATTGGGTTTACTGGTTCCCCAATAATGTGGCATTAAATGCCGAGAAATGCTAATAATTGTAAATACATCTACAGCTCTGCTACTAGATCTTACACCTCCTTCATGAGGACGTAATAGGGAGGACGCGAATCTTCCGCGCCTGATAGCGGAATCGACGTTATAACCATGCCACCGGAATGGAGGTTGGCCGACGGCCTAACACCCCGTCCCCAGAAAATCTTTAAATGTTACGAAACCTGCAGATGGGCCTTGAATGGATTGGACTCACGGTAACCACCCAGCAAACGAAAAACGACTATGGCATTGGATCCTGGAATGTCAGATCACTCAATCACCCTGGTGCTGTTAAGACCTTTTACAACAGGCCAGTCAATATCAATTAAAAATACTGGCAATCCAGGAAACGAATTGGACTGGAAACGACATTCAAGATATGAGATCGCACACAATATTCAAAAGTGGGAGGCCTACTAGAAAACGAGAATTTAGAGTGGCCTCCATTGTGAATAGGGAGTTCAAATCGCACGTTATTAATTTTAACGCAGTCAATGAGCGGTTGTGTGCGATCCGTATAAAAGCGAAATTCTTCAAAATCTGGCTGCTTAATGTTCACGCCCGACCGAAGAAAAGGACGAAAAACCAAGGAAAGGTTCAACAATCACCTTGAAAGACTAATCGACTCATTGACTACAAACGACACAAAAATAATTCTGGCTGATTTCAACGCTAAGGTTGGCAATGAGCTATCTCATCAGAGAACGGCTGAACGATATAGCCTCCACGATGAAACAAATGACAACGGCCAGCGCCTGATTGACTTTGCATGTAGCAGAAATCTACTCATACGTTCGACTTGCTTCCCACATCGACGCATTCATAAAATGGCGTGGGTATCACCGGATGGCAATACACAAAATCCGATCGATCATCTTCTGATCCAACAACGTTGGGCCTCGAGCAAACTTGACTTCCGTGCAGACTGGAGAGCCAATTACAATTACTTAGTCAAATTAACCTATCGATGTCGTATGTCAAAGGCATATTCGGCAAAGACAAGCCCGCTAAAAAATTTGACATCGAAAGGCTCCAAACGGCGAGTGTGGCCGAAAATTTCATAGAGACCCTAGACAACCAGCTGGCTCCCATCTTATCAGACACATCGTTAAAGACGAGCAACGAGCTCTGGATGGAAGTAAAAGCGGCTATTAGGACCGTGGTGGAACAGACGATCGGACATCAAGCCCGACGGAAGAGAAATGATTGGTTCGATGATGAGTGCCAGAATGCGTTAGATAAAAAGAACCAGGCGTACAAAGAATATGTAAGTAGGAAAACCAGGACGAAGAGAGAACACTATAAAAAAACTCAGAAGAGTAACAAATAAGATAATTAGGACTAAGAAAAGAAAATACTATGACGACCAATTGAGAAGTGCAGATATAAGTCTAGTGAGCAACAACACAAGACAAGCCTACGAAGTAGTGAAAAGCCTGAAACGTGGTTTCCAGCCCAAAACGACGGTCTGTCGTGATAAAATCGGCAATATCATCGCTGATGAAACCAAGATTAAGGAAAGATTGACATCATATTTCAAGAACTTCCTTAATCCCTCGCACAGCTCCAGAACATCGGAGCCTACAGATGTCTGCGCAGAGCTTCCATTGGCCCCACCAACTCTGGATGAAATTCGTTCCATCATCAAAGCCCAAACGAATAATAAAGCGCCGGGCATCAATGAGATTCCAGTTGAGCTCATCAAATATGGTGGCAGTGGAGTTCATCAAGCTATTCACAAAGTCATCCAGCACATTTGGCAACAAGAACATATGCTGAAAGAGTGGAGCCAATCAATTATATTCCCTATCCACAAAAAAGGTGACAAGCTACAGTGCGAAAATTATAGAGGCATATCACTACTTTGTACGGCGTACAAAATATTTTCAAAGATCTTAGAAAATAAAATCGGATCATACACCAACAGTATTATTGGGGAGTATCAAGGTGGTTTTAGAGCAGATAGATCAACAACAGACCGATAGTTCACAGTCAAGCAGGTACTTGAAAAATGCTGGAAGTTCAAAATAGACGTACACCAAATTTTCGTTGACTTCAAGCAAGCATACGACAGTATGTATCGTAACGTACTGTACCAGGTAATGCTTTGCTTCGGCATCCCAGCCAGATTGGTCCGTCTTATCAAAATGACAATGACGTTGACGACCTCCCAAGTTCACATCAATAACCAACTCACCGATACCTTTGACACAAATATCGGACTAAAGCAGGAATGCCTTCAACGTCAGGAATGCCTTCAACTCCGCTAGATGGGTGGATATTCTGGATACGCTGGAAAACTCTTTTCAAGTTCCAGAATATCTAATGCGGCTTTTGAGGAACTACCTAAAAGACCGAAGCCTGCTCTACGACACGACACAGGTCCAACGAAGGATGGAAATTACATCGGGTGTTGCCCAGGGATCTATCCTTGGTCCGGACCTGTGGAACGTGTCTTACGACGGGCTACTGAGACTTGAGATGCCAGATGAGTCGCGCTTGGTCGGCTATGCGGATGATGTTGCGGCTCTGGTCGCCGGACGCACCGTTGAACAAGCGCAACTTAGGCTAGGTATGCTAATGCGCCGAGTGAGGGACTGGATGATTACTCGCGGGCTCAGTCTAGCACTGGAGAAAACCGAAGTGGTCATCTTGACAAAAAAGAGAATCCCTAGAGTAAGGATGATCAGTATTGGAGATATACAGATCGAATCGAAGCCAGCCTTGAAGTACCTGGGGCTACTGATCGACTCGAAGATGAGTTTCTCTGAGCAAATCAGGGCAACGGCTGAGAAGGCTGCTTCGGGAATATCGGCCCTGAGTCGACTTATGGCCAACGTAGGGGGACCCAGCCCATCAAGAAGACGCCTCTTGATGAGTGCTGTAGGGTCAGTGCTACTGTACGGAGCAGAGGTATGGGGCGACGCTCTCAGCAAGGAGGTATACCGAAAACGATTGGCACAGGTACAGAGAAGAGGAGCACTGAGAATTGCATCTTCGTATCCAACAGTCTCCGACTCGGCGGTGAGAGTGATTGCAGGCGTGATACCTGTCGCCCTCCTTGCTAGAGAGCGCCGCGCTATTTACCTGCGCCGAAATGAGGATGCGAGGGAGATGGTTGTCCGCGAGGAGAGACAACGCTCGCTCAACGATTGGCAGCAGTCTTGGAGGAATTGCACGAAGGGAAGGTGGACTGCGCGCCTCATCCCGGATGTGAGACCGTGGCTAAATCGAAAGCATGGTGAGACTGACTTCTATCTGACCCAGCTTTTGAGCGGGCACGGGTGTTTTCAGTCTTACCTGCACAAGATCGGCAAGTCACGGTCTCCCGATTGTCGGTTTTGCCCAGGAGAGAAGGACAATGCCTGTCACACATTTTTTGCGTGTACGAAATGGGCCAGGCTGCGAAGGGAACTCTACAGGGAGACGGGAGAGCTCACCCCGGATAATATAGTTGCGGTGATGCTCGAATCGGTTGACAAATGGAACCAGGTGGCACATTATGCTCGGGCAGTCCTAAAATATAAAAGGGACTCACAGCAGCCGGAGGCGCTGGGGCTGGGGGATCGCTCTTCTGGCAATTCCTCTTCCCCCCTCCCCTCCCGCCAGGAAAGGGACTCCCCAGCTTGAAGGTGCCCCACGGCGTAACAAAACGAGACCTGGCCCGAAGTAATGTGTCAAACGGTTCCAGGCTAGGTTCTCAGATTGACAGGGGAGGTGTTTAGTGGGTAGTCCAAAGGTATCCTCCATGGGAGTCCCACACTGCCAGACTCGGCGGGCATAAATGCCTTCACCTCCCTACCACAAAAAAAAAAAAAAAAAAAAAAAAACAGGGAGATGTGCTGGCCCATTGCTATTCAATTTGTCTCTGGAGTACGTCATACGGAAGCTACCTGTCGATACGCGAGGTACATTACTATACAAGTTGAGCAAAGTAGTAGGCTATGCGGACGACATCAACATTTTGTCACGGTCATTAACAACTGCCAACGAACTTTTCCTGAAACTCGACAACAAAGCAGAACAAGTAGGGCTGCAAATCATGGAGAATAAAACAAAGCTCATGACGCAGTCAACGAAAATTACCTCAAGGACACAAAACATCACACTTGGCGAATATAGTATCAAAAATGTTAGCGAATTTGTGTATTGAGGCGCCAAAATAATGAAAACGGGTAATGAAAGAGACGAAATGCGACGAAGAATACAGCTTACAAATTAAATATTTTATTCAGTATTGGCGATCTTATAGACCAGTAGCGTACACAGGAAAACAAAGCCCCAAGTAAACAAATCTGTGATAAGACCTGTGTTATGCTATGGGTGTAAAACATGGAGCCTATCCGTGAGCTATATGAAATTTTCGACGAACCGGAGGTGTCAAGGATTATAAGACTGCGGAACCTGTAATGGGCTGGCCACATGAATCATATGAACGAACAACGGGTAACCAAAAAGGTACTCGTTGGGAGAACTGAAGGCCAGAGTTCAGTGGGGAATCAGAGCTAACGCTGGTCTGACTCGCTCGACGAAGAGAGTTCATCGCTATTCGGATTTCGGAATTGGAGGACGCGGTCAATGGACGAAGACAGTTGGAGGCGCTATTTGCAGGAAGCGAATGCCAGAGTGGGGCTGTAGTGCTAAGAAGAAGGTTGTAGTTCAAGCTAAGTAAATGTGTGGTCAATTCAGGCACGAAGACTGCGCCAAGTACGCCATCTGTGGTTGCTTCATCGAGAAGTATAAAAATCTACGATTTCACCCGCTCAACAAAGTGGCCTTGATGGGTAACGTTATTGAACTTGAACGTTTTTTTTTGTGGTAGGGAGGTGAAGGCATTTACGCCCGCCGAGTCTTGCAGTGTAGGACTCCCATGGAGGATACCCTTGGACTACCCACTAAAGACCTCCCCTGTCAATCTGAGAACCTCTCCAGTGAGTTCATCCGGAGAGAGATCTCCCATTTCTTCAATGAGGTCATTGCACTGCCTTTCCCACCTCTTGCATACAAAAAATGTGTGGTAGGCATCATCGACCTCTCCAGAACAGAATATGCAGTCAGGAGACCGTGACTTACCAATCTTGTGCAGGTTAGACCGAAAGTATCCATGTCCACTCAGTAGCTGAGTTAGATAGAAGTCAGTCTTACCATGCCTTCGATGGAGCCACGGCCTCAGGTCACCAATAAGGCGTGCGGTCCACCTACCTTTTGTATCGCTCACCCAGGACTGTTGCCAATCACTGAGTGAGCGTTCTCGTTCTTCGTGGGCGACAGCATCTCTGTCGCATTCGTTCCTCCGCAGGTAGATTCTGCGGCGCTCCTTGGCAAGGAGGGCAATGGGTATCACTCCTGCGATGACCAGCACTGCCGGCTCCGAGACAGTCCGATATGCAGATGCAATCCGCAGGGCTCCCCGTCGCTGCACCTGTGCCAAGCGCCTTCGATACAGCCCCTTGTTGAGACCCTCACATCATATCTCCGATCCGTACAACAGCACAGATTGTACTGCACTCATCAGAAGTCTCCTTCTTGATGAGGTGGGACCCCCTATGTGGGCCATTAGCCGGCTGAGAGCCGAAACACTCGGTGCAGCCTTGTCAGCTATTGCCCTGATTTGCTCGGAAAAACGCATCTTCGAGTCGATCAAAATGCCCAGGTACTTCACTGCTAGTTTGGTCTCAACGAGTGCTTCCCCAATGTTGATCATCCTTACTCTAGGGATTCTCCTCTTTGTCAAGATGACTACTTCGGTTTTCTCCAAGGCTAGGCTGAACCCGCGAGCAGTCATCCAGTCCCTCACTCGGCGCATTAGCATACCCAGTCTGAGTTGTGCTTGTTCAACAGTGGGTCCCGCAACTAGCGCCGCGACATCGTCTGCATAGCCGATCAAACGCGACTCATCCGGCAGCTCGATTCTCAGTAGCCCGTCGTACGTGATGTTCCACAGGTCTGGGCCAAGGATGGAGCCTTGTGCAACACCCGATGTAACTTCCATCCTCCGCCGACCCTCTTTCGTCTCATAGAGCAGGCTCCGGTCTATCAGGCAGTTCTTCAAAATCCGCATCAGATATTCTGGAACTTGAAAAGAGTTTTCCAGTGCTTCCAGAATATCCGCCCATCTAGCGGAATTGAAGGCGTTTCTAACGTCAAGCGTCACGAGCAACACAACCCTTTTGTTTGACTGGCAGTGAGCCTCCGCTCTTTGGACCACGCTCACTACTTCCGCTATCGCGTCAATAGTGGAGCGACCTGCTCTAAAACCATACTGCCGTGGAGATAGGTTCCCGGCAGAACGGACCGCGTCAGTGAGTCTTCTCTTGATGTGTTTCTCGAGCACTTTCCCAGCCGTGTCTAGCATACATAACGGGCGGTATGCAGACGCCAACTCGGAATTTCCCTTCCCCTTGCTGATCAGTACGAGCCTCGCCACTTTCAAGCGTTCCGGAAATACACCTTCGTAAAGGCAAGCGTTGAACATACTGAGCAACAAGTCAGGACAAAGCTTGTAGGCAAGCTGCAAAACCTCAGCAGGAACGCCATCTGGTCCCGGTGCCTTCCTTGCTTTCATGGATAGAATTGCCTGCTCCAGTTCCATCATTGTGAAAGGTGAGTATTCTATTGGTGTTTGTGCATGAGCTGAATCGACACGGACAGGGTGCGTGGGGAATAGTGCCCGTACGATCGCGTCCATCTTCTCTGCTTCATGTAAGCAGCGCTTCCGTTGGGCACCAAGTTTTCGCATGACCAGCTTGTAACCTAGGCCCCACGGATCCCTATTTACATCGTCCACGAGATCTTGCCAGCATCGGGCCTTGCTCTTGTTAAAAAGCCTGCGAAGATATTTCCTGCCGGACCTGTATGCTGCTAGCCTAGTGTCTGCCTCCTCCCGTGTTCGCGCCCGCTGGGCCTCTCGCCGAAGTTTGTGACACTCACTTCTTTGTTCGGCGATCTCGTTTGACCACCAGTATACTGGAAGCTTACCGTGTCGGGGTCTCGGAGGGGGCATGGAAGACTCGCAAGCAGCTATGATGGTACTCATAGTTGAGTTCACCAAGTCCTTGGCTGTAGGCGCTCCACTCATTGGCGGAGCTCCCAGCAACGGTGCGCCTGCCGTAAGCGCATTAGCGAACCTTTCAACGTCCATCCTCCCAGTCCTCCATCCGAGGATTGAAGTTTGGGCACATGCACGCAGAGTGGCACCGTCGTGAATCTCAACAGCTATATACTGGTGATCATTAGCCGAGTACTCCTCTAGTACTCGCCAGTTGTGTACACTAGGTACCAGGGACTCCAAAGCGAGTGTCACATCGGGTATGGTTCCTACGCAACCCCAGCGTCCGAAAGTAGGGGTGTTACCAGTATTTAGGACAAAAAGCGCTGTTCTGGCCGCCATGTCCAAGATTTGCTTTCCCCTTGGGTCGGATTGTGGCATACCCCATTCGATGGCTCTAGCGTTGAAGTCTCCCCCGACCAGCATGTGGCCCTCTGTGTTCGAGACAGCGTCCTCCAGGGCATCGAGTTTGGTTCGAAAAGATGGCATTGCCTCGTTAGGCGTCAGATAAACACTGAAATATGTTATCCCTGAACACCGCACCCACACAAAACCATCCCCGCGTGCATGGCCCTGCACCTGAAGGCGGGCGCTGTCTCGAACCCAGATGGCCGAGGTACCAGATTCGTCAGGGTACCACGCTTGCGAGTCCTTGTTATGATGTTGCTCGCTCAGCAACAGCAGGTCAGCTTTCTTATCCCTCGCAAACTGCTCAAGTAGGTCCTGGGCGTTTGTGCTTCGGTGCAAATTGACCTGCAGGATACGGATCATTTGAGTGTCGATTTGGCTTTAGTTAGGGCCTCCTTGAAAACCCAGCATCTCCCTGTCCCCGGCTCATGTTTGAGGTCGCCGGGTGCTAGCTTAGCATCCTTGCAAAGAATGCATTTTGCCTCGTTCGTGCACTCCTTCCTTTTGTGCCCCGTTTCACCACATTTGTAGCACAGAGATCTCCTGTCGGGTCCCCTACAGCCATACGCGGTGTGTCCGTATTCGAAGCATCTGAAGCAGCGGATAGGGATCGCTCTTCTCCGTATCCTGCGGATCACCCAACCTATCTTAATTTTGCCCTTCGCCAGGATTGGCTGTGCGTCTTTATCAGCTAGTTCGACAATAGCCATGCGTTGCCTCCTTGTGTTTTCGCGTGTCAATCTTGCCTTGACTTCACTTAAGCTGGGGAGCTCCCTCCTAATGGCATCCTCTACTTCAGCTTTGTCCGTGACGCAGTCGAGGTCCCTGATTTCCAGGGTGGCCATTGGTTCGAGCGAGGCAACGGTTGCCGCATCTCCAAAAACCTTGAACTTGAACGTTGCCGCCATGCGTAATACAGACACAGTTATGAAGCGTGCGTATTTTTTTAATTGCTGTGGAGAGCACATATATAACCTCACTTGTAACCTGCTACACCCTTCAACGCCTGATGGAGTTTACTATGATGGTATAATAGCAAAGCTATTTTAACCACTGCACTCAGAAAATCGGCAGACAGTGGTGGATTTTGCGGCAAAGCTGAGACGTCAGATTGGGAAGCATTTTAGAAGGCATGACGTGCAACCAGCTAGTGTGTGGGTTGCGAGACAACGGTGTGCGCACCTGTTTACTGCAAATCGAAAATCTAACCTTAGTAAACGCAGTCAAGATGGCTTCTTGAGCAGAAATTGCAATTTCGCTCGCAATCAATGTTTCAGGTGCGCAGGTGATCAAAAAGTACCACAATGCATGATGAGTCCTGACTCTTTACGAGTATATTGTACTGAATGCAAAAAATGTGGTCACGTTGATAAAGTGTGTCAATCTGGATAACGTTCACAAATCAGTAAATTTAAAAAGAAGTTTAACCGAAACAGAGGCGATGCATCAAGATCTGAAACGGAAGGATCAGTTGAGGGTCAATCCGAAGCGGCGACCCATCAAATTACGGTGTAACATAACGAAAATACGGACTCAACAAATTGCTCAGACATTTCGGCATCGCCCTTCTTCTCCCATTTTGATTTATTTCACGTGCGAACAGGTAAATGGTAGCAGTTACTTCCGCGATAATAATTCTAGTGACCATTGATGAAAAGCGGTTGAGGAATGACGTGGATTCAGGCGCTGCCGTCGCCGTTGTGCATAGGGATAATCTTTTTAAATTATGCGGTCCTCAGTATAAGTTGAATTCGGTTGCTGGATTTAGAATCGACAGTAACAATGAACCAGAATTTCCTATTCTCGGCGAGAGGACTGTGCCCCGCTAACATTAGTCATAGTAGACAACTGCAAAAATCACTCGCTTCTAGGGCGTAACTGGTTCAAAACATTAGGTCTGTCGGTAGAAGGCATAAACGCAATTTCTGCAAAGGCGGTTATTCCAGAGTTAAGCGAGCTTACACACACAGCGCTTGCAAACGACGAACAAGGCTAAGAAGAATTCAGAGTACCTCCCATCAAACTAGATTTTGATCACACCGCTTCTTCGATATATTTAAGGAACCATCCAGTACCTTACGCTTTGAAAGATAGAGTATTCCAAGAGATTCGACGTCTGGTGGATGTTGGCATTTTGGAAGCGATTCTATATTCTAAATGCGCAACGCCTATCGTGGTAGTTCCAAAACTCGATGGAGGTCTTCGGCTGTGCGGGGATAAAAAGCTACCGTGAACAAGATCTCAGGCCTAATCGGTACCCACTACCTACTCTTGACGATTAATTCGGGAAATTTCCAGGTGGTATAATTTTCTCTAAATTGGATTTGGATCAAACCTTCACGTAGCTGGTAGTCGACGAAGAAGTTTCGCATCTCTTGGCGATAAATACGATTAAAGGCATCTTCGCCATGAAACGGTTATCCTTCGGAAACTACGCTGCACCTGGAATCTTTCAAAGGTTAATCGAACATTTGTTGGCAGGCATCGATGGAGCGGCAGTACTAATCAATGAAATTGTTGTGGCAAGTCTAACAGAAGAGGAACATGCGCAACGCTTGAAGAATGTTCTTGCCGTCTTATATGAACACGGCTTAAAAATAAAGAAGAAAAAGTGCGAACATTTCGCAAAGAGCGTTGAGTTTTTGGGCTACAGAATAGATGCTCAAAGAGTTGAGCCGTTGAAATACAAGTTTCTGGCTATTCTGTATGCTCCTGCGCTTTGCAACAAAACATAGCTGCAAGCGCTCTTTGAAATAATCAATTTCTGCGACAGATTCCTGCAAGATCGGGCTGCAATATTTGAGTTCTTGTATAAGCTTCTGAACAAAGATGCAGCGTAGACGTGGACTAAAGCTCACTCCGACGCATTGACCGTGGGCAAGAGGAGGCTCACTACAAGTCCAATTTTGACTCGTAACGTTGGAAATCAACAACACCTGCTCTCCTGCGATGCAACAACGTACGGGATATCAACGGTTCTTGCTTATCTTATGGACGATGAGTCAGAAAAGCCAGTTGCATTCGCGTCCCGTACGCTTTCTCCAACCGAGCAAAATCACGTCGAAATTGAAAAAAAAGCCTTGTCATTCATTTTCGGAGCATTGAAATTCCATAAATGCATTTTTGGTCGTCCTAATGTTCTCTTTGTTACAGAACATAAACTGTGGGCCAGAAGTAGACAAAGATGTTGAAGCTGTGGTGAACGCTTGTCAGAGATGCCAAGAAAATCGAAATAACCCGCCGTCAGCTCCTCCACTCTCATGGCCGATATCTAATCACTCGTGGGAATGAGTTCATTCGGATTACGCGGGACCTGTCCAGGATCTCGTATTTTTAATTTCTGTCGATACTTTCCTTAGATTTCCGATCCTTAAAAAAATTGTTTCAATGACCATTGCTGAGCTCAAAGAAATATGCGAGATATGTTTGCAAAGTATGGGGTGCCTTCACTCATCGTGTCGGCTAATGTTTGCCAGTTGGGATTTATAGTATCGAAAATGTTAGCGAATTTGTGTATTTAGGTGACAAGATACCGAAAACGGGCAATGAAAGAGACGAAATACGCCGAAGAATACAGCTCGCAAATAAAATATTTTATTCGGTTCTGACGATCTTGAAGACCAGCTGATACCAGCCATACACAGGAAAACAAAGCTCCAAGAGTACAAATCGGTGATAAGACCTGTGTTATGCTATGGATGTGAAACATGGACCCTAACCAAAGCATCCGAAAATATATTGAACGCCTTTGAGCGGCGGGTCCTGAGGCAAATGATCGGAGCGAAGCTAGACGGAGACCAATGGCGAATTCGATACAACCATGAGCTGTATGAAATTTTCGATGAGCAGGAGGTCTCAACGATTGTAAGACTGCGGAAGCTGCAAGGGGCTGGCCACATGAATTGTATGAAGGAACAACGGATACCCAAAATGGTATTCGTTGGGAGAACTGAAGGCCGAAGACCAGAGGGGAAACAGAGCTAACGCTGGTCTGACTCGGTCGACGAAGACAGTTCATCGCTGCTCGGATTTTGGCATTGGAAGACGCAGTTGGAGGTTCTGTTTGCAGGAAGCGAAGGCCCGAGAGGGGCTGTAGTTTTAAGAAGAAGAAGTTGAGATCTGCGAAGTTTTTGCAGTTTTTATCGAAAAATGGAATACTAATTAAATTTTCGTCACCGTTTTATTCATCATCAAATGGCGTGGCAGAACGCACAGTTTGCAGCTGCGAAAATCTGTTGTATAAACGCCAAGAAATAGCCGACAAACGAGCAAGATTAGCCAGAGTTCTTTTCGCTATGCGAGCATCTAAGTTTGTAAGCTCAAGCCCCTCTCCAGCAGAGCTTTTTACAAAAACTTGAAAAATCAAACGCCCTTTGACATGATTCGTCCCAAAGAAGAAGTTGAAAAGCCGCTGAGTCGTGAAAAAACAACCCGAAACTACGAAATTGATGAAACCGTACGTTTCCGGGACTTCCGTAGCGATAAACCTAAATGGTCACGCGGAGTCATCAAGTGAAAACTAGGTGCACGTCTGTACACAGTAGAAGACGAAATGGGCGTACAACATACGAGGAGCATCGATCAACTCGTTACGAGTCATGAAAGCAGCGACAACAAATATAATAGATTAGTTCTGTCAAAACCATCTACCTGCCCCACTCAGGAGACAACTTTTTGCCAGAGATCACCGAGATTCCCTGCGATCCGTGACTCTAGGCGCAACATCACGAAGAAGGGCAAAAATCAGAACCTGGAGATAACCAGCCTAGTAATGTAGAAACATATGATGGTGAAAATGCGACAATAGTTGACCACGTGGAAAGGGAGGTAGAAACAATGACAAGAGAAGCTAAACAAGAAGATTCCCCAAGAACTTCAAAAACGCAAGAAAAGAAAAGCAGGCCTAAATGTGATTGGGGTCCGGTTTCAAGGCACGAAGACGTGCGACGATGGTGAACTGTGACTTAAGTGACTCTGAATTGACTGATTGTATATGATAAATCCACTAGATCTTGCCAGCACGACTTTTACTGTTGTTAATCAATTCGCGAAAGGCATTTCCTGGTCAACTTATATGCTGCCGTCCGAATGCACGCCTCGTCACGGTCCCGTGCCCACTGAGTCTCACACCGAAGCTTGTGACACTCCATTTGCTTTTTGACGATTTCAGTCGACGCTGGGGGCTTGCCGTACCGGGGTTTTCGACGAGGCATAGAAGCGTTGCAAGCAGTCGTGATGATGCTCATAGTTGAGTTCACCACGTCGTGAGCTGCCAATTCTTCCACCCCGTGCGAGTCTCCCTGCAGAGAAGCACCTCGACGAACCTCTCAACGTCCATCCTTCCGATGTTCCATCTAATTGTAGAAAGAGGGGACCACGGACGTAGGGAAGCAACATCACTTATCTCAAGCAGAATGCGCTGATGATCACTGGCTGAATAGTCCTCTGATATTATCCAATTGTGTATCCTCCGTACTAAGGGCTCCGAGGCGAATGTCACGTCCGATATGGTTCCTTCACAGCCAATACGGCAGAAAGTCAGCGTATTTCCGGTCCTGGCCGCCATTTCTGTGGATCTGTTTGAGGTTCCCCCAACGGGCACGTCCTCGTCTACGTTCGAGGCAGCCCGCTCCAAAGCATTAAGCTTGGCTTGGAAAGATGACATCGGTTCTTTTGGCGTTAGGTACACATTAAAAGAAGGTGGTCCCTGAGCATTGAACCCACACAATACCATCCCCCTCTCTACAGCTCTGTCCCTCGCAAACTGCTCAAGCAGATTTTCGGCGGTCAAGCTGCGGTGTAGGTCTAGCTGCAGGATGCGAGCGAGTGAAGTCCTGATTTGGCCTGTGCTAGGGCGTCCTGGAAAACCCGGCATTTTCCTTATCCCAAGACGTGTCCAAAATCAGGTCTTGAATCAGCTACCTTGCAAAGAATACAGTATGCCTTCTATTTTCTTTTAAGTCCATTTCACCGCATTTGTAACAAAGGGAACTCCTATCGGGTCCTTTGCATACTTCTGCGGTCTGACAATAGGCAAGGCATTTGAAACAATGAAGAGGCGCTGCTCTTCGCCGTATCCTACAGACGGCCCACCCTATTCTTACTTTGGCCTTATTCAGAAATTGTTCGGCGTCCTTTTGGTCAAGTCAATTAAGACCATGCGTTGTCCCAAATGGTTTTATGGTGTCAACCTCGCTTTGATACGGTTCACGCTAGGAAACTCCTTTTTGATGGCCTCTTCTACCTCGCCCAGATCCATGACGCAGTCATTGTCTCTTATTTCGATTGTTGCCATCGCCTCGAGCTAGGGTTAAGTTGCTCTTTTGACGAGGGCTAATTGGCCTCTGCTCCGAGTTCGACCAGTATGTGGCCCGACCGCGTTGGTCGTACTGCTTTAATGGCAGTGTTGGTGTCTTCGGGCCTTACGTTTCCTCTGATCTCCCGCATCATCTCCGCGTAGGATCGGCCATCTTGGGATTTTACGTGCAGTGCCTGCTGCCGGGGTTTTCGTCGGGGCTTCCTTCTCTCCTCTATCGCATAAGTTCTTTTTTCTTGCTGGGTGTCCGTGCGAACTTTGTTTTCTGGCACTTTCTTTGCGGCTTTCTTCGTCTGTGTTTTGCCACTATCTTGAACCTCTGATCTGGCGTTTTGCGCCCAGCAAGTGCCTCCCCTACCTTCTTTTATTCCGACCTCTTTCGATTGAGCTAGACCCCATGCTTTTATTGATTTTTCATTGTTGAGCTATCTGCACGTGGCGTTTAGATTTCGCCCCCAGCACTTCTTTAGCCTTCTGTTCTTCTTTAACCTTCCGGTCCTCTTTGGCCTTTAATCAGCTCCTCCGATAATGTCCTTGGCAATCGAGGAGCTCCTCTCGTTCAAGGAGCCCAATCTTTACTGCTTTGTTGATTTTTGGGGAGTCACATGCAGATTGCATTCTATTCAGAACATCTCCCGGTTGTCGGAATAGCGTTTCTTCTTCGTGTCTCTGGGGGGCAATTGTACTTTGCGACCATCCTTGGGAGAGGTTATCACTTTCCGTTTCCGAATACACTACTTCTGCCACATTTTCGACGTTGGCGATGCAATCACACAACGTCGCTTTATTTGCCTGGTCACTCGTTTCTTTTCCTGCCGTAATCTCTTCATTGAGTTCAGGGTAGTTCTTTATTATGTCGGGATTTACGACCCTTGCATCGGTCGCTTCGGTATCAATTGCAGCAGTGACCATCGAATTCTCGATGTTCTACATATTTCCCTCCACCGCTCGAACACCTGAAGCGTCCTGTAGAGTTGCCCGCTTTTCCTTTTTAGGGCGCTCTGGCGTTTGCCTCATTTTTTGTTGCGCCTGAACGCTGCAGGAATCTCAGTCTGGATCAGACTGTCTGTTAATCTCCGTTTTTCGTCCGTCTTCACTGTCATTGTTTCAATCGTCATTTTTATCATCGTTAGTACCACTCTCGATGTACTGTTAACACCGTGGCTGCAACCGCTGGTTGCGTCGTCGTTTTTATTATTTTTGATTTCTTTTTTAGGGTTTTTAGAATCTTAAGTGAAAATTGTTCACCCTTCAAGTTTCGAAAAGTCACCACTTTTAGTACAAAAACCTAAAAAAGGATTTTAAGGGGTCTCCCGATAAAAGGAAGTGACCGCTCAACAATTTTTTTCACCGAAGATAGTCGAGTAGAGTATCAAACGATAGGTTTTGATGAGATCTTGTAATATCAGTGGTTAAAATTGCAAAATCGATCACGGTGTAGGTAGGGGAAGAGGGAGACATGAAAAAATTGTTATTGGCAGAAACAACTATATTGCAACGATATTTTATAATTCTTTCTATCCGTCACGTATTTTATATTAAAATCATTTATGAATTCAGGTTATTTTTGGCATTGCTACTTGAGAAGGTATAGTATAGTCTAATGTCGGAGTTTTCCGTTGTAAGTTGATTCGGGTCCGATTTCGTTAAAAATGAGTACCCGTTTGCATTATAAAAACAACATTTGGTTTCACAGAGAAACGATTACTTAATACAGTCATAATCAATAATATCATATTTCTATCTTTACCCTTGATTCAAAGCTGAAACTTGAGGTATTAGTACTAGCGATTGCGTTGTTTACACCTTTTCAATATTTTGCGTGCACCAATAAATCAGGTGAGGAGCGTAAACAAACATTTATTCACATTTATTACATCACAACCATGGAGAGTTAAATTACCGGAATGCATAGCATGTACGCACATGTGCATGCATGTAAATTGATTTCAGTTGTTCCATAGTAACTTAAGAACATCAAAAGAATATCATTTTCAATGTTTAATATGTTTAAATGCAAGTGTATCTGATGCATACAAGATGGTGTAATCGAGATGAAGACTACTACATCATTATGAAGAATATTGTCGGAAAATGTAGTTCAAGGCTATTAATAGCATTTATCTTTAGGCAACGGAGATGAAAGGAAGATACAATTACTTTATTAATATAAAACAAGTTGGGTAGACAGACCTACGCTCATTTCAGAAGGGTTTTGTACTCAATTTACAAAATGCAGTAACATGCATAGAATAAAATCAAGTAACATGTCAAAGACGATTTTATTTGAGAAAATGTGAAATTCGAGGATCATACTATTACTAATAAAGTTAAACGAATTTTGATTTCTGAGGTATTTGTTATTGTTATACCCATAAATATCTCCCTTGATAATTTATTCAGATTTTTTAGATCACAGGTGTCCTTTGGCGAGGCGGAAACACATTTTTCGCGTACTCCCCCCTCCACCCACAGTGAAGCCAAGCCTCTCAGTTTAAGAACTGTTTTTGAAAAGCTCTCATAAAGACATTTTATTTGATACTCATATCGGCTACCTTTAATGAAATTCTTTTCTCAGGGGCCACTCTCGTGTACTGTAATCATCGACTCATGGCCTATTTTTTTCGAATGGAATGGTTACAAAGCCCTTCTGTTAGGGGCTCTCTCTGCCTCCTCGACTTGTTTCACGTATGAGTATTAATTGTAAGTACTCATCTTCAGTCATTCAATAAATTGAATCAAGTGTTAAAAGCATGCACCTTAAACGTTGAAGGTGGGGAAAAATAACTCAAAGTTATTCAATCTTCGCATTTAAAACAGCCACTATTTTGTTTTAAGATTACTCATGCCACTAGCTGAACCAACTCTCAAAGATATTCATGATACCTATAATTCCTGAAACTGTAAAATCGATAATTCATACTATTACTAACAAATTTGAGTGAATTTCAACTTCTCACATATTTGTTGTTATTGTACTCATTAAGGCCTACATTCATTATTTTTTTCAGATTTTTCGGATGAAAGGTTTCCAATCGCGAGGGGGGGTACGCGAAAAGTTCGTATATTTCCCCTTCCCCTGCCCCTACGGTATAGATAAGGCAATTTTTAAGATTTGTTTTGAAAAGATCTCATTAAGAACTTTCCAACGACACCCTACTCGACCACCAACGGTGAAAATTTTTTTTTGAAGGGCCACCTCCTTATATGGAGAGGCTCCCCTCAAACCCCTTTGAAAAATTTTTTCACCCCAAAACTTTCAAGAAGTCGCCACTTCTGACCTTTCCACAAAGTTCATGGCTGTAGAGTCTATGGCTTCAGAGAAAAAGGACGGACAGACGGACACAGGTCATGATTGCAATAGGGTTTTGCATTTTAGTACAAAACCCTAAAAACGGAGGAGTGCACCCGATGGCTAGCCCATGTTATAGGAGGAGCCTGCCATCGTTGCGGGTCCTATACCCGGTCAGGTAAATCGAAATGGAAAGAGCGAAGAGGATAGGGTTTAGCAATTCATTTTATTAATTTTTTTTTTTAAACTTCGAGCACTTGAAAATTTACGTATTAAATGATGAATAAATGCGAATTACTTTAACATATTCTATATTATGGTTTTTGTGTGTGCAGGAGTTGCGTAAATTTATTTACAATTCGCATGCGATATTATAAAATAAATAAATAAATTATTTTCAAAAATGAACTAGACAATCTTGTATAATTTATCATCATATTGATCTCTTTTTCTCCTTAAAGATATAACATATTGTTACATGTACAAATAATTACATGTACAAATAATTCTGCGAGCTGCTGTCGCAATTGTTTTCATAATCAACGTCAACAAATGAATTTACTCGAACCCACGAGAACCCAACAAGCATGATCAACATCTGCAAGTGACGTCACTCCATTCATTAATTTGCTCGAATCTACCAGGTACCTCTCGGTAGAACATTCGATAATGTATGAGAAACGGGTGAATAGGTAGAGACCCTATATAAAGGCGAGCTGAATGAATGGGGGGATTCATTCATTACAACCGCGATAGAAAACTGCGACATAGTGGAACGCGAAGTAAAGACGATTGATTGTTTGAGTGCGAAGTGATTTAGAAGACAATTGCGATAAGAAATTTATGGACAAGTGTTAGATTTTTTTTTCATAGTGAAAATTAAAATTAGTGAAAGTGTTAAATTGTTTATACTGCATTTTTGTAATTAAATAAATTCTTTTAACTTAAATTAAAAGACATTGCGTTTTCACTTTCCCGGAACATTAAAATTATTGGCCGCGAACCGAAAACACGCGACAATGGTGTCAGAAGTGGGATAGTAAAATTTTGAAAGTGAAAATTTGAACATTTTTATAGTGCACAATAGTAAAATTTAAAGAAACATTAAAAATGCCACGAAGCTTAAACTTAAAAATTAATGAATTGACCATATCGGAGCTCAAGGAGGAGTTGGAACAGCGGAACCTGGCCACACAAGGTACAAAAGCCATACTGATTGCACGCTTGCGTGATGCGATCGAGTCGGAAGGCGCGTATCTGGATTCCGGTGAGCCCTCAGATGAAGAAAAAGGCGCAGAAGGTGGTGAAGCAGAAACAAAAAAAACAAAGGAACCAGAAAATGCGCTGATGCAAATGTTAATGCTGATGCAGCAAGAGCAGCGACAACAGTCATCCAATTTAACGACGAAGCTAAATGAACAATCAGCGAAGCTAGACCAACAAGCAATCGAAATCAAAGCAGACATCAAGGCAGACATCACACAGAAGCTGGAGAAACAGTCAACCGAAATAAAAGCGGAGCTCGGTAGTCTCAACAAACAAATTAAAGGCGTCGAGGAAAAGGTTGACCAGGTCGAAGAAAAGGTTTACCAGGTCGAGGAAAAGGTCAGCCAGGTCGAAGAAAGAATGAACCATGAGATGGAAAAAGTGAAAAAAGAATTGGAAGCTGCGAAGGCAGTAGCAACCACTTCACCAGCCCCGCTTATAACCGCAGCGCAAAGCACATCCAGAAATGTGCAAGCACCAATATTCGATGGGCAAACGGTCTGGAGTATTTACAAAATCCAGTTTGAAGCAGCCGCGAGGGCAAATCACTGAAATGAGCAGGAACGAGCAACTGCACTGATTCTTGCTCTAATAGGCCCAGCTGCCGAGCTTTTGCAGACTATCCCCGTTGAGCTGCATTCAAACCCGGCTGCTATAATGAATGCGCTGGACATGCGTTATGGAGACGATCATCCGAAGCAGATTTACCGGCTACGGCAACGGATGCAGAAGTCTGGCGAAACCTTGCAGCAGCTAGCACAAGACATTGAGCGACTGGCACTTTTGGCTTACCCAGCGTACGACCCAGAACATCGAGATGACGTAGCAGCAGAAGCATTCATCAGCGCCTTAAAGGATAAGGAATTGCAACAAGCCGTGCGGTTAGCTCAAAAGCAAACAGTCAAGGATGCATTGGCTTATAGTTTAAATTTTGAGGCAGCCAAAAATGTGACCCGTACCACTGCCCGGGTTCGCGAGGTAGTGGCAGATAATTGCAGGTGTGAGCGCGTGGGAATTGAGCGAGAGCTGCAGGTGAATGGTGCGCCTAGATGCTGGAATTGCGGAGAAAAAGGGCACCTGCAAAGAGACTGCAAAAAGGGAAGAAGACGGAGCTATTGTCCAGGGTGGTGGAGATCCAGACCGTGTCAGGAGCCTAGAATGGAGGCCCATCAAACTGCAAGGGCCAACTTCATAGGGCGAACGTTGGCTAGGAGTATCGACATCCCCAGCACCGTGCCAAGGCAACATCGTAGAGAAGCAGACAGATGCCTTCCTGGTCAAGTTGATGAAGAACATTGCACCATAACAAACGACACTAGTGCAACCCGATCGACTATCCGACCAGACCTAGTGGGGCCCCAACTACTTCACAAGGGCAGAGTTCATGGAAATGCTGACGTCCTATCTCGTCATCCATGTCCAGCTAACTGCAAGCATTGCCGACGGATGGAGGAAAAGGAACCGCCCGTTGATCTGCGACTGATAACGGCCGAATTCGATGAAGGTTGGTCATCGGAGGAGATTCGAAATGCCCAGCTAGCCGATGAAGACATCGGACCATTGCTCGTATGGAAGGAGACGACTGGGCGACCTGAGTGGAAGGACGTTTCAACGCATGGCGCAACCCTGAAAAGCTATTGGGCACAATGGAACTCCCTTCGGGTGGAGGGTGGTGTACTCAAGCGGAAATGGGAAACGGCGGATGGCAGCTCCTATAGGATGCAAACTATACTACCCAAAAGCCGAATCCACGATGTGGTAAAGGAAATGCATGAAGGATCCTCGGGAGGCCACCTTGGTGTTAACAAGACCTTAGCGAAATCGCGGGAAAGGTTCTACTGGCTCCACGCTCGAGAAGACGTAGAGGACTGGTGTCGCAGATGCACAATTTGCACTTCCGTCAAAGGCCCAAAGCGACGACTGAGAGGACAAATGCAAACCTATAACGTAGGCGTGCCATTCGAAAGGATTGCTGTTGACATCGCAAGACCCTTTCCTGAATCCGATTGGGGAAATCGATATACGCTGGTTGTAGCCGATTATTTCAGCAAGTGGCCCGAGGTCTACCCCATTCCCAACCAGGAAGCAACTACCGTAGCTGAACAGCTAGTGTTAAATTGGGTCAGTAGGTACGGCGTACCTTGCGAATTACATTCAGATCAAGGCCGAAACTTTGAGTCACTAGTTTTTGGCGAAATGTGTGAACTACTGGGAATACGGAAAACGAGGACAGCACCGCTGCATCCCCAATCCGATGGAATGGTCGAACGGTTCAACGGCACGCTCAATAAACATCTGGCCAAGATGGTTGACGAGAACCAAAGGGACTGGGACCGACATATCCCACTATTTTTGATGGCGTACAGAGCTGCCGAACATGCATCGACGGGCCAAGCCCCAGCCAAAGTCATTTTTGGAAAGACTATTCGTTTGCCAGCCGATATAAAGTTCGGAACACCCCCTGAGAAACCCCAAACGGTCTCGGAGTACGCAAGTGATCTAAGACAAAGGTTGAACCAGATACATCGGACAGTGCGAAAACACCTCGAATCGGCTACTGACCGCATGAAGACCAGGTATGATCTAAAGGCTAATTCTACTGGCTTCCAGCAAGATGACTTGGTGTGGCTTTATAACCCGCAACGGCGAAAGGGTAGGTCTCCAAAGTTGCAACATAATTGGGAGGGACCATACCGAGTTACAAAGCGAATCAACGACGTCGTATACCGAATACAGGAACATCGTAAGCCGAGAGCTAAAATGAAAATCGTGCATCTGGACCGTCTTGCCCCATATTACACCCAGGGAGAATTGACTACAAATAGCGACACATCTTTTCGGGGCGAAAAGAACTGAGGTGGGGGCAGTGTTACATGTACAAATAATTACATGTTCAAATAATTCTGCGAGCTGCTGTCGCAATTATTTTCATAATCAACGTCAACAAATGAATTTACTCGAACCCACGAGAACCCAACAAGCATGATCAACATCTGCAAGTGACGTCACTCCATTCATTAATTTGCTCGAATCTACCAGGTACCTCTCGGTAGAACATTCGATAATGTACGAAAAATGGGTGAATAGGTAGAGACCCTATATAAAGGCGAGCTGAATGAATGGGGGGATTCATTCATTACAACCGCGATAGAAAACTGCGACATAGTGGAACGCGAAGTAAAGACGATTGATTGTTTGAGTGCGAAGTGATTTAGAAGACAATTGCGATAAGAAATTTATGGACAAGTGTTAGATTTTTTTTTCATAGTGAAAATTAAAATTAGTGAAAGTGTTAAATTGTTTATACTGCATTTTTGTAATTAAATAAATTCTTTTAACTTAAATTAAAAGACATTGCGTTTTCACTTTCCCGGAACATTAAAATTATTGGCCGCGAACCGAAAACACGCGACAATATAATATATATTAAACACGAGGATCTCTTCTTCGGGGAAGTAAACACATAAACGTATATTTATCTCAATATAATCGCAATAAGATTTCTAATAATTGTAATATTTTCTATTCAGAAATAAAACATAGATCGCAATCGAAATAGCTTATACTCGTAGAAAATAAAGCCAAGATTTGGACTTGTCATTATACAATATAACACACGTTTGTTGTAGAATATGATTCAGATTTATGCTAAGTTTTACTAGCATCAATAAAATTTATCCCATTAAATACAATTGTGTTTTTTTCCTCACATATACGAGGTGTGACAATTAAGTAACGAGACTGATTTTATTGTGGTAAACCTGCGACCTTGAAATTACCTTCCCCTTCCCCGGCATCCTTTCCCCTCTCCATTGATATATTTACAATCGCTCTAGCTTGTTTAGTTCGCCTGCTGTCTCGTGTTGAGTAGACGTGTGTTGGTGGTGCTCGTCACGAAAATGGAGAAACGAAATCAAAAGCAACGCGTCGCGGTAAAATTTTGCGCCAGATTGGGCAAAACAGCTTCGGAAACGATGCACAGTGATAGTGCTCTTTGTCGTGCGCAGGTATTTCGATGGTATAAAGAGTTCATGGAGGGGGCGTGAAAGCGTGGAAGACGAGGCGTGGCGCGGGAGACCAGTCGAGGTGCGGACTTACACGAATGCGCTGCGTGTGCGCCCCAATCCGTGAAGATGTCCGTTTAATAGTTCGAATGTAGGCCTCGGAACTCGGTATGAACCGCGAAACAGTCAGACAAATTTTAACCGACGATTTCGGGATGAAAAAGTTGTGCGGGAAGATGGTTTCAAAGAACCACACCACACCGCCCTCAGCGTGTCCCAGTATTTGGCCTCTAAAGGGATCGCCGTGTTGCAACAGCCGCCTTATTGGGACGATATGTCACCCCGTGACTTTTTTTTGTTCCCTAGAACAAAATCAGTGGTCAAAGGAACCCATTTTGAGTTGATTACGGACATCCAGGCGGCCGTGAGGAGGGTACTCGCGGACATTCCAGTCGAAGCGTTCCAGGAATGCTCCGAAGCATAGAAAACGCGCAGGAATCGTTGTACAGCCTGTCAAGGGGACTATTTTGAAGGGGATGGCAAAGTTGTAGAATAATTTTTAAATATACGGTTTTCATGGAATCAGTCTCATTACTTAATTGGCACACCTCGTATGCATACATATCAATCCATTTGTGATCTCAGTCTCGTCGCTATTATTTAATTACTTATCCAGTCATATAATTTATGAAAGGTTATACCTTAGCGCAAGAGTGAATGAGAATGTTGTGGTTCACAAAGAAGCTATTACACTTTGACTATATTAGTGAGCTGATGATCCTATTTAAATATTTTAGCCTGTTAAAAATTTTAACAGGTTTTCAAGCTGGGTTCAATAAACCTTGAATTTATGTTTGTGACAGTGTTTTAAGAGTGCAAAGCAAAAAAAAAAAATATTGGTACAATTTTAAGATTTGTTACAGGGACAAAAAAAAATTAGCTATCTTCCAAGTTATTTTCAACCCAGATGATTGTTTGTATCATTTCTAACCGCCCTTCTTTATATAAAAATAAATCTGAAATAGGCTAAAAATATACGCGTTCTGAAGAGAATGATGTGAGCACCATTTGATCTTTCGGGTCTTAATTTTTCCGAAAACGGAAATGTTGAGTACAAGCAGTGATTTCCAAATTAAAGCACATCATAGAAAACCTCCATATCAGACATTTTTTTCTTTACATTCGCTTGCATACTATAAATCAATTTGCTTTAAGGAGTTAGAATTTTTATCACATTCCCTATTTTCGCTCTCATTTTTAATCCTAAAATAACGTTTTGCTATTTGAACCAGGGGTAAATTATGGAGAAACTTTTGTGTGAAAACTAGTTTCCATACGATGCGGTATAAATTAATGAGACCTAGATGTATCATCTATCAATGGAGACAGTCAGACATGAATTATTTCGAGCTGATGTTGCGAATTCCGGCGTACCGGCTTTCTCCAATTCCCAACTTCAAATTTCCGCCGTAACATCTTCACTTTCCTTTGGGCACTCGCCCTTTTTCTCTGTGTATTTATTTATTTTCATAAACATTTTACGAATTTCCCTTTAATTTTCAACTCCCCATCGTCTCAATCCTACCCTCTTATCCTATTTTTAATTACAAAAAAATAGTAACATGATAATAATTCATTCATTACTTCCCATTAATAAAATTTCATTCGAGAAATTTTCCCTAGCAAAACCCAATTCCTTCCTTCATACTAACTAATTTTATTCATTAGCTCCCATTAACAAATTTTATTTTTCATACTAACAAAAAAATTATTTCACGTTTCCCTTCTAAGAAATTTCCTTTTCAGGCCCATCAAGAAAGATGCATAGTTGAAGTTGCTAATTCGATGAATGGGAAATCAACAGAAAGTGGCTCCGTTGGTAGCGGCGTGGATTCAAGTTCCCCGAGCGTAGGAAAACACTCTTTTTAGAATATTGGCAAGAGCAATTGTTTCCGTATATATGTGATGATTTGCATCTAACCAAACGCTATCATGGTTATGCAAATCGCCATGTAGGCAAAATGGAAATTGTTTCGGTTGTCAATATGCAAAAGATGTGTGGGTAGCGAATCGAAGTGTAATGCACTTCGATCACGTTACCCAGATGCGGCAGCGGTAGTTGGGAAGGAAAGGATTGCGGGACTGGGTTCTTGGATTTAGGGCAGTCAGTTTTGGACTTTGGGAAAAATAAGAGGGTTTGCTTTTGGCGGTGGTTAAATTTTAATTCAGGGAGAAACATTCAGTATTTGGTTTTTGGGAAGGAAAAGTGAGTTTTTGTTCGGGTGAATTGCGGGATTAATGATTGAGTATTTGGTTTTTGAGAAGAAAAAGTGATTTTTGGTTCGGAAGAAAGTGGGGTGGCGGCGACAACAGTGAACGGTGAAAGGGAAAAAGTGGATTTAATATTTAGGGAAGACTTAGTGGTTGAATTGTGAGATAGATGGATTTAGCACATTGAAGAGCATGAAGTTTTTAATGAAAAAGTGAAAGACGAGCATCGCGTGAATTTTCCGAAAAGGTGTCAGGACGATACGATTTGTGAATGATTGTAGTGATTGAAACGATTATGAACAATTTAAGCTGAGGTGTTTAAGGAACAAATGGTGCAAAAGTGAATTTTTTTTTGTTTCAAAATTTAGACCATATTTATAGAACAAAATACTCAGCGTGTCAGGTTTTATAGTGGAAAAATTGCGTAGTCCATTTGTTGTATTACGGCATTAAAAAAAACAGAATTATTAAGCATTTACATATCAATAACGGCAATCCGGGAAGGTGGAATCAGCGTTTTATCGACCTAAATTTACAAAAAGAAGGTTTAAATCACATTAGTGGCCGGTATTTTATTCAGTTTTGTTACGTACAAAATCAAGCCGTTCACGGCGCGACCTCAGGGATATTGCCGGCCAACTCGCGGAGACGAGTCGTGGTGACGCCACGCGCTTACTTTGTGTATCCCTGGGGCCAACTGGTCGCTTGAAGCGCGAACCCTCGACCAGAGCCGTTGCTCCTTGTTTGAATACCCTGGGGAGCTAGGTTTTCACAGGATGTGCTATTCGTTGCGATAGCCCCCGTCGCGGCACACTCGAAAGTTTCCTCCTATCACCGTAGCAAAGTCTTTGCCTAAAACCCGCTGAGAGAAAACTTGCCTAAGTCACACAAAAGGGATCTTCGCCTAAAACCACACTTCCTGCAGAGCCACCTGCACTACGTTCTGCCACCATACACTTTGTGGCCACTTCCTTTTAGGCAACAACCTTCCTCCTATCACCGAAGCAAAGTCTTTACCTAAAACTCGCTGAAAGAAAACTTTGCCTAAAGTCACACAAAAGGAATCGTCGCCTAAAACCACACTTCCTGCAGAGCCACCGGCACTACGTTCTGCCACCATACACTTTGTGGCCACTTTCTTTTAGGCAACAACCTTCATTTTCGCGATTAGCGAGGAAAGAAAGAACTCCGATAATTGAAAGGAAAACCAGCGGCTCCAATCCGTTACACAATTCATCTATTTTTCTCACTAATAGAACAAAAAAAACCTATCCTCCTGGATCACTTATGTTACAGCATTTACAGATTAAATAAAATATATTTGATTTGTATCGAATATAGTAATTTATATTTTAAAGGCACTCTTACTCGCTCACCTACAATTTCCCTTACCGGTGGGGGCCCCTTTCTGCGTCCTTCGTACTCGAACGGCTCCTTAGAGGAGAATTACGCCAACCGACACAATCCGCACCGAGAGTTATAGTTGCTTTATGCCACAAATTTAACGCTCGCCAACAATGATCACCCTTATTAACTTTTATATGACAACTTCGACACCAGTATTCACTTCAGCACCTCCGTCCACAGCAAAAAAACCAAAGGAAAGAAAAAAACGAGCGCGCCAAATCTCCTCCTTATATCACCTCCACAAAATAACGGCGGGACCCCTTTCCCGGATTTTTCTCCCCAGGTTAACGAACTTTGCACACATTCCACCGCTCTTCCGAGAATCGTCCCGGTTCGGGTTGGTTCGCTCCATTTCCCATGTTCCATGTTCACGCCGTCCCACTGAAATCATATGGGATGGATTATCCGAGTTGTTCCGAAACGTCAATCGCAATTGTTTATGTTTTGCAATGGTCGCCACGCGGGTGCTATTTTCGGTGGTTTTGCGCGATTATGAGTGCTCGAGTCGCGTAAAGTGGATTCCTCAATCCTGGTAGGTTGTGGCTTGCTACTTTCCCCCTAAAATTATTAGTTTTGTGGTTGATCAGAGTGTTGTCGCGGCCGCCGCGCGGATATTATGGAAACTCGTGTGATAATTGGGCCTAGGCTTCCCTAGTAGGTTTCCACTTGGCATTTTCCCCCTAAAATAATTAAGTTTGAGGTTGGTTGAAGAGTTTCCGCGGCCGCCGCGCAGATGTTGTGGAAGTGATAATTCGTGTAATGGGGCGAAATGGGGCGATCAACATCAGGTTTTGAATTACCCACAACGACGTTCCGGTTCGGTTCTTCCCTATTGCCACTGGTGCATCCTTTTCTGTCTTCTCCTTTTCGATGTGTCCTCCATTGAGTGGGTGGCGGTTAGCGATTGCTTGGTTGGTTGAGCCGTGCAGTTTAGCTGCCCTGTTTTGGTCCTTGCGGTGGCAATTCGCTTTAGCTTTAGTTCGATTAAGTGGCGGATTGTCATCATGTAGCGCATAAATTGTATAACATTGACGCTGCTGCGACGGTTGACATAGCCTCGTAGTAGTTGATGTAATGCGCTCTAATAATATGCCTGGTATCTAGTTAATCTAATAGTGCCTGGTGGTTAGTTAAATTATTGCTACATGTAAATAGTGCCTTCTATTCAATAAAATAAAATGTGATCCAGGTTACATTTTTCTATTCTCCTGACCTGAAAACGGATTGGAGCCTGTTCACCCTTGAATGATTGTCGGTCATGGTTCGAATACATCTCGCGAGGGCGGAAGTGTATGGTGGTTACTTGGCCCCGATTATCTCATGGTGAAAGTTTGTTCAATTTAATTCATATTCAGGAATTTTTAAAGTAACTTTTTCAGTGCACCCCCCTCCAATCCAATTGCAGAGCACTCGGCATCATTGGAAGGGGTGAGTAATTTTTTTAACATCCTTTTATATTATATATAAAAATAAATTTTTACTAACTATCTTTTTTTTCGTTCATCAAAGAAAATTGGAATATGAATATTTGCAAAATTTCCTTATCTTTCGTGAACAAAGGGGGTTTTATTTTCTTTTTAATCAATTTGGTTCTTTCATTGACTTAGATTTTTTTTATATATTGAATAGTATTGTATTTGCAATAAAACGGCCCGTACGTATTAAAACAATCATCTTTCATTTCTTAAAATGACCTCCCCCTTTCCCGTCCTTATGCCTTCGTGTTGGTTTTTTATGTGTAGGATGGCTTAGCACGAGCAGAGGGTGTTCCGGAAGTCCCACAGCACAACTGAGCGCTAGCCGGCCTCAGTATGCCAACCCGGGTTACTCACCCCTCAGCTAGAAATTAATGTCTGCAACTGCGGTAACTTCCGCGGTTGCAACACTGATAAAAATGTTGATATCTTTATAAAGGAGGATATTGTGTTGGTCATATTTATTGAAACTGTCTGATCTGGTAGATGATACTCCAAATTGACTACATTTATGAGATGATATGCGCATTTTGTTCCAGTAGGTTCCTATTCGCAGAAGGTCAATCGTTCGCTTTAAATTTATTGTCTATATCGTCCGATTTTTATGGTGAAACCGAAAACATCCTCATTGATTCGGAAACGAATGCTTAGCAGAGCCAGAGGAAAATTGAAGGACTTTGAGGAGAGCTCTACGCAGAATGAAGAGTATAATTTGTTTTTTCTTAACGTAAACTTCGGACTGACGGTAATAGTACTAATGTGAGCCAGGTTTTCCAAAAATTGAGGTATTAAATATGTCCAAGTTGACGCATTTTTGTTTTTTTGGCGAGGGTGCGATTGAGACGGGAACGAGAGCTCGATAGGAGAATACCTCCTAGTTGTAGCAAAATGGACAGCGACGTAAGCGTTGACTCGCGACTGCAAAATAACTTAATCTGTTTCGCCCCACTGACCAGCAATCCACCGTCTATCCAACGACTGTCAACCCACATTTCGATTCACCAGTCTCTACTGCAGTATTCGAGAAATAAACTTGAAATTTGCCAGTCCCGCGATATCGATGACTCCTTACATGTAAATTAAATGAATCTGCGGTGTTCCCGATCAAGCGAAGCATGTAATGCAATAAAACACTCGCACGATTAATGCTGATTAGAAGATCTCACATAAACTCTTCTGACAGCCTATGTTGTGGAACACCTGGGAAAAATTCCAATCCCAAATCACACATTTTGTTGCAAATTACTCCCGCAATTTACGTCAAGTTATCGGAACAAGAGCTTATGTGATTTTTAAGTAGGGAGCCGATATCTCGACTGGCACGGAAACTGCTCCAAACTCGACAAAACTTATCGAATTGACAAAGGGTAAACTTCCCACTTAGTATTAACTAACACGCGATGGTAATAAACTCACACGGCACCGATCCAAATGGCGACAATACTTCTCGAATTAACCAAGAGTATCCTCGAACGAAATTTGGCCAATTTGTCCGTGATTCTTCACGATCTCCCATGTACTGCCTCATCCGTCCAAATCTTTTCTTTCTCTTTCGTGTACCGCTAAATCGCATCAGCTGCTAGCTCAGCCGGGTTCGCTCACATTCCGTGATGTAATACACCGTTGGGCTGTACCAGATCAGCGTTCCCATACTCGAAATTTTATGTGGCAGATTTAAAATTGTTGAAAACAATATTTAACTGAAGTAAAGAAAAATGAAGAGGATTTTAAATAGTAATATAAGTTAAATTTCATGACGAATATAATTAAAGCGAAACATTTAAATTTAATATAAAGAAAAATTGATATAAAATTACATGTAGTAATGATAACAAGAGAGAAAACTATTTTACAAATTATGATTATGGATGTAACTAATTAAATCTCATCGGGGAACGACTGGAGGATATAGCCTCCACGATGAAACAAATGACAACGGCCAGCGCCTGATTGACTTTGCATGTAGCAGAAATCTAGTCATACGTTTGACTTCCTTTCCACATCGACTCAATCATAAAATGACCTGGATATCACCGGATGGCAGCACACAAAACCTGATCGATCATGTTTTGATCCTACAACGTTGGGCCTCGGGCATACTTGACGTCCGTACATACCGAGGAGCCAATTGTAACTCAGATCATTACTTGATCAAATTAACCTATCGATGTCGTATGTCAAAGACATAATCAGCGCAGACCAGCCCACTACAAAAATTCGACATCGAAAAAGGCTCCACACAGCGTTTGTGGCCGAAAGTTCCACGGACACCCCCGACAACCAGCTGGCTCCCATCTTATCAGATGCATCGTTAAAGACAATCAACGACCTCTGGATGGAAGTGAAAGCGGCTATCAGGACCGTGGCAGAACAGACGATCGGACATCAAGCCCGGCGCAAGAGGAATGATTGGTTCGATGATGAGTGCCAGAATGCGTTAGATAAAAAGAATCAGGCGTACAAAGAATACGTAGGTAGGAAAACCAGGACGAAGAGAGAACACTATGGAAATCTCAGAAGAGCAGCGAATAAGATAATTAGGATTAAGAGAAGAAAATAATATGACGACCAATTGAGAAGTATGGATGTAAGTCTAGCGAGCAATAACACAAGACAAGCATTCAAAGTAGTGAAAAGCCTTAAACATGGTTATCAGCCCATAACCACGTTCTGTCGTGGTGACAGCGGCAATATAATCGCTGATGAAATCAAGATTAAGGAAAGATGGGCATCATATTTCAAGAACCTCCTTAATCCTCCGCACAGCTCCAGAACATCGGAGCCTATAGATGTCTGCGGAGAGCTTCCATTGCCCCCACCATCTCTGGATGAAATTCGTTCCATCATCAAAGCCCAAAAGAATAATAAAGCGCCGGGCATCCATGAGATTCCAGTTGAGCTCACCAAATATGGTGTCGACAATGTTCATAAAACTATTCACAAAGTCATCCAGTAAATTTGACAACAAGAACATATGCCGAAAGAGTGGAGCCAATCAATTATATTCCCTATCCACAAAAAAGGGCACATCACTACTTTGTACGTCGTATAAAGTATTTTCTACAATCTTAGATAATAAAATCGGATCATACGCCGACAGTATTCTTGGGGAGCATCAAGGTGGTTTTAGGGCAGGTAGATCAACAACAGACCAATTGTTCATTGTCAAGCAGGTACTTGAAAAATGCTGGGAGTTCAACATAGATGTACACCAAATTTTCGCTGAGTTCAAGCGGGTTTTTTCATCCCAGCCAAATTGGTCCGTCTTACCAAAATGACAATGACGTCGACAACCTTCCAAGTCCGCATCCATAACCAACTCACCGATGCCCTTGACAGATATCGGACTAAAGCAGGGAAATGGGCTGGCCCCATTGCTATTCAATTTGGCTCTGGATTACGTCATACGGAAAGTACCTGTCGATACGCGAGGTACATTATTATACAAGTCGAGCCAGGTAGTGGCCTATGCGGACAACATCAACATTCTGTCACGGTCATTAACAACTGCCAAAGAACTCTTCCTAAATTCGACAGCGAAGCAAAACTAGTAGGGCTACAAATCAACGAAAATAAAACAAAGTTCATGACGCAGTCGAAGAAAAATACCCAAAATACACAAAATATCACACTTGGCGAATGCAGTATTGAAAATGTTAGCGAAGTTGTGTATTTAGGCGCCAAAATAACGAAAACGGGCAATGAAAGAGACAAAATACGCCGAAGAATACAGCTCGCAAATAAAATATTTTATTCAGTATTGACGATCTTGAAGACTAGCTGCATACACAAGCTCCAAGTATACAAATCTGTCATAAAACCTGTGTTATGCTATGGGTGTGAAACATGGACCCTAACCAAAGCATCCGCAAATATATTGAACGCCTTTGAGCGACGGGTCCTGAGGCGAATAATCGGAGCGAAGCTAGACGGGGACCAATGGCGAATTCGATACAGCCATGAGCTGTATGAAATTTTTGACGAACCGGAGGTCTCAAGGATTGTAAGACTGCGGAAGCTGCAATGGGCTGGACACATGAATCGTATGGAGGAACAACGGATACCCAAGAAGGTATTCGTTGGGAGAACTGAAGGCCGGCGACTAGTGGGGAAACCGAGGAAACGCTGGTCTGACCCGGTCAACGAAAACAGTTCATCGCTGCTCGAATTCCGGAATTGGATGACGCGGTCAACGGACCGAGACAGTTGAAGGCACTGTTTGCAGGAAGCGAAGGCCTGAAAGGTGCTGTAGTGCTAGGAGGAAAAAGAAGAAATAATTAAATATTTTTCTAAATCTGGCATCAAAGTTTTGAATAGGAGATAGGGAGGTTTTCGAGCAGTTTGCTTGTGTGACTGCTCGATTACTACACGGTCTCTGCAAAACTTCCTTAATGAAAAGAAGTTCACTTGAAAAAGGGACTGTGAAAATCACTTGGCCAAGTTTTTCACCGATAAACCACAGAAGTTCTACCGAGATGGAATAATGGCTCTACCTAAAAAATGGCAAGAGGTCATAGATAATAATGGACAATATGTACTCAAATAATCAATCGAAAATGACAAAAAAAGGCTCAATACTTTTTAGACTTACCAATATGTAATCATTTTAATTAGTTTAAATTCGATATTGTTTTTTGACTTGATGTTTTTAATTGATCACGTATTAATTTAGAGAGCCATTTGGGCCATTAAGTTTTCATATTTTTATTTTTTGGAATCGTATTCTTTTTAAATTTATAAACGATTAGTATTGAATAAAGCGCTTTTGACTTTGGGTTTGAATGTGTCAATAACTAAATCATTCGGCTCGTTTTACAAAATTTCAAATCATGGGATTAAATTTTGATTCGTACGTCTGCAAAAAACATTATTTTAATTCTTTTAATACTGTTTACCTAATAAAGAAAACTCTAATAAAATTACTTGTTGTCATCTCCAGTAAACTGCCACAAAATGCAATTTTCTACACCGATAAATAAATTGTTCTCGACTTAACGAACCACAAGACCCACAACCCACCAGCAAAGGCAAAACGAGCCGGCAGACTACAAAGAACGTCTAACGTATCAAATCCCTAAACAATCCACGAACATCTACTTAACGTATCAAAAGAACGACGCCCACAATCCCACAAACGGTTCCTTTCTTATACCGATCAATTGATAGGAAATACGCAAAGGAAACGCTCAATTCCTTGGCTTTTTGCTTTCGCAGTTGTTACCTTCGCCTACTTCTAAAAATAATGTCCAATGCGCTCCTTCTCCCATTGACGACATTGCGGCATGGATTCATTTGCTTCGCTTCGAATACGAGGAGCTGCCAAGGTGGAACACCTAAAGGATACTATTCCTGGCTTTCTTGGAGACGTAATTGAACCCTATAATGGAGGAAGACGCGGTCTTAGGGCCAAGATTTGTGGGTACGACTCTGCGACAAAACAGGATGGAAAAGTCGTTCATGGCCTTTCAAAGCATTTCCAGAGCATGTCACGCTAAGTAATTCGCATGAAGAAACCAGAAGTGAAATACTTGTTGGATAGGTAATTATTACGCAAAGAATTAATGATCCTCCATTTACTCAAGGACAATCCAGAGCAATTGGTAACTTGAACAACCTTATTAATGAGTTGGTTTTATGGCTAGTGACCTTCCAGTGATTTAGATTGTTTGGAAAATTGAGCGAGAGAGGAAAGAGTACGTTGTAAATTGACAAAGTCAGATTTCGAGTCAAGGAGAGAAAGTGTCGTCCAAATAGATTTATTGAGACTTCGAGTAAGGTTGCGGAGAATGAGTGATCTACAAGAAATGCCATTTATCTTTCTCTGTAATTAAAAGAGGAATTCATGCGAATAACACCAATAATAACACTGAAAAGCAAATAACAATCGATAATAAGCAAACAAATCCCTGATAAGGACTCAATACCAAATCCGATGTTCCTTGATGGAAAAGTCATTTCAACTTTTCAAATCCGAGCAAAAACGACCATTTTTATCACCTTGACCATCAGTGTCCTCCATCATTGACCTTTACCTAGCACCCAAACTTTGTCTTCACGCCAGCAAGTATCAAACCATCTGACCCACATCCTCGAGCGCATTTCCATTAGGACTATCTCTAATTTCGACTAATGTATTTCTGCCGAAAGGACGTTATGGGATTTTTTATGCATTTCATCCTGGAAGAGGAAGAAAGATGTGTCATTTTCAAGACGTGCCACTAAAAGGCATTTTGGATTACTTAACAGACGAACAGGAAACTTTATGGGTGGATCAGGACGTCTTTATACCGTTCGATGTTGGCACGGGTCATGTGATGTAATAGGATTACGAAAGTGTATGAACATTAGCTGCTTTGCTCAACAACATATTTATGTGTGTTTATGTCCATGCAAACACTTTTTATATGTGCCTGAATTCGTTGAAACGTGTGCTCACAGGATTTTGCTACTTTGCTGCTATTTACACAGTTGACGTGTAAATTTATGAGAGATTGTAGACGGTAAATATTGAAACATGAATTTTATCGAGCTTAATCTGATGGGTCAGATTGCTTTCATGGTCGTTACTTTTGTACATTTGTTGGGATTACATACTCGTATGTACATATATGGGCTGCCCAATCATTATAGTTGATAGTATTTAGACTGACAAATGTGCACAAATGGATGGGAGGACCAATTTCGGATATAAGTCACTGTTTGTTGATTTTTCTTCATTATTATCTGAGCAAATCCGTCACTCAATGAAAAATCAAATATAAAACTCATTTGACTTTGCTACAATCAATGAAAGTTATCCAGAAGAAGAAGCATGACAGCGAATGTTAATAACATTTTTATTTGGATAATTTTCGAACTATTCGAGTTTGTTAAAGCATAATTTACGATTCTGCGTCTTCCATTTGCTGTTGTGCTTTTTAATCGCTCCTATCATTAATATTGAAAAATAATAATATAATTTTCAACCGTCAATTACAAAATAATTTTATTTAAATTGGAAAATGCTTATCACATCACCAAAACAGTTTGTATTGAATGTCCTAAATTTTCTTCAATGTTTGGGAAAATAGAGCAAAGAACCTAAAGAAAACTTCGGGCCGGTGGCATGTGTAGAACCTCGATATTTCGGAGCGATACCTGACAGAGATCTTTCATCCTTGTACAATTTTCTAAACAGTTGACAAGTAAGGGATGGCAGATCGTCGAGTGTGTGGCCCGGGCGATTATTTCGTTATTTTTTAGGGTTTTGTAAAATAATTTTACAAAACCCTTCTAAAATCGCGTCCTGTCTGTCCGTCTGTCTGTCCATCCGTCCGTGTGTCACAGCAGTTTTTCTCGGAAACTACTGAAGCTAGAAGCATCAAATTTTGTATATAGGTGTAAAGTGGTGATCTCTTCAAAGTTCAACTACTAAAAAATTTTATAAGGTATTTAAGGGGGGTCTCCCCATGTAGGGGAGTGACCCCCCGAAAAAAAATTTCATTGAAGGTAGCCGATATGGGTATCAAATGAAAGGTCTTGATGAGAACTTTTCAAAACAGGTCTTAGTTTGGCAAAGTTTGCTTCGAGGGGCGCACAGGGAGGGGAAATACACGAAAAATTTGTGTCCCCCCCCCCCCCTCGCGATTGGACACCTGTGATCCGAAAAATCTGAAAAAAATCACGAATGTAGGCCTTGATGAGTACAATAACAACAAATACGTGAGAAGTCACAATTCACTCAACTTTGTTGGTAATAGTATGATTTATCGATTTTATGTTTTCTTGAATAAAATCTTGACGGTACCCTTAAATTCAATGAAATTCAGTACACAGATGTCTATTTATAAGATTGATCAACCCTGCAAGTTTCATAAAGATTGCATTAGCGAAGTTATAGCGGTTTGAATTTTCCTGTGTTACTATGGAACAATTCGCGCTGCATGTATTACTATGGCAACATATGGCTATGGAACAACATGCGCTTTTTACCGACTCAGACACTACAGTTTTGCTAGGATTTGCATGAAAATTTCAGGAATGATAGGTGTCATGAATAACTTTGAGAATCAGTTCAGCTAGTGGTATCAGTAATCGTAAAACAAAATAGTGGCTGTTTTAAATGCGAAGATTGAATAACTTTGAGTTATTTTTTCCCAACTTCAACGTTTAAGGCGCATGCTTTGAACACTTGATTCAATTTAATGAATGACTGAAGCTGAGTACCTACAATTAATACTCATACGTGAAACAAGTCAAGGAGGCGGGAGGGAGCTTCTAACAGAAGGGCTTTGTAACAACTCTAGGATTCGAAAAAATTGGCTATTAATCGATGATAACAGTACAGGAGAGTGGCCCCTGAAAAAAAATTCATCAAACGTAGCCGATATGAGTATGAAATGATAGCTTTCATGGGAGCTTTTCAAAACAGTTCTTAAACTGTCAGTTTTTGCTTCAGTGGGGGCACAGGGGGGAAATACATGAAAAATGTGTTTCCTCCGTCGCGAATGGACATCTGAAATAATTATCAAGGGAGATATTTATGAGTAGAACAATAACAAAAACCTCAGAAGTCGAAATTCTTTCAACTTTGTTAATAATAGTATGATCTTCGAATTTCATAGTTTCTCCAATAAAATCGTCATTGATATGCTTCTTGACTTTATACAATCTGGTGACTGCATTTTGAAAATTAAATACAAAACCCTTCTGACATGAGCGTAGGTCTGTTTACCCAACTTGTTTTTATTATAATTTTTCTTTATTAGAATGTATGTGCAGAGTTTATGATGTTCAAATCTCCGTAAGGGATTGTGGCGATGGTCCGCTGCCCTAGCGAGCATACATGTATACATTGGTGCTCGCCGGAATCGGCCTTGTCTGAGGACGCGTGAATGCACTTGCAGGCTAGCTTTGAGTGTCGTGGGGGGTGGAGGTCCTTTCCCCCACCACAAGGGCTCACTACAAAAAAATTTCGCATCCATGAATTGTGCGTTAGAATTATAACACTTCAACGGTATCGGGGCCAAGGTAACCTACCAAAGGAATTAACATTGGAAAACGACACCGATGGTCGATTCACGCGCGTCCTTACTCTGAACACTTACGACTCCAAAATAAGAGGGGCATCCAGATGGAAGCGGTGCCCCATCCCAACTTCCATCTGGATCAAGATCCATGGTACATGCGGCCATTTATTTTAAATTTACAAGAAAAATTCATGTGAAACAATTTAAATGAACCTTTCCTGTAAATATAGAATAAAATGCTTTAGATTTACATTATTTTATATGATCAAATCATAGAAAAATTTAATACAAATAAAAAACCCAGTGTGGAAGGTCACTCTATCCAGCAAAAGCCTTAGTAACTACAAAGAAGGAAGGAGCTACAGCCCAACGGCTAGCTCAGAAAAGGAGTTTCCAGCCATCGTGGCGGGTCCTATGCCCGTTAGAAATTCACTAAATGAGAAGACCGAATTGTATTGCTTAATATTTCATTTTTTTTTCATCTGGTATACGTTTTTATGATAAATTTTACTTTCTATTTGAAAACGCTAGTTAATTGAGCAATGTGTTTAAGAATATTTTTTTGTTGTTATTTGCGAATAAATTTTTTAATAGTTTCTTTATTATTATTTGCATGAAATTTTAAAATATGCTTTCTAAAACCACTCAAAGTGACGAAATGGGAACTGCAATAACTATCTACACATGAGAGAACGCCAGAATAAAGAACTGATACATAAAATGTTCGTTAGTGCCTAATGAAGTCTTTTGATTTGCAAAATTTTGACATATCAATGCATTAATGATGCTTATCTGCAAGTGCATTTGTGACTATTTTGGAACACAGGGTCCAAAGTTAGTAATATTTTAAACGCGACAAGTTTTGCCTATACATTAAGCCTATATTTTATGTCACGCATTTGGGCGGTAAGGTTTAAGAATGCTGGCCGACAGGGATACTCCTGGAGGCTGGTATTCTTTGGGGAGGTTCGCCCCAACGTACCCGAGGAAATCCCCGCAGGGGGAAATGCAGGTCGACAAGATTACTCTTGGGGGCTAGCATTCCTTGAGGAGTGCTGCCCCTATGGACCCGAGGATATGGCGGGCGCCGTGAGGCTCTCTCCAGGGATGACAGGTAATGACCCTTACTAGATCTGGACTACGCTTTGGGTAACGAACTGGAATCGAAGCTTTGGGCTGGCGGATATGATGGTTTGGACCTAGTTGCTTTGTACGGTAGCACTGCGATTCAACCATCATACCGTCTCCATGCCGGTGAAACCTCGGCAGGCCTCGGAATACGTTTGAAATTCACACCGTTAAGTTGGTGGTGTAGCTTCGGTTGAGACTGACTCCCGATTAGCGCTGGTCTGGCTCTGAGCACTTGTTCCCATAAGGGCTTGTTCCAACCCTCGCATGGGCTCCCTGCTCTGCAAAGATAACTATGGGACCAAAAAGGCGACTACACACGCGAACGGAAATAGCGGCTCCGAGGGGGACCCAATAAAACTGGAGCACCAAAAACCATAAAAAAGAAAGCAAAAATAACAACATCGACGACGCAACAAGCGGCTGCAGCCACGATGTTAATAGCAAATCGGAAGCGGTACTAATGATGACAAAAACGACGAGTTATGCAATGACAGGGAAGATGGACAAAAAACGGTCTTGTTATGACTGAGATTCCTGCGGCGTTCGGGCGGTGCAAAAAACGGATGTGAACGCAAGAACATTCTTAAAAGGAAAAGCGGGAAATTCTGTAAGTCACGTCAGATGTTCGAGCCGTGGAGGAAAAAATAAAGAAAATCGATAATTCGATGGACCCTGCTGCGATCGCCACCGAAGCGACTGAAGCAAGGGTCGTAAATCCCGATATAACAACGAATAATCCTGAACCCAACAAAGAGATTACGGCAGGAAAGGACAGGATTGACCATACAAATAAAGTGACGTTGTGTAATTTCATCGCCAACGTCGAAAATCCCAAGAACGATGGTCGCAAAGTACAATTGCCAACCAGCGACATGAGGAAGAAAGGCTATTCCGAAAAGCGGAAGATGCTCTGAAATGAATAGAGTCTGCATGCGACTCGCCAAAAATCAACCCAGCAGTAAAGCTTGGGATCTTTGAACTAAAGGAGCTCCTAGACCGCAAAGGGCATTATCGGAGGAGCTGCGTAAAGGCCGCAGAAGAGCAGAAGGCTAGAAAAACGCTGGGAGCTAAATCTAAAGGGCACGTGCAGGTAGCTCCACAATTAAACATCAATAAAAGAATGGGGTCCAGCACAATCGAAGAAGATCCAGATAAAAGAAAGAAGAGGCACTTGATGGGCGCGGAACGCCAGATCAGGGCTTCTAGACAGTGGCAAAAAATAGGCGAAGAAAGCCGTAAAGAAACTCCTTCAAAAAGTGACAGAAAACAAAGTTCACACGGATGCCCAAGAAAAAAGACGTGATGCGCAACAGGAGAGAAAGAAGCTCCAACGAAGACCCCGGCAGCAGGCACTGCTCGTAAGAGACATTGACTGCGTCACGGACCTGGCCGAGGTAGAAAAGGCCATCAAAAGGGAGTTCCCTAGCGTGGGCTGGATCAAAACCAGGCTGACACCAGAAAACCATAGGCTAAAACGCAAGGCCTAAATTGACTTGACCAAAAAAGAAGCCGGACAATTTCTGAATAATCGATATCATCTTTCCAAGCCAAGCTTAATTTTGGTTATCGATTTATCGATAGTGCCCTCAGACCGGGGAACCAAACGCGTCCCCAGGGTTGCGGATAGGGGAAGACATTTTTCGAAAGGTTTGCTGCGAATAACCAATAAGCAGCCGCGGACAATGGTCGGCAGTGAAGGGAGAGTCTCAGAACAAATACCTGAGTGTCAATGATCTTCACTGTGACATGACGAAATATATGGCGTCATCAATTATCCATATATCCTGGCAGTAGGTAAAATGCTATGGGAACGGAAACCCAGACAGAAAACCAAATCATGCAGGTCCACAAGGGGAACCAAATTACGGTGCAGGGGGTCGGATCCCCAGTACCGGCGGCAGAGGGTAGTGAGCGAGCAGGCTCCCGGCCGTCGTCATCCAGCGACTGCAATGTTATAGAAGTGGTGAACTTGGCTTCTGTAACAGATATAACTACAAGCAAACAGGACGCTAGCACGGAGAACCTTTTCAGGCAAAAACCGCTGTTGGCAAGAACATCGAAAAGCAAATCACCGATTGCGGGGGGAGGCAGCAAACCCCAGAAACACTGTCAAAGTCAACATCACAGGTGAAATCATCGGAGACAGACCACAGACGGACTAACGAACGAAAGAAGGCAGAGTGCGTTGTGCAACCTGGCATCATTGCGGCCTTTAGGCGCAGTAGAAGGACTATGCGCACCCCGGAGCGTCCAGTGCAAGACGTACACAATCCGGATCAAGCTGCGACACCAACAGAGGCCAGTGTAAGACTGGGGGAGGGAGAAGTTTTGCCGTTGGCCGACGCCACTTCAAACGCGACCTAAGCGGTAGAAGCAAAAGGGCTAGGAAACGGGGGCCTCTCGCAAGAGGTGGCGCCAAATAACACAATCGCCCTTGACCACGCCGAAGAGGAGCGGCTTACTCGGAAAGCGGGGACTATCGTCAAACAACTGAGGGCTGCCTGCGAAGTGCAGAAAAACATAGGCAAGAGTGTCAAGAATGGCATTCTTGAACTGGAGGAGCTTTTTGACCGCATAACGCACTACAGGCGAAGGTGGCTTGCAACCGAAAAGCACCAAAAAGACACGCTCTCCCTCAAGGCATCAGTGGGTCCTAGCAGCAGCAAAAGAATGGCCGGTAGCCCAATTGAAGGCAACTGTGAGACAAGGAGGAAGGACGAGACCATGAACGAAGTTGACACTCCAGGCGAGGAGTTTCATGTGGTGCGAAACAAGGCAGCGAAAAAAGCGGCCAAAAAGCTACTCCTAGAAAAAACAGACAAAGAGCTCAACCACGAAAAGAACAAAGAACCCGCGATATACCGCAGAAAACAAAAAGCAAACCGCGGCGCAAACCCTTGCGAGAGGCACTGCTTATTAAACCCACTAAGGGCCGAACCTACGCAGATGTCCTCCATGAAATTAGAGGAGCGGTCAAGCCAGACGACACCAAAACTGCCATCAAAGCAGTTCGACCAACCCGGACCGGTGACCGGTGGCCTGCTGGTGGAATTCGGGCCAGAGGCCACAAACAAAGATGCATTCCGTGACGCGGTTCAAAAGGTTCTTGGCGATGCGGCAATGGTTGCCTCGCTCGAACCAATGGCCGCCCTGGAAATCAGGGACCTCGACTGCGTCACGGACAAAGCTGAAGTAGAGGACGCCATCAGGAGGGAGTTCCCCAGCTTAAGTGAAGTCAAGGCAAGATTGACACGTGAAAACACAAGGGGGCAACGCATGGCTATTGTCGAACTAGCTGATAAAGACGCCCAGCAAATACTGGCGAAGGGCAAAATTAAGATAGGTTGGGTGATCTGCAGGATACGGAGAAGAGCGATCCCTATCCGCTGCTTCAGATGCTTCGAATACGAACACACCGCGTATGGCTGTACGGGACCCGAAAAGAGATCTCTGTGCTACAAATGTGGTGAAACGGGGCACAAAAGGAAGGAGTGCACGAACGAGGCAAAATGCATTCTTTGCAAGGATGCTAAGCTAGCACCCGGCGACCTCAAACATGAGCCGGGGACAGGGAGATGTTGGGTTTTCAAGGAGGCCCTAACTAAAGCCAAATCGATACTCAAATGATCCGTATCCTGCAGGTCAATTTGCACCGAAGCACAAACGCCCAGGACCTACGTGAGCAGTTTGCGAGGCATAAGAAAGCTGACCTCCTGTTGCTGAGCGAGCAACATCATAACAAGGACTCGCAAGCTTGGTACCCTGACAAATCTAGTACCTCGGCCATCTGGGTTCGAGACAGCGCCCGCCTTCAGGTGCAGGGCCATGGACGCGGGGATGGTTTTGTGTGGGTGCGGTGTTCAGGGATAACATATTTCAGTGTTTATCTGACGCGTAACGAGGCAATGCGATCTTTTCGAACCAAACTCGATGCCCTGGAGGACGCTGTCTCGAACACAGAGGGCCACATGCTGGTCGGGGGAGACTTCAACGCTAGAGCCATTGAATGGGGTATGCCACAATCCGACCCAAGGGGAAAGCAAATCTTGGACATGGCGGCCAGAACAGCGCTTTTTGTCCTAAATACTGGTAACACCCCTACTTTCCGCCGATGGGGTTGCGTAAGAACCATACCCGATGTGACACTCGCTTCGGAGTCCCTGGTACCTAGAGTACACAACTGGCGAGCACTAGAGGACTACTCGGCTAGTGATCACCAGTATATAGCGGTTGAGATTCACGACGGTGCCACTCTGCGTGCATATGCCCAAACTTCAATCCTCGGATGGAGGACTGGGAGGATGGACGTTCAGAGGTTCTCTGACGCGCTTACGGCAGGCGCACCGTTGCTGGGAGCTCCGCCAGGGAGTGGAGGGCCCACAGCCATGGACTTGGTGAACTCAACTATGAGTACCATCATAGCTGCTTGCGAGTCTTCCATGCTCCGTCGGAGACCCCGACACGGTAAGCCTCCAGTATACTGGTGGTCAAACGAGATCGCCGAACAAAGAAGCGAGTGTCACAAACTTCAGCGAGAGGCCCAGCGGGCGCGAACGCGGGAGGAGGCAGACACTGGGCTAGCAGCATACAGGTCCGGCAGGAAATATCTTCGCAGGTTTATTAACAAGAGCAAGGCCCGATGCTGGCAAGACCTCGTGGATGATGTAAATAGGGATCCATGGGGCCTTGGCTACAAGCTGGTCATGGGGAAACTTGGTGCCCTACGGAAGCCTTGTATACATGACGCGGAAAAGATGGACGCGATAGTGCGGGGACTCTTCCCCGCCCACCCCGTCCGTGTTGACGCTGTCCGTGGTGAAACAGCGGTCGAGTGCCCACTCTTCACACAGCTGGAACTGGAGGAGGCAGTCCTCTCCCTGAAAGCGAGGCAGGCTCCAGGTCCAGATGGTGTTCCAGCTGAGGTTTTGCAGCTCGTCTATCACCATTGTCCTGACTTGCTGCTCAGCACATTCAACGCTTGCCTACGGTACGGGGTTTTCCCGGTACGATGGAAGGTGGCGAGGCTCGTGCTGATCAGCAAGGGGAAGGGAAATCCCGAATCGCCGTCTGCATACCGCCCGTTCTGCATGCTAGACACGGCTGGGAAAGTGCTAGAGAAACTCATGAAGGGAAGACTCAGTGACGCGATTCGTGCTGCTGGGGACCTATCTCCTCGGCAGTACGGCTTTAGAGCAGGACGTTCTACCATTGATGCGATTGCAGAGGTGGTGAACGCGGTCCAAAAGGCAGAGGCATGTAGTCGGACCAAGCGACGGATCGTCCTGTTGGTGACACTCGACGTCAGGAATGCCTACAACTCCGCTAGATGGGTGGATATTCTGGACACGCTGGAAAACTCTTTTCAAGTTCCAGAATATCTAATGCGGCTTTTGAGGAACTACCTAAAAGACCGAAGCGTGCTCTACGACACGACACAGGGCCAACGAAGGATGGAAATTACATCGGGTGTTGCCCAGGGATCTATCCGTGGTCCGGACTTGTGGAACGTGTCTTACGACGGGCTACTGAGACTTGAGATGCCAGATGAGTGGCACTTGGTCGGCTATGCGGATGATGTTCCGGCTCTGGTCACCGGACGCACCGTTGAATAAGCGCAACTTAGGCTAGGTATGCTAATGCGCCGAGTGAGGGACTGGATGACTGCTCGCGGGCTCAGTTTAGCACTGGAGAAAACCGAAGTGGTCATCTTGGCAAAAAAGAGAGTCCCTAGAGTAAGGATGATCAGTATTGGAGATATGCAGGTCGAATCGAAGACAGCGGTGAAGTACCTGGGCCTACTGATCGACTCGAAGATGAGTTTCTCTGATCAAATCAGGGCAACGGCTGAGAAGGCTGCTTCGGGAATATCGGCCCTGAGTCGACTTATGGCCAACGTAGGGGGACCCAGCCCATCAAGAAGACGCCTCTTGATGAGTGCTGTAGGGTCAGTGCTACTGTACGGAGCAGAGGTATGGGGCGACGCTCTCAGCAAGGAGGTATACCGAAAACGATTGGCACAGGTACAGAGAAGAGGAGCACTGAGAATTGCATCTTCGTATCCAACAGTCTCCGACTCGGCGGTGAGAGTGATTGCAGGCGTGATACCTGTCGCCCTCCTTGCTAGAGAGCGCCGCGCTATTTACCTGCGCCGAAACGAGGATGCGAGGGAGATGGTTGTCCGCGAGGAGAGACAACGCTCGCTCAACGATTGGCAGCAGTCTTGGAGGAATTGCACGAAGGGAAGGTGGACTGCGCGCCTCATCCCGGATGTGAGACCATGGCTAAATCGAAGGCATGGTGAGACTGACTTCTATCTGACCCAGCTTTTGAGCGGGCACGGGTGTTTTCAGTCTTACCTGCACAAGATCGGTAAGTCACGGTCTCCCGATTGTTGGTTTTGCCCAGGAGAGGAGGACAATGCCTGTCACACATTTTTTGCGTGTACCAAATGGGCCAGGCTGCGAAGGGAACTCTACAGGGAGACGGGAGAGCTCACCCCGGATAATATAGTTGCGGTGATGCTCGAATCAGTTGACAAATGGAACCAGGTGGCACATTATGCTCGGGCAGTCCTAAAAGATAAAAGGGACTCACAGCAGCCGGAGGTGCTGGGGCTGGGGGACCGCTTGCCTGGCATTTCCTCTTCCCCTCTCCCCTCCTGCTAGGAAAGGGACTCCCCAGCTTGAAGGCGCCCCACGGCGTAACAAAACGAGACCTGGCCCGAAGTAATGTGTCAAACGGTTCCAAGCTATGTTCTCAGATTGACAGGGGAGGTGTTTAGTGGGTAGTCCAAGGGTATCCCACACTGCCAGACTCGGCGGGCGTAAATGCCTTCACATCCCTACCATAAAAAAAAAAAAAAAAAAAAAACAAGTAACGTGCTCATTTGGGGACATGTCAACGCTAAAACAATCGAATGGGCCATGCCCCATACAGATCCGCGGGGAAAACGAATCCTAGAAATGATGGCCAGGATGGCACTCGTCGTACTAAACATCGGCAATATGCTGACTTTCCGCCGTATTGGCTGTGAAGAAACAATACCAGACGTGTTAGTCGCCTCAGAGTCGGAGTACGGAGCATAAACAATTAGAGGGTATTAAAGGACTACTCAGCCAGTGGTCATCAGTACATTCTGCTTGAAACCAGTGATATTGTCTCCCGATGTCTATGCTCTCGGCTTTCTACAATTGGGTAGAACATCGGAAGGATGGGTATCGCGAAGTTCGTCAAGGTGCTCACAACAGGTGCCCCGCCGCAAGGGAGATTCGCAGGGGACGGGAGAACTGGCAGCTCAAGATGTAGGGAACTCAAGTCTGAGCATCATCACGACTGCTTGCAACGCTTCTATGCCCCGTCGAACCCCCGGCACGGCAAGCCCCCCGTGTACTGGTGGTCAACTGAAATCGCGGAAAAGCGAAGTGAGTGTCACAAGCTTTGGCTTGCAGCTCAACGGGCGCGGAACCGTTACGAAGAATGCAACCGTTTGGCAGCATATAAGTCGGCCAGGAAAGGCCTTCGCAAATTGATCAACAACAGCAAGGCAAGATCTTGTGGACCATGTGAACAGGAACTCGTGGGACCTTGGCTACAAACTAGTTATGCGGCAGGTTGGTGCCCTACGGAAACCTTGCATACATGATGCGGAAATGGTAGACGAGATAGTGCGGGCACTCTTCCTGGCCCATCTCGTCTATGTTGACGCTGTCCATGGTTAAACACCAGTCGAGTGTCCACCTTTTACACAGCTGAAACTGGAAGAGGCAGTCCAGATGGTGTTCCAGCTGAGGTTTGCAGCTTGTATATCACCTTTGTCCTGATTTGCTGCTTAGCACATTTAACGCTTGACTAGAGGACAGGGTTTTCCCTGGTACAATGGAAGGTGGCGAGGCTCCTGCAAACGGATTAGCAAGGGAAAGGGGAATCCCGGATCGCCGTCTGCATACCGCTCGTTATGCATGCTAGACACTGCTGGGAAAGTGCTAGAGAAACTCATCAAGGGAAGACTCACTGACGCGATTCGTGCTGCTGGGGACCTAACTTCTCGGCAGTATGGCTTTAGAGCAGGATGCTCTACCATTGATGCGATTGCAGAGGTGGTGGGTACGGTCCAAAAGGTAGGTGCATATAGTCGCACCAAGTGACGGATCATCTTGTTGGTGACACTTGAAGTCAGGAACACCTTCAATCCCGCTAGATGGGTGGATATTCTGGATAAGCTGAGAAACCTTTTTCATGTTCCCGTATATTTCATGCGATTTTTCAGGGACTACCTGAAGAACCGAAGCCTTCTCCACGACACGACACAGGGCAAACGAAGGATGGAAATTACATCGGGTGTTGCCCAGGGATCTTTCCTTGGTCTGGACCTTGTGAAATGTATCTCACGACGAGCTACTGAGACTGGAGATGTCAGATGAGTCGCGCTTGATCGGCTGTGCGGGTGATACTGCGGATCTGGTCGCTGGGCGCAACGTAGGCTAGGTATGCTACTGCGGCGAGTGAGAGACTGGATGACTTCTCGAGGGTTCAGTTTAGCACTGGAGAAAGCCGAAGTGGTCATCTTGATAAAAAAGAGAATCCCTAGAGTAAGGCTGATCAGCATTGGAGACATACTAGTAGAATCAAAGCAAGCGGTGAAGTACCTCGAGCTGCTGAGCGACTCGAGGATGAGTTTCTCTGAGCAAATCAGAACAAAAGCTGTGAAGGCTGCTTTGGGAGTATCCAACCCATCAAGAAGACGCCTCTAGACGAATGCTATAAAATCAGAGCTACTGTAGGGAGCATAAATATAGTGCGACGCTCTCAGCAAGATGGTATACTGAAACCGCTTAATACTGGTATAGAGAAGAGGAGCACTGAGGCTCGCATCTTCGTATCTGACAGTCTCCTACTCGGCGTTAAGAGGTATTGTAGGCGTGATACCTGTTTCCCACCTTGCTAGAGAGCATTGCGCTATTTACATGCGTCGAAGCGAGGATGCAAGGGAGATGGTTGTGAGCGAGGAGAAAAAGCGCTCACTCAACGATTGGCAGCAGTCTTCGGTGGATTGCACGAAGAGAAGGTGGACTGCGTGCCTCATCACGAATGTGAGACCGTGGCGATATCGAAGGCATGGTGAGACTGACTTGTATTTGACCCAGATTTTGAGCGGGTATCAGTGTTTTCATTCTTACCTGCACAAGATTGATACATCACGGTCCACCGAGTGTCCGTTTGGCCCAGGAGAAGAAGACAATGCCTGCCACACATTTTTTGCGTACATAAAAGGGAACAGGCTGCGAAAGGACTTCTACAGGCAGATGGGAGAGCTCACTCTGGATAATAAAGTCGCGGTGATGCTCGAATTGGTTGACAAATGAAACCAGGTGGCACATTATGTTAGGACAGTTCTAAAAGATAAAAGGGACTCACTGCAGCCGGGGGCGTTTGGGCCGGGGAGTCACTTGCAGGCGCTTCTTCTTCCCCTCTCTCCTTCGGCTAGAAGAGGGATCGCTCACTTTGAACGTGCCATACAGCATAACAAAACGAAACCAGGCCCGAGGTAATGTGTCAAATGGTCCCAGGGTAGGTTCTCGGGTTGACAGGGGAGGTGTTTAGTGGGTGATCCAGTTGCCTTCTTGCGAGCATGGGAGCCCCACACTCTTCGCATAATTGGCGTTCACCTCCTAACCACATGAAAAAAAGTTCTAAGTTATCAATTTGTAAATAACTGTTTTGTAGAGTCTATCCCATGCAATTAAAGCTGTTTGCCGTTGAATAGGAAATTACAATATTTTTATCCAAGTAAACTGTAAACTCAAAAAGCTGCATTGTTTGACCCATAAGCAACTAATAATGGAGTGTTTTATTATTTTAGGAGTTTCTGTTCCAACCTGAAATTTGAGGTACTAGTATAAGCTCTTCAATATCCTCGTACGTATCACGTAAATCGACATTTAAAAATTTGACTAACTCAAAATCGTGGGTACCGGCTTATCTTGTAGAAAAAATCTTTTGTATACATAAAAAAGCACCAGTAGTTTTATCCTATCCTAAAATCAAATGCGTTTAAAAAAAATTTGATCATACCTATACTCTAAGGGAAAATCGTGTTGAATATCCAAAAATGAGGGAATTGAAAGACAATTATCTGCCCGGCCGCGAACTATGGCCCTCATTCGTACGAATATATCCTGGCATTGGCAGGGTTTAGCATCCGGCAGCCAGATAATGTCGTCTTCATCCTGGCAGTTTTCGACTTCTGGCACGGAATACTTGACGGTGCAGTTAGTTTAAGGAGCCTTGAATTGTTTCCTGCTATCTTATTCACACCCCTTCCTAAGCTCCGGCAATTTTGCCTCTTCATATGGAGTTCTTCAGCATCATCCAACACAAGACTCATGTAGTCGTCAAATCCAACAATGTACCCTTCGATCCACAACAAAAGGTTTTCATAAACCCACAATGGCACGCACGAACGATTTTGTGAATAATAGAAGTATCAAAAGATTTCACAATTAGCGTTTAGTGCGTATTTTCGTTGCGCACCAATGACAGCTATGGCCGCGCTCACACACTCCCGACGTCAAGTCACGGTTCGGTGGCCGAAATCAACTCCTCAGATTGCCGACGTCAAGTTGTGAGTAAGTAGCGCATAACTCTCATTCCACACTTGCCAGCTGATCGAAATGGTGCAGGGATGACCAATGGATGCAGGGTATCGCTACGCGGGTTATGACGAAAGTTTGTGGCATAATACTGCCGGCCAAAACAGCATGCGTGCTGCGGATAACTTTTTCGAGTGCATCGGCTGGTTTATACTGGATTAATACATACGGTACAGAGATCTTATAACATGCTACGTGTCCGACATAGTCATTTCACCATCATTTGATCATTACTTAAACATATGTATAACATACTATCGTATTTTCAATGTGAATATTGTAATTAACTAGAAGAAAATTTCGGCAAAAAACTCTACTGAACTTATTATTAGCTTAATATTACTTAAAACTGGAACTGATGGTTTTCCGTTCTCTCGAGCATGAATGAGTGGATTGGCGAATCGTTTGCTTTCGCGATTAAGGTAACGCGACACGATGCAGGCAGTTTATAAATTGGAATAACGCCAGCAAGGCTGTGTAGTTTTTCAGAAGAGAAGTAAAACGGTTTATTAAGTATCATTTTCATCTAGTATAGTATCTATTTTGCCGGATCTAAAGCTTTGTTACTAGATTTTTAGCAAATTGGATCCAAGTAGGATGATCGGATGGATTGCCATTTTGACGATGAGCACTTTGTTTCTGGTAGTGAGATGCGAATCGCAACTAACAAGGGGGTATAGCGAGAGCACGGCCTTAAACACTTTGGAGCTAATACGCTCAATATGACTTCTGAAGGTTAGTTTTTTGTCGAAAATGAGCCCAACATAATTGAGATCCTTATTGCAGGGAACAGTTTGGCCTAAAAAATTAATTGGTTGCTTGGGTAAGTGAACAGGCTTACGCCTCCTAGTGAAGAAAATTGACATTGTTATTGCAACATTAATTTTCCATTTATGGTAGTATTGATATATAAGTTCTAACGCCGTTTCAAGGCTGGCACTAAAGGAATTTGTGGTCTGCGCCCATGCTGTATTTGCAAATGTCGTCTGCGAAAGCTACAACTTGGCTGTTTGGTAAGGAAGGAAAACCAGACGTTTAGATGTTATATAGTGATGGGCTTAGGTAGGAGCCTTGTGGGACACTGGCAGTAATACTTTTCACTGGGGAAGTGCTTTCCCCTACTTTGAATTGGAACTTTCTGACAGTTTAAAATGTTTTTAAAAGGTTCAACAAGTATGGTGGTGTGTTATATTTCTGAAGTTTATTGACAAGAGCAGCATGCCAGACTGTGTCGAAGGCAAAAATTTTTAATTTCCGGACCGTTTTCACCTTGGGGTAATATCATAACAAAAATTTTTATTTCTTTTTTTTGGGTGAATTATACTTTTTTTTTCTCATACGAACACTTCGGAAGGTACTTCCTCCCTTTCTCAGTGAGCCAAAAGGAAATAAAAGCGTAAATTTGTCATATTCATGCTCTTCACTGCATATCGCGCATCTTGTAGGATGATGGCAGTAAGATGTACCATACTCAAAGAACTGACAATTTCTACATTGTGTAGGGCGTTTTCGGCGGTTTGTGTAGAAGCTCCATCGTACATACATGATCGTCTTGATTTTGTATAGATCGCACATTTCCGTATCTCATTATACATACGAGTTTAAGAGATAGGTAGTGGTTTCACGATATAATAATTAATAATTTAACATGAGGGTACAGTACATCAAACACCATGTTGTTAAGGATTTCACCAAAAATAGAAGGGAAAAATAGGACGACCGTTGGACACGACATTGCGGTCTCCAGAATGTGGCAATTTCCCATAGGGAAGGGTAAGTCCCACAGGATAAAACCAACGCGTTCACAATATACACTGAAAAAAAAGCTCCAAGTATATTAATCTATGATAAGACCTGTTCTATACTATGGGTGTGGAATAAAGGCCTACGAAAAAAGCCTTCGAGAGATCGATCCTGAGGCGAATAATCGAATAACCAAATAGGAGACAGTTGGAAGCGCTACTTTTAGGAAGTGAGGAGTAGCGTGAATAAGAAGTAGAAAAAGCTCGTTAACTAGCCAATACGAAAATGATGATGATAAAATCCGGTATAGAAACTCACTGATGTATGGGACGAAGTTCACAATAAAGCATCCAAATCGAATAGCTTGAAACAAAATAGTGGCCGCTCAAAGGTCGAAAAACGCATAAAAATTGTTTTCGTCGTTATAACTAAAGCTTCCACTTGATGTTATGCAACTTGGTTTCACCCGATGTTAATTAAGCTTTCAATTACTTGCGAAAAATTTCAAAATGGCAGCTAGCTAGTCTCCGCCCTATAGTTCTCCCAACGAATACCTTTTTGGGTATTTGTTGTTCATCCATATGATTTAGAGGGCCAGCATATTGCAGCTTCCGTAGTCTTGCAATCGTTGCAAGCTCCGGCTCGCCAAAAATTTCATACAGCTCATGGTTGTATCGAAATCACCATTGGTCCTCGTCTAGTTTCGCTCCAATTATTCGCCTCAGGGCCCGTCGCTTGAAGTCGTTCAATATGTTTGCGGACGCTTGGTTTAGGCTCCATGTTTCACACGCATAGCATACCACAGGTCTTATCATAGATTTGTTTACTTGGAGTTTTTGTTCGGTGTATGCAACTGGTCTTCAAGATTGTCAAAACTGAATAAAATATTTTATTTACGAGCTGTATTTTTCGTTGAATATCGCCAATTTCATCAGCATTTCTAGTTATTTTGGCGCTTAAATATACAAATTCACTCAAACTTTTGGTACTATATTCGGAAAGTGTAATATTTGAGCTATTCCTCCTTGACTGCGTCATGGGCTTTGTTTTATTCTCATTGATTTGTAGCCCAACTAGTTTTACTTCGCTCTTAAGTTTCAGGAAATGTTCTTTGGCGGTTGTTAACACCGTGACAAAATGTCGATGTCGTCTGCATAGGGTACCACTTGGCTTGACATATATAACGTACCTCTTGTATCGACAGGTAGCTTTCTAATGACGCGTTCCAGAGCCAAATTGAACAGTAGTGGAGCCAGCCCATCTCCCTGTTTCATCCCGATATTTGTGTCACAGGCATCGGTGAGTTGGTTATTGATGCAGACTTGGGAGGTTGTCGACGTCATTGTCATTGTCGTAAGACGGACTAATTTGGCTGGGATACCAAAGCAAGGCATTATCTGATACAGTACGTTACGATCAATACTTTTGTATGCTTGCCTAAAGTCAATGAAAATTTGGTGTCCGTATATGTTGAACTCTCAACATTTTTCAAGTACCTGCTTGACTGTATACAATCGGTCCATCGTTGATCTACCTGCTCTGAAACCACCTTGATACTTCCCAATAATACTATTGGCGTATATGATTTTATTTTCCATGATTTTTGAAAATATTTTGTACGCCGCACAAGGTAGGGATATGCCTCTAAGTTTTCGTACTGTAACTTGTCACTTTTTTTGTGATTGGCTCGACTTGTTCGACATAAATTCGTGTTGCGAAATGTGCTGGATGACTTTATGGGTGGCTTTCTGAATGCTGCCACCATATTTGATGAGCTCCACTGGAATATCATCGATGCCCGGCGCTTTATTATTCTTTTGGCCTTTGATGGTGATCATCCCGAGTTGGTGGGATCATTGGAAGCTCTCAGGAAATATCTACAGGCTCGGATGTTCTGGAGCTGGGGGAAGGATTAAGAAGTTTCTTGAAATATGATACCGATCCTTCCTTAATCTCGTTTTCATCAGCAATGATGTTGCCGGTGTCGACACAGCGGAGCGTGATCTTGGACTGATAACCTCTTTTCAGGCTTTCCACTACTTTGTGTGCTTGTCTTGTATTGTGGCTCGTTAGACTTACATCGATGCTTTTCAATTGGTCTTCACAGTATTTTCTTTTCTTAATTCTAATTATCTTATTCGCTACTCTTTTGCAATTTTCATAATGTTCTCTGTTCATCCATGTTTTTCTACCAGTATATTGCTTGTACGCATGATTCTTCTTATCTAACGCATCCTGGTATTCGCCATCAAACCAATCATTTCTTTTACGCCGGGCTTGATGTCCGATCATCTGCTGTGTTACGGTCTTAATCGCCGCTTTCACTTCCATCCAGAGCTCGTTGCTTGTTTACAGCGATGGGAGCTGTTGAAGTTCTCCATTTCCACAACAGACACCGTTTGGAGCCTTTTGATGTCGAATTTTTGAAGGGAGTTGTTCTGCGTCGAATACACCTTTGACATAAGACATCAATAAATTAGTTTGATCAAGTAATCCGAGTCAAAATTGGCTCATCGGTATGTACGGAGATCAGGTATGCTCGAGGCCCATTTTTGTTGCATCAGAACATGGTTGATTTGGTTTTGTGTGTTGCCATCCGGTGATATCCATGTCATTTTACGCATGCGTCGAAGTGGGAAGCAAATCCAAAGTCTGAAGCAAATCAGGCACTGGCCGTTGTTATTTGTTTCATCGTGGAGACTGTATCCTCCAGTCGTTCTCCGAAGAGATAGCTTATTGCGAAACTTAGCATTGAAATCACCCAGAATTATTTTTGTGTCATTTGTAGACAATGAGTCGACTAGTCTTTCTAGGTGATTGTAGAACGTTTCCTTCGTTTCATCCTTCTTTTCTTTTGTTGGGGCTTATACATTCATCAGCCAGATTTTGAGGAATTTCGCTTATATACGGATCGCACACATTCGTTCATTGGTTGTTTCTTATCTACAATGAAGGCCACTCCGAATTCTCGGTTTTCAACAGGCTTCCCACCTTTGGATATTGTATGCGATCTCATATCTTGAATATCACTTCCAGTCCAGTTAGCTTCCTGGACTGCCAGTATGTTTAATTGATATTGACTGGCTTGTTGTAAAAGGTCTTAAACAACGCCAGGGTAGTAGAGTGATATGACATTTCAGGATCCAATACCATAATCCTTTTTTCAGTTGTGAGGTCTTTGCCATAGGTCCAATCCATTCCAAGGCTTGCTGCTGGTTGCAAAATAATGTGAGTTTTTACAGAGACGTCCAACTTCCATTTCGATGGCGTCATTATGAGATTTGGTTTCTGAGCTTATATAAAAGGCATAAACTTGAATTCAATAGTAAAAATTTTACTGGGAGTCGAAAGAACAACCAATGATATTTACTTTTTAAAGATTTTCTCATTTAAATGGGTCCAATTTTGGATGACGCGTTCGATTCGTCACGGTCCTTAACCTCATTTTCAGATACAGTCGCTATATTCTCTTCACTGCGTACTGGATGTGGTCTAATAGGTAGAGTATCATCCAGTAATGTTTGCTGGGCTTCAAATTCGCGGATGGTATTGGCTATAGTGATTAAGGTAGGTCGATGATGCATACTACAAGTTGCTCTTAGAGCACAAAAAACATTTCTCACAGAACGGTGATTTTCGTAATACAGCTGGACAATTTGGATACATTGTTACGGTGTAAGTCTTTCGAGGATGATTGATCAAACAATACTGAATAAAAATTGCATTTCATTTTGACAGGAGTCACGTGTGACCTGTCAAAAAAGCCTATTGAAAGTCAAACCACATAATTGCTATCTGGCTACCTTAGGAACACGCTAGAACCGAGATAGCCTCAATAGCTTATGTGAAATTGGGAGATCACCTATTTACACATTTTTCCCTCATCTCTAACCACTCTAACTCTTTTAGGAATGTGAATTGGGCAAAACAGATATAGTTTTAAGAAATCCAGACCGAAGAAAAGTTTTAGAGGTCAGAAAATGGTTTAAACGTATCAGTTTTCATCTAAAGTGTACCAGAGTCGAGATCGGCAAGGCGACCTTTATGAAATTTGGAGATCTCATATTTTCACGCTACACGTTGTTCTTATTCTCATTTCGAAATATATTTGCACCATCATATTTTCATGCAGTACAGAAACATAGCTTTGTTATGAACGTGTTAACGCATTGCCTCATGCCTAATGCTAGCCAAGGGCATCAATGCTAAAAGATATAAGCGGACAACCACGCCGCTAATTTGCATTCATTTGCATGATAAATGTTATCAAGTTGCGATCAAGCTGTGATGCCTCATATAGTAGGTTATGCGGTGGAGTTGCAGAGATGGCAGCGGAATGTATCTCGTGAGTGAGTTCGAGTCAGCACTAGAAAGCAACAACGAGCGCAGAAAGTTTGCGGAGAGCATGGAAGAGACAGCAGCAAAACGTATCTCGCCAAATTAAGCCAAAGTTGTCAAGAGGAGAATGCTGCTCAAGACAAACGGTTGAAAAGCTCTACCCACTCTTCTTGAATTCACTTATTGCACTAAGAGAATATCGCTTTTTGGCTCTCTTCGTTTATATGTAAACGAGACAAAACAGGGAGAAGAGCTTCTGTGGAATGGGAACTCACGTGCTCGCCTCTTCAACCGTTTTCGGGAAAAATTAAAGTAAAAGCTTACTGCGTGTCCAGATATAATCGCTTGGTACTTGGAACATAGTAGGAATTCCACTCTGTTAAGAATCGGATCGCTGTCAACGCGTTTTTCAACCTGCGGTTGCCGTTAAATATATGTTTACTCCTAGTACGTGATGTATTTAATTCGATTTAATCTTTGATTCCGGACCGAAGAGTACAGTTGAACTAAATGGTGAGGAATGAGGTGTTGGCTTAAGCGTAGAACTTTCTTCGGCCTTTTGGCGTTTCACGCCGTATAGCCACCCCAATTCAATAGCTTGTCTATTTGGTTCTCTTTACAGGCCATCGCTCACACGGGAAGCGCAACACATTTCGCATATACCTCTACAGCTTATATTTACACGAAGAGCCAGCTTGAAATCGTTTTCTGAAAACTGGAAGAGCAACTAGATGACTGAAATAAGGCAGAATTAGAGCAAGTTCCATACAGGACGACCTGTACATACGCTTGACTGCATGCAGGGAGCGTAGCATCACTGCCAGCGTTTTAGAAAACTAGATGTTCCTGATGACAGACATAAACGTGAGTGAATTAAAGATCAGAAACTGCTTACATAAAGACAAATAATTATTTAGAAGGCAGGTAGTGCGGTTTCCTTTGAGAGTTTCTCACTGTACAAACCGGCTATCGTTTGAGAGGCACCACTTAACTTGGGGCATGAGTGATTAGAGTACAGTAATTTTTAAAGACTAGTATTAAAATAAATTTTTAGAGACTATTGGCTCATAAGACTGTGGAGACGTAAAAGTGGGCAATTTTCTGGCCTTTGTATTCATGAAAGGGAGATATTTAGGGGTCTTAGTGTAACAGCATATAGTCTGTGTGTGGCCTCGTGGTTAGAGCATGAACGCATAAGCCGAAGGTCCCAGGTTCAAATCTCGTTGGGAGCAATGTAATTTAGTTCAGGGGACTTTTCGGACAGACTATGAGTGTTCACTCAGTGGTAAAATGTACTGATTTAATCAGACCATATCATAGCTGTGCAGGCACACGGGAGCATGGTACTGACCAAACCAACTTCCGAAAAAATCAATACGGTCATGAAAATGAGATACTCTAACTATCTCAAAGCGAAGGCCCGAGAGGGGCTGTAGTGCTAGAAAGAAGAAGAAGCGTAACAGCATGGGGAACGATTTTTATTCTTGAAAGTGACTAAGGGGTTAAAAAGCTTGTGATCCTCAGGCAAGGAAGAGCGATGGCTCAAAGATATGTGAAAAAGGGCACTAGAACCCATGCGATGCCAGGCACTCGAAGATCTGGCGCAAGGTTCAAGTGCATGGACGACAACGCCCACTCGCATACAGCCAGATCTACTAGAGCAGCTGTAGACGAAGCTGGTATATACATATTACGATGGGCTGCGAATAGCCTAGTCCTTAATGTAATTGAGCATATGTGGAATTTGTTAGAAAAAAGGATCCGGGGTACAAAGCAACCCATGTGTAGATAAAGGCAGCTCATAAGTAGAGTCAAGTCGCTTAAAAATTGTGTCAAAAATAAAAAAGGACCCGCTAGACACTAGATAAGAGAAAGTTTTGTTATTAGAAAAAATAGAGAAGAAGAAACTAAAAAAATATGTTGTGCAATGAAAAAGTTTTCATGAAATTTGGATTAAAAATTATCCATTTATTTAATTCTGTCATCTATCGAACCCCAAATCTCATAGGATCATTACAATGATAAACGAATATAAGTTGCAGGAGAGTGCTCCTACCAGAAGGGTATTGTTAGAATTACTAGAAAGTCAAACTTCTGAATATCAAAACTTGACTCATACATAAATTCCATGAATTGAGCTCAGAAAATTAACACATGGTTATTATGTAGTTTGATTTGCCACCATTTAATTTTCAGGCTGCTGATCTCTATGCTTGAGTTGTCATGATGACATATCAATGTTAGAAATTATTTTTAAAATTTTCAGAAAAATCCTTACTCATTTGTAGAGTTTGAGTCTTTTCCAATCGATTTTTAAACAGTATCATGCTTAATTGTTGTCGCAATTGATAATTTTTTTTAACCGCTTATGGCTCGATTTTCATGGAACTTTCAGAGAACATTCGTTTTACATAAAAAATAAAGATACAAATTTTTAGCGAATGTAACGGTCACCTTCCGATTTTATTGAGGAAAACGTAATATTCGTATAATTGCTATCATTACCAAATTTGATGGAGTTTTGACTTCTAGGGTAAAAGTTGCCTTGTACTCATAAAGACTTACTTTCAGGATTTTTTTCCGATTTTTCTGTCCGATCGCGAGGGTGGGACACATTTTTGATACTGTCGCTTGTTATGGTTCGCGGCCAATAATTTTAATGTTCCGGGAAAGTGAAAACACACTGTCTTTTAAATGAAAATAAAAGAGTTTATTTGCTAAGAATGCACAATCATTAACTTCACTATTGTACAATTTTACTTTTTACTTGTCTATAAATTTTTAATTCAACTGTCTTAACTATCACCTAATATCGCCTTTAATTCGCACTCCATACTTATCGCAGTTCTTACTATCGCGCTTTTACTATTCCTCCCCATTCATTCAGCTCGGCTTTATATAGGGTCTCTAGTCATTCAATCCATTTCTCGCATATTGGCAAATGTTCTGGCGATAACTACCTGGAATATTCGATCAATTCTGAATACTCCGCATTGACGTCACTTTCAGATATTGATCATGCTTGGTCGAATCTTGTGCTTTCGAGTACATTCGTTTATTGATCATGTTGTTGTTAATAGTTGTGATAGCAATTGCGACAGTAGCTCGCAGAAATGTTTGGACATGCACCGCAGCAGCGTAAACACGATCCTTCGGAAATCCCCAAAGGAAGAAGTCACAAGGAGTCAAATCACACGATCTCACCGGCCAATTTATGGGTCCATTTCGTGAAATCATTCGATTTCCAAAGAGCGCAAAATGTTTGCACTGGCGATTCATTATTTTTGTTAAAAAGTTTTAACAATAATAAACCGTTTGGCTGATGTGTATGACGCCATGGTTAGAATTATAAAAGACCAAACTATCATAATCTGTCAATATATGGACCTGAAGTTGGTGATATATAAGAGTTAAGGCCCATTCACATGTGTACACTTGTTATGAATCACCCTTTAGTTTGCGAGAAAACTTGTTGTGACACACGGGCGGGCGGACAGACAGCTCGCGATTTTAGTAGGCTATTGTAAACAAATGACTTTACAATGCCCTAAAAAAGATGGTGGCTCTTATTTTAAGTTTTGACTAACACTGTCTGTCTTCAAACGAGTTCCACTCATGAGAAATTCTATTTCTGACAAAATCTGTCAACATAGAAACGACTAGGCTTCAACTAAATATTACAACTTAAACCAACAAGAATTTTCAACAGCCTCTCTGTATCATCCGACCTAGTTTTCCCATGCTACCTATTCAGCGCAAGCAGCGCTACATAATGTGTGTGAGTCCAGCTTGATATTAGTCTTGTTTTCATCCTTGTTATTACCATTCTGAGCCAACGTACATCTTTTTTTCTATTTGTATTGTCAAAAGTTCACGTCTTTCTCTATCCTGGCAAACTAAACTTGAAGAATATTCATAGGAGTCCTGAAAAAAACGTGAAAATAAGAGCACGAGCTCGCTCAAAAACATTCCAAGCATTCCTGGTGGGAGGACACCATGTTCTTTGATATCATACTGAAAATGAGACAAACAGAGAATGATTAGAAGAGAAATCTTAGGAAAAAGTGTGATACAATGCTTAACTTTTCATTGAAATGCAAATAGGACTTCAAAAAGGATTTCTAACAAAAGCTATTTATGCTGACTTTGGCCCACACGTCTGCCGAGCTACGTCTACGTCTGAGCGTTTGTGTCTTTTTGCACATGTCGTCGTCCGTTGTTTTTCATATGAAAACATGAGAGGAGAAAGTAATGAAATATTTGGATGGAAATTCTTGCGGAAGGAAATTTAAATTTCATGAATGTTAGCCTTGTGGAGGAGATGAAAAGGAGTCCTTTTGTGATTTTCAGATCACGTGCAAATATTGAGAGGATATTGTGAATGCCATTTTCTAGAAAAGTTAATTCAATTGGATTTGGAGTGTAGGAGTGTGTGAAATGATCGACTTGAAAGCAAGTGTCAAGTGCTCAGACATGTAGACAAGGACATTCACTTTGGTGGCTTACCTGCATTAAGTGCTTTTCGATTGTTGGAATTTGAAGAACTGAGTTTTTAGAGGTACTACAATATCTATTCAAAAAGTCGAATGCCTGATTTCACGAGCGAATTCAAGTTTATAGGCTTCGAAGAAAAATGTCAACATTATACCGTTTATTCGTAAAACGGGTGTTGGTACTTGAATTCAGTACTTAGCTTGTCTGGCATTTGAATGTGTCCTATGTGTGATGCTCTTTGATTGTTATATATATATAAGTACATAAAATCCTAGCTGGCTCAGTGAGTTGAGCATAGAGATACAAGACTGTAGAGAGGACTATAAACAACTTTTTTGTCCGAATTTCCCCTTAATTTACTAATACTTCTATAAATTTACAACTACCAAACAAATTTGTTCAGAGATGACAAAAAATAGGGGCAATAATCCATTCATTTTCATTGCAGTAACACATAATAAATTTAATGTGGATCATTTTTTTTTTTGTGGTAGGGAGGTGAAGGCACTTACGCCCGCCGAGTCTGGCAGTGTGGAACTCCCATGGAGGATACCCTTGGACTACCCACTAAAAACCTCCCCTGTCAATCTGAGAACCTAGCCTGGAACCGTTTGACACATTACTTCGGCCTAAGCCTCATTTCTCTACACGTTTAGGCGCCACCGGGCTACAGGGATCCCTTTTCCAACGGAAGGAGGGGAAGGGAGAGGGATTTCTAGAAAAGAGACCCCTCCGCCCTGGACGCCTCCAGGCGCTCATATATTTTCCTTTTTATCTTAAGGACTGCCCGAGCGTAATGTGCCACACAGTTCCATTTGTCAACGGATATAGGCATCTTTCCAGTGAGTTCATCCGGAGAGAGATCTCCCATTTCTTCAATGAGGTCACCGCGCTGCCTTCCCACCTCTTGGATACAAAAAATGTGTGGTAGGCATCATCGACCTCTCCGGCACAGAATATGCAGTCAGGAGACCGTGACTTACCAATCTTGTGCAGGTAAGACCGAAAGTATCCATGTCCACTCAGTAGCTGAGTTAGATAGAAGTCAGTCTCACCATGCCTTCGATTGAGCCACGGCCTCAGGTCACCAATAAGGTGTGCGGTCCACCTACCTTTTGTATCGCTCACCCAGGACTGTTGCCAATCACTGAGTGAGCGTTCTCGTTCTTCGTGGTCGACAGCATCTCTGTCGCATTCGTTCCTCCGCAGGTAGATTCTGCGGCGTTCCTTGGCAAGGAGGGCAATGGGTATCACTCCTGCGATGACCAGCACTGCCGACTCCGAGATAGTCCGATATGCAGATGCAATCCGCAGCGCTCCCCGTCGCTGCACCTGTGCCAAGCGCCTTCGATACAGCCCCTTGTTGAGACCCTCACATCATATCTCCGATCCGTACAACAGCACAGATTGTACTGCACTCATCAGAAGTCTCCTTCTTGATGAGGTGGGACCCCCTATGTGGGCCATTAGCCGGCTGAGAGCCGAAACACTCGGTGCAGCCTTGTCAGTTATTGCCCTGATTTGCTCGGAGAAACGCATCTTCGAGTCGATCAAAATGCCCAGGTACTTCACTGCTAGTTTGGTCTCAACGAGTGCTTCCCCAATGTTGATCATCCTTACTCTAGGGATTCTCTTCTTTGTCAAGATGACTACTTCGGTTTTCTCCAAAGCTAGGCTGAACCCGCGAGCAGTCATCCAGTCCCTCACTCGGCGCATTAGCATACCCAGTCTGAGTTGCGCTTGTTCAACAGTGCGTCCCGCAACTAGCGCCGCGACATCGTCTGCATAGCCGATCAAGCGCGACTCATCGTGCAGCTCGATTCTCAGTAGCCCGTCGTACGTGATGTTCCACAGGTCTGGGCCAAGGATGGAGCCTTGTGCAACACCCGATGTAACTTCCATCCTCCGCCGACCCTCCTTCGTCTCATAGAGCAGGCTCCGGTCTGTCAGGTAGTTCTTCAAAATCCGCATCAGATATTCTGGAACTTGAAAAGAGTTTTCCAGTGCTTCCAGAATATCCGCCCATCTAGCGGAATTGAAGGCGTTTCTGACGTCAAGCGTCACGAGCAACACAAAATATTTTACAATTTATTTTGCTGAGGCTAAATAATTTAACAAGTTTTTAATGTTATAAAATATCAGACTAAAATAATAGCATTCAATTTCTATACATTAGTTTTTTTGCATTACTGATATTGATGATATTGATGATCAATCATTTCACAAAACATTACTAGCAAAAAAACAAATCCAAGCGAAAAATTATTTGCTGTATCCGAAACTTAATAACGTACAGAAAAATTAAAATTAAAAATTACTTGCGGCGTCCAGAACTTCGAAAATTAGCAAGCAAAATATTCCATACAATACCAAATAACAAAATTTTAAAATTTCAATTACCCCCATTAATATTTCCGTTTGACTATTTCACTGACTCTTGGGGAACAAATTAAACGTGAATGTAAGCTGAGCACGAAGAAAATAGCACGAAGAATTAAGCCACGCTCACGTAAACAAACGGATGAAGCACTGACTGATTATCAAGAAAACGCACGTAATTAACACTAACTAAATCAAAATGTTCAAAAAATACACGCGCACTCAAAAAATAAAGCAGTAATTGCCAACTTACCTGTGAAAAGATGTTCCTGGCAACCGGCATTTTGTATCATTTCCGCACGTAAACACTATGCACTTCATTATTAGTTTTCTATGTTTGTAACTAGTGTCACTATCACTTAATCACTTCACTATGTTCTTTAAACCACACCTCACGTATTACACGATATTAAAATCAAATCAACACTTTCGATGTGAAATTATTTGATCAAATTCGACGGAAATCCCGACGCGTAATATTTTTATTCACGTCTATCAGTCGATTTGACAGAAGTGCAACTTCAGGTTCAATTTAAGAGACACGAATTAGCTCAGTTGCTACGGATGGGGAAAACGAATTTTTAAGTAATGACTTGTTCACGCTAAGTGAGTGATCTCATACCATCAAAGGTTGGTTAATGAGTTGCGTCCTAACTGGTTAAATATGAATTGAATGAATCAGAGTTAACGCTATCTATAATATGCGGCAATTTTCGTTTGCAGTTAATGTACTTTTATCAGTTTTGTCGTAAAACTATAATGAAAGTTAAAAAAACTGAGCAAAAGCGTGACCATACCTTAACACCAAATACCTTCCTAACGGCAATGTAAGCTGAGTGACAGTTTCTAGCCCGAGTGTGCACGAAAATGTGGACAAATGTAGATATTAACTTGAATTTGACATTTATGAATTGAAAAATTGATTTTCGTCCGAGAATATGAATTTGTAACTTGTAAAATATGTGTATGAAGCTGATGTAACGAATATTAATCCCTTACGATTTATTTAATAAAAAATTTATCAATGCGAATTTGAAAGTGAAATACAATAAATTTTTAACGAATTTTTAAGTTTCCTGACGAAAATTAGAAAATTTCTTGCGCTAAAGATTTGCATTAGATTTCTAGGTAATGAGTCATTAGAATTTTAAGCGCTATAAGTGCTGTCCGCACTCATAAATCTACAAAAAGTCATAAATGACCAGGCTGGTTTAGTATATACCAATCTACAATACCCACGAAAAGAACCGAATGTGGTAACAGCTAATGAAGGGAAAAACTGGTCAAATCAAATTGTTGGGACGCTCACGGACAGGAATTTATACGGTTACAGCCCCTCTAATATCTTGTTCCTCTAAGGAATTGAGCGATGAACTCGTGCTCGAGATGTAACAGGTTCAAATGGCAGCACGGCCTTTACATCAATAAAACACATAGTCAGTTCAGCTAGTATAGATTGTCCCAGGAACCATCCACGAAGGCAGAGGGTGCGAAGGATCCGCGGAGGCTAAACCACTGCCCACTCTACTTACCATAACTAAAGCGGCCAGCCTCTATCAAACCAAGGAAGATTAATTGAACTAGAGGCAAAGGCAGCGAGCATCAACTGGGACATCTGTGGATTAAGCGAAACGAGAGGGAAAGACAAAAGAAAGTTTAGTTGCGCTTGATTCGTGCAGCCTCTTATATCATCAGGGTACATAATTGGGCAGAAATAGCGGATTAGGATTCCTAATTAAACAAAAATGGCAGAATAGAATAGTTCATGTAATAAGTGTCTCAGATCGAGTAGCTAGCCTGACACTCAGACTCTCCTAGAGATACACAATACCAAAGACATATAAAGTAATGGACGCGAAATGAGCTTATTTTCATCTATACGTGAGTGAAGTACTTTTACTACATACGTGCCTTCCTCTCACATGCGAATTGAAATCCCCCTGCCTTTCACGCCGCTAGAGAATTCACACATTCAAGTGGTTCTCTAGTTGCTCTCACGAAAATCCCTCTCCTTTTATACCTTAACCCCCGAATTGTCAACAAAATATCGACCATATGATTGAAAACATATGATTCGTGAAAGTTCCACATTGATGGGAAACGTCTAATCAAGTTGAATTTGAAACTGTACACAAAACAATTTTTTTAAGATAAACCGTGTTGAATGTAGTGCAAAAGCGTTGCAAATGTGATAATTAATCAAACTGAAAAGTTTGTAACGGATCGCGAGTGTTTTTGTGTCGGAAGATGAAAAATGTTGTGATGTGTGTGGGATTGTAAAAACAGCTATAGGAAGCATGTCAGGGACGTATCCTTCGTAGGGTAAGTCATGTTCAATCTTTTATATCGTTCAGGTTAGAATACCCGCACGGGAAATTGATTTAGTTCAAGATGCGAAAATTAGTGAGAGACTTCATGTCAAATTTATTTGAAATTCGAATTAACAGCTAATAACGCGCCAACTTCACGCTACATCATAAAGTGCTTCCATTCTCTCGATGCATTTCGTATCCATTCTCTTTGACATCTATGCACGATACAGATTATTCACATCGCCGCGAAGAGCTTAGCTTGTGTGAGAGAAATGAAAGAGGGTAACGACTGATTCAACTCACACACTAACACGGTCTATATATAATAAACCCTTTCTTCAAGAGAATCCTAACAGAAAATGGACGTGGCAAGTACCAAAGGGATAATATGAAATGAAATTGACCTAGTTCTCACGAAACGATCAAAGACGTCTCGGTGCTAAATAGACTAAAAATAATCTTTCACTTGAAGTGAGAAAGACTCAGACTAGTCAAGAAACTAATGAAACCTCACTTTAACTCCGAAAATTTAGAAAAAAACCCGGAGAGTTATCAAGACCTATTAGAAGAAGAATTGTAAATGCAAGACCCTGGCATGAAACACCAAACAGATGTCATACTGGAATGCGCCGAAATAATAGGCGGACCACGAATATACTCGGATGATAGTGACCATAAACTAACTAGCCAGAATAAGGGGCAACTCAGAAAACACAGAGAATGAAAACATCTTCAAATACCCAAAGGAAAGAGTATACGAAAACCTGTAAAACAATATAATAGGAGATGCATCAATAAATACAACGAAAAACTGAAAGAAGATGCTATTAAGAAGTATTAAGAAAGCAAAGAGACCCCTAAAGATTGGCAAGAACCAGGTGAAAGCTCTCATTTACGACAACATCAGACTAACAGATAAACAAGAAGTAATCAAGGTAATTACCAATTCCTACCGAGACTTGTACAAGGCCTGAGAAAACTCGACTTAGGAATGGCATCTCCTGTATAAAATGATTAAGTCTCTGAGATCTTGTAGAAAAGGCAGAGGTGGCAATCAGTTTCCTAAAAATATGGTAAAGCAGCTGAAAATAATGGCATCAACGCTGAACTATCAAGAACATCGGCAAAAATACTTGGAGAATACTTCCCGATATTTACATCACTTCCATCAGAACCAAGTGTATACCTGATCAATGGAATAGCGTTAATATAATACTGATCGGTAAGAGAGAGTAAGTTAAAGAAGATATCAAGAACTATCAAACAATAAGTCTATTGCCGATCTTCTACAAATATTCACTAAGCTCAATAGCAATCGATTACAAAGCCCAACCAGTTTAGATTCGCTGATAATACAGTCATGTTAGCTAAAGCCAAGAAAATACACATACATAATTTAATTATCTTAGTGCAAGAATAAGCCTGAGAAAAACCAAATTATACTCAACGATTATATAAGCACCCAAGGGGATACAAAAGTGAATAATCTTCTTCTTCTTCGAAGCAATACAGCCCCTCTCGGGCCTTCGCTTCCTGCAAATTGCGTCTCCAACTATCTCGGTCCATTTACCGAGTCCTCCAATTTTCAAATCCGAGCAGCGATGAACTATCTTCGTCTTCATGGTTGTATCGAATTCGCCATTGCTCCCCAACTAGCTTCGCTCCGATATGCCCTTCACGACCCGCCGCTCAAAGGCGTTCAATATATTTGCGGATGCTTAGGTTAGGGTCCATGTTTCACACACATAGCGCAACACAGGTCTTATCATAGATTTGTATACTTGGAGCTTTGTTTTCCTGTGTATGCAGCTGGTTTTTAAGATCGTCAAAACTGAATAAAATATTTAATTTGCGAGCTGTCTTCTTCGGCTCATGTATTTTGTCTCTTTCATTACTGGTTCTCATTGTAATACACTAATTACTCGCAGGGAGAATACTGGCCGACAGGAATACTCTTGGAGGCTAGCATTCTTTGGGGAGTTCCACTCCCACGCACTCGAGGAAATTCCCGCAGGGGGAATGCCGCACCAGCGGAAACGAGAATTAAGGGGCGCCGTGAGGTTCTCTCCTGGGATGACAGGTAACGGCCCTGATTGGATCTGGACTACGCTTTGGAAAACAAATTAGAATTGATGCTTTGGGCTGGCGGATATGGTGGTTTGGAGTACGTTGGGTTGGTGGTGCAGGTTCGGTTGAGACCGACTTCCGATTAGCGCTGGTCTGGCTCTGAGCAGTTGTCCCCATAAGAGCTTGTGCCATCCCTCGCATGGCCTCCCTGCTCCGCAAAGATAACCATGGGACCAAAAAGGCGACTATACACACGAACGGAGATAGCGGCTCCGAGGAGGGACCCATTAAAACTGTAGCAACCAAAAACACTTAAAAAAGATCAAACAAACCCAAAAAAGAAATAAAAAATAACAACGATGACGAAACCAACGGCTGCAGCCACGATGTTAACAGTACATCGAGAGCGGTAATAACGATGACAAATACGATGATTAATACAATGATAGTGAAGCCGGACGAGAAACGGAGATTAGCAGACAGTCTGGTCCACACTGAGATTCCTGCGGCATTCGGGCGCAGCAAAAAAAAATGATGCAAACGCCAGAGCGTCCTATAAAGGCAAAGCGGGAAACTCTGCAGGACGCTTCAGGTGGTCAAACGGTCGAAGAAAATATAAAGAATATCGAGAATTCTATGGTCACTGCTGCGATCATTACCAAAGCGACCGATGCGATCGAAGGAGATCGGGATGGAAGAAGGAAGGAAGAGGCACTTGATAGGTGCGGAGCACCAGATCCAGACAGCGCTTACAAAAGAAGCGAAGAAAGCCTGCAAAGAAACTCCTTCAAAAAGTGCCAGAAAATAAAGTTCACACGGACGCCAAACAAGAAAAAGTGCTGATGCAAAACAGGAGAGACAGAGGCCCCAATGAAAATCCCGGCAGCAGTTACTGCTCGCAAAAGCCCAAGATGGCCGATCCTACGCGGCGGTGCTCCGTGAAATAAGGGGAAACGGAAGGCCCAAAGACACCAACACTGCCATGAAAGCAGCACGACCAACGCGGTCGGGCAACATGCTGGTCGAATTCGGAGCAGAGGCCGAGAGTAAAGAAGCATTATACGACGCAGTAAAGAGAGTCCTCGGCTAAAACGCAACTATAGGCTCGCTCAAGCCGATGGCAAGTATCGAAATAAGAGACATTGACTGCCGAGGTAGAAGAGGCCATGAAAAGGGAGCTCCCTAGCGTGGGAAGGATCAAAGCAAGGCCAACACCAGGAAACCATAGGGGACAACGCATGACCATAGTTGATTTGACCGAAAAGGACGCCGAACAATTCCTGAACAAGGGCAAAGTACGAATAGGATGGGTTGTCTGTAGGGTACGGCGAAGAGCAACGCCTCTTCAATATTTCAAATGCCTTCACAATGGTTACACCACACAAGTATGCAAAGGACCCGATAGGAGTTCCCTATGTTATAAATGCGGTGAAATGGGACATAAAAGAAAAGAGTGTACGAAGGATGCACACTGTATTCTTTGCAAGGATGCTGATCCAAGACCTGATTTTGGGGTGGTCTTGAGTTCAGAAAAAAGCCAGAATTTCGAGGGAACCCTATCCAAGGGAAAACTTCGATGACCCGCATCCTGCATCTAAGCCTACACCGCAGTTCAACCGCCCAAAATCTGCTTGAGTAGTTTGCGAGGGACATGAAAGCCAACTTCTTGCTGCTGAGTGTGCAACATCATGATAAAAATTCTGCATTATGGTATTCTGACGGACTGGCGCTGCAGCCATCTGGGTTCAGAACAGAGATTTCCAAGCGGAGGGTTGTGGACGGGGGGATGGTTTCGTGTGGGTTCGGTGCTCAGGGATCACCTTCTTTAGTGTGTACCTAACGCCGAACGGATCGATATCATCTTTCCAAGCCAAGCTTAATGCTCTGGAGGGCGCTGACTCGTTGAGGGGGGGGGGGGGGGACTTCAACGCTAAAGCAATCGAATGGGGCATGCCTCCAACATATCCGCGGGGAAAACGAGTCCTGGAAATGGCGGCCAGGACAGCGCTTGTCGTACTAAACACCGGCAATACCCCGACCTTCTACCGAATTGGCTGTGAAGGAACCATGCCGGACGTGACATACGCTTTGGAGCCTTTAGTACGGAAGAGACACAACTGGAAAGTATTAGAGGACTACTCAGCTAGTGATCATCAATGCATTCTGCTTGAAATCAGTGATGTTGTCTCCCAACGTTCGTGCTCTCGAGTTTCTACAACTGGATGGAGCATTGCGCCTCTATACCCCGTCGAAAACCCCGGCACAGCAAGCCCCAGTGTACTGGCGGTCTACTGAAATCGCTGGAAAACGAAGAAAGTGTCACAAGCTTCGACGTGAGGCTCAACGGGCGCGGAACGGTGACGGGGCATGCAACTGGGTGGCAACATATAAGTCGGCAAGGAAATACCTTCGCAAACTGATCAACACTAGCAAGGCTCGCTGCTGGCAAGACCTAGTGGACAATGTGAACAAGGATCCGTGGGGCTTTGGCTACAAGCTGGTCATGCGGAAGTTTGGTGCCCTACGGGAGCCTTGTATACATGACGCGGAAAAGATGGACGCGATAGTGCGGGGACACTTCCCCGCCCACTCCATCCGTGTTTACGCGGTCCATGGTGAAACACCAGTCGAGTATCCAGTCTTCACACAGCCGGAACTGGAGGAGGCAGTCGTTTCATTGAAAACGAGGAAAGCCCCAGGTCTAGACGGTGTTCCGGCTATCACCACTGTTCTGACTTGCTGCTCAGCACATTCAACGCTTGCCTACGGGACGGGGTTTTCCCGGTACGATGGAAGGTGACGAGGCTCAAGCTGATCAGCAAGGGGAAGAGAAATCCCGAATCGCCGTCTGCATACCGTCCGTTATGCATGGTAGACACGACTGGGAAAGTGCTAGAGAAATTCATCAAGAGAAGACTCACTGACGCGATTCGTGCTTACGACATATCTCTTCGGCAGTATGGCTTTAGAGCAGGACGTTCTACCATTGATGCGAATGCAATGGTAGTGAGCGTCATCCAAAAGGCAGAGGCACAAAGTCGCATCTAGCGACGGATTGTCCTGTTGGTGACACTCGCTGTCAGGAACGCCTTCAACTCCGCTAGATGGGTCTATATTCTGGATGCGCTGGAAAACTCTTTTTAAGTTCCAGAATATCTCATGCGGCTTTCGAGGGACTACCTGAAGGACTCAAGCCTGCTCTACAACAAGACACAGGGCCAACGAAGGATGGCTGTTACATCGGGTGTTGCCCAGCGATCTATCCCTTTTCCGGACCTGTGGATTGTGTCAGGCTACTGACTCTGGAGATGCCAGATGAGTCACGCTTGATCGGCTATGCGGATGATGATGCGGCTCTGGTCGCTGGACGTACCCTTGAACAAGCGCAACTTAGGCTAAGTATGCTAATACGCCGACCGAGAGACTGGATGACTGCTTGCGAGCTCAGTCTAGGATTGGAGAAAACCGAAGCGATCATCTTGACAAAAAAGGGAGTCCCCAGAGTAAGGATGATCAGTACTGGAGACATACGAATCGTATCGAAACCAACGGCCAAATACCTGGGGCTGCTGATCGACTCGAAGATGAATTTCTCTGAGCAAATCAGGGCGATGGCTTAAAAGGCTGCTTCGTGAATATCGGCTCTGAGTCGACTTATGGCCAACGTAGGGGGACCCAGTCCACCAGGAAGACGCCTCTTGATGAGTGCTGTAGGGTCTGTACTACTGTACGGAGCATAGGTATGGGGCGACAATCTCAGTAAGCAGGTTTACCGAAAACGCCTGGTATAGGTACAGAGAAGAGGAGCGCTGAGGATTGGATCATCGTATCCAACAGTCTCTGATTGGGTGGTGAAAGTCATTGCAGGCGTGATACCTTTCGGCCTGCTTGCTAGAGAGCGCCACTCTATTTATCTACGTAGACACGAGGATGCGTGGGAGATGGTTGTCTGGGAGAAAAGGCAGCACCCACTAGAGGATTGGCAGCAGTCTTGGGTCTTCTACCTGACCCAAGTTTTGAGCGGGCATGGGCGTTTTCAGTCTTACCTGCACAAGATTGGTAAGTCACTGTCCCCCGATTGTCGGTTTTGCCGAGAAGAGGAAGACAATGTCTGCCACACATTTTTGCATGCACAAAATGGGTCAGGCTGTAAAGATACCTCTACAGGGAGATGGGAGAGCTCGAATCGGTTGACAAATGGAACCAGGTGACACATTATGACCGGGCAGTCCTAAAAGATAAAAGGGACTCACAGCGACCGGGGGCGTTGGGGCTGGGGGATCGCTTTTCTGGCACTTCCTCTTCCCCTCTCCTTTTCCGCTAGGAAAGGGATCCGCCAGCTTAAAGGCGCTCACGGTGTAATAAAACGAGCCTTGGCCCGAAGTAATGTGTCAAACGGTTCCAGACTGGGTTCTCAGGTTGACAGGGAAGGTGTTTAGTTGGTAGTCGAGTCGCTTTTTGCGAGCATGAGAGTCCCACACTCTGTGCGTAGATGGCATTCACCTCCCAACTTTATTAGAACCATTTAATTGGATTCTATAAGTTTCAATAAAATTTACCGACGTTATAGCCAGTTGGATTTCCTCCGATAATAACAATCATATACGATTTTTCTACTACATGGGCTGCAGACACTACAGTTTTGATTGAATCTTCTCCAAATTTTCAGATAAGATGAATAACATAAAAGCATTTAAGATTCAGATCAGTCAATGATTTTAGTAATATTGGAACAAAATGTTGGCTGGTTAAAATTGAGTTTTTTTGAAGCAAGAATATATTTGTTGTGCATGCCATTAAAGTTTTTCTTGAATTAAATCATTCTATTGATTCACGCTTCATTTCCTGTACTGCTTTGGAAAGCAGCATTTTTGCATCCTTAGGTGGACTAAATGACTAGAATTTGGGTGGGGTGAGCTACGTCATTTATGCAATGCATACCGATATGAAGTATCATTTTGTATGAGAAATCAATGCGGAAATTATAACATAGTCATTGAAAACGCTTAAAGAATCTCCAAAGTTCCCTTTGAAATCACATCTAGGGAACCATCCGACTAATTTTTCGATAAGCTTCGAATCACCTCCGTAATAATTAAAATTCTTTTTAAATTTTCCATTATTAACAGAATGTTCAACATCAATGTATAAAATTCAAATTATCTTTTTATTAAGTCATATTAACTGTTGACGGTTTTCCCAAACAATTTACAGTAAATCACCTCGTCGTAAAAGAAAATTCACAACTTGCAAGCAATTCAAAAGGAAACGTCCAAGGAGAAAATGTTCGTATCCTGACAAAGCTGCAATATAACACCGGCAGAAAATACCAATTTCATGCTGTGGTGGATGGGTGAGAAATTTTCATCCGTCTAAAATCTTATGTATACAATTTATGTTTTTACGAGATAATTAATTTCCTTTTCTTAGCGTTCAGCGATGCCGATGAAAGATGGAAAATTATTTGATCATTATTTTCTCAAATTTGATTTAATGGGTTTACTCGTTGTCGGTTGTTGCGGATGTTGGAACATTTCTATTTGAAGGAAAGCTTTAAACAAATAATCATTATTAGAGGTTAGGTAGGAAAATTTTCAATGCTAAAATTTAAAGGATTTGTTTGTGGATTTTTCAGATGAAATGTAATCCACGAGGCGTATTACAAATGTTCTGCAGGTGCAAAAGGAAAACACAAATTAAGATGAAATAACCATGTTAATCCTACAAGTGAAAAGTTGTTCATATCTGAGATTAATTTGCAAGATAAATATTTCAAAAGTACATTTTAAAAGTTTGTTAGTAGTAAAAGTTGCAAGAAGGTTATTATCTTGGATTGTAACTACTTGCATCTGCATTTTGGGTAAAAACTTCTTTAGAAGTTTTCAAGTTATTAGTACTTGAGAGAGAACCGACTCATTTCAGGGAAGTGTGAAATTTGAACTTACTTTTATTATAATGTTTATGAAGTGAATTACGTTCTTCGATTTACATACCTGCAAAGAAGAAAAGAACTCAATTAGAAATAATTAATACTTTCAATGCTTAAAAATTTGATATGGAATTTTCAGAAGTAATTTTGGGTGCCAATTAAAATTGTCCTTCATCAGGGTTGTGTAACTGTCTGTTCGTCTGTCTGTACGTGTGCCCATTAGTTTTTCTCGGAAATCGGAAAGGAACAGCCATTGAGTTTTATGAAAAATTAAAAAAATCTTGATATAATGAAAGCTTTGACACTGAAAAAATGTACGAAAAATTAGTTTCTCCTGCTTACAAAAACACACTTTTAGAGCTAGAAATAAGAAAAAAAAATCAGAAAATCTGGAGTTGGTTGAGGTGGGCTATAGCAACAAGTTTCCAGAAGTTGAAACTCGGTCAACTTTGCCGATATATTGTAAGTATAACTACGATTTCCAAAATAAAATCGTAATTACACATTTAAATTCAATGAATGTAGGTATCTAGGTGGCTATTTATATAGGATATCAAAAGATCTAATTATTTTTAACGAAGTTATTTATTCTCCAGCTTAGGCAAGTACTACATAGAAGAAGACGCAAAAGAAATAATTCTATTTATGGCTCCCTACCACATTGCATTGCTATGTAGACTGAGTGTATGAATTTTATCAATTTCCAAATAAACAATAATAAAAGAATTGTTTCGGTCCATCGACGGCGTCCTTCAATTACGACATCCGAGCTGCGATTGACTGTCTTGCAGATAGAGTTGGACCATATATTTTTTGTGAGTTTTCCTGGTTACCGCTATTAATTTGTAGGGAACCGCTATTAATTTGTAGGGAACAGGGTGACATTGTAAAAATCACAAAAATTGATACGTTGCGAATTATCTCAAAACATTAGATAATATTTCATTAACTTTCAACTGATTGAATTTTTCCGTTGCTCCTTTTTGGCGTTAAATTCAAATGAATAAATAAGAAACTCTAATATTTTCCGTAAACCGCCAATATTTATTAAAACCCGGCCAGACACATGTTTCGGAAACAAGTTATTTCCTTCTTCAGTGGCGTGTTACTGAAACATAATCCAAAAATTCTTGTATTTATACATCGTTACTAAATTACAAACTAATTTACAAAAGGTATTTTAATGAACTAATAATAACATTAAAATTACTGCTTGGAGAGGTAATTAAAACATTAATCCACTCTTTTATCCTTCACAGTGTCATAAACTAGATGAGTCATTCAAGCCTATAACATTGATCAAACCGTAGATCTTCCTGAAAATTACAAATGATGATAATGGAAACAAACTTTGAAGTCGAATGATAATTTTAATGTACTTAAAGCTATTTATACAAATTTACAAATTTACATTTTGATGACACCTAATAATTGATTGAAGGTAATTCATGGACATGGCTATATTACAATATTGGGTATTGGAGAGCATATTTCATGATCGAAGCTATTCTTTAATGATATAAAGTTCAATTACATTGTATTTTTCGTTGAGCTAATCAATTTGCAAAATTGCAGAAAATTTTAAAAGAATTTAATCAATGGAATGTTATTTGGAGTAAGCAAATTACATTTGAGGCAAGTTCACTGGCATGAGTTTATAATTATGCAATGTAATGGTTTAATGACATGAACAGAGTTTAATCAATGGAATGTTATTTGGAGTAAGCAAATTACATTTGAGGCAAGTTCACTGGCATGAGTTTATAATTATGCAATGTAATGGTTCAATGACATGAACATTACCGGCACCCCTAGAGTGATCTAGTTCGTAATTTGATCTTCGTCGAACCAGGTGCTTCGTGATGTCGTGTTCTCCACTTGGATGGTTTTGCATAGTCGCTTCCGGGCATAGTAGGTAATCAGAGCAGTGCCTAGTAGAAGACTTGTCGTTAAGATTGTGACTCCTGCTGTCGTCCCATGATGTTGGATCACCTTCCAATAGGAATTCTCGATGGATGTGAGGACGTCTTGTTGTTCGGTTACGAGCGCCGAAAATTCGTTTGTCGTTGGGACTATAGTGGAAATGTTAAGGTGATATGTAATTTCTGAGGTTTCAGTGATATTACGAGCGGGAACAAATGGTGTGACGTAAGTTTGAAACTCGACATCTTGGTAAAGTTGTGGAGTGAGGATGTATTCGGCTGTTGAGATAGTACATTCTGGTGTCACTCGTAGTATTCCGGTTCCATTTAGCATGATGTTGGTTCTGGTGCCGTGGCATACGCTTTGTGCTGGTGTTGGATTAGGCGTAGAAAAGATCCAAGAATTAGGATTTGTTAATTGTTTCCAAACGGGTTTAAACAGCTTGAAGGTCTTAGTTGGACATCGTTTCCCTGTGTATGAATTGTAGATTTCACGGATTATACAATTTGGTCGTATCTTCAGGTTGATGAGTGTCGCAGCTGAAAGCAAGTAGTGGTTCGTATTAATTTTCATTGCGTTGAATACGTCGTTCTCTGTAGTGTCGAAGTAAAGTTCATCGTCGTAGTTGATTCCGAGCATGGTAGATTTAATATCAAAAATGGTGAAGACATCGTGATTTTCTTGGATGGGAATTGCTGAAGCTTTGGCAATGTCATATTTACGATTGTCTATTATTGGAAGTTGACCAGTGAGTTGTAGACAATCTCCTTCATAGGTGGTTGCAACTTTTGTTGTGGCGGCATGTACTATTTCCAAATGCGTTGTTAGAAGTGGTTGTAAGTTGTAGATAGCTGATTCTAGGTCTGCTAATTTTACGCATTCCCATATTCCGGACTTTGTGTAAATTGTTCGTAGAATGCTGTCGTACTTATGGAACACGTCGAAAATATAGTTTCTAGCGTGTTGGTAGAGTGCTAGAAAGCGGATATTGAGTTGATTGTGGTCAATCTTAGTGAACCATTCTTTCGATCTATTAATTTCATTCAATCCGTGTTGTAATTGTTCGGAAAATCTCGAAAGCTTCTTATTGATTCTAGAAGCAGTTGAATTCAATACAGTTGTTGCTTTAAGCACAATTTTCCCTTGTTTTAGAACTAGCTGTTTTAATTTTTCTTGATTCTCGTTAAGATTGGTAATGTCCATAATGACTTCGTCATTCACACCAAATAAGGAAGTCAGCATTTGTCCTAGGAGCCCTCGGGTTTTTCGAGAGTGTAAGAAACGAAGTGTGTTTATGCGGTTTACGGATTCTCGGCATAACTCAGAAAGATGCTGATACAGATCCCAGCAGTGAATTTGGTCATTTACTTTTTGAGCGGACTTACACATTGTTTGTACACTTTCGTCGACTTTCCCAATGTTTTGCTCGTCAAGTTTGAGATCAGTTAAAGGCACTTTAAAATTTAGTTGTAGTGCTCCTCGAAGAAGGTTAGCTGTTCCAACATGTTCGATGTATAATCCTCCCTTTAAAGGTGAAATAGTGACGGTAGATGAGCTTGGAGGTATGCAGCATCCTAGTGCAAGCAAAGTGGAAAGTATAACAGTGGGAAGGCTGACTGACTTTGGTCTTGGTTTTTTATGTTTGGGTTCACTTTGCTTCTCGTGTGCTAAGCTTCTTTTACATAACGAAGAAGGTACATCAGCTGCTGGTGAAGATGATGAGTTTGAAATGGTAGCTGTGTCATTCGCTGTCTCGTTGATTTCATGGTTGAAAGGAAGGCTGCAAACTTTGGTTATCGCTCGTTTGGTGTGTTTTCCATTCATCTTCAGGGTAACAACCCTCACTAAACCATCCACTCCAGGATGAGTGGCGATTACTTTTGCAAGTGGCCACTGCATTGATGGTATGTTGGCAGTTTTTACCAATACAATATCACCTTCCTTGATGTTGGGCCGTGGAGTGAGCCACTTTGGTCTCTGTTGAAGACGATTCAAATAATCGCGTGACCATCTGTGCCAAAACGAGTGCTTCATATATTGCACCAGCTTCCATCTTTTGAGCAGAGTAGCGTCGCACTCACTTGGATCGCTTTTGATTTCAAACAAGTTGCTTCCGGTAAGAAAGTGACCTGGTGTTAAAGCGCTCACATCTGATGGGTCCGAACTTATGTCGGTCAAAGGTCTGGAATTCAAACATGCTTCTATCTGAGCCAGAAGGGTGTTGAATTCCTCAACCGTCAAAATCTGCTGGCCAATTGTCTTATACAGGTGTCGCTTCATCGATTTGACACCGGCTTCCCAGAGGCCCCCAAAGTGCGGGCTACCGGGAGGGATGAATTTCCACTCAATATTTTCTTGGGCTAGCTCAGCACCAGCTTTGCGTGTTACATTGTCGTATTCTTCTTTGAGCTGTTTTTGTGCCCCGCGAAAATTAGTGCCACAATCGCTGAAGATTGTGCGACATTTACCTCTCCTAGCAATAAAGCGACGAATTGCTGCTAGGCAAGTAGGTGTCGACAAGTCAGACGCTAGTTCGAGGTGGAAAGCTTTTGTAGCCATGCAGACAAATATGACCACATATGCTTTAGTTGTCTTCAAACCTCGTCCTGAGCTCCAACGTTTGTTGATCGGACCTGCATAATCCACACCTGTCTCCAGAAATGGTTTTTCGAAACGGACTCGAGCTGGTGGCAATAATCCCATAAGTTGTTCGTTCGGTTTAGCTGTCATCTTGAAGCATGTTATGCAGTCTTTTAGAATGTTTCGTGTCATCGTGTGCCCAGAGATGATCCAGTACTTCAAGCATAATGTACTCAGCGTTAGTAAAACCCCTCCATGGAGTGTTTGTAGATGTGCTTCCTTGATGAGAAGCTGCGCTAATGCTCCCTTTGGGATAATGGCTGGATGCTTTCTTTCTTCGCCGATAAGTGCATGGTAGATGCGGCCACCTACCCGTAGGACACCATCTGTGTCAATCCATGGAGCTAGAGATCTTAATTTGCTGCTATCTGGTACTGTATTCGATCGCTGAAGATGTTTTATTTCTTCGTGGAATGCATGGGCTTGTGCTAATCGAATGCATAATATTTCTGCATCTTTAAGTTCGCCTTTAGTGAGATCTCCTGTTCGTTTAAACGATGTGTTTCGTGTGTTGTGTCTAAAGCGTTGACATAAGGCAACAACCCTTTTCAGTTTCCTGATGCATGAGAAGCGACGTAGAATTTCCGGATCCAAGAACGATTTATCGATCGCTAGTGTAACCTGATGGATGGATCCATTTCCCACATCGTCCTTTGTGAGGTAACAAGATCTTGGAATGAACGTTTTAAGCCAGCTTGGACCATTCCACCATTGAGTTGATTCTAACAGATCCTTTGGGAAGACACCTCGAGACGCAAGATCAGCTGGATTATCTTTAGTTGCAACATGGTGCCATTGTTGTGAACTACTCTTCCTTTGAATGTTTCCTACTCGATTCGCAATGAAGACTTTCCACTTAGATGCTGGGCTTCGAATCCAATCCAGCACAATGGACGAGTCTGTCCAGTAAAATTTTGGAACATGCTTCCATCCGTGTGCTTGTACCACTTGATTCATCAGATCTACTAGTAGCTCGGCCCCACACAACTCTAGATGAGGTATGGTGCGTGTTTTCACGGGTGCCACTTTTGCCTTTGATTGATTGATTGATTGATACTTACAGAACTTGGAGTGTTTACTTTGATGTAAATAACGGCGGCGTAGGCTTGAGAAGAGGCATCACAAAATCCATGCAATTCGAACTGATCTTGGTTGGAGCAGCCAATCCATCTTGGAACTTTTAATTTGTTCAACGCAAGCAGTTGCTTATGAACAGTGAGCCAATCTTCTACATCTTCTTCTCGTAAAGTATCGTCCCAGTCGCACTTCATTAGCCATAGTTTCTGTACAGTGATTTTCCCAATGATTATACATGGCTGTATCCATCCTAGAGGATCGAATAGCTTAAAAACTTCGGACAGAATGCTTCGCTTTGTAATTTCTTTGGGAACGTTGCGGTTAATTGTGAACGAAAAATGGTCTGCTCCAGGATGCCATTGTAGTCCTAATGTTTAAACGGCTTCTTTCAGGTAAATGTCAAAAGTCATTTGTGTTTCTCTGTCTTCTGACGGAATGTTTTTGAGCAGATCAGGGTGATTGGATGTCCATTTTCGTAAATGAAACCCTCCACTTTGCATGATATGTCGCGAATCGGCTTGCAAGTTAACTAGTGTAACACGTCGTCAACGTAAAAATCCCTGAGTATCACAGCAGCTGCTTCAGGGTACTTTGGTGCCTCATCTGTTGCCAATTGTTGAAGTGTTCTAATGGCTAAAAATGGTGCACTCGATGTTCCATATGTGACGGTTTTCAGATGATAATGTCGGATGGGTTCCTCTGGGTTGAAGCGCCAGAGTATCCGTTGGCAATCCACATCCTCCTCATTGATCCAAATTCGGCGGTACATTTTCTCAATGTCCGCCGCTATTACGTATCGATGCTGCCTCCAACGCATAAGCACATGCAGGATGTGTTGCTGAATGGGTGGCCCAGTTAACAGGATGTCATTCAAAGCTTTTCCGCCCTTTCCCTTTTGAGACGCGTTGAATACCACTCGAAGCTTAGTGGTTGAACTGCTGGTTTTCACGACTGCATGGTGTGGCAAATAATAACTTGGCTTCGTATTGATGTCTTTTGAAGGAACTAACTGCATGTGACCAAGCCTGAGGTATTCCTCCATAAACTCTTTGTACTGAGCGTATAAGTCAGGATTTCGGATGAGTGCTTGTTCCAATCTGCGAAACTGTATTTGAGCAATTTTGGTGGTTTCACAGGACGAAAGTTCTTCCCTGGCTTTAAATGGTAGACTCACTATGTATCGACCAGTATCCGTACGAAGGCAATGTTCGGTATAATGTTTTTCGGCAAGCACTTCGTCAGCAGTTAATGATTTTTTTTCCGTAATATCCTCGATTTCCCAAAATTGTTTTAAATGGCTGTCAAATTCTTCAAAAGAAATCAGAGCATTGATTGTTTGCGGTTTGGATGTAGCTGCAGTAGGTCCGAAAAGAACCCAACCAAGTTTTGTATTCTGAGCGCATGGGTTCCCAGTCCGAAATTCTGGTAGTAAAATGCGACCATATACATCTACGCCAATTAGTATGTCAATTTCACCTGGTACATTAAATGAAGGATCCGCTAAGTCTGATTGCTTAATTCCATCTGGAAGTGTATAAGCCACTTGAAGAGAAGGTATTAAGGCTGTTATTCTGTCTAACACTAGCGGCTTAAATTTGATGCTCTCTTCCATTCCATTTTTGTTCTTCACCAAAGCAGTGATTGAAGCTAGACCGTTAGCTGCGAGTTTCTGATTTTCTCCAACCCCTAGAATTGATGCGTTCACCTTCTTTGGCTGGATACCAAGATGTTTAACTGCTGAAGTGGTAATAAATGATCGTTGTGCGCCAGTATCGAGCAAAGCACGAAGCGTTGCTAATTCGCCTGTACGTGTTTGAACCCGAACTAGAGCCGTTGAGAGCAAAAGGTTCGTCTGCTTAAGAGCGTGGTTTGCTTGCGCACATTGTGCCTTCACCTCGACCGTAGTGTTTTTTTTTTTTAGCCTCATCATTGTGGAGTAACGTATGATGACGCTTTCCACAAGTCTTACACGTATGTTTTGACGTGCACCCAGTCACTTTGTGCTTGTCACTTAGGCAGTTGAAGCACAGTTGTTTTGATGAAACGAAATTCCGTCTAGCTTGAAGCTCAAGTTGCTTGAACGAGTCACAACTTAGAAGCCGATGACTTGCCTTGCATTTTGGACAACTCTGCTTGACCTCAACATGGGACGTGTGCACGCTAACCGCCCTTTTGGTCCATGGTTTTGAATTCCCTGATAAAGCTTCAAGCATCATCAATCTCTTTTGTATAAACTCCAAAAACGTTGAAAGTGATGGCATGGTTGAGATCCCACTAATCTCCTTTTGCCAATCCTTGCGAGTTTCTTCGTCTAATTTCTGGTTTAGAAAAAAGATTATCACGACATCAAAAGACTCCCCTTCAATTGCCTGCAAAGATGCCTCCAATTGATGGGTGACATCCAACACTCGTTTGAAGCCGTTGATGTCGTTAGAACCACATTTCTGGATATCCCAGAATCGTTGTAGGACTTCCTGGGCAATGGCTCGATGATTGTCATAACGTTCAGACAATAGCTTCCATGCAACACTATAATTGGCCGCAGTGATGCTCAAATGGCTGATGAGTTTCTCTGCGTCATCTTTCACGGCATTCCGGAGATACTGTAATTTTTGTACTGAATTCAACTGTGAATTATCGTGTACCATCGTCTTGTACAGATCTCGGAATCCGAACCATGACGCATACTGCCCGTTGAATGTGGGAATGCGGATCCTCTCCAGCTTCACGGATTCGACTGTGCTTGTTTCCATGGATCCCCTGTACTCGTACAACTTGGAACGAAACAGCGTCAAGTATTCCAGAACCAAAGACTCCAATGATTCATATTCCTCGTTATACAGCTTAAGTTGATATGGGGTCTTTTCTAAAGCTAGATTTACATCTGCATGCAACTCCTCACAGCTTCTCCATTGTTGCTGTAGCTTCTCGAAGCGTGTCTCGAAATAAGCCACTCCATGCCTCTTCTCGCCGTCTTTTTTAAAATTGGAAATGATGCGCTTTGTTGCTGCAATATTTAAATTTTGGGTTTTTTTCCGCCTGATTTGCCATCTTTATCTATGTGTGAGAATCTGAAAAGACTTGTGATTTTATATTGAAAATATAATTTTTGCTCGGGCGCCAAATGATCAAACCGTAGATCTTCCTGAAAATTACAAATGATGATAATGGAAACAAACTTTGAAGTCGAATGATAATTTTAATGTACTTAAAGCTATTTATACAAATTTACAAATTTACATTTTGATGACACCTAATAATTGATTGAAGGTAATTCATGGACATGGCTATATTACAATATTGGGTATTGGAGAGCATATTTCATGATCGAAGCTATTCTTTAATGATATAAAGTTCAATTACATTGTATTTTTCGTTGAGCTAATCAATTTGCAAAATTGCAGAAAATTTTAAAAGAATTTAATCAATGGAATGTTATTTGGAGTAAGCAAATTACATTTGAGGCAAGTTCACTGGCATGAGTTTATAATTATGCAATGTAATGGTTCAATGACATGAACAAACATATTGATCCGATCAAACTACTGTATGCGTTCCGTAGATCCGTATTAAGCCTTAAATCTTCCGGTATCCTTGAAATCCACAAACTTTCGGCTGCATCCAACCTTCTCCAATCGTTGATTTCTTCGAGGATCTCCACGTTGTCCCATTCTATTTGATGCGTGCTCTCCATAATGTGTCGTGCAACCGTTGATCTCGCCTCATTTCGTCCTTTTTTCGCTGCTACTTCCGCTTCCCTTATATGCTCGTGGAATCGAATTTTCACCAGTCGTTTTGTTTGGCCCACGTACATTTTACCACACTCGGGGCATGTTATCCTTTATATGCCGCTACATTCATCCTTTTGTTTACCGTCCTTCGTAATCCCTAGTTTTTGTTCCAATTTGTAGATTCGTGACGAGTGTGCTGTTTCGATACCCGCTGTCTTCAGTATTTGTTGTAGCTTCCGTGAATGTGCAGAATAAGTCAGTTTCATTCTCCTCGTATTTTGAACCGATGTTCAACCGGTGTTCATGTCGTAAAAGACTTTCTTCTTCGACGCGCATTTAACTTGCTTATTCTGGTTTTGATTAATCGCGCTGTATACCCATTCTTCTGTGCTGTTTCAATTATGAATTGCTCTTCTCGGGCGCGCCGTTCAGTTGTCAACGGAATTGATAACAATCTATTAATCATCGTGTTGTATGCCGCCATTTTTTGGTTGTAGAAATGATTGGAGTTGCTAGGTATTGTCCTCTGTGTGTGCGTCGTCTTTCGATATACATCAAACTCTAGGTAACCGCTATTTCTTATGATTTTCATATCAAGAAACGGTAGCTCTCCATGTTCGCACACATAAAAAGATTTTCATAATCTCACAAAATTCACAAACCAAACGAACCAGCTTCAAGCTGCATACATAGCACACTTGCAAGTTCATTCAAGTGCACTCAAAGTTCAATTACCTGAATTCACATCAATTGCATTTATTTATTTTAAATCAATATTGTTGTATCGACACATTCGATTTTAAATTGTGCTGTAAAGTTTATTGCCCTGATTACAAGTTCCAATTAAAACCGTAATTGCATGAGAAGCACAATATTTGAAATAGTGTATTGTAAGCAAAAAATAGATTTATAAAAGCCACAAAGAAGTACCAATAAACCATTCATTGCAAGACAGCAGTAATCATTGTTTAAATTTACAATTCGCTTCATCGAAGTTCATCACTCAGAACATTGGACCGTCGAGCCGGATTGCAGCTATCGGAATTAGGAACGAACGAGAACCCCCAAGATGTCGGAGAAGGCTGGACAAGATCAAAAGATAAAGGCTATTCAGCGGCTGATAGAAAACCATAAGAAGGACAGCTCGAAACGTCACAGCATTGCTTACTTCAGAGCAAGCTAGGAAAAGCTTCAGGGATTTTGGAGCAAATACGAAGAACATCATCCTTTGGTTTGCCAGGAGCTTAGTAGCGAGAAGAAGAAGGAGAACCGAGCTGGTTACATGGAAGAATTCGTGGCGCTGGAAAATATTGTACTGGACTACGTTACTCTGTTTTTGGAGAAGATCAAGGATTACGAGAAAACCTCCAACCCAACAATAACAGGAACTGGACCAGGAAATGAAGTAGAAACAATCAAATTAGAACGACTCAAAATTCCTGCCTTCGACGGCAAATATTCGTCATGGTGTGCATTTCGTGATTTATATAAATGTATGGTGCACGAGAATGATAAACTAAGTGCCGTACAGAAACTGCAGTATTTGCGTAGTTCACTTCGCAGTGAAGCGGAACACCTCATTCAGCGCCTGACGATCACGGAAGCAAATTACGCGCCAGCATGGAAGCTACTCTGTGAGCGGTATGACAATGACAGAGCAATCTCCAACGAAATGGTGCAACGGTTTTCGGTGCTGCCCCGGTGCAAGAAGGATGATGTTGGTCAATTGAAACGTTTGGTTGACATAACCAATCAGCTGGTGACTACACTTTCCACGCTAAAGGTTAACGCATTCGACTTAGTAGCCACATTCATCCTCAACCAGAAATTTGATGATGAGACTAGGAAGGATTGGCAGAAGCAGATCGGTCATTCAAAAGCAGTGCCAACATTGCAAGAGGTGTTGGACTTTCTTAAGAATCGATTCATCATTCAACCCACTGAACGAACAGCAATCACGGTCCATTCAGTGCATACTGGCCCACAATGTCCAATGTGCAATGAGAATCATCGACTTTTCAACTGTACGAAGTTTAAACAATCTACTGTTCAGACACGACGAGAGTTAGTCAACTCAAAGCGACTATGCTTCAATTGTTTGAGCTATCAACACGGGGCAAAGCAGTGTACATCAAAGCACGGTTGCAAGGTATGTGGAAAACGACACAATACCTCTTGGCCCCTTTTTTCAGCTCAGCCAGTACCGTCGGCATCGGTGACTGCAAACAGCACTTGCATGTGCACATCCGAAGATAAAACCCAAGTTCTATTGGCGACTGCGCTAGTACAAGCCAGTGCAATTTCTGACGCGGAATCACCAGAGGCTGAGACTATCACACTTCGAGCATTATTAGATACGGGGGCTCAGCGATCATTGATTAGTGCAGCAGCAATGAGAGCATTAAAGGCGTCAAGGAAGCAGGCGAAAGTGGTAATTGGTGGTGCTGGTGTGGAACATGAGGTAACCACTCGTGGAGAGACGACCATTGCAGCCCATGTCAAAGGACGAAACGGTATGGAGAAATTAATATTTAGCCCACTAATTTTAAACACCATGACAACGCCGTTACCTGCTACGCAGACGTCCAAACACCTTCCTGAAGGTCTCAAGTCAAAAGATTTAGCAGACCCTAAATACTACGTACCGTCGAAGATTGACTTGCTAATTGGAGCTGATATCTACAGCCAGATTCTACTGCCTGGATTTTTGCCAGGTAATCCATCAGCTCAACAAACAAAACTAGGATGGGTGATTTTTGGTCCTATTGCACAATTGCCTGAGAAAAGGCAGGTACAAGTTTTGATGTCGAACAGCGCTCTAGATGAATCTTTGCGACGATTTTGGGAACAGGAGGAAGCTTTACTGTCCCGATCTCTTACACATGAAGAGGAACAAGCGGAAGAACACTATAGAAATCATACTCGTCGACTATCTAATGGTTCTTATTCGGTACGATTACCTTTTAAGGCTGATATTAATCTAAAGAGAGACATGAGCAATACTCAAAGAGTAGCGTTTATTCGATTCCGTCAATTAGAGCAGCGGTTCAAACAAAACCCCCCAACTACATGACGTATACAACAAATTTATGGGAGAATATCTCAAACTCGGGCACATGGAGCTTGTACCTATTGATGGCATCCATATAAACCCCTAATTTTATTTACCCCATCATGCCGTCCTCAAAGAGAGCAGTACCACAACAAAATTAAGAGTTGTGTTTAATGCATCGCAAAAGAGTCACTCGGGTCAATCTTTGAATGACTTGCTACTAACCGGTCCTACAATTCAGGACAGCATATTCTACATCCTAATGAGATGGAGACAACACCGATACGTTATAACATCCGACATAGAGAAGATGTACCGACAGATATGGCTAGATGAATCGGATCGAGATTGTCTCCGCATTTTGTGGCGGTTCAACAGAACAGACCCCATTCAAATGTATCGATTAACAACAAATACGTATGGAACGACAGGTGCGCCATACTTGGCCATTAAGACTCTTCACAGGTTAGCAGAAGATGAACACATGAAATATCCTAACGCATCAAAAGTTTTGAAAGAAGACTTTTATGTCGACAATTGCTTAACTGGTGCAAACGACTTGGCAGACTTGCGACATGTTCAAAAGGAGCTCCAGGACTTGTTGCACTGTGGTGGTTTTCATCTGAGACAGTGGAGTGCAAATCATTCTGAATTATTGGAAAACGTTCCCTTGGCAGATCGAATTACGCAAGTTCCGCTTCATATCGAGCTATCGGAAAACGTCAACACTCTCGGCCTTTGGTGGCATCCCGCAACGGATATGTTCTCATTTAGTGTCAGCATCAATGCGATTGACCCTAAAACCAAACGAGATGTGCTCTCAGACGTATCGAAATTATTCGACCCGATAGGATGGTTGCAACCCACAATCATAATTGGAAAAATAGCGATGCAGAGGATTTGGCTAACAAAATATGGTTGGGATGAGCCACTCGATAAGGAAGTAATCAAAGACTGGATTACTGTACGGAAACAATTCCATCAAGTAAGCCAAATCAAAATCCCGCGCTGGATAGGATACCTTCCATCCACCCTGGTTGAACTGCACGGATTTTGCGACGCCTCATCCAGAGCATACGCTGCTGCAGTTTACGTGAGAATTGTTAATGGTTCATCAATCAAAACGAGACTTCTAGCTGCTAAATCCAAGGTGGCACCTATAAAAACGCAGTCCATACCCCGACTGGAAGTTTGTGGAGCTGTACTATTGACGAAAATTATGAAACAAGTTAAAGAAGCGCATCGTTGGGGGCATGCACGCATCAACTACTCGGCTGATTCCACCATTGTGTTGGCCTGGATACAGAAACCAGCAACAAGCTGGACAGTGTATGTTGCTAATAGAGTAAGCGAAATACAACAGGAATTATCATTAGCCGATTGGAATCATGTTGCAACTCACGACAACCCTGCTGACTTAGCAACACGAGGTTTATATCCAGCAGAGATAAGAGTATCTTCTTTATGGTGGAATGGACCTTCATGGCTAAGGGATACAGACATAAAGTTATCTCAACCAACAATTTCAAACTGCGAGGAAGAAGAAGTTAACGAGAGTGCTGACGCACTTCTTTCAATATTGACAAAGGATGAGCCGGAAATTTTTGAAAGATGCTCTAATTTCAGCAAACTGAACAGAGTACTGGCCTACTGTTTCCGGTTCATTCATAATTGTCGAAATCCAAAAGACAAGCAAATTGGAGGATTAACAGCCAAGGAACTTAAACTGTCACATGACAAATGCATAAAGCTAGCCCAACAACATGTTTATATGGATGAAATTCGGCATCTACAGAATTCAAAACCATTATCGAATACCAGTAGTCTCCGATTGCTTACTCCCTGGTTAGATTCTGAGGGTATCCTCAGGGTGGGCGGAAGGCTACAATTTGCATTGGTAGGAGAAAAAACTAAGTATCCAGCTATCATACCGAAAGGCAGAATAGCACAACTGCTAACCATAAGGGCTCATCTAAAAACAATGCATGGCGGTATCCAGTTGATACTTGCAACATTACGACTTGAATACTGGATAATATCTGCGTCTTCACTAGCAAGAAGGGAGATTCGTAGCTGTCTCACACGCTTCAAGCTGACAGCAAGGCCAAATGCACAATTAATGGGATCCCTACCATCGATAAGGGTACGTCCGTCAAATCCCTTTGAGCATACGGGGTTAGATTACGCGGGGCCTATAACACTCAAATGGAATGGAGGACGTGGTTCAAAAACAACAAAAGCATACGTGGTCATCTTTGTATGCATGGCAACGAAAGCTTTCCATCTAGAAGTAGCGTCAGATTTGTCTACGGACACGTGTGTTGCTGCTATTCGACGATTCATAGCACGATGGAGAAGGTTTAGAGCCATTTACAGCGATTGCGGATCGAATTTTCTAGGCGCCAACTGAAAACTTCATGATGAATATAATAAAATATTGCACAAGACTAATGAAATACTGGTTCCAGATGGTCCAGAATGGAATTTCATACCTCCTGGAAGTCCACATTTTGGTGGACTCTGGGAAGCTGGTGTGAAATCGATGAAGCGGCATCTTTACAAAACAATAGGAAAACAGTTACTAAACATCGAAGAGTTTTACACATTTTTTGCACAGATCGAAGCGTGCATGAATTCTAGACCATTGACCGCGATAAGCGACGATCCTTCAGATGACGCCGCTCTGACACCAGGACATTTTCTGACTGGAAGAAATTTGTTCGAGCTCAAAAGTGATCCAGAGGAGACGAATTTGGCATTACTGAAGCGTTGGAGATTGGTGCAGGCAATGAAGCATTCCTTTTGGCACCGATGGACAAAAGAATATCGACAACGTCTTCAACAAAGACCAAAATGGCTTAAACCACAGGAAAATGTAAAAACAAGCGAACTAGTTCTAGTCAAAAAGGATCATTTTCCATCGTTACAATGGCCATTAGCAAGGATATTGGCAATTCATCCTGGCGAAGATGGTCTTGTTCGGGTTGTCACGATCAAACTACATAGAAATGTGACAAAACAGCCTATTACAAAGATTTGCCCATTACCATTCCGAAGCCAATCAAATGAATCACTGATAGTTGAAACTCAATCAAAATTGCCGATACCTCAGCCGTCATCTAGTACACTGTCAAGCACGAGAAAGCGAAAGCCGGTTCCAAATGATCCAGAAGCCATGGTAGCAAAGCAGACTAAAGGGGAAAACGGCAGTCGATGACTACCAAAGGAGTCATTTCGAACTTACTTACGACTTTGTTAATCTTATGTGTCTTCTCAACGCCAACACAAGCAACTGTGAACATTTCACACTTAAACGGAGGTCTGTTTATCGAGCACGTGGGTATCGGTAATTTATTACGGGGATCGTTGCAACTAAACATCAGGATCCCAATGTCTGACCTCATACAAGATCGAAAGAACATAGAAAATGTGAACGACAGTATGAAGAGTCTATGCAGGTTGGGAGGCAAAGTAACAGACAAAATACGATGCAGAAGTCTTGTCAATCATCTCGGTAAGTTTACAGACGACACCCTCCAGAAAATTGAAAGATTACAGTTCATCACTAGTTGCGCCAAGCGGGGTATACTAGGTCAAATGCTTACGGCAATGTTTGGCGTAAATGATCAAGTAATAGCCGATGTTAGCACCTTAGCAGAAAACCAAGAAAAGCTACAACGATTGTTTTCTCACCAAGGTGCAATTATCCTTCAAGCAACGAAAATATTAAACAAAACATCAAGCAGGATGAGCACACAACTCAGTCATTTTTCGGAACAGCTGGAGGCAGGATTGAGTCGGATTAACCAGTTGCAGGTTGACAACGATCACAATGCTTTGAATATTCAGTTTTTGGGAACATACCAACAAGTGGTGAATTTTATTCAGGAGATACAGGATAAATACAATCGTATTTTAACAGCCCTTTATACGAGAACAGGAATCTGGGAATGCATACAGATGGCAGAACTAGAAGCAGACATACATACAGCTCAAGCATTGCTATCTCCGCACTTGGATCTTCTACATATAACCACGACAAAGATATCATTTTGCCACACCAACGCATCAATTGAGATCCAAGGTCATCTTCCTATTATCGATAAGCGGCCATACGACCTAGTCAAGGCAACTGCTATCCCTCAACTACATGAGGGGAAAACATTCTTCGAATTCAACATCAAGAACAATCTCCTTGGAATCAACTATAAGGATCAGATGTATTTCGAAATATCAGAGGAAGAGTTCTTCAATGCCCAAAAATTGGTCACAACAAATACTTGCTATCGTCATCTATATTAATTAATTTACGAACTAGATCGAACTGTATTGTCAAAGAGATATACAAAGCTTATACAATGGAAAACTGTTCAATACATTCATTTGCCATTGAAAGCCTCGTTGTGAAACAATTGCTGACAAATAACATCTGGTTATTCGTAACGCCAGAGCCAACCCATGCACAGACGACCTGTCACGACACAAGACCAAATATACTAAATGGAACGGGTTTGCTGCAGTTATCAGAAGACTGCACCGTTCACACCAAGGAGTTTATCCTTTCACCAAAAAGAACGGTCCAGAGTCACCAATTTTCATCTTACATTACTTCAACGGTTCCAGTTTTCAACTTAACGTATCCAGCTACCGCGACAAAACATATTGCGAAATCAACTATCATACAGTCATCTGGATCTTTAAAATCAGTCGCAACTGAGCAAGAAAACTTGATAGCTGAAGTAAAGGAAACCGTCTGGAAGAAAATCCACGACCATGGTATTACGGCAGCAGCATCAACACTAATATCCTGTTTTGTGGTTATCGTAGTAGTCATGCTAATTCGTTACCGGAAAACCTGCAACCAAGACCACAGGAAACCAGCAACTACATGGTATGAAGAGCATCAACGATAAGAGCCGGACCGGCTCTTGGTGGGCGGCAATGTTCGAACACATAAAAAGATTTTCATAATCTCACAAAATTCACAAACCAAACGAACCAGCTTCAAGCTGCATACATAGCACACTTGCAAGTTCATTCAAGTGCACTCAAAGTTCAATTACCTGAATTCACATCAATTGCATTTATTTATTTTAAATCAATATTGTTGTATCGACACATTCGATTTTAAATTGTGCTGTAAAGTTTATTGCCCTGATTACAAATTCCAATTAAAACGTAATTGCATGAGAAGCACAATATTTGGAATAGTGTATTGTAAGCAAAAAATAGATTTATAAAAGCCACAAAGAAGTACCAATAAACCATTCATTGCAAGACAGCAGTAATCATTGTTTAAATTTACAATTCACTTCATCGAAGTTCATCACTCAGAACACTCCATTGTTTTCCCTTTCCATTGTAAACTTGATATTTTTGTGGACGTTGTTTAATTGTTCCAGTAAAATGTCTGCTTGGCGAGCATCAATTATTGCAAAAATATCATCCATGTAACGATACCATACTCTAGGTGCTAAACTTTTTTCCTCGATGATGTTTTCAATGTGTCCCATGAAAAGATCGCTCAAAAGTGGTGACAATGGGTTCCCCATGGCAACCCCTTTGGTTGTCTTGAAAAAATTTCCTCGAAATGAGAAATAGCTCTCATTCATGCACAGAGTTGCCAACTTCGAATACATTTTCGATCTCTTTTTCCATTCCAAGGATGAGTCTTTTTGTAAAAGCCAGTCTTCAAACAAGGCTAGGGTCTCCTTCACGGGAACACTTGGCAAAAGTGATTTCACATCAAAGGAGACCATGATCTCCTCTTCCTTCACAGCATCAATCTCCTGTAGCTTTTCAATCAGATCCTCCCTATTTTTAACAGATTTCTCACTTGTCCTAAATGGTAGTTTTTTGCATTCTTCTGTTAACAACCTGGCAAATTTTGGAAGTTGGTGCGTTAGTGGCAGCAATGATCTCCCGCATTTCATTGCCACCTTTGTGTATCTTCGGGAGACATTTGATTCTTGGCAAGACGGGATTGGATACTCGCAAATGCGATATATTTCCAATAAGTGGCTGGCATCCCTTTAACGTTTTTTCGACTCTTTTAATTGAATCGTGTAACGGGTTAGTACGTAGAGCGTGAAAATTTCCATTGTTTAATTTTTTGTTCACTAGTGCATCATACGTAATCCTATTCATTATAACTACTGTGTTGCCTTTGTCCGTCTTTACGTAATAAAGAGGTTTGCTCTTCAGTTCCGCTAGGATTCTTGCTTCGTTCGAGTGTTTTGGTTATTATTTGTAGGATGACGTAGCGCCTCCAAACTGGTGACCCGACGTCGTTAAGCCGCAATGACAAAAAGCCCAAACAGCAGCGTTCTTGGTGCTGCCGCAGCTAGTCCATCATCGCAAGCGGAACACGCCGACGCAGTAAGTAGCATCGCAATGATTAAATTGCCAACATTTCGGAAGCAGGGGCCAGCCTCTTAGTTTGCACGAGTTGAGGCACAATTCAGATGAGGAAAAATAAGAACGGGCGAACAAATGTTCAATCGCGTGATTAGCGAATCGGAACATGATGTCCTCACGCAGATTGCAGACATTATAGAGGAGCCACCCCACGCTAACAAATACGAGATTCTCACAAAATCGCATCACATCCATCTACGCTGTATCTGAACGTGAGCACTTCACGGAATTACTAACAGGCTTGAAACTTGGGGATAACAAGCCGTTCCAACTACTTCACTCAATGAAAAGTACGGCGGGTCAAAACGTTTCAAATGAATTTTAAAAATCATTATGGATGAAACGATTTCTGTCGTGTGTTCAAGATATTTTAACTGTGTCAACAGCGGATTTGCATCAGCTGGCCAAAATAGCTGACTAATTACTGGAAACACGCGATCGGTTCACACACTTCATTTTTCAGGTCGATAGACAATTGTTTACGTCTAAACAGGCTTGAGTTCCACTTGTTCACCTAGCCCCGTTAATCGCCGAAATTACATATGCTACTTTCATCGTGAATTCTGTGGAGCGGCAAGAAAATGTTAAAAGCCATGTGCCTCCAAAAGAGGTCGAAAAAAAACGTAGATAATGCGTCGCTTGTCGCAAGCACAAGCGACGCATCAAAATGTTCATGTATGCATGTTCAGGATCACAGCACCGAGCTTAAAATTCTCATGGATACATCAATTTAAGCATTCGGCACGCGAGTACTCAATATTTCACTCGGATTTAGTAGAAATTTTGCTGGAGATTTGTGGTAGCAAAGATTAGTGATAGTCGGACTGCTTGTGGACATCAAAAACCTGTGCTTGTTTGACCCTAAGACACAATTGTCAACCAGCGGCTGGACTAACGTACAAAAACACTTGTATGTTTCCATCTTAAGTAACAACGTGAAGTAATTCTGAGCAAATACCGAATATCACAAGCCCGTCACGTATTAGCGAAACTCAAAAGCATTCAGTACTACATCACATCGTAACCAAAGCCCCGCCCGTCGCCGAGCGCCCTCGAAGACTTACAGCAGAAAAACTCTCAATAGCAAGAGCGGAATTTGAACATACAGGTATGACAAAGTTTGGCTATTGAAGGTTATCCAACAGCCTTTGGGCAGCGCCTCTACACCTCTTTCTGAAGGAGGAAGATAAATGACGTCCATGTAGGGACTGCCGGCGTCTAAACGCAGTTATGCTTTCGGACCGTTACCCAATGCGACACATTCCAGACATAGCGTCACATCATTCCAACAGATCTCTATCGCAGAAGAGGACATTCACTGTAATGATGCTGCTTAGTCATTGTAAAGGTATATGCACGAGGTTATCAAGGGTCTCGAATTTTGCTCTTGCGATCTTGATGACATATTGATCGCTTTGGATGCACCCGAGCAACTACGGAGTGATAATCAACATCGCTAAATGCACACTAGGAGTTAAGCAAGTCGAATACCTAGGACATATAATTTTTGCAGAGGAAATCCGTCGCCCAGAAAAGCGAGTCGAAGCAATGAGGAATTTGCGGAAACCAACTATAATCAAATAAGTCCATCGTTTTCTTGGAGTTATTAGCTTCTATCGAAGATTTGTTAGAAAAGCTGCAGGAACGCAAGCTCTCTTATATAAACTCTTGTACAAATCAATGAAGAATGACAACACTCCAATCACTTGGACTGAAGAAACAAACGCAGCATTTGAAAAATGCAAAAACTCCCTCGCAGATGCCACACTCCTAGTGTATTTCCAGAGCAACAGACCTCTGGCCTTGTCTACCGACGCATCGGATACCACTATCGGAGGAGTGCTCGAGCAACTTCAAGACAACCTATGGAAACCACTTGCACTCTTCCAACGCAAGCTCACGACTGCTGGGTCTCGCTACAGTGCCTATGATAGGAAGTTACTTGCAGTCTATAGCAGCATCCGCCATTTTCAACATCATCTGGAGGGTTAACAGTTCGTCGTATGCATTGACCACAAGGCACTTGTTTTTGCCTTCAGCCAGAAACCCGATAAGGCATCGCCTCGGCAGTCAAGATAATTGAATTCTTCTTCTTTTTAGCACTACAGCCCATCACAGGCCTTTGTTTCCTGCAAACAGTGCCTCCAACTGTCTCGGCCCGTTGACCGCATCTTCCAATTCCGAAATCCGAGCAACGATGAACTATCTTCGTCGACCGAGACAAACCAGCGTTTCCTCGGTTTTCCCACTGGCCTACGGCCTTCAGTTCTCCCAACGAATACCTTCTTGGGTATCCGTTGTTCGTCCATAGGATTCACGTGTCCAGCCCATTGCTGCTTCCGCAGTCTTACAACCGTTGAGACCTCCGGATTGTCATAAATTTCATACAGCTCACGGTTGTATCGAATTCGCCATTGGTCCCCGTCAAGCTTCGTTCCGATTATTCGCCTCAGGACCCGTCGCTCAAAGGCATTCAATATATTTGCGGATGCTTGGGTTAGGGTCCATGTTTCACACCCATAGCATAATACAGGTCTTATCACAGATTTGTATACTTGAAGCTTTGTTCTCCTGTATATGCAGCTGGTCCTCAAGACCGTCAATAATTGAATTACATCTTACAATTTCGCACCAACTTTGTACATATTCGCGGCAATAACATTACCGCAGATTCGCTGTCCTGCATAGAAGCTATATCACTACCGCTATTAATTGAAAATCACGAGCTTGTCAAAGAACAGATGAACGATCCCAAACTTAACGCTCGTATTCGAAACAACTCGACGTCTTTGCAACTACAACCAATTAACACCCAAAGTGGAAAAATGTACTGCGACCTGTCAATAGGTCTTACAAGACCTTTCATCCCAATCGCACTTCGTCAACGGATCTACGACGCCTTCCATCGCTGTGCCCACCCAAGTGCAAGAGCAACGTTACGTGCGACTGCCCAAAAATTTGCTTGGCCCAGAATGGGAAAGGACGTGCATTTTTGGTGTCGTTGTTGCCTTCCTTGCCCAAGATCCAAAGTCGGCAGACATACAGTTAACGCTTTGCAACCATTTTCAGTCCCAGACAAACGCTTTTAAGTAGTGCACTTGGATATAATCGCGATGGTTGACAGGTTTTCAAAGTGGCCAGCGGCAGTACGATTTGAAAAACAGACAGCAGATGCAGTAACTAAAGCCTTTTTTGCCACCTGGGTGTCTCACTTTGGAGCGCCAGAAATTGTGGTCACCAACCAGGGAACAATATTTGAGTGAGCCTTATTCAGGTCACTGACTAACATTATAAGAACCAGTAAAGCAAGAATGTCACTTTATCACGCTGCTTCGAAAAAAGGTGGCATCGACATCATGTGTCACGAAGATGACGGGAACTGGGATTGACGTTTGGAAATTGGAACTGTCAACACGAGTGTGGATTCGTCAATATCCAAATTATAAAGATCTTATTAGAAAACGAAAATTTATAAGTATATCGCATACAAGATCATATATATAAAGTTTGAAAGTTGAAGACCGGAAGATAGCAGAAACTTCATATTGGGCGAGCGCCCGTCATATACACCATGGCCAGCATTTCAAAGGCGACAAAATGGACTAGTTATTGTCAGCAAGCAAACACGATGGCGGAGTAAGCAAACAAGATAGCGGAGCAGGCAAACACGATGGCAGAGCAACTAAAGACCGAAGCCGCCCGGAAGGAAATGCCTTCGGACATGATGGATGCGGACGACACAACAGCAAAAAATTCAACCTTTAACCAAGATGTTAGCCTAATTAACTGTAATGTAAATGAATTTATATAAGCAAAGGGTTAATTAGTTGCAAAACGTAAAACCCCGGTTCCTAAGCCAATCCCATCCACACCTAGCACTAATACTTTCAGCGCACTGGCGAACGATAGCCAAAATAATAAATCAAACGCGATTGACAATCAAACAAAGGCGTGGCTCCCACCAATTTTCATTGAACATCTGAAAGCAACGGTATTTAAAGGCATCATGGATAGGTACACCTTTACAGATGGTACTTGTCTAAAGTACCGAATTACAAAGTTGTCGAACTCCTGACTAAAAGTCACAGTGAACAGGCTCGAGGCACACGACTACATCATGAACCTACTTAATAACACGGAAGCAGTGGGATATCGGTTCACCCCCAAGGAAAAGAAAAAATGTGTCGTGATACTAAGGGGTATTAGCTCAGAATTCGGAGGCTTTTCGAGAGGACATAGCCAGCCAAATCGAGTCTCGAGTCTGTCAGCCGACCTGGATTTATTTACTATTACACTGGGATCGCAAGCTGATAAAAATGAAATAATTAAGCTGCGCTACATTTTGAACCAACGAGCCATATAGGAACCCCCCAAAAAGGGGCGATCTGGTTCAATACTATCGGTTTCAAAGATTCGGGTACATATCCACCAATTGCGGATTCAACACGTGATGTGTTGCATGTGGGGAGGAGCATACTTTTGAATGTTGCGCGAAAAAATATGGACAAGCCGCAAACCGCTCCATTCTGCACTATGTGCAAGACCCATGGGCATCCAGCCATTTTTTCCGGTTGTCCGAAACAAAAAAAAAATTGTCGGACAATGTAATCGAAAATAAAGCCAAACGGACGGCGCCTTAGATCATATTCTCACCGCTATCCAGATACTACACTAACCCCTACCATCCCATACAACTTTGCTCCTCCTTCCAATAGGACCTCATATTCAGAGGTTTAAAGAAGCGGGTACTTTTACTTCACCGACACCATATCCCGTCGAACGCCTACAACAGATAACCGTGGAGTGGCTGGGAGTCTCTCCCAGTAAACTCCTATCTAAGGTCAGGGCTTTCCTCTCATTCTTTAAAACCACTCCTGACTAAGAGAAGCAATTTCTATTTCAATCTTTATGGTTGCAAATAGACTAACCATTATTTCCCTAAATATCAACTCCCGTATCTCACATGATAAGAGGCTCTACATTGCTGATTTGGTCTAATCATCCCAACCCGACATCCTGCTTCTGGACGAGACAGTTTTTAACCATCAACACAAAGTCCGCGAGGAGTACTACCATCTGCTTCGTAATGACAGTGGCAGAGGTACTGCGATGCTGGTCCGAGATGATTTAGGTATCCATCAAATCCCTTTTGAACAAAATAATTCCTCATGTACGCTAGCAACTCTCAACGCCAAGCGACCCTATGGAAATCCAGCCAAAATTCTTGTTGGATCCCTATACTTCCCGTGCAATCTAGGTCCCCAGATCCCATTTACACTTAACCAAATCCTCGCAACAGCCTCATCCCACGACTCATTTATACTAGGAGGAGACCTTAATGCCAGACACGAACACTGGGGGGGGACTCCACAAGGAATACCAACGGGAACTACCTATTCGAATGGCAAAATGCGGACGCTCTATTCTCAGCATCCATAGCAAATGCTGGGGTCACAACATTTCCCCGAGAGAATACATTTTTAGATAACTTCATAATATCCTCTGACCTCAACGATCACACAATTCCCTTTACTTGCTCCACATTTAGCTCATTCTCGGACCATCATTGCCTCCATCTCATCATAACCCTTAGATCGCACATACCATTACTTGCCCATCTTACTATAGACTGTTTAATTTCATAGACTGGCCAAACTTCAGAAAAGACCTCAGAATCCTTCTTCCGAACCTCCCACCGGAAAATATTATTCTATCGAACGCAGAAATAGCCTCTCATATATCGGCACTAACATCTGCCATTATAGTGTCTTGACTCTATAGATGTCTAACTCAATGAGGAATATTTGGAACTTGAAACGCAAATAACGAGCATTTCCAGTGAAATCCAAAACTGCATCAGATCCGAAGTCAACAACTTCTATGAAAGCAGATTGATACCACTGCGACCATCTTTAGATGTTTTTAAAACTATAAATCAACTCACAGGCCGTTCCAAATTCGACATTGAGAAAGACCCTATAAAGCGAGGGAATGAAGTCTTCACTGCACAATCTGACAAGACCGTTACATGTGAGGAATACTTCAAACAACTATATTGTCGCCGTAAATCATCCAATACAGCTTATTTGACTGTATTCTCTAGTCATGATAAAGCATCCTCTCCACAACATCCAGCCTTCACCGGATTTTTCATTTTGAAAACGGAAATATAAGATCTCCTAAATGCCTTACATTGAAAGCTATCTCACAGCCTTGATGGTATCCCGAACAGAATACTCAAGAAGTGCAGAAAGACCATCTTCTCCTTCTTGACGATATTATACAATAACTGTATTAATAATGGATACTTCCCAAAACCTTGGAAAGTTAGTAAACTAATCCCAATACCAAAACCAGACTGTGAAGGTAACATTAATAATTTTCGGCCAATTTCTCTTTTGCCTAACATGGGTGAACCACTTGAAAAGATTATCCTGCGAAACTTGAACGATTTTACTAGTCTCTCGATCCCCAATTTTCAGTTTGGATTTGAACACGAACGATCTACGGAGCAAGCAATAACGCTATTGCACAATAGAGTCACTCGCAATCTACGGCGGGAAGAGTGCACGGTGGCCTGTGCTCTACACCTGAAAAAAGCAATCAATTCAGTTTGGATCAACAGTCTCCAGTACAAATTGAAAATGTCATTTTATCTGGTCGCAACCCTTAGAATCCTATACAGCATCCTTACAGATAGAACATCTCAAATTAAATTGGGAAGACTCATTTCAAATCCTATCCCTGTCAAATCAGGAGTCCCACAAAGCTCTATCCTCGGTCCCGCCCTGTTCAACTTTTTCCGTCATAATATCCCACGCCCAAACTGCTCGACTATCGATATAGCAATGTATGCAGATGATATCCTTCTCACTGCGACCTAAAGCTTCCCAGAGATGGCCCAAATAAAGTTGCAGCGCTCTGTCCACAACACCGTTCAATATCTAAAGGATTGGGGGCTCGAAACATTGCCAGCAAATCGGAGCTGATCTGCTTTAGACATGGCAGCGGGAGAGGGCACCACATTGCCGTGTCTCAAAGTAGGAATGTGCAAGCACATATTGCCGGTGAAATCATTCCTCTCAAGGAAAATATAAAATTCCTTGGAGTCCATTTTAACAATCGACTTAAGGTGAATAGACACGCCAGGAAAACCCTCAATAAAGCGGAAGCAGCGTCCTCAATTATTTCGTCTCTCTTTTCCTCGAAATCAGTCTACCCAAAAGTTAAGGTCTTAATGTACAAAACTCTTATTAGGCCGATCATTACCTATGCGTTCTCAGCATGGCTAACAATCTCGCCTTCTGCTGCCAAAGAAATCCAAATCTTCGAGAGCAAGATCGTTAGGAAATGCCTGTGCAAATACAGATGGCTTAAAAAGAAGTACTACAGGAACTCTATCCTTTACGAACATGCGGAGATTGAACTGATTCTTCACTACATGTTGGCAATAATTAAAAAACACCTAGAGACGTGGCGGGAACACCCTCTCCGATGTATTCGCACACTTTTCGAACCTACCACTGCAAATAATCCCTACTAACTATGTCCTTTTAAAATCTTTGAACAATACCACCACGATCCCAATAATTTCGTAACTATCAATAAACTAACGTTTTACCAAACAGATGCCGTGGTTACACAAAATATTTGTAAATTTGGTTAGTGCATTAGTGTGATAAAATAAAAACTCAAGTTAAATAAAGGGTTTTCCAATAAGAGGTGTTATTTTGAATAGCCCGCTATTTCGATAGATGTCACTTTCAAAGCTGTCATTTTTTGACATTTGACAAGTAAAAGCTACGCCATTAATAAAAGTGAAACGATACACGCTTCAACAACGCACTGAGATTATTAAAATTCACTATAAAAATGGTGAGACGGTTCGTAAAACTAGAACATTTTTGGGCCACAATGAAGCACCTTGCCGGATCGAAATACAGAAATTGGTGGGAAAATTCGAGCTGTTGGGACAACTTAGTGATGTGAAGAATAACAAGTTGGGTAGACAGACCTATGCTCATGTCAGAAGGGTCTTGTACTCAACTTACAAAATGCGGTAACCAGCAACGAATAAAATTAAAAACATGTCAAAGACAATTTTATTGGAGAAAATGTGAAATTCGAGGATCATACTATTATTAACAAAGTTGAAAGAATTTTGACTTCTGGGGTATTTGTTATAGTCATACCCATAAATTTCTCCCTTGATAATTTTTTCAGATTTTTTAGATCACGGGTGTCCATTCACGTGGGAGGAAACACATTTTTCATGTATTTCCTCTACTATGCCCCCACTGAAGCAGAAACGGTCAGTTTAAGAACTGTTTTGAAAAGCTCTCATAAAAAACTTTCAGTTGATACTCATATCGGCTACCTTTCATGAAATTTATTTTCAGGGGCCACTTCTCTGTACTGTAATCATCGATTCATGGCCCATTTTTTTCGAATCCTAGAATGGTTACAAAACCCTTTTGTCAGGAGCTCTCTCCTGCCTCTTCGACTTGTTTCAAGTATATGTACTCATCTTCATGATACCTATCATTCCTGCAATTTTCATGCAAATCCTAGCAAAGCTGTAGTGTCTAAGTCGGTAAAAAGCGCATATGGCTCCATAGCCATATGTTTCCATAGTAGTACAGGGCATATTGTTCCATAGTAATACAGGAAAATTCAAATCGCTATAACTTCGTCAAATACTATTCGATCTTCATGAAACTTTCAGAAAAGATCAATCGTATATATAGTCATGTCATGTTTGCAAAATTTTATTGAATTTAAGGGTACCGTTTAGATTTTATTCAAGAAAAAATAAAACCGATAAATCATACTATTACTAACAAAGTTGAGAGAATTTCGACTTCTCATGTATTTGTTCATGAAAGTAGGCCTTAATGAGTACAGCCATTAAGGCCTACTTTCATGATTTTTTTTCAGATTTTTCGGATGGAAGGTGTCCAATCGCGAGGGGGGGGTACGCGAAAAGTTCGTACATTTCCCCTTCCCCTGTCTACCTCAGTACTAGCAATTTTAAGACTTGTTTTGAAAAGATCTCATTAAGACCTTTCCAATGACACCCTACTCGACTACCAATGGTGAAAAAATTTATCACCCCAAAACTTTCAAGAAGTCCACAATTTTTTTTTGAGGGGTCACCTCCCTATATGGGGAGACCCCCCTTAAACCCCTTTGAAAAATTTGTTCACCTTTGAACTTTCAAGAAGTCACCACTTCTGACCTTTCCACAAAGTGACATGGCTGTAGCCTCTATAGTTTCGGAGAAAAAGTGCTGTGACATACAGACGGACGGACGGATGGACAGACGGACACAGGTCGTGATTGCAATAGGATTTTGTATTTTAGTACTCAAGAACAGTCGAGATTATTGCTGCTGTAGCCGAAAGTGTTGAAGAAAACCCAGGTTTGTCCATTCCTCGTCGTTCTTTGGAATTAGGCATTCCGCAAACGTCATTACACCGTATTTTGCATAAAGATTTGGGTCCTAAGGCTTATAAAGCTCAATTAACACAAGAACTCAAGCCGGTCGATCATCAACAACGTCGTGTCTTTGCTGATTGGGTCCTTGAAATGCATGAAAATGATCCGGAATCTCATCGAAAAATCATCTTGAGTGATGAGGCCCATTTCCACCCCGGTGGCTTCGTCAACAAGCAAAATTGTCGCATCTGGGGCTCAAGAAACCCAAGAGTTATTGTTGAAAGTCTCTCTATCCTCAACATGTGACTATTTGGTGCGGTTTATGGTCCGGCGGAGTCACTGGACCTTACTTTTTCGAAAATGAGACTGGGGCAACAGTTGCGATGAATGGTTTGCGCTATCGAGAGATGATTAATAATTTTTTATGGCCGGAATTAGATGGTATTGATCTGGACAACGTTTACTTTCAACAAGACGGCCCTACGTGCCACACAAGCAACGAAACCATTGATCTTTTACGGGAAAAGTTTCCGGACCGTGTTATCTCTCGAAAAGGTGATCACAATTGACCACCGCGATCTTGTGATCTAACACCTTGCGACTTCTTCCTTTGGAGCCACATGAAAGACAAGGTCTACGCCAACAGCCCAGCGTCGATTCAAGACCTCAAAGATGGAATTCATGAGGCTATCGAGGACATAGGGCAGCCACTATGCGATTTGGTTATGGAAAATTTCGTGAAAACGTTATAGTCCTGTAAGCGTGGTTGTGGTGCTAATTTGCCTGATGTTATTTTCCACTATCAATGGCGTTCCTTTTCCTTTATAATGAAATAAACATTCGATCATTTATATTTAAAAATGGCATTTTTCTTTTAATATCAAAATAACACCTCTTATTGGAAAACCCTGTATAAATGTAAATTCGAGTGTTGTACTAAACAGCTTATAGTTTTAGGTTAGATGTAGTGTTACACCCCCTTTTATTCCACGGGAGCCGCTATGGCCCCCAAAGAAATTAGGGTGCTCCAGCGGGGCTTACAGACCCGGTTTAGCTTGTCCAGAGACGGGCGTGGGGCACCACGCGATTGTCCCTCAAGGCCCTAATAAGCCGCCAAGCGAGAATGCGGCTTGCCGGAACAACCAACGTCACCCTTCTTCCGAACCCTACCTACCGAGCACACACTGGCTACCACACTAACTTTACACTTTGGCACTTTTGCCGCCCTTATGCGACCCTCCTACACTCCCCTATCCGTCTGACCAGCTATCGGAATCACCACACCACCCCCGAACACTTTTATACACTACCGATTTCACTTTTCTTAATATTATTACACCCCGACTTGCCACTCAAGCCGCACCCGTCACAACCTGTAACAAAGAAAATTTACCTTCTTTTTTTTACTTTTTCCCTAAAGATGCAAATTTCATCAATCAGATACGTTTTAATTATTGAATTTCAAACCATATACAAACAAACATCCGATCTACGTTAATTTTAAAAGGAACTTACTTCTAATCGTACCTACCCCTTCACTGTCTGCATCCGATGGTGCACTTTTATTTTGCTTAGACGTCTGGAATTTGCTTATCGCTTCTCGCCTCAACGCACTTGATGTCCCGAAACGAAATTTCCTCTTCCTTACGCTCGTCGCTTCACACTTGATGCTTAGTTTCGAGATTTTCTGCTTCACGCTTGCCGCTTCGCCACTTGATGCTTTGTATCTGCTTCACGCTTGCCGCTTCCCAGCACATCCGCTCCGCCATACCCGAGAAGAAAGAAAAGAGGAGGCGCGTCATTCTTCGCGCGAGTTACGAGCCCCATTCCACGTGCCGACCAATAGATCGGATCCCGTTTCACGTGCCATTTACCTGGACGAATTCCGCGACGGTTATTGGACTCCCGCAGACAGACATTGGACCTGCACTCATTTCGAAGTGCCTTTCCCACGGAAATTATGCTGCACCATCATAATTGCAAACAATAGACTTTTCTATAAACGTTAAAACGAGTTCAGTTGTATTTCAACCAAATATTAATAAAGACGTTCAAGCGGAACTTACATGTTTTAATTTAAATTGAGTGAATGTATAATTTTTTTTGTATAACTTCGGCCCGAGAAACATAACTGGCGCAGTCGTGCGGATTTCTTTTCGGTGCTTTCACGACTTTTTAAATAAAAGTAAATCGACGGTTTATCGGTTTTACTGAAATTGCAGTTCTGAATTCCGAAATCATCGACGGTTTATCGGTGATTATTGAAAGTGTATTGTGAGACATCGACGGTTTATCGGTGGTCCATTCATACAGGACAATTAGCCATTTCACATCGACGGCTTATCGATAGTGTAAAGTGGAAAAAGAGAGACATACATCGACGGTTTATCGATGTTGAACAAAAACTAAGAAGTGCTGTATAGTTAATCATCAGTTACAACACAAATAAAATTCAGTTCTGTGAAAGGAGTGAAAGTGCCGAAAGAAAAAAAGAACCAAAAGAAAGGAAAAGTTCAAGTGAAAGACATTATAAAGAAACAAAGACATGGAAATGTTACTGATTTCGTTGGCAGCAATCCTCATGTAAGTCGAATTTGTTGATGTATCTCCTTTATAACCTTTCCTTTATCCACTTTTCTCCATATTTAACAAAATCAATGAAATAAAATTTATATTTTGGTGAAACAAAAACAAATATCTGGATAATAATCCCATTCTATGAAAACTAATTAGGATCGAACTGTTTAAGAATCATTAACCGAATTACATTCTGGTGAAGTACCTGTATAAGAATAAATAAAATATTTATTCGAAAGTTCAGATTAGTGTCCATTAAAAAGATATACTTAATCTGTTTTAAACCGAATTTGTTGTGTGTTACAGTTGTAATGGCAGACGTTGAAGAAAATGTCATTCCCATTAACGTGGCGGACATTGCAAATACACTTAGAGTTCCAGACGCAATCAAGGATTTACCTCAATTTGAAGGAAATCCTAGATTGTTATTTGAATTTATAAATAATGTCGAGAAACAACCAAGGACTCCTACCAATTCGACTGGGACCAGCACGATTAATCACGACGCACAGCAATCTACTACACATAATCCGACTTAACGCATACTATAATAGCTTGGACGAGATACAGGACTCATTGAAACACTTCGACAAAATTCAGGAACTTAACGGCATAATTCAAACAACCAAATTTAAACTCCAAGAAACCCAACAAAAACTCAGCGGGCTATCCCCTACAAGAAGAAATAAGAGAGGGTTGGTAAACGGGTTTGGTACTATCATTAAATTCATTACCGGTAACATGGATGCTAACGACGCGGATCACTTAAATAACGAAATTCAAAATATCCTTACTAATGAGTCCAAATTCAAAGGCCAAATTGATTCCCAGATATCACTTAACCACAGAATGATACAACGTTTTGAAAACATTACAAAGCACATTAACACACAACAAGCAGTCATAAAGCAATACATGGAAAAAACCATAGGTTCCGTGAAAAATCAAATTAATAGGGACGAACACTTATTCCAACAATTACAGTATCTGAATCAAATTAACTATAATATCGAAATTTTAAACAATCATATAACTAACATTGCAGAATCAATAATTCTAGCAAAACTAAATGTCATACCAAAACAGATACTGAATGGTAAAGAACTTAATGAAATCCACAAAATATTAGCAAAACAAGGATTCCAAACTAATAATCAAGAAACAATTTATGAACTTTTAGAGATGCAAGCATATTACAATAATTCAAACATCATTTTCAACATAAAAATCCCCATATTATCCAGCGAAGAGTACTCCCTATTTCATATCATACCTCTTCCAATTGAAAAAACCAAAATAATACCTACCAAACCATATCTGATCCTTAATCCAAATGATATACAACAATTCGACGAGATATGCCAACAAGCCGAAAATACATTTTTCTGCCGTAAACCTTCCCATCGAAATAATAAAAATGCCGAATGCATCCGAAACATTATTAACAACAAACCTTCAAATTGCGAATTAACCCTGAGGAACGAATATTCGGATATATTTCAACCAGAGGAAAACCATATCCTCCTGATAAACGTTCCGAGCACTCCCATGAACTCCACGTGTGGAGTCGGAACACAAAACATCACAGGGACAAGCCTTATAAAATTTGAAAATTGCGAGGTGCAAATAAATGGGATTACCTACGATGCTACCCCAAAACTCTTTTGGGACGAGATCCAAATTTACCCAGTCCTCTATAACAGTATTAACCTTACCGCCTCGAAAGAGCTTTTTCCTGTACATTTTCAGAAACTTGAAGGCTACAACTTTGATGCGAAGGAAGACGTCAAACTTCTTTGGTCAAGCCTGGAAACAAGGACGCAATCAATAACAGCTATACTCACTATCCTTGGGATCATCATCTGCATTCTCGCCCTACGACCTGTTTTCCGGGGAAAACTACGCATAAATCAGGAAGTAAGAACAACAGGACCCTCAGCCACACCTACTACAGGTCCCTCAGCCGCTCCTACACCAGGACCTGCAAAATTTCAGTTCCTGCTTCCGTCGCTTCTTTCTAAGGGGGGAGGAGTTACGAGCCCCATTCCACGTGCCGACCAATAGATCGGATCCCGTTTCACGTGCCATTTACCTGGACGAATTCCGCGACGGTTATTGGACTCCCGCAGACAGACATTGGACCTGCACTCATTTCGAAGTGCCTTTCCCACGGAAATTATGCTGCACCATCATAATTGCAAACAATAGACTTTTCTATAAACGTTAAAACGAGTTCAGTTGTATTTCAACCAAATATTAATAAAGACGTTCAAGCGGAACTTACATGTTTTAATTTAAATTGAGTGAATGTATAATTTTTTTTGTATAACTTCGGCCCGAGAAACATAACTCGCGCTTTTATCATCTCCTCCTAACGGACAATGTCCCACTCTTCGACCGAATACCATTGTCCCCGGTCATCCACTCTTCAGCGTGGTAATAGTCTGCCGCCACTTGGTTTCCGCTCCGCTCTGGTGGTGATCACTCCAAGTGCGGCTGAATTGGCTGAATATGATTCACTGACAGTTTGGCACGTCAGTGGTGTTTGTTTACCTTTGTTTTGAGGGAAAATCGTGTCACGGTTGTTATATATAATTCTTCCCGAAATCCGCCCTAAAGTAGTGCTTTTCGAGTGTCACGATGGTTTCTCGGTTTTCTGCAATTTTCCCGGTGAAGTGCTTGTGTTCCGAGCTGAGAGATATAGTCTTCAGGTATGTATACATATATTAAAGGTGCTGTGAAATGTTTTTATTTCCTTTTTGCGTCGGTGCTCGACGGTTTGGGAATTCATTCAGGTGGGTTTTGTGAATTTATCTACGTAAATTAGAAAAACAGGATTGTAAATGATTAATGTCGCTCCCACAATTGATGATTTGCCTGGACTAATTAAAAATGTTTCGCCTATGTATAAAGAAACAGTCTCGGATATGGCAACGAAAATGATGGCTCATCCCGCGTATGGGAAACCGTATGAAAGGTCGACAGCAGACTTTGAACTCGGAGCATCAATAGGACGTGGAAAAAATTTGGACGTGTTTACATTGCGCGCAAGTTAACACTCGCTTCATGGCTGCAATGAAAATTATGTTCAAGTTGGAACTCAGCAAAGGACGAGTAGAGCGGCAGCTTCTCCGTGAAATTGAAATTCAATCCCGATTAAAGCATCTAAATATTCTGCAATTGTATATATTGTTCCATGATGAAAAGAGAATCTATCTAGCTCTTGAACTAGCTACTCAGGGTGAATTGTATAAACATCTGAGGAATGCTCCTATGCATCGTTTCGGTGAACATCGAGCCGCCAGATACACACATCAAGTGGCAGATGCTTTAAACTATTGTCACATGAACAATGTTATCCATCGTGATTTAAAGCCAGAGAACATTTTATTGACTTCTGATGATAACGTTAAATTGGCAGATTTTCACTTGTTTCACCTTCTCATCGTCTGACCAATTGTTCAAGAAATTGTTACTTCCGTTTTGGGCTGTTATTTTCTTGTTGTAGTGACGTATTTCGTTCTGTTTTTGGTATAAATTTACGAAGCTCACTCGGCGAATTTGTCAATTCGGTCAATTCACTATCAGTTAAACGTTCTGATTTAATAGTTTTATTCCTTTCGAGTTCGTTCTTGAAACGAACAGTCGGTATGCCCGAAGTGGCTTTGACCACAGTTAATTTGCCTTGCGCTACATGCCCGATAGTCCCAATATTGATGGTTGCCTGGCGGGAAATTACCTCGGCAAAAGTGGCGTCGACTTGGTGATATCCAGTTGTGATAGATCCTGCTTTTGCAGATTCGAATTACCGATAGTCTGCCCTTCGCCCGATGACAATTCTGGTTGTTTAAAATTACAAGTATTCGTACTTAACCTACTGTTGTGAGTACAATTTGGAGTGGCAAACAAACCCTAGTCCAGTGCGGCTTAGCTTACTGAATTTACTGAGTCACGCGAATGCTACGATAGTGTTCGGGATAAGGTAATGATAATGCCCTTCTGTTTTATCCGTAACAGTAGGAATAGATTTAATTTATATTAGGATTAGATTTAAATTAAGTTTTAACGTCTATATGTCTAAAAACACTGATGTAATATAAATATACAAATATTTTAACTTTCAAAGTTTATTTGACATCCATATACTGTCAAATGTGATATAGTCACTAAGCATACTCTGTAATGTCAAGTTATAAGAAGACTCAATGAAGTTTACTTGATTACTTATGAAGGGAACTGGTCTAGTCTACTTCCGAACATACTCTTGGGCTTAAGAAATGGCTGTAAGAATGACTTCGGAACTATCTGTGCAGAGTTAGTATTGGGCGCCACATTAAGACTCCCGGTGAATTCCTGATCGAGGACAACAGCCCAAGTGATCCACATTTCTTAAGAGAAAATTTCTCACTACAAATAAGAAAATCAGGCCTAAACCTATTGCCCAGAAAAACAACCGGACTACATTTGTCCACAAGGACCTCAGGACGTGAACACACGCGTTCCTTATAGTTGACGCAGCCAGGCGGGCATTATGGCAACCATACACAAGCCCACATAGAATAATTAACAGAATCTCAAGCACAAATTTCAATGTTGATGTGAACGGCACACAGTTAAACGTTTCGATGGAACCCCTCAAACCAGCATTCCTTGTTAACTAGAATGCTGGCAGTGACAGTTCTGGCGTCACAAGTGCAGAAACTACCATCTGCGAACCTCGACAATTCTCTTCCTTCGGAGACTCCTTGTCTGGACACAGTTTCGAGCAAAATCGTCACGCCATTCCTTTTGCGAACTCCCACAATGATCACAAGAGAACATCACGTTGAAAATAACCCCATAAATTAGTCACATCCTACTCAACCAAGTAATCGCTGAGTCACCTGGGATGCAAACGTCAGGAGCCCTTCACAACAACACCCACCAGTCCGGACTTACTCACCAGTCAAATGTCATCGCAAATTGCAATTACTCGGAGGGGAGCTCTGTAGCGACTGGGCGCAGCCTCGAACTTAACCACCAGCCAGATGTTACAGCCGGCCGCAACATGAAATATATCTTCCCACTATGCTGGAAGATTCAGTATCGAATACGAATGAGTCCAGCGAGTGTCGAAGCAGAACGAGCGAAGCGACGAAAAAGCACGAGTCCCTTTCTGAAAGAAGACAGCGTCACAACAGCATCGAATTATTGCTACTTATGGATATTCCAGGTGAATAAAGGTTACCATTAATTAACAGATAAAAACATTGTTGTTAATTTTTGTAGGACGACGTAGCGCCTACCGGTTATTCTTACACTTTAAAGCTTCTTAAATCTTACCAGAAGACATATTCTTGATACTCATTGGTTAGCTCAGAAGTGAATGGACTATGTGAAGCCTGCATATATCACTCCGAATTTTTGAGAAGATTATTCGCTGGGGAAATTCTAAGCACTCTAAAGCGAATGGGGCTATAATACAGGGTTTTCTTATAAGAGGTGTTATTTTGATGTTAAAAGAAAAGTGCCATTTTTAATATAAATGATCGAATTTTTATTTCATTATAAAGGATGATGCTGTTGATAGTGAAAAATAACATCAGGCAAATGACCACCACAACCACGCTCACAGGATCATATCCTTTTCATGAAATTTTCCAAAACCAATTCGCAAAGTGGCTGCCCTATGTCCTCGATAGCCTCACGAATCCCATCTTTGAGGTCTTGAATCGTTGCTGGGCTACTGGCGTTCTCTTTCATGTAGCCCCGAAGGAAGAAGTCGCAAGGTGGTAAATCACAAGATCTCGGTGGCCAATTGTGATCACCTCTTCGAGAGATAACACGGTCCGGAAACTTTTCCCGTAAAAGATCAATGGTTTCGTTGCTTGTGTGGTACGAAGCGCCGTCTTGTTGAAAGTAAACGTTGTCCAGATCAATACCATCCAATTCCGTACTATAAAAAATCATTAATCATATCTCGATAGTGCAACCCATTCACAGTAACTGTTGCTCCAGCCTAATTTTTGAAAAAGTAAGGTCCAGTGACTCCGCCGGACCATAAACCGCACCAAAAAGTCACACGTAAAGAATGAAGAGGCTTTTCAACAATAACTCTTGGGTGTTCCGAGCCCCAGATGCGACAATTTTGCTTGTTGACGAGGCCACCGAGGTGGAAATGGGCCTCATCACTCTAGATGGTTTTTCGATGGAATTCCGGATCATTTTCATGCATTTCAAAGACCCAATCAGCAAAGACACGACGTTGTTGATGATCGACCGGCTTGACTTCTTGTATTAACTGAACTTTATAAGCCTTAAGACCCAAATCCTTATGCAAAATACGGTGTAATGACGTTTGTGGAATGCGTTATTCCAAAGAACGACGAGGAATGGACAAACCTGGGTTTTCTTCAACACTTTCGGCTACAGCAGCAATAATCTCGGCTGTTCTTGAGTGACGTGCACGGGTTTCATTCTTCACATCACTAAGTTGTCCCAACAGCTCAAATTTTTCCACCAATTTCTGTATTGCGATCCGACAAGGTGCTTCACGACGACCCAAAAATGTTCTAGTTTTACGAACCGTCCCTGCCAAATTTTCCCCATTTTTATAGTGAATTTTAATAATTTCAATGCGCTGTTGAAGCGTGTTTCATTCCATTTTTATTAATAGCGTAGTTTCTACTTGTCAAATGTCAAAAAAATGACAGCTTCGAAAGTGACATCTACCGAAACAGCGGGCTGTTCAAAATAACACCTCTTATTGGAAAACCCTATCGAAACTTAAAGGCTGAAGTGCAGAGCAGCAAGTTCTTACAATATAAAATCCTAAATTTCGGGATAATATAATAAACAGAAATATTTGATTTATTCATGCAAAAGCCATTGAAAAGAATTGAATCCTGTAGAATATTATATTTACATGAAATTATGTCAACAAATTCTATTTAAAAACATTCATAAATTCGACTTTTTGACCTTTAACAATTATAACTGTAGCCGTAGAACAAATTTTTTTTGAAATGTGAATGGAAATCATTCTAAGACGTTCATGAATGAATCGTAGAAGTTATTTACATTCTGCGGACCTTGTTTACATTTGTGTCTTTGTTGTTTTTTCTACTTCTATTTTGTGTTCGACAACATCTTTAGTATTCGGTTAAAACCTTACAACCAATGCAGAACGACTTGCTGCTGGATATACGCTCATTAAAATGCAATAAAATTGATTAATTTAAACTTTCTTTGATCAAAGCTCAACAACAAAATTTTTTCATCTGCGCCGAAACCGACACTTGCTTCCGAAAACAACATCAAATTTCGGCAACTGTTTCAAATTCCACGGATTATCACAATATTTATAAACAAAAAATAACCAAATTAATGTTTCGCACATTTTTTGCTTTCGATTGGACTTACCCATGATAAATAAAATGATTAGCAGTTTCACTCGTGTTGATTCATTATTTTAACACTTCACACGACAAGCTCTGGAAATTGCTGTTAAATAATGTTCAAATATTCTATTGACTAGCACGATTTTTTTTATTTTATTTTTATTTAATTGTTTATTTCGCACTTGGCACAAACCGAGACAGTCGAACGAAAAAATCACTCGCGGTAGCAAAAAAATTAACCAGGAAGCTTAAACTTTTGCTAACAGTCACACCTTTTAATTAGCCTTAAATCTCAGTAGCAACAAAAAGTGGTAATCATCTCGCGGATTGTCACATATGAATTAATTAGCCTTTGGGTGTATGAAAGATATGCACACAATGTAACCGTGCGTACATGTCAGTGGTCAATGTCTTCTGAGTGTTTATATCTTTATCTTATCAACACCATCCAGGCTTTATCATTTTTTATCGAAATTGTGTATCATAAGATGTTGTCTGTTGGGGCTAATTATAACAGTGTAATGATGTATGTGAGACATGTTATCATGTGATGCTTGACACGGTCGGATTTCGTGAACTTGTAACACTTTCAATTATTATTACATGGATTAATTCAGCTGATTGGCAGGTGAAAATTATTCTCAAGGATCAAATGAGAATAACAACCGTGTGAAGGCAGGGTGTACTAAATCAAAGCATTCCAATGCGTGTTTGATGTAGTTATTTTTAAAAAAATATGTAAATTATGTTTTTTTAGCACTTTAAAGTTTGTTACATTGAAAAACTATTCGAAAGAGTGTTAAAGAGCGCCCTTATAAGTGTTGAAAGAATACACTATACAGGGTATGCTCTTCTGATACGGCTGAAGTTTTCAGCCAAGGTGACTGTGGATGTTGCTTTAGAGTAGAAGACATGGGTCACCCCGATATTTTAAAACAAAAAATCCACAAGAACAAACCCCTTAAACAGAAAATCCATTTTTTTTAAATCTGATGAGGTAAATCCATAGTTACGAAGTCCATAAACACAAAATCCATAGTCACAAAATCGTTAATCATAAAATCCATTAATTGTCCCTGATTTTAGCGTATGCGTGAAATATTTCGGAGCGCTCCAAATACGGTGGGCCTTCTGCAGGATACGCCGAAGAGCAGTAACTTTTCAATGCTTCAAATGCCTTGTTTATGGTCACACTTGTTATAACTTTTCGTGCAAATTGTTATAAACATATGTTCGCCCACAGAAGTCACTCCTTACCTAGGAAACACTTGTAACCTTCAGGCCAGAGAAAGGAAACACTTTATGGTAGTTTTTCTTTTTATAACGTTATAATTATTCAAAACATACTATGATAGTATAACTCAAATTACAAATATCACGACAATTTATCAAACTATGTTAAAAGGTCGTTCCAACGTAGGCGGGTGGATTTTGGGGTCGTCTGCTGGACTGGGCTTTGTCCGTGGTTGTAACCGGTACTTGTGGCTGGAGTTCGTGGCGTTGCCGGCGATGTTGTGCACCATAGTATATTCAACTAGTACCCACACCTTTCATTTATCCTGTGTTTCACAGGGGCACGTCAGCTGATCCGGGGCATGAAAGCTGATCCCATGTTTGGCGCGCTCAAGAAACAACGCAAAATGCAAATAAAATTTCCGACAAACGTGTTCTTTTACGCATTTCAGAACATAGGAGTGCTGCCAGATCCTAATAAAAAACTAAAAGATTGCATGGAACGAATTTGTTTTTCTGCAAAGTTATTGATTTTTTGAGAAATGGTAATCCTGAAATCTCTCATCGAAGCATATGTTTATATTCGCGCCAATCCTCGCGTCAGCATTTACCTACCTACCTGCTACCGAAGGTTTATGGCTCGCTGTTCGGCTTGTATTCGGATTTTTCCGGAGGGTTCATGGAGTGTGGTTACTAGTTGAGTATACTATGTTGTGCACGTTTCTTCTGTTGGTTATGGCGGTAGTTTCGCTGAAGGGCGGTGCCCTGCTCTTTGAAACGGGACCGCTCCTCTGGAGTGATGGCGGTCAAGGCTAGTCGGAGGAGCTCCACCACCTGCTTGTCAATTTTGCTTCGGTGGCCGCCCCTCTGGCGTTTAGCCGGTATCGCGGGGGATGCCTCTGGTGTCATGTTTGGGCTGGATATTACTTGGCGGTGTGCTTGGTATTCTTCCAGTGTCAGGGGCCGAGGTGCAGTACCGAGATTTTGCGAAGGGTTTCCACTAGTGTAGGTTTGGGAGGAAGAGTCCTCACTTCCGTTGGTTTAGTCGGTCTGACGGGGTGGGCCGCGTATGGAACCACCGAGCACTCTCGGAGGTTCTTGTTGGTAGATGTGGCCTGTAAAGAGTTCAAGAGATAGTGAGGAAAATTTCAGGATGTTAAAACCCAGAGCAGGGGTTTCGCTCAAAGGTTCCTTACCATCGGCGGACTTGTTAAAAGCATAAGTGCCGCTTTGGCAAGCGTCGTCGAGGTTTTTACGGAGGACTGGGATAGCCTGAAGTCCACTCAGAAAGACCGCTCTTGATCTGCTCTGGAGGGCGTTGCTGTTAGTGCATTTTCCATATCTTTCCATATCCTTCCGCATACGGAAAACATCTTAGTTTCATTGTCCATATGTTTGAAAATAGTGCTATTTCAGTTGCGTTTAATTATGTATGTGATAACATACACACGAGTTCTCAAATTTCACTCGTTATGAATAGATTTCCTTGATATTGACGTGGCAGGTGAAGGATGCGAGTAAATGCTCTCGGGACCACATAAGGTTTACTGGTTCACCAACATGCCGAGAAATGCTAATAACTGTAAAAATGTCTCCACCTCTGCTACTAAACCCTATTTACACCTCCTTTGTGGAGAAGTAAGACGGTGAAGGCGAATCTTCCCCGGCTGATAACGGAATCGACGTAATAACCATGCCGCCGGAATGGAGGTTTTGCGACGGACTAACTCCCCGTCGCTGAAAAACCCTCAAATGTTTGGAAACCTGCAGATGGGCGTATTGAATTCACGGCAACGACCTTGCTATTGGAAAAAGGACTATGGCATTGGATACAAGAATGTCAGATCACTCAATTACCCTGGCGTTGTTAAGGACCTTTTACAACAGGCCAGTCAATATAAATTACAAATACTGGCATTCCAGGAAACGAATTGAACTGGTAATGATATTCAAGACCTGAGATCGCACACAATATTCACAGGTGGGAGGCCTAGTGGAAAACGAAAATTCGGAGTTTTCTTTATAGTGGATAGGGAGTTCAAATCGCACGTTATAGATTTTAATGCAATAAAAGAACGGTTGTGTACGATCCGTAAAAAAGCGAAATTCTTCAAAATCTGGCTGATTAAAGTTCACGCCCCGACCGAAGAAAAGGACGAAGAAACGAAGGAAACGTTCTACAATCACCTGGAAAGACTAGTCGACTCATTGCCTACAACCAACACAAAAATAAGTCTGGGTGATTTCAACGCTAAGGTTGACAATGAGAGGATATAGCTTCCCCGATGATAATAATGACAACGGCCAGCGTCATATTGACTTTGCATGAAGCAGAAATCTAGCCGTACGTTTGACTTGCTTCTCACATTTACGCATTCATAGAATGACCTGGGTATCACCGGGTGGCAACACACAAAACCAGATCGATCATGTTCTGATCCAACAACGTTGGGTCTCGAGCATACTTGACGTCCGTACATACCGAGGAGCCAATTGTAACTCAGATCATTACTTGATCAAACTAACCTATCGATGTCGTATGTCAAAGGCATATTCGGCGAAGATCAGCCCGCTACAAAAATTTGACATCAAAAGGCTCCAAACAGCGTCTGTGGCCGAAAATTTCACGGAGACCCTCGACAACCAGCTGGCCAATTGAAAAGTATAGTTGGAGGTTTATCGAGCAACAACACGAGACAATCACAAAAAGTAGTAAAAAGTCGTAAACGTGGTTATCAGCCCAAAACCACGCTCTGTCGTGGTGACATCGGCAAACTCTGGATAAAATTCGTTCCATGATCAAAGCCTGAAAGAATAATAAAGCGCCGGGCCATCAATAAGATTCCAGTGGAGCTTATCACATATGGCAGTGGTGTTCATAAAGGTATTCACAGAGTCATCCAGCACAGTTGGCAACAAGAACATATGCCGAAAGAATAGAGCCAATCAATTTTATTCCCTATCCACAAAAAAGGTGACAAGTTACATAGAGGCGTATCACTACTTTGTACGACGTACAAAATATTTCCAAAGATCTTAGAAAATAAAATCGGATCATATGACAACAGTATTATTGGGGAGTATCAATGTGGTTTTAAAGCAGGCAGATCGACAATAGACAAATTGTTCACAGTCAAGCAGGTACTTTAAAAATCCTGGGAGTTCAACATAGACGTACACCAAATTTTCGATGACTTTGAGCAAGCATACGACAGTATTGATCGTAACGTACTGTACCATATAATGTTTTTCTTTGGCATCCCAGCCAAATTAGTCCGTCTTACCAAAATGACAATGACGTCTACGACCTCCCGAGTCCACATCAATAACGAACTCACCGATGCCTTTGACACAATATTGGAGATTGGCTGGCCCCATTGCTATTCAATTTGGCTCTTGAGTACGCCATAAGGAAGCTACCTGTCGATATACGAGGTACATTACTATACAAGTCGAGCCAAGTAGTAGCCTATGTGGACGATATCAACATTTTGTCACGGTCATTAACAGACGCCAAAGAACTTTTCCTGAACTTCGGTAGCGAAGCAAAACTAAGAGAGCTACAAATCAATTAAAATAAAACAAAGTTCATGACGCCGTCGAGGAAATATACCCGAAATACACAGAATATCACACTTGGTGAATACAGTATCGAAAATGTTGGCAAATTAGTAACGAAGACGGGTAATGAAAGAGACGAAATACGCCGAATAATACAGCTCGCAAATAAAATATTTTATTCAGTATTGACGATCTTGAAGATCAGCTGTAAACACAGGAAAACAAAGCTCCAAGTAAACCAATCTGAGATAAGACCTGTGTTATGCTATGGGTGTGAAACATGGACCCTAACCCAAGCATCCTCAAATATATTGAACGCCTTTGAGCGACGGGTCCTGAGGCGAATAATGCAGGCGAAGCTAGACGGGGCCCAGTGACGAATTCGATACAACCATGAGCTGTATGAAACTTTTGATGAACCGGAGGTGTCAACGATTGTAAGACTGCGGAAGCTCCAATGGGCTGGACACATGAATCGTATGGACGAACAACGGATACCCAAAAAGGTATTGCTTGGGAGAACTGAAGGCCGTAGATCAGTGGGGAAACCGAGGAAACGCCGGTCTGACTGGGTCGACGAAGACAGTTCATCACTGCTCGGATTCCGAAATTTGAAGACGCGGTCAATGGACCGAGACAGTTGGAGGCGCTGTTTGCAGGAAGCGAAGGCCCGAGAGGGGCTGTAGAAGAAGAAGGGCTCGAAAAATTTTATTCGTAATCTAACTTGAGTCTATTATTATGCACGGTGACCAGTTTTTTTCGTACCGCAATCGTAGTGTTTACCGATGAGGTGATATCCTTGACTTCATATGACCCCATCCACAGTTTTATCAGTTTGTGCTTGCGATTCTCATTTTTCAAAAGGACCTTATTCGCTCCTCGAGTGTGACTGGTAACTCACTGGAGTTCAAAATATCTACCACTGGTCTGGAGGGACTCAACAAGCCCCTTCCTCCAAATTGTATGCTGCAAAATGCAAGTCTGCTGTGTGTGGTAAATATTTTGCATTGGTGCGGAAGCACTAAAACCTGGTATTACATGCGGCATTTGAGGGTCTGCCTGGGGTTGGCCGCCTGGGAAAAGAAAGGCTGTTTGTTGGAGTCTTTCCATGTCCAATTCCTTAGTGACTAGGTCTTCAAACGTTTCAGTCTCAACTGTCAGTAAATACTGGCAAAGGTGGGGATTCGTTACCCCACTCCTGAAAGCGTTCTTTGCAAAGTCTCCCAGATGTTCGTTAGCCACTTTCCTCGCTTCGGAACCGTATTTGATGTGTGCTGCTTCCTGAAATTCTTTAAGAAGTTGCCTCAGGCGTGATGTTTAGGTCAATAAAGATTCTTAGGGCCTTGCTTTGCCGCAAATAGCCCGCTTACCAATTCCTGATAAGTCTCCCACGGCAAGTAAACTCTAGTCAAAAACTCCTCCGCTGCTTCTATAGTCGCCGGAATCTTTGATGAAAAGCGCTGGTTTGCATCCTACCTAAATCTTGTAGGGAAAATTTGCATAAATACAACCCACTCCTGGGTAGTTAGACACTGCGAGATTTGCTTACTGCAGCCTATAAAAGTTTGTAACTCCAAGACTATAGTTGGCTGGGTGCCCCAGAAAATAAAGGAATCATCTGTCCCATGAATTTTGCCACCTTGGCGAAGTCAGCCTTTGCTTATGCTTTGTTTGAGCCTCGTCTTGTATTTCCGTCAGAGGTTGTGTTTGGGACAAAAGCACTGTATACGCCGTCGAAATCAAAGACGAGTCCGTTTTAAATGATAGCCTCCAGTCACCGGAGCTTGCAATAGGTTAATGCTACTGTTCAACGACTCGGTCTTTTTGCTCGTTACTTGATGCTTATAGGACATCCGCGTGTCCAATGATTATTCCTTTCGTAGTTCCTGCCAATTCTACCTCGGAATTGTTTTAGATCTTTGCGACTGATGTTCACTATCCTGAAATGTGGATTCAATAGTATAGGCTGTGTGGATGATCGTATTCTCGGGAAGAGTGGTGGTAAAAATTCGGATTCCGCTGGTTTGCCCAATTTGACAAAAGCCAAAACTCGACGTTTATACCTCTAGATTGCTGTAAACAATGCCGTTCGGAACCAAATACCAGCCGCGATAATAATTATAACTTGTTCCCGGTGTACCTCAGGCCTCTTTCTAGTGGTGCTCTGGTCTCCACTTTACCCTACACATCCAAGTCCTTTAACCTCCACCTTTCAGAATGAAACACGAATTGTACGCAACGATTCTACAATGTATTTCACAAGGTATTAAAAGTTTTCACAATGTAATTGCAAGTATGTTTCTATTCGTTTATTCTCAACGCCAGCAGCCGTGTTCCTTTTCCAGCGACTCCGAAGAATCTTCACGTTGACCCCTCACCTGAGCTGCCATTCGATTGGACGGGCATATTCCTTGGAATAACTGCACTGTGTCTGCGATTCAATACCTACATACTGACACCGGCGCGTATAAAAAGACTCGTAGGAATGACTTCACTGTGTCCTCGGCTCAATGCCTAGTGACACCAACGCGTATAAAAGACTCGTAGAAATGACTGCACTGTGACCTCGGCTCAGTGCCTAGTGACACCAACGCGTAAAAAAAATTGGTAGAAATGACTGCATTGTGTCCTCGAAGAAATGACTGCACTGTAGAAAAATACTGAATACTCCTCTGTCACGAGCCGTTGTTTTTCTTGGGTAAAAAAGCCGACGCTGCGTAGACCTCAATCCAATTATTCCATGAGGTTCATCAACCCTGCTGACCAAAATCCCGATTTCGTACAAGAAAATGTTGTGAATTCCGCATGCTGAACAAAAACCCAATTCCATAAGTTCAACCACCGCACGCCCAATACCTCAATACTATTTTTCTGCACAAAATGCATTTGCATTACTTTCCTCATTCCACCTCCGTCATAAAATCATGTCAGTATTTCAATTGTTTACTACGATTGGGGATATCAACATCTGCTGCTATGAAATTCGATCGGAGGATTCCACCTTACTGGTATTATTTATTTTCTATCTCGTGACGACGCATGTTGACAATGCACGCTTGCATGTTTCGTATGTCATTTTCATGCGCTGCGTATTAATTTGCTTCATTTTCGTTTTTTTTACGCTCTCTGCTAGATATTATTTTTCTTAGTCAAGCAGTTTGTTTTGGTTTTCTTGCGTAGTATTTGATGTTTTGTTTTGTTACATGTGTTTTCGGCTAAATATGATTTTACTTAGTCGAGTGGTTTGTTTTGGTTTTATGCGTAGTGTTTGATATTTCGTTTAGTCATGCGGTATGTTGTTACATGTGAAAGTTTTGCTTCCAGGCAGGGCATGGTGACGAATCCCTAACATGTATTGTCCGATTGCGATTCAATACCAGATGATTTAACTAAGTTATTTTTTGCAGGAACTTCATCCAACAAAAATTTGCGGAGCTCCTTTAGGAGCCGAATGAGCTTTATTGACCTTGAAATTTTGCTATGTAAAATGCCAAACAAGACATCGATTTCAGGGAAGCTATTCCAACTAAATTTTGCCTTGCACTGATCCTAGGATATTTGAACATCTGGTGATAGCTTCACTAGTCTAAACTTTCTGTTTAAAATCTCCAAAGCAGCTATATCAGGAATCAAAGGGGAAGTCTCTAGAGGTCTTAACGAAAATTTAAAGGATGAAGTAAAGGTAAAATATATTCTTAAGTTTTTTTATTGACATAACCATCAGGGTATCACAAGTTACATATAGCAATAGATACTTACAAAAATAAAGGTATTAAATATGATAATTAGAGACACTGTTCAGATCGAAACCGTAACTACATAGTAATTGGTTCACTAGTGTTATTAGATTCAAACGAATCCGATACTGCTATTTGTAGAATGTTTGATTTTGGAATCGTTCCGGTGATTGGTTAATTGTAGGATTGTACAGGTAGAGGACGGACTGAGTAGATATTTGCGGATTGTACAGGTGGAGGGAGGACACAGTAGGTGTTTGTAGATTGCACATGTGGATGTTGAACTGCGAATCGAACAGGTCGGTTTGATGCATAAATATTTGTGATTGATGCTAAATATGAGCTTAAAACACTTGAAGGGCGGTTTGGGATATGAAGATTCAACTCTGACGGTTGTGTGGAATATAAAGTCGCTAATGAAGGTCGTCTGGAATATCGGTTTGAATATTGGGGAGCCTGCACTTAATTTAATTTACAAATATGCCATCTATTTCGTACATATCGAAATTCCGTTCGTCTTTGGATAGTTCTTGTAGTTTTGTAGCCAAAAGCTTGGCGTAGAGATCACAGTCATCAACTTCTTTGGGTGCAGGATGAGACTGACGTTGACCTAAAGCATTAGTCAGCTGACCGAAACCTGTGGCCATTGGCTTTTCAGCTGTATCAAGTGTAGAGCAACGCCGGGTTTTTTCGCCGAAGTCGATCGCGTTTTTTCAGTTGAAGTTGCTGTTGGTGGTAATGTTTCCATCCCTTTGGTTGCAGCACGTAGTTACAACAATATTTAGGCTAGATCTTTTGATAAAACCATAAAAACATTACACAGAAATAGGCAGGGGAATTCAACCGTGACCTCCCGGGCTATTATGTATGTTGATTTATGTTCACTGTTGATGGTATCGATCGAATATTTTTAGAGATTGCACACTAAAATCCTCATCGTGATTATCCAATCGCACCCTCATATTATAAACTAGCTTCAAATGAGCCACAGTTAATAAAAAAATTCTAGTAAATTCACTGAGCAACACAACCAACCTCTTGAATTAATTACATATTTGCATCAACTATAGTAACATACTATAATCCCGTACCGACGAAGCTTTCCACTATTAAAGTTCCATGTTTCTATTCCTCCACCACCATATCGCATCAACGGAATATCATGTCATTTCTGAGTTCATCCCACTATATATGCTGTCTGTCCTGTAATCGGCTTATGGTGTTTCGACAAATTTCAGGATAATCACTGACCATAACAACATTTTCCATCCTTACACGCGTTAATATTAATGCCTTTCAATTTCACTTTCCTTTTCACATTACCGTTATTGAGGATTTTTCATAGCACATCAAGCATTGACTGCATCCTTTTTATTGAAACAAGAGCAGTATCACAGGGATGACATTGACATGAGATAACCATCGTTTTGTGTACACATAAACGTATGAAATGGATGAAATTTCTCAAGAGACAAATAAGGTGTAGTGTTGGGTTTCTTGTGTGTACATTTTCAACACAAGATAAATTCCTGATTCACGTTTTGATGATGCTATTTATTACACATAAAAAAGCTATTTTTAAACGCATAAAAGAAGTCTTTACCGAAATTATATGGTTTTATTTTCCAATAAAATCGATCGGGACGGGTGATGAACTTCATATCACTTGCATTTAATTTTTTGGAGTGTGAATATGATCATCGGAGCTGCGAGAATGATTTTCAACCAACGCACTGTTAGTATGGGATATTTCTCCAACCAAAGGACTCGTTTTCAAAGTCTTCGAATCAAATGTTTGGTGCTTACATTTTTTAAACATTTTTTATAATGACAAAATTCATGGAGATTTTTAGCCAAATGCAATAAAGGTGATGAAACTCGCCGAAAATCGTAGACCTCAAATTGCTTTCAACCTCCTGCTTTAAATTTAGAAATGGCTGAACCAATATTAATCCCTTTTCTGCCATATATCATTAATGATAAGATTGAATCTTGCATAATGTAATACGAGAAACTTTCGCATAACCAACACACGTGTGACCCAAATTATTCTACTATCCCTACTTAATAATGAACAGGGTTGATTAACATCATGTACAAGCCGCAAAACATTAATTCGTCCTGGCAGGTCACCATAGTGTAAACGTAGGGAAGAAACTACAAGTATTTTATTAGTCTTATGCACAGTTTTCTAACAGGAAAGGATTTTCGTTTTAATTCTTTAATATGAACTACAAAATATATGAGACGTTGATCATTCCTTGCCACGGAAGCTTTTTGATTAAAGACCCCAAGGATTCAAAAGTTGTTTCCAAGTGGGAAGGATGGCTTTAGCGACCTTACGCTTACAAACAACCATTTGGATCTAAAATCGATGCAAGATATCGCTAAGCATGTAATTTGGTTGGTAAGGTTGCGTTATTATACTCGTATAGAATTATTGTGAGTCCGGTCTTTCGTTAATCCAGCCTATTCATCAAAAGTTTGTTTTTGTCATAATTTCGTGAACATTTACGATGGAAAAATTTACCAATCATGTGTTGATCAAGTGCTTTCAAAAATAGAGCTCTTTCAACCAATTTCGAGGAGATTGCATCAGAAGCTTTACATGTGTTATAAGAGCGTACCATCCTAAAAAGCGTACATGAAAAAAATTTTACCAGAAGAATATATGACAATTGAGGTCTGTTGAGAAGTTGAGTAACCCACAAAGTTCTGTTGTATAGCCACAAAAGGTCTTAGAAAGACTTCCACAAGACAATACGTTTGACTCTTCACAGATTCTAGGAAGAGATCAAATACTTGTACAGGGTTATCCATTTCGTGGTAGGAAAGTATAACCGTGCCATTTGACATCTGTCAGAATTAAATGTCATCCAAAGCGTGTTTTTTTAGTTAAAGGTTTTGCCATTTAGAAATATGGATCGTTTAACAGTCGAAAAACGCGTTAAAATTATTAAATTTTATTATAAAAATGGTGATTCCGCTGTATCAACATTTAGGGCTTTACGAGCTATTTACGGTCGACATAATTGACCTACACAGCAAACAATTTCGAACACAGTGAGAAAATTGGATCGGTTACTGATATTGCAAGGCCTGTGCATCATCGCAACATTCGTTCTACTGAAAATATCGCTGTCGTTGCTCAAAGTGTGGAGGAAGACCCGAATTTGTCGATTCCTCGACCTGCTCAACTTTTGGGCTTGTCTTACGGCTCATTGTGGCGGATTTTGCATTTGGATTTGCATCTCCATCCGTACAAAATCCAACTCACTCAAGAACTTAAGCCTCAAGACCATACACAACGCAGAATGTATGCAAATTGGGTGATTGAACGACAAGCCATTGATAACGATTTTTTGAACAAAATTTTCTTTAGTGATGAAGCTGATTTTTTGCTCAGTGGTTACGTAAATAAACAGAATTGCCGCATATGGGGCTCTCAAAATCCTCAGGTGATCGCAAAAAGGCCTTTGCATCCGGAAAAAGTGACCGTTTGGTGTGCATTATGGTCTGGTGGTGTAATTGGCCGCAATTTTTTTGAAAACGATCAAGGAAGAGCCATTACAGTCAATTCTGACCGCCATGGACGGATGTTAACCGATTATTTTTGGAGAGAAATTGAAGATTATGATCTGGAGAATATGTGGTTCCAACAGGACGGAGCCACAAGCCACACAACTCAGGCTAATCGAGGACTTTTGCAAGAGAAATTTCCAGGACGCGTAATTTCGAGATTGAGTGATGTCAATTGGCCCGCAAGATTCTGCGACCTAACACCTTTGGATTTCTTTTTATGGGGCTATGCGAAAGATTGTGCTTACGCGAACAATCCTCAAAATCTTGAGCAATTGAAAACCAATATTCGTGAAGTTATGGCCGAGATATTGCCGGAAATGTGCCGAAAAGTCATTGAAAATTACCTCAAAAGGATTGAGGTCTGTAAGAGGTCCCGTGGAGGACATTTGAATGATTTCGTTTCCATCTGAATATTTTATGTGTTTTCTTTAGCTTTACTGTCCCAAGCGTAAAATGGATAACCCTATAGATAGTGCAGTGAATAAAAGTTTCCATAAGGTCCGTAAAAGACTGCAGCGATGTTCTGCTGCCTCGGCAGAGGAAAGTGTCGGTATCTGCCGAGAATGCCCTCGTCTGGAGACGCGTGAATGCGCTGGCAGGCTAGCATTGCGGTGTCGTGGGGCGGGTTCATTTCCCCAGCACGAGGACCCACTACAAAAAAATTTCGCATTCATGAATTGGACTGCAGATCAAAAGGCGACCGAAGTCGCAAAATTTGTAGATAACCTCACAGAGGGAGATAGAACTTGTTACGAGAACAAGTGGAACCTGAAAAGAAAGGCAAACTTGGGGTGACCTCGTCATTACCCGACGAAGTTCATGGCCCACAAATGAAAGAGGGGCAAACGGGTGGTGGTGGAGCCCCTTCGCACCCACCCAACCGGAATAAATCCATGTATATCTTGTTGAAGTGGCCAGGTATTCCTCTTCTGAGTAGAAAACTCATACAACTTGAATTGCATGAACTTTTCCATCAGAAGGGGAGTACCCCGGTGACCAATTTATGTCATAAAATTATACAATTGGATTGCATAACTCTATGCCATAAAGAGGCACTCTGCTTGGGCCACTCAACCCACGAAGTCACCTGAAACAGAAAAAGGATTAATAAGTACCCGGTGGCTGGCTCATGGCTTTAGGGGTCAGCCTGCCACCGTACCGAGTCCTATACCCGGTCAGAGTGATCGGAAAGGAAAGACCGACGTTGTACGTTTAATTCAGCATTCCTTTAATATATATATATATATATATATATATATATATATATATATATATATATATATATATATATATATATATATATATATAAGTGCACAACATAGCAATCAAAATCAATTTACAATTTAATTTTATAACTTCAATATATTAATATCTCGTTTTAAAATATTATATATAGGAACAATAAATAATGTTAAAATATAAACTTTAGGTCATGTTCTCTTTGTGTTTCATAAGTTTTAATTTGCCCTCAATATAATAGAATAATTAAATAGTTTTTTACCGTTTAACAAACAAGATAATTCGTAATAAAAAATATACCAAAAGGGTACTTACCTACATGGTCCCTCGAGCGCTCGATGACGATGCAGGTATCCTTTAATTTACTGGGCATGGGACAAAAAAAATAATTATGATAATCATCAATTTTAAAAATTATTGCCAGAATAATTTAATCGCCAGATACAATCACTACAGGTGACTATTCGGTAAAACTGTGCTGCAACCTTTAAAAATTATGCTGAATCTATGCAGTGTAAAGCCATTAGGTTTGATATAAACATTCCGCGAGCAATCGTTTAGATTCAATGCGTGATAAAATGTCCGTAATTTCGCTTTATAGGCAAGTACAGAAGACAGGGGATCAGATTTCAAGGCTTCCTCCGCCAATTTTCACACACAATGCATTCGCCAAACATCATTGTTTTCATCGTTTAAAAACCAATACCAACGTTTCGACACTCGTGAGCGATTACGCAAATCACGCAAGTCTAAATGCGAAAAGATACTCTCAAATATGTGATCCGGCAACCGATTTATTATGGGTTCGTCTATATTTCCACTTCGAGTTCCGCTATTCCGATTTGTGGGCTAACACTCGAAGGACTTGTAGTTGGGAGATCCGCCTGTCTGACTGTTACAACTCACAATCAATGCTCGCCCGGAAACACTTTAACCAGCCGTAACTTTCCGATAAGCACTGTGTAGGGGACGCGGGTTTTTACAGCCAGAGTATGGAGATAACTTTTGAACGGGAAGTTAATACATTTTATATTGCATATCACTAGGGTCGTAACAAAAAAAATCCACTTTTAGATGAGCCTGACATACGAATCACAATTGTATGCACGCATGACGCAAAGCCCGTAATGAACCGCTCTACAGCACAGTCGTCCAATCGACATCCCCGTATCAACTCCTTTGATAATCCACTTAACGGAACTAACAAAATTCAGCGAATCACAAGCCAACAGGAAACCCGTTTTTCTTGTCTTCTCCACTGCTTTTCTTTTCTCGCAGATACCAATCGAAAAGCGGATATCAACACTTCGTCAGATGTTCGACGAAGCACCTGACACGGCGCGCCACACACGGATCCCCTGAAACGGTAATCACCACAAAACAAACGGAATCGCTTTGCCTGGGAATTCGAGGGTTTTCCCTGACCGTCACACATTTGCTTCTACGCCGACTTCCTCATACAAACTCAATCTCCAATATCTACTTATTCCGAACTATTGTAATCTTTGCACTTTAAATTCTTACTGAAATTCCACTTTTCACACTCTCGAGCAAGAAACACCGTCACACTCAATGTTATTCGCACATAACTGTCCGGAACATTAATCCATTTCAAGCTGAAGCCCGGTCAGGGTCCTCCCGTGATCTCGATGTTGGGTAATCCGTTATAAGAATCCAAGCCGGTTGCTATTTTCGACGATAAAAAGGATTTTGTTGCTTCAAGAGGTTAAGTTTTGCGAAATTCCCCGTTAGACCGCTCGACGAACTTCGTCTTTCAATAATCCCGCCGCAATTTTTCTCTTCCCTATCTTCCGTCCACGCGCGTTCGCGGTTGCAACTTCACTCCCTAACGCGTTTTCAAATTCCCGACTCACGCGACGGCTATCTTCTCGTTCTTTTTCATTCTATCCACGAACGGCATTTTCTTCGTTTTCTTTTATTACCATCTCGCGTACACATGCACTAGGTGGGAGATTAAATATTTATCGTCTCGACAACACAAACGATGAGAATATCTCAATATAAAACGCGAACTTTTCCTCGATTAATTTTGGTATCTTTATACTTCGATTCATAAAATGGTAAAAACGCAACGAATCCACGCAAGCAATTTTCTCGTCCCGCCGTGCTCGCTGTCGCTAATCCCAACCGACTCCCCTAACTCGCTCACGATCGCGCTCATGCACAAGAACGACAGAGCGTCAACAAAACGCAGCGCAAAATGCCCAGCAAATTGGACACCGAACCGTGTTTTAGCTTCGGTTCGATGTGGGCACCTTGAAAATGTGACCGAACCGACATAATCGCGTACTCGTCTGATCTGTTGTGATTGTGTTGTCGATTGGATATTCGCGCCAGTTTGAGCTTGGGTTGGCACTCTTTGTGCTTGCTGTTTTAAGACAGGCGATTGGGAATTTTGACTATGCTGTTGCAAATTTTTTTGTTGTTGGAAAGAAACGGATATTGCTTGCGGCTGTTGTAAAGATGTTTGATTTTGTTGTAACGAGGCGCCTTGTTGAAGACTTGTTGGCAGCATTCCCTGCACCTGATTTATTATTCAAGCTTTCAATATGTTTTGGAGATGACTATCACATCTTTGAATTGAATTTTGCCCTTGAACAAGGTTTGTTTGAACAAGATTTGGAGCTGTTGGTGTGACCTGCTCTGATTGATGCAGATTTAGAGCAGTATCTTGTGTTGTATGTGTCGCGACAGTTTGAATAACCGCTTGAGCTTTGAAATGTGAGTGTTGTGTATAAACAATAGGAACTCGTTGACATTGGTTGGAGTTTGTATTAGTTGGAAGCTGTGAGTTCTGAATTGGAAATAATGGAGGTTGCTGATTCTGAGAAGATTGCACTGTTGTGAACTGAGCTGGAGTGGTGGATGGCTGCATATATGTAGCCTGTTGTTGGGGCGTGGATGTGTAAAGTTGTGTTTGCGGTAGTGGCTGCTGTGACGGTGGTTGAGATGCATGCGATGATTTTTGATGGCTTGTATTGGGGTGAAGCTGCGATGGTTGCGGTTGCACCTGCGCTTGTTGCGACTGTGAAATACCTTGCAATGATTGTAATGATTGCGCAGTTTGATAAAACTGCTGCAATCGAGTAAGTGGCCCTTGGGACTGTTGCACTGCTCCTTGACACTGCTGAGAGCTTTGATTATGTGGAATATTAAGGTGGGCTGCGGGATTCGATTGTGAAGGGGACGGCTGAGGTTGGGCCAAATTCAAAAGTGTTGAAGGTACAAGGCTTTGCGGTTGTAGATTTGTTTCAGAAGAGATCTGGTTTTGTTGCTGGTCAAATTCCTTCATCGCTTGCATTGTCAATTGTTCCAAACGAGCCTTTTCTTTCTCCAATTGCATCTGAGCCAACTTTTCTTTCTTTTTCTTGAGAAGAGACGTCACTTGTACTTTCAAAAGTTTCGCAACAGCGCGAGAATCTTCTTCGGAAGTTATATTAGGTTTGAACATATCATTAGCGATATCATCTGAGTTGTCCACATGAACATCAAAATCAAATTGAATTGCTTCATTCTCTTTGTGTTTGTATATCCGTTTTTTTTGGATCAGGCAATCTAAATCTAAATTCGATTTTTGTTGTTTCAGGATTGTTTATAAAAGTATCCTTCGATATAGGTTCCGATCGAATACCAATATCTTCACCGAAAAATTCTGAGTTCAATAAATCTTTACAACTTGGCCGATCTGCTTTATTCAATTGAATGCATCGCTCGATAATTTCACGAACCTCTGGATCCTCCTCGATTACTACAATAACTTGCCCAAAATAGATAAATATACCTAAAAACGATGACCCTTGATACCTGATTTATTGAACAGATAATTGATCGCTTTTATAGAGACGATGTAATGGAAACAAAATAATGAAAGCATTGAGGAAATTTTCAATCACACTTCCAGATTTACTAGTAGCGGGTTTCTCGACGTTGTTATTGTTGTAGCACTGCAGCTCTTTTCGGGTCTTCGCTTAGAGATAGTTAGAGTATTTCATTATCATGATCGAATATGTCGGCACTCATAAGGTTGTATGGTCAATATCACGCTTTGGTCGTGTGTCCGTCCATTCAGCTGCGATACGTTCTGATTTTGAACCAGCACGTATCATAACTGAACGGGCTTATAGTCCGTGTTGCCATCAGCAAGTATCGGATGTTGGGAATTTATTGTCATCTGGCTGAATTTTTCAGCATTAACAATCAAGGGATAAAAATTCCAGCACCCCAACAGTTGCTATTGAATGAGTTTCAGGCCGGGAGAAATATCTTTCCAAGAGGCGGCAATAACAACCACGCAAACTTGTTCGCGTCATTCAATAGTAGTTTTTGCATGTCGTTAAGCATACCGCTGAGAAGAACCAGGCAAACAAGTAATATGGTGCATCAGCTGTGTGCTGTTCGAACGGGATGCGTCGACAATGGCAGTTATCGGCTGTTAAACTTTCACCGGGCAGAGTTTTGGAAGAATTGCGGGATTGTAATTGGGACGAAAAGTTAATTTGTATTTGGTTTTGAGATAAGAGGGAGCTATTTTGTGGTGTCGGGGAGAGTTTGAATTGTAATTGGGAAGAAAATTCGAGTCAGGATTGGAGTTAAGAATTGGATGGGAGTGTATCCGAATGATTTAGGAGTGTTAACTCAGAGAAAATATTTGGATTGAGAATTGGTGGAGGTAGCCCTGGAAAATCACGACACGATTAAACACTAGCCGGCCTCAGCATCCCACCTCGGGTTACGCACTCCTCTGCTACCACTTAATGTCTGCAACTGCGGTGACTTCCGTGGTTGCAACAGAATGGCGCCCCAGATGGTTTTTGTTGTGTTTAGTTCATTCTTAATAGTATCATTCGTTGCTTTGTTACAAAATGGCACCCAAGACGGTTTCCTCATGGTTTTAGCCCCTATTACAATCACGACCTGTGTCCCTCTGTATGTCACAGCACTATAGAAGCTATAGCAATGAAATTTTGTGGGAAGGTCAAAAATGGTCGAGTCGAGTAGGGTGTTATTGGAAAGGTCTTAATGAGATCTTTTCAAAGCAAGTCTTAATATTGCCCTATCAGTACCGAGGTGGGCAGGGGAAGGGGAAATATACGAACTTTTCTTTATTTAGACTTCGATCTAACTCTTGGAACTAGCCAACGCTTTTGGCCCTTCCATTCTCTTTTTGGCTTTAGCTTCTGGATTTGTGCGGTTCTTCTCCGAGCCATTTAAAGTCCGTAGTGTTTCATTATCGTTTTGTAGTCGGCCCTTCGTGGTGACAATTCGAGCGGAGCTCGTCTTCAAAGGCTGTGGCTTTGACAGGCACTATTGCGGTTTGTCTATTTTGTGTCTTGTAAAATTTTAACTTTCATCCCATTCAATTACCTTTTCCTTTTAATGGAGGTTGATTTTGGGAAACGAGTTTTAATGAATGTTGAGGATCATAATAATCTTCACTTTCTTTCACCTTTTTGATATTTCTTTGACTTATAGATTAGTTTTGGGTAGTTAGGTGGTAATTTTACTTTAGTTATTTATTTCTTTAATTTCAATTTGGTTAAGGTTTTCTGTTTGAATTTGGTTAGCTTTGAGGTTTAGTTTAGTTATAGATTATTGAGTTTAATTAAGGCTTTGATTTATATCAGTTTTAGCTATTTGGTTTTACGGTTTCTATTAATTAATTTTAGATTGAGTTTGATTATTGAGTTTAGTTTAGGTTTGTCGGTTAGGTATTCGTTAGGATTAATTTTAAAGTATTGTAATAGAGGTACCGTTTCATTCGTGCGTTTTTTTTTAAATTGAAGCTTTATTGTGAAAAATTGCTTTTAGACGATCGGAAATGGTTTAATGAACGATGCCAAGTGATTTTGCAAGTTCTTCTAGCGTTAGGGATGGATCTCGGTCGAGCAATGTCTCTAATTCGCGATCTTCAAACTTTTTTGGGTTTCCGGGCCGTTCATCGTTCTCCAAGCCAAAATTGCCACTTTTAAACCATGCGAACCACTTCTCGCACGTACGCTCAGCTAGAGCATACACATCACATACTTCCACCAAAATACGATGACCTTCGCCAGACTTTTTCTTCATATTGAAATAATGAGAAGTATTCCCCGCATAAACACTTTATTCGGCACAAAATTCGACATTTTCAGAGTAAAAATGAGTACTGTTGTTCACGCTTCAGCTTAATGACACATACTGATTCTGAAACTATATTATGGTAGCTCTCCAACACATATTTGGAAAGGTGAATCACTGGAAAAAAAATCAAGTTACGCCATCTGTTCGAAAACTGCACGCATTAACCGATACTCCTATTATATTGTAGAAAATTTTCATTTTAGCTAGTAAGTTTTAAAGCTTTTAAATTTTTCATAATATTTATTTACTTGTCGATCTGTCTGTCTGCTATTTATTTATTTATTTTTATTGAATCGTTTGTTTGACGGTCTGTGATTTATTCAAGCTTTTATTTGATTCAAATTATTTGTGATGTTCGTCTGCTTATCGGTTTTTATATCATAAATTATTTCTTCTTCCTCTTAGCACAACAGCCTTCGCTTCCTGCACATAGCGCTTCTAACTGTCTCAGTCCATTGGCCACGTCCTCCAATTTCGAAACCTGAGCAGCAATGAACTGTTTTCATCGACCGAGTCAGACCAGTATTGCCTCGGTTTCCCTACTGGACTCCGGCCATTGTTCCTCCATACGATTCATGTGGCCAGCCCATTGCAGCTTCCGCAGTCTTACAATCGTTGAGACCTCCGGTTCATCAAAAATTTCATACAACTCATGGTTGTATCGAGTTCGCCATTGGTCCCCGTCTAGCTTCACTCCGATTATTGGCCTCAGGACCCGTCGCTTAAAGGCGTACAATATATTTGCGGATGCTTGGGTTAGTGTCCATGTTTCACATCCATAGCATAACACACGTTTGCCTACGGGACTGGGGTTTTCCCAGTACGATGGAAGGTGGCGAGGCTCGTGCTGATCAGCAAGGGGAAAAAAATCCAGAATCACCGTATGCATACCGCGTGTTATGCATGCTAGACACGGCTGGGAAAGTGCTGGAGAAACTCATCGAGGACATCAAGGACTCACTGACGCAATTCGTGCTGCTGGGGACCTATCTCCTCGGCAGTACGGCTTTAGAGCAGGACGTTCTACAATTGATGCGATTGCAGAGGTGGTGAACGCGGTCCAAAAGGCAGAGGCATATAGTCGCACAAAGTGACGGATCGTCCTGTTGGTGACACTGGACGTCAGGAATGCCTTCAACTCCGCTAGATGGGTGGATATCCTGGATACGCTGGAAAATTCTTTTCAAGTTCCAGAATATCTAATGCTGCTTTTGAGGAACTACCTAAAGGACCGAAGCCTGCTCTACGACACGTCACAGGGCCAACGAAGGATGGAAATTACATCGGGTGTTGCGTAGGGATCTATCCTTGGTCTGGACCTGTGGAACGTGTCTTAGGACGGGCTACTGAGACTTGGGATGCCAGATGAGTCACGCTTGGACGGTTATGCGGATGATGTTGCGGCTCTGGTCGCCGGACGCACCGTTGAACAGGCGAAACTTAGGCGAGGTATGCTAATGCGTCGAGTGAGGGACTGGATGACTGCTCGCGGGCTCAGTTTAGCACTGGAAAAAACCAAAGTGGTCATCTTGACAAAAATGAGAATCCCTAGAGTAAGGGTGATCAGTATTTGTGACTTGCAAATCGAATCGAAGCCATCGGTAAAGTACCTGGGGCTACTGATCGACTCGAAAATGAGTTTCTCTGAGCAAATCAGGGCAACGGCTGAGAAGGCTGCTTCGGGAATATAGGCTCTGTGTCGACTTATGGTCAACGTAGGGGGCCCAGCCCGTCAAGAAGACGCCTATTGATGAGTGCTGTAGGGTCAGTGCTTCTGTACGGAGCAGAGATATGGGGCGCTGCTCTCAGCAAGGAGGTATACCGAACACATTTGGAACAGGTACAGAGAAGAGGAAAACTCAGAGTTGCATCTTCGTATCCGACAGTCTCTGATTCGGCGGAGAGAGTTATTGCAGGCGTGATACCTGTAGCCCTCCTTGCTAGAGAGCACCGCGCTATTTACTTGTGCCGAAACGAGGATGCGAGAGAGATGATTGTCCGCGGGGAGAGACAGTGCGCGCTTAACGATTGGCAGCAGTCTTGGGTGAATTGCACGATGGGAGGGTGGACTTCGCGCCTCATCCCGGATGTGAGACCGTGGCTAAGTCAAAGATATGGTGAGACTGACTTCTATCTGACCCAGTTTTTGAGTGGGCATGGGTGTTTTCAGTCTTACCTGCACAAGATTGGTAAGTCACGGTTCTCCGATTGTCGGTTTTGCCCAGGAGAAGAGGACATACCTGCCACACCGTTTTTGCTTGTACAAAATGGGTCAGACTGCGAAGGGAACTCTACAGGGAGACGGGAGAGCTCACCCCGAATAATATAGTTGCGGTGATGCCCGAATCGGTTGACAAATGGAACCAGGTGGCACATTATGCTCGGGCAGTCCTAAAATATAAAAGAGACTCACAGCAGCCGGGGGCGCTGGGGCTGGGGGATCGCTTTTCTGGCACTTCTTCTCTCCTCCCGCTAGGAAAGGGATCCCCCAGCTTGAAGGTGCCTCACGGCGTAACAAAACTAGACGTGGCCTGAAGTAATGTGTCAAACGGTTCCAGGCTAGATTTCCAGGTTGACTGGGGAGGTGTTAAGTGGGTAGTCCAGTCGCCTTCTTGCGAGCATGGGAGTCCCACACTCTGTGCATAAATGGCATTCACCCTCTACCAAAAAAAAAAAAAAAAAATAGCATAATACACGTCTTATCACAGATTTGTATAGTTGGAGCTTTGTTTTACTGTATATTCAGCTGGTCTTCAAGATCGTCAAAATTGAATAAAATGTTTTATTCACGAGCAGTGTTCTTCAAGGTATTTCGTCTCTTTCATTGCCAGTTTTCGTTATTTTATTGCCTAAATAGAGAAATTCACTAACATTTTCGATACGGTATTCGCGAAGTCTGATATTTTGCGTATTTGAGGTATTTTCCCTCGACGGCGTCATGAGCTTTGTTTTATTTTCGTTGATTTGTAGCCTTACTAGTTTTGCTTCGCTGGTGAGTTTCAGGAAGAGTTCTTTTGCAGTTGTTCATGACTGTTGAGTTTCTGACACCCTGAGCGCCCATCACGGCCTGATACGGCAACATCAACGCTTAGTTATTTAAGGTTAATTCACCGTAGTAATTAGACAATTTGTAATCAATTCGATTGGTTTATCAATTAATCGATCATTTTAACTCAATTCACCGATCGATTGATCAATCATTCACTGTTCCCTTTAAGAACAATTGAGTTTGCCGTTCGCCGGAATGTCATCCAAATTCCATAGTTTTATTCAATTCAAATATTTTAATTTAATTCAATATTCATGAATCTTAAATTCTGCCAGACACATTCAGCCAGTGCATTTGTCCGTGAAGTGGATCCGTAATCGAAGAGATTGGGTTATATTTTATGGACAGAGGCAGGCATGCCGGCGAAGAGACGCAAACTCAGCGTTCTTTCTCCTGCGTGTTTATGTCTGGTTAGAAGATCGCGTTGGCAGTTTTAACGTGGGTGAAATGCTCGGCGAATTGATCATTTCAGTCGAATAATTTTGTTGAGTGCGTTAAGTATCATATTTTTAAAACGTAACCTGTATCACAATTTGTAAATGTCATTCAGTTTTGTATTGTAACAACCAAGGTGTAGTTGAATTTGCCGAACATCAATAAAATCAGATTGATTCAACTCTATCTTAATTATAAAGAAGCGTCTTTGATATATTAAGGAATGGAAATTTATCAAAGGAAATAATAAACTACCAGGGCGAAAGAGCCTTGACAACAACATCTGGAGGCCCCGGCGAGATTCACTTGGTATTTACTTTGCGATACATATCTCTAATTATTTGTTTCTTCCCGGTGAACAGATCGCGAAGTGTTGTGTGGTGTTTAGTGTAGTGTTGTGGTGTATCCACGCTTTCTATTTCCGGCCGTTTCCCAACCTTCTACGCGATGGCGAATGTGGATCGCCTGATAGAGGACCTAAAAGGATTGGCTAGAATCGTCGAAGGCGGCATCTCAAATTAAAAGAAGGATTCACCCTCAAGGAAGCAGGAAGCCGGGTATTATACGGAACGACTGCAGCGACTGGAGACTGCGTGGGAGGATTTTGAATGAGGCGATAGTCACATCCGATCCCTACTAGAGTTCGCTCCGTCGCACGAGTACTTTACCCAACATATATACGACACTACCAAAGGCAACTATCTCCGTTACCAGCAGCACTTTCGCGATCAAGTGCGTGCCAAAACACACGTGGAGACGCCAACCAGGAAACAGCCACCAAAAAGGACCGATATTCAGGATAGCGAGGACAAGGACTACACTGCAGAAGCCTCAAGAGATGCCAGTGTGGTCAGAATGCTGCGTCGCTACGTAGTCATGGCAGGCTCATTGAGGAGGATCATCGACCGTTTGGACTTATAGGAGGTCACTCGGATCTGGTGCAAAAGTAAAGTCATGACCCTCCAACGAGGTTGGCGACAGCTAGATGAATATCACCAGCAGATCGTCAAGCTCCATGACGATCCTGAAGCGTATTGTTTTAACGTGCAACAGCACATTCATTTGGAAGAACTTACCCAAGATTGGGTCATACGTCTGGAATCGAAAATGGATGAACTCGACGCTACACTTGCATCGACAGTTCTGCCTGCAACTCCTCTTACAATTCCTCTGCCAAAAAATAAAGCTTTCCTCTTTTGATGGGACTTATTGACATTGGCGACAATTCCACGACTTATTCAGGCAAATGGTGCATAGCCAATCGATGTCCAAGTGCCAAAAGCAATGGCACCTCAAGGCTTTTGATTCGAAATTTTATATTATTGGATGACAACTACGAGGCAGCTTGGACAACCTTGAAGGAAAGGTACGACAACCGGCGACTATTGGTAGCGACGCTCAACAACAAATTGATGAGTCAGCCATCTCATGCTAATGAAAGGCCATCAATTGCAGTAATAAAGGCTCTACATGACACCAAACAAGAGTGTCTCAGACGCCTGGAGAACCTGCAAGTGTCCACAAGGGACTGAGATCCGTTGCTGCTACATGTGCTGATCCGAAAATTGGATCCAGCGATTCACGCATCATACGAGCAATCTTTATCCAACCCGTACGAGCTACCACTCTTGGAGAGTTTGTTGGACTTCTTGGAAACGCGTGACCAGTCCCTCGAGACACTCGGCCATAAAACAAAGGAACCGGAGATCAATCGTAGGAAAGCCACCAATTCTACCGTAGACGCCAAGACAGCTTCTCAGTGCTTAATGTGTGCGCAGGATCACCCGCTTTACTACTGCATTGATTTCCACAGGATCACTGATACAAAGAGACTAAGTTTCGTGCGCGCTAAGAAGCTGTGCGTGAATTGCCTTCGAGAAGGTCATCAGGCCTCCAGCTGTGTGGCCAGAAGTTGCAAGCAGTGTTCCAAGAATCACAACAACCGTAGGATAGCCACCAAGTCGACGGTGGCCACCACGACAGCTTCTCGGTGCTTAATGTGTGAGCAGGATCATCTGCTTTACTACTGCCCGGATTTCCTCAGGATCACTGCTGCAAAGAGACTAAGTTTCGTGTGCGCTAAGAAGCTCTGCGTAAATTGCCTTCGAGAAGGACATCAGGCTTCCACCTGCAGGGCCAGAAGTTGCAAGCAGTGCTCCAAGAATCACTACACCCTGGTACATCTGCCTGGAGACAACAAGCCCAAACAGACCAAGACGATACCCTCGAGCACGAGAACACCAAAATAAGATTCGAAATGCAGAACCGCCATCGCTCGCTTTGACGACTCTGATGGAACCCCGTCCCCAAGAACAGGTACTTCTGGCCACAGCTGTCGTCAGGCTGATCACCAACAATGGGAAGACGATGGACTGTCGAGCTGTGCTAGATCCGGGCTCACAAATAAACCTAGTCACCAAAGGAATCATCAAAAAATTGGGTTTATCATCAACACCACACCTTGCCCGTGTTGAAAGGGTAGGCGATAATACTGAGATCCAGATTATCAGGATATGCTGCATAGTTGGAAGCCTACGTCATAGACAAAATTATATCACCGCAACCGTCTCAGAACTTGAAAACATCGGGATGCTAGATTCCCAAAAACATCAGGCTGGCAGATCCAGACTTCCACCGAACGCAGCGCATCGACATGTTGCTGAGTGCCGAACACTTTTACGAGGTCCTAGCCATTGGACAAATAAAGTTGGGCCCACAGCTTCCAGGGTGTATTGTAGCCGGAAGAGTGATCACACCTCAAGTGTTTTTCGTGACATGCGGCATCCAGGCAGAAGATAACCAGCTTAATTAGCTCATCAAGCGATTTTGGGAGGTCGAGGAAGTACAGGATCCGCAGCACAAGCTTACATTTATTGCAAAGGCTTGCGAAGCACATTTCTATCAGACAATGACAAGACGTCCCGACGGCCGTTTCATGGTTAAACTCCCATTTAGCAAGGACCCGGAGATGTTAGGTGATTCCCAAGCGGTGGCCACTCACAGATTCATTGCCTTGGAGCGTTGACTGGAAAGGAACCCTAATCTTAGACTTCCATACGAGGACTTGGGCATATGGAGGATGTGACGTCGCAGCAGCGGGAAGTAGTACGATACTTCCTCCTACATCATTGTGTCCTGAAGCGTGACAGCAGTACAACTGCGGGTGGTTTTCGATGCATCCAGTTAGACGACTACAAACGATTCATTGGATAATGTCCTTCAAACAGGACCTACTGCCCAGGATGACCTTTTTTCGATAATCCTTTGTTTCAGAATGCGTTGTTTCGTATTCCTCGCCGACATCAAGAAGATGTATCGGCGGGTAATGCTCCATCCTGAAGGCCGTCGGTACCATGGCTTGATTTGGAGAAATACTTCAACGTAACCAGTGCGATACTATCAGTTGAAAACAGTAATCTACGGCACAATATGTGCCCCGTATCTAGCTACAAAATGTTTACAGATTTTAGCACAAGAGAACTAGCAGAAAGGTCCCCTGGGCAGCAGCGCGTTGGAAAAGGATTGCTATATCGACGACGTGCTGACGGGGGCAGATAGCTTAGAGGAGGCACTTCGCAAACAGGTGGAGCTATGCACCATCCTCTCGAGCGCAGATATGCATTTGCGCAAATGGTGGGCCAACCATCCTCTATTTTTGAAGCAGATTAAGCCTGAGGACCAAAATGTCCAACTGGACTTCGGCAGTTCACACGAGGACTATATTAAGACGTTAGGAGTCATCTGTTGTCCGAAGACTGACAAGTTCCAGATCCAAATCAACCTGGATCAAACTGATATGAAGTTCTCCAAGAGGACGATGACATCTGATATAGCCAGAATGTTTGATCCATTGAGCATTCTGGCTCCTGTGATAGTAGGAGCCAAGCTTTTCCTGCACCAATTATGGCGATTGGAATTGGACTGGGATGCAGCATTACCAGTGGGGATCCATACCCAGTGGTCCGATTTCCGCAGTGGTCTGCCATCATTGCAGCAGGCCCAATTTTCTCGTTACATCAGCCCAGGCGAGAAACCCGTGGAAGTACAGTTGCACACCTTCTGTGATGCCTCCGAGGAGGCATATGGCGCAGCGATGTACATGCGGTCAGGTCGTCGTCAAGTTGCCAAGTCAAGTCAAGAGTGGCCTCGAACAAAACACTTACTGTTCCGCGCCTGGAGTTGTTTGCGGCGATAGTAGGCGCTGAGCTCACAAGATGAGTTAAGACAGCGCTCAATCTGTAGGAGGTTTTTCAGGTATTCTGGACCGATGCCGAGATCGTCTTGGCGTGGATCAACTCTATTGCATCATCGTACCATACCTTTGTGGCGAACAGGGTCTTGGCCATATAAACCCTCTTAAGGCCGGACCGACGGCGACACGTAGCGTCTCAAGACAACCCAGCTGACATCCTGTCACGTGGGATGGCGCCCGCTGAATTGAGCCGTTGTAGTATGTGGTTGCAAGGACCACCATTTTTATCCAGGGCAGAATCAATTTGGCCTTCCGAGTATCCGAGTGGGAGCCCTTTCGATTCGGAAACGAAACGGAACAAGACCGTTAACACGGCAACTCCTTCAAGAGGTTGCAGCTCATAGTGGCCTACATGATGCGGTTTATCTGTGGTCTCAAGCTGGCAGTCAAGCAGTCTCAACTCACAAATCAATCGCCCACGAGTGATGAATTATCCACAGCCCTTGGAGATCATCGTGAGGTATGTACAATCACAAACTTTTAACTGCGAACTTTTGGACATCAGGTCAGGGAGGCAAGTCTCCAGTCACAGTCTGTTGGTGGGACTGGCACCATTCCTGGATCCAGAGGGCATAATCCGTGCCGGTGGGAGGCTGGAGGCTGCCAAGATCACGGTCAACGCCAAACATCCCATTTTATTACCGTTCAAACATCCGTTCAACAGACTGCTCATGAGGGACATCCATCGCAACCACTGCCATCTAGGTGCACAAACACTGCTCGCTAGCACTAAACACCGGTTCTGGCCAATTCGAGCAAAACAACTCACGAGATCGATCGTTCAACGGTGCATGTGGTGCACCCGAGTCAACCCTAAGCTGTTTTGACAAGTCATGGGAGACCTGCCGAGTGCACGTATTTAGCCAGCCCGTCCGTTCATCAACTCCGGCGTGGATTTCTGTGGGCCTATAATGATCCATTACCGAGGTAGAGGTACCTGACCGCAGAAACGGTACCTAGCCATATTTTGCTGTTTCGCTACAAAGGCCGTCTATCTGGAGCTAGTCAGGGATCTAAGCACAGAGGCATTCCTCTGTGCTCTCAAACGTTTCGATGGACGACAAGGACACTGCCGAAACCTATTTTGCGACAACGCCACCAACTTTGTGGAGCTCAGAACCAGCTATCTGAATCGTCGTCCTCATTATATTCCAACGAAGAGCGTCAAGAAGTAACAACGCCGAGCTCGGGCCGGGGCATCGATTTCCACTTCATCCCTCCACGCGCGCCCCAGTTTGGCGGCTTATGAGAGGCGGCGGTCAAATCAGCCAAAAATTTGATCCGTCGAGGCGTTTTGCCGGCGGCTCTCACCCACGAACAGCTGCATACCTTGGTGGTTGAGGTGGAGGCTATCCTTAATTCTAGGCCACTGACTCCGATGTCAAAATATCCCAATGATTTTGCAGCCTTAACTACAGCATCGTGTCAAGTGGAGTCAGTCACACCCCAATGCGATCCCGGGAACGGTGGTCATCATAAGCGAAAAAAACACCCCATCGATCAAGTGGGCACTGAGGCGAATTATCAAAACGTATGAAGGCGCCGATGGTTTCATACGAGTCGCTGATGTCAAAACCGCCTCCGGAACTTTGAAAAGGCCAATACCCAAACTGGCCCTGCTACCATAACTCGACGACGCACAGTCTAACGAAGAAGCAAGTTCCCCCCACTTGACGAAAGAAGGGTCCCAGATCAGCGGCGACGACATCTCGACGACAAGGTAGCGATCTATGCGAACAGGCAAGTCAATTGTGGCGCTCCTATTGATGTGCCTGCTAGCTCCCACAGCGCACGAGTCTGCAACACAAGGCTCAACAACCAGACCCCATACGGGTCTGTATTTTCAACCATAAGGTCGTGTCTACTTATTTTCCAGCGAGTGGAACTTGCTCATTTATTACGATTTGGGACCCTATTGGCGGGAATTGGCTGTCCTACAGAACGGAACGAACCTCTTACAGCAGGTTGTGAACCGTGCAGACTAACTGCCTGCATGTTATGGATCACTTCCGGACCTTTGAAAGCGAATTTTCGAGCATCAACCAAATCTAGAGATTCAAGAGAGGTGCTATCAGTATATTGGGTGGCCTTGCACGATCATTGTTCGGCGTTCTTGATGACGACTATGCCAATCAAATGGCCTGGACCATCAAAACCATGCAAGGAAGACAAGACAAGCTGCGCTCACTGCTAACCAACCGAAGTTCCAGCATCGACTCAACGCTGAACATCCTTGGGAACACCGAACAAATTCCCAAAAACGTTTCACAGCAATAGAGCAGGAGTTAACCAGACTGACCAATGCCATCAAGGTTCCTCATCCTGAGGGAAGTCAAACCCCGATGCTCGACTTGATCACCACGCTCTTCTTGCAAATGACACTCTTCACCGTCAACTTACAGAGAATGTAATCGTCCCTCACTAGCTTAGTCACGGATATTCAGCACGGGGAGTTCAATTCCTTGTTATGGTCACAGCAACAATTGTGCACTGAGGTGACAAAGATCAAAGAGCATCTACCCGAGTACTAGCGGCTACTTATACACCAAGAGAATGTCCTACAACTCTTTCAAATAACGTCAATCAGCGCCAAAGTGACCACCGATTTCGTCATCTTTGAACTAAAGATTACACTGGTAGCAGCAACGATCTCCGAGCTCTATAGACTTCTCGCAATACCTAGGGTAAGGTCCAACAAATTAATGGCCATACAACCATCTTCACAGTATTTGATAATCACGCCTGCATCCAAACGGAGTCAAACATTCACATTTGCCGACAGACTTATCCATTCTACAGCGAGGAATCCGACATGAGTCGATGCAAAGTCGACTTGTTGAAGGGAGTTACACGCGCCCAAATGCATCTCGGTGAAATTACACACCTCATCTGTTTGGTCTAACATCCCTCAATCTAACGAATGGATCTACACCTTCGTCAAGCAAACCATCGCTCACCTAGTGTGTGGCAGTAACACTTCCACGCTGTCGTTGCAGGGCTCCAATATCCTTCAGCTGAGGGCGGACTGCCCTCTCAAAACCGACCCGGCAAGCATCCAGGGGCACTACATCTATGAGGGTCAAGCCATAACCGTGCACGATGTCTTTCAACACATTTCTACTGACGGCGGGTCGAAACTTGTAGACTCTTTCAACGAGTCCACTCATTTCACTGAGCGTGCACCTGAAATCGAGGAACTGCAACGACAACTGCAATTGAAAGATATTTCATGGACCGATCAAGTGACCGACCACGACATCCACCAGTACACAATCGGCTACCGGGGCATCCTCGGATTAGTCGTCCTGGTGACCTAGCTCCACTGGCGTTCCTGCAAACAACAATCCAACCTGCAGGTCCAACCACCCGTGCCGTTACCTAGACGATATAGCCTACCGCACAACTTGGAGGAGGTTGAACGGAGCGTTCAACGGGGTGTGGATGTTGAGTTCCTAACACCCCTGAGCGCCCATCACGGCCTGATCTGGCAACATCAACGATTAGTTATTTAAGGTTAATTCACCATATTAACTAGCTCATTTATAGTCAATTCGATTAATTTATCATTTCACACTTACATTTGATGGACAAAGGCAGGCATCCGGCGAAGAGACGCAAGCACAGCGTTCTTTCTCCGGCGTGTTTTTGTCTGGTCAGCATATCGCGTTGGCAGTTTGAACGTGGGTGAAATGCTCGGCGAATTGATCATTTCAGTCGAATAATTTTGTTGAATGCGTTAAGTATCATATTTGTAAAACGTAACCTGTATCACAATTTCTAAATGTCATTCAGTTTTGTATTGTAACAACCAAGGTGTAGTTGAATTTCCGAATATCAATAAAATCAGATTGATTCAATTCTTTCTTAATGATAAAGAAGCGTCTTTGAGATATTAAAGAACGGAATTTTATCAAAGGAAATAATAAACTGCCAGGACAAAAGAGCCCTGCCAACAATTCGTTGCGAGAAGGTGGAGCGTGAGACATGAGAGCGGCCGGCATCTTGGTTCACAATTTTTTTATGCAGTTTCAGCCAGATGGCCCACTTTAAACAAAGCAGCGTTCAGATAAAAAATATAGACGGCAGGCAGGCATGTCTGAAGGTAACAGGAGCAGTGAGTAGCCCATCTTCAGATTTTTTTAATGTCATGCTAATAACACCGGGAATACACCTTTACCCGAAAAATACTGTGACGAAATGTGCACTATGAGGCTCTGCCTCTCGAAACAACTTACAAACCATCCTTTTTGACATAGCAGCATGGGCCTTCCAGGGCTAACTGAGGTCTACTGTACGAGCCCTCAACAGATGTTTGATAGAAGGTACACAGTTACAACTTCAAGTAGCAGGATTGAAGGGGAAACAGGTTCACAGGAGGTGATAACTATCTGAAAAGAAGGCTCCAAAATTAATACTGGAGCAAGTGTAGCAGTGTACTCACCTGAACTGCTGATTAACATCAATTTAAGATTGTCTGGCTATACGAGTAGCAGTATCTTTCAAGCAGAAAAGTTTCCGATAGAAAATGCAGCGAACTATCTCGCTTAGCGAAATAAGTAATGGGGGTACCGGTTAATTGCGGTTTTTTTGAAGCTTTATTGTGAAAAAATGGTTACAATTTTAATATTCAAAGTATTATCTATCGCTAGCTATAACTTTTTTCCATTTTTCTGGCAATTCACGAATCCCCTCTCTGAAAAATTCGGCCGGGTTCTCCGCTATCCACGAATCGATCCAATTTTTGACTTCTTCATAATTGGAGAAGTTCTGCTCAGCCAGGCTATGTTGCATTGATCGGAAGAGATAGCAATCGGATGGCGCAAGGTCTGAACTATACGGCGGGTGGGGTAGGACATCCCATTTGAGCATTTCAAGGTAGGTTTCGACGACCTGTGCAACATGTGGCCGAGCATTGTCATGTTGCAAAATTACCTTGCCGTGCCTTTGTTCATATTTCGGCCGTTTTTCGCCCAGTGCTTGGCTCAAACGCATCAATTGTCGTCGGTAGACTTCCCCTGTGATTGTTCTATTCGGTTGCAACAGCTCATAATAGATCACACCCAGCTGGTCCCACCAAATACACAGCATAACCTTCAGGCAATGAATATTCTGAGCGGCTGTCGATGATGATGCACGGCCGGGATATCCATACGTTGTCCGACGTTTTTGATTATTGTAATGGACCCACTTTTCGTCGCCAGTGACAATTCGATGCAAAAAACTTTTTATTTTGTGCCGTTGAAGCAGTTGTTCACATATGAAAAATCGGCGTTCGACGTCCCTTGGCTTCAATTCATACGGCACCCAATGGCCTACCTTCCGGATCATTCCCATTGCTTTTAAACGATCGGAAATGGTTTGTTGAGCGACACCAAGTGATTTTGCAAGTTCTTCTTGCATTTGGGATGGATCTTGGTCGAGCAATGTCTCCAATTCGTGATCTTCAAACTTTTTTGGCTGTCCGGTCAGTTCATCGTCCTCCAAGTCGAAATTGCCACTTTTAAACGGTGAAAACCACTTCTGGCATGTACGCTCAGCTAGAGCATGCACACATTACACTTCTACCAAAATACGATGACTTCGCCAGACTTTTTCTTCATATTGAAGTAATGAAGAAGTACTCCCCGTAAAAACACTTTATTCGACATTTTCAGAGTAAAAGAAAGTATTGTCGTTTACGCTTCAGCTAAATGACACATACTGGTTCTGAAACTATATGATTGTAGCTTTCCAACACATATTTGGAAAGGTGAATCACAGGAATAAAAATCAAGTTCCGCAATCTGTTAGAAACCCGGTACTACTTTCAAAAACAAATTATGATATATTCATATAGTCAATCTGCAATTCAAGCATTGCAGTCTTTTACTTATAAGTCAGAAACGATGCAAAACTATCGGAGGGCACTGCAGAGTCTCCATGAGAATAGAGGGATGGTAATCTACTGGATTCCCGGATAGACAAGAATTGCAGAGAACGAGCGAGCCGATGATTTTGCGAGGTGGGAAGCAAACCTCGAGCAAGTTTCCATGAGAGATATAACAAAATCTATACATGTTATGATGGATATCCTCAACAAGAAGCTGACAACCTCAGCTAAAGTTAGATGGAAGGTTTGACCCACCACAGTAATAACAAGAGCCCTATGGAGTCGGTGCAATCGAAAAAAACATATGCCCGCAAACTCGGAATAGTGACAAGTGACTTGTGCTGAAATTGTTGGCAACCAAGGGAAAGGGAAACGGTAGAGCACATTCTGTGTAATTGCCCAGCTCTCGGACAGAAGAGATGGAAAGCAGTTAGAGCAGCGAGCTTCAATGATTTTTTCGAGACCTCTGAATGTGGGACTAGACAAATCCTTAAGTTCGCATTGCCCATTGGTACGGTTGAACTAAACTAGAAACTTCAGCCGCAGCTAATATGCACGCTTATTCATGATAGGTGCAATATTGATTTTTGAACACTACAAATCCTCAGGGTCTAAGTAAGGCTTAGATCGCCATAATAATCTAACCGAACCGTTTTGAGAGCAAAAGTAAAGCTGGTGTACGCTACAATGACTTCAATAGGCTCATATGTTATGTTTTTTTTTTCTGTGCCTTGGGATAACTTGACAGTTTATCGTTTTTGTACATTGTGAATTGTTTAGCCTAAATCAACATTGGACCTCTCGCATAGGCTTTATTGTGATATTCCTCGAATAAAACCGTGCGCCAGTTATGTCCGCTAAACCGGCGGACAACAAAAATAAAAGATCACGGAGCAAGTTTCAACTTCTTTATTCACATGAAAACTGACACTAATTACATTCTATTTCAGTTTTATATAAAATGTATGAAAATGAAAAGTGCTGAAGCATCCATCGCTGCTTCTGGCAATTTTAGGAAAAGACGTTAACTTAGCGAAATAACTGAAATCTGAATATTCATGAAATATGAAGATGTGCTATGCAGGTAAATGTCACGTGTACCAGCAAAGCTCTAGAGTGTAGGTGTTACCGTAACTCGTCCCCCCTTGGAAAAAAGCGACGGTAGTAGAAATGGAATTTCTGATGCTGGAGCTGGTGATGGTGCGGATTTGATTTTGTAGGTAACATAAATGATTATGACGATCAAAAAGATTGCCTGGGATATCCACAGGATGAGAAAAACGGTGCTTTTGCTGTTGCTTTCACTTTCCATTGTTTGAATGACGTCGCTTTGCTCGAAGTGATATTTTTCCAACTGCTTCAGAGTGATGTTTTCCTGTTTTATGGTGAGGTTGATTTTATTGAATATAATTGGATGAATTGTGATATCATCCCAGAAGGTCCTCGAATGTTCTTCGTACGTGATGCCATTGACTTGGATGCTGCAATCCTTGAAGTGAAGTAGCATGTTTCCGGTAACAGTTTTTGGGCTGAATGGACAATCTGAGGAAATATTTGTTTCAGGTGCGTTAATGAAAAGAAGAAGGTTTGGCTCAGGTTCGTAAATTTCCGAAATATGGTCTGTGAGGCTGTAATCGCAATTAGCTGGCTCGTTGGTTATTAATTTTGCGATGTAGGATGTAGTTTGTGTGCTTAGTTGACTGATTGGCTTATTGCAGTAAAATATTGTGGCGTGTTATTGGTTCGCGGCCAATAATTTTAATGTTCCGGGAAAGTGAAACGCAATGTCTTTTAACTTAAGTTAAAAGTGTTTATTTAATTCAAGAAAGTGCACAATAATCAGTTTAACACTTTCACTAATTTTAATTTTCACTATTAAAATAAAATCTAACACTTGTCCATAAATTTCTTATCGCAATTGTCTTCTAAATCACTTCACTATTACGAAACACACTTCCTACACACTTTCGCAGTTCTTATCGCGGTCGAATGAATGATCCCCCCATTCATTCAGCTCGCCTTTATATAGGGTCTCTACCTATTCACCCATTTCTCGCACATGGGCGAATGTTCGACCGAGAGGTACCTGGTAGGTTCGAGCAAATTCATGAATGGAGTGACGTCACTTGCAGATGTTGATCATGCTTGTTGTGTTCTCGTGGTTTCGAGTGAATTCGTGTTCTTCATTGTTGTGAAAACAATTGCGACAGTAGCTCGCAGAATTATTTGTACATGTAACACTGCCCCCACCTCAGTTCTTTTCGCCCCGAAAAGATGTGTCGCCAGTTGTAGTCAATTCTCCCTGGATGTAATATGGGCAAGACGGTCTAGATGCACGATTTTCATTTTGGCTCTCGGTTTACGGTGTTCCTGTATGCGATATACGACGTCGTTGATTCGCTTTGTGACTCGGTATGGTCCCTCCCAGTTATGTTGCAACTTTGTAGACCTACCCTTTCGCCGTTGCGGGTTATATAGCCACACCAAGTCATCCTGCTGGAAGCCAGTAGAATTAGCCTTTAGATCATACCTGGTCTTCATGCGGTCAGTAGCCGATTCGAGGTGTTTTCGCACTGTCCGATGTATCTGGTTCAACCGTTGTCTTAGATCACTTGCGTACTCCGAGATCGTTTGGGGTTTCTCGGGGGGTGTTCCAAACTTTATATCAGCTGGCAGACGAATAGTCTTTCCAAAAATGACTTTGGCTGGGGCTTGGCCCGTCGATGCATGTTCGGCAGCTCTGTACGCCATCAAAAATAGTGGGATATGTCGGTCCCAGTCCCTTTGGTTCTCGTCAACCATCTTGGCAAGGTGTTTATTGAGCGTGCCGTTGAAACGTTCGACCATTCCATCGGATTGGGGATGCAGTGGTGTTGTCCTCGTTTTCCGTATTCCGAGCAGCTCGCACATTTCGCCAAAAACTAGTGATTCAAAGTTTCGGCCTTGATCCGAATGTAATTCGCAAGGTACGCCGTACCTACTGACCCAATTTAACACTAGCTGTTCAGCTACGGTAGTTGCTTCCTGGTTGGGAATGGGGTAGACCTCGGGCCACTTGCTGAAATAATCGGCTACAACCAGCGTATATCGATTTCCCCAATCGGATTCAGGAAAGGGTCCTGTGATGTCAACAGCAATCCTTTCGAATGGCACGCCTACGTTATAGGTTTGCATTTGTCCTCTCAGTCGTCGCTTTGGGCCTTTGACAGAAGCGCAAATTGTGCATCTGCGACACCAGTCCTCTGCGTCTTCTCGAGCGTGAAGCCAGTAGAACCGTTCCCGTAATTTCGCTAAGGTCTTGTTAACACCAAGGTGGCCTCCCGAGGATCCTTCATGCATTTCCTTAACCACATCGTGGATTCGACTTTTGGGAAGTATAGTTTGCATCCTATAGGAGCTACCATCCGCCGTTTCCCATTTCCGCTTGAGTACGCCACCCTCCACCTGAAGGGAGTTCCATTGTGCCCAATAGCTTTTCAGGGTTGCGCCATGCATTGAAACGTCTTTCCACTCAGGTCGCCCAGTCGTCTCCTTCCATACGAGCAATGGTCCGATGTCTTCATCGGCTAACTGGGCGTTTCGAATCTCCTCCGATGACCAACCTTCATCGAATTCCGCCGTTATCAATCGCAGATCAACGAGCGGTTCCTTTTCCTCAATCCGTCGGCAATGCTTGCAGTTAGCGGGACATGGACGGCGGGATAGGGCGTCAGCATTTCCATGAACTCCGCCCTTCCGATGAACAATTTCGTAGTCGTATGACTGCAATCTTTCAATCCATCTCGCAACTTGTCCCTCGGGGTTTTTGAAGTTGAGCAACCATCTCAGTGATGCATGGTCCGTGCGAAGAACAAATTTCTGGCCATATAGATACTTGTGGAACTGCTTGGTGGCCTCTATTATAGCCAATAGCTCCTTCCTGGTCACGCAGTAATACCTTTCACTTTTTGAGAGAACTCGACTGTAATAAGAGAGGACTCTTTCTTCGCCATTGATCTGCTGGGAGAGTACAGCTCCAATACCGCCGTTGCTTGCATCGGTGTCAACTACAAACATTTTTCCGGGTTTCGGATACGCCAGCACGGGTGATTCACACAGCTTTTCCTTCAGGGTCTCAAAGGCTGTCTGGCATTGTTCATTCCAGACATACGGACGATTTTTCTCGGTTAGCTGATGGAGACACTTAGCTATTTTGGCAAAGTCTTTGACGAATCTTCGATAGTAGGTCGCCAGACCCAGAAAACTTCGTAGTTGGCGCTTGTTGTTTGGTGTTGGCCAGCTTTTCACGGCTTCAATTTTCTCAGGGTCTGTTTTGACCCCTTCTGCTGATACGACGTGTCCCAGGTATTTTACTTCATCTGCGAAAAGAGTACACTTCTCGGGACTAAGTTTCAAATTTGCCAGTCGTAATCGGGAGAAAACCTCTTCTAAGTTCCGCACATGCTCTTCGAACGTTCTACCGATGACGATGATGTCATCTAGGTATACCAAGCAGGTTTTCCAGGTTAGACCACGTAGCACATATTCCATCAAGCGTTCGAAAGTGGCTGGAGCATTGCAAAGCCCAAACGGCATCACAACAAATTGCCACAATCCGGTCCCAACTGAAAATGCGGTCTTCTCTCGGTCCTTCTAGTCAATTTCTACCTGCCAGTAGCCACTCTTGAGATCGAGTGTAGAAAACCATTTTGCGTCGGCTAAAGTGTCCATGATGTCATCGATGCGTGGGAGTGGGTAACTATCTTTCTTAGTGACGTCGTTAAGCTGCCTATAGTCGACACAAAAGCGAGTGCTACCATCCTTTTTCTTGACTAGAACTACAGGCGCGGCCCATGGACTGACAGAAGGTTCAATAACGCCTTGTTTTTCCATGTCCGAGATCAGCGCGCTCACTTCTCCTTGTTTGGCTATAGGGAGACGTCTCGGTGCTTGTCGAATCGGCTTGGCTCCCTGTGTATCTATGACGTGAGTGACCATACTCGTTCGGCCTTGGTCATCCGGGCTTGTTGAGAAGATGTCACTGTACTTGGTGACCAGATCAGAGGCTCGCTTGAATAGCTGCACCGGCAATTTGACTTGCTTCAATATTTCAGACGTGGATTCCCCGGCTTTGTCTGTGCCTTGCCTCCTTTTCCAATGATGGTTGTGAGTAGCTTCTAAAGACGTGATGGTGGAAACAGGCTGGCAGCTGCCGATGACTTCTCCCGCTTTGATGCTCGTGGTTGAATCTGCGGTGTTAAGGACTCTAACCGGCACATATCCGTTCCTTAAAGATCTTACAAGGCTACGTCCTACAATCAAACTGCGCAATGCGGACGTCTTCGTTGGCTCTATCAGATAAGATCGGTGGTCTCCTGAATCACCATCAAGCTTGGCCCATACAATGCTTTCGGAAGAATTCGGTACATCAGTGTCAGTACATACCACTACATTCATCTTGGAAATTTGGACGCTGGGATCCTCCATCAGTACTTCGACATTCTGCCATTTCAATACTCGTTTACCCAAATCCAACGTGATTCCATGTGGTCGCAGAAAATCCATTCCGAGAATGCAGTCATCCATAATATTCGCAACCAGAAAATTGTGTCGGAACACAAGGTCTCCCAACTGTATCCGGAGGTTGACCTCTCCATGAACAGGTGCAGTTTCTCCCGTAGCTGTCCGTAGTGAGAAAATTCTGCCCTTGTGAAGTTGTTGCTGTCTAACTAGGTCTGGTCGGATAATCGATCGGGTGGCACCAGTGTCGATTGTTATGGTGCAGTGTTCTCCGTCAATTTGACCCGGAAGGCATAAGTCCGCTTCTCCACGATGTAGTCTTGACACGGTGATGGTGGTGCTGGGGACGTCGATCCTCCTAGCCAACCTCTGCCCCACAAATTTGGCTCTTGCAGTTTGATGGTCCTCCATTCTAGGCTCCTGACACGGTCTGAATCTCCACCATCCTGGACAATAGCTCCATTTTCTTCGCTTCTTACAGTCTCTTTGCAGGTGCCCTTTTTCTCCGCAATCCCAGCATCTAGGCGCACCATTACCCTGCGGCTCTCGCTCATTTTCCACGCGTTCACACCTGCACTCGTCTGCCGCCACTTCACGGACCCGGGCAGTGGTACGAGTCGCATTTTTCGCTGCCTCATAGTTCAGACTATAAACCAATGCGTCCTTAACCGTTTGCTTTTGAGCTAAACGCACGGCTTGTTGCAATTCCGGGTCCTTTAGTGCGCTGATGAATGCCTCTGTCGCTGCATCATCTCGATGTTTTGGGTCGTAGGCTGGGTAAGCCAAAAGTGCTAGTCGCTCAATGTCTTGGGCTAACTGCTGTAGGGTCTCACCAGACTTCTGCACCCGATGCCTTAGCTGTGACCGATAAATCTGCTTTAGATGATCGTCTCTATAACGCATGTCGAGCGCATTCATTATAGCATTCGGGTTTGAGTGCAATTCATCGGGGATGGTCTGCAAAAGCTCGGCAGCTGGGCCTCTTAGAGCAAGAATCAATGCAGTTGCTCGTTCCTGGTCATTCCAGCGATTCGCCCTTGCGGCAGCTTCAAACTGGGTCTTGTAAATACTCCAGACCGTTTGCCCATCGAATATTGGTGCTTGGACATTTCTGGATGTGCTTTGCGCTGCGGTTATAAGCGGGGCTGGTGAGGTGGTTACTACTGCCTTCGCTGCTTCCAATTCTTTTTTCACTTTTTCCATCTCATGGTTGACCTGGCTAATCTCAAGGTTGATTCTCTCCTCGACCTGGTATACCTTCTCCTCGACGCATTTAATTTGGCTGTTGAGACTACTGAGCTCCGCTTTTATTTCGGTTGACTGTTTTTCCAGCTTCTGTGCGATGTCTGCCTTGATTTCGAACGCTTGTTGGTCTAGCTTCGCTGATTGTTCATTTAGCTTCACAGCTAAACTGGATGTCTGTTCATTTAGCTGCGCTGATTGTTCGCTTAGCTTCGCTGATTGTTCATTTAACTTCGTTGATTGTTCATCTAGCTTCGCAGTCAGACTGGATGACATTAGCATCAACATTTGCATCAGCGCATTTTCTGGCTCCTTTGATTTTGGTGTGTCCACTTCTCCACCTTCTGCGCCTTTTTCCGCATCGGAGAGCTCACCCGAATCCAGATTCACGCCTTCCGACTCGATCGCGTCACGCAAGCGTGCAATCAGTATGGCCTTTGTACCTTGTGTGGCCAGATTCCGCTGTTCCAACTCCTCTTTGAGCTCCGATATGGTCAATTCATTAATTTTTAAGTTTAAGCTTCGTGGCATTTTTAATGTTTCTTTAAATTTTACTATTGTGCACTATAAAAATGTTCAAATTTTCACTTTCAAAATTTTTCTTTCGCACTTCTTGACACCATTGTGGCGTGTTATTGGTTCGCGGCCAATAATTTTAATGTTCCGGGAAAGTGAAACGCAATGTCTTTTAACTTAAGTTAAAAGTGTTTATTTAATTCAAGAAAGTGCACAATAATCAGTTTAGCACTTTCACTAATTTTAATTTTCACTATTAAAATAAAATCTAACACTTGTCCATAAATTTCTTATCGCAATTGTCTTCTAAATCACTTCACTATTACGAAACACACTTCCTACACACTTTCGCAGTTCTTATCGCGGTCGAATGAATGATCCCCCCATTCATTCAGCTCGCCTTTATATAGGGTCTCTACCTATTCACCCATTTCTCGCACATGGGCGAATGTTCGACCAAGAGGTACCTGGTAGGTTCGAGCAAATTCATGAATGGAGTGACGTCACTTGCAGATGTTGATCATGCTTGTTGTGTTCTCGTGGTTTCGAGTGAATTCGTGTTCTTCATTGTTGTGAAAACAATTGCGACAGTAGCTCGCAGAATTATTTGTACATGTAACAATATATTTTCGATTTCTGGACATCTGGTATCAAATTGTTGAATATCTTATTGGTTTAGGGCCGTATAGGGTTTGGTATGGATCATCTTGGAGTCTTGGAATGGGATAGGTATTACATGGAAAAATTCATAGGTATTGTTTTGGATGATGGGGACTTTAATGTTGAAGATGTAATTAGTGCCATTCAGATAAGCTTGTAGACCTAATAATTCGTAAATGTGTTCTTCCGAAACTATTGTGACATTTTCTTTGACCAATATGCTGTGAATTTCAGTCAATTCTTCAGAATTTAGTATTTGTTTTGAGATAAGGTTAATTTTGGCTAATATTATTGCTTCTGCTATGTTCGCTAAGTGATTGTATAGAATATCAATATTGTAGTTGATTTGGTTAAGAATTTGAACTTGCTGGATAAGGTAGTGCTCTTGTCTTATTCCGTTATTAATGATTTCTCGATTGTTTTTCAGATAATTTGTTATTGCATCTTGTTGTGAATTAATATGGTCTGTGACGTTTTCAAATCTTTGGATCATTTTCAGATTCATGGATGCTTGCTGGTTCACTTCATTTTGAAATTTTGATTGGGATAACAATATTGTTTCTATTTGTTTGTTTAACAGTGATGCGTCGTTCGCATCCATATTTCCGGTAATGAATTTAATGACACTCCCAAGTCCGTTTACCAATCCTCGCTTATTTCTCTTTCTGGGAAGGAGGGAATTTAATTTTGCTATGGCCTCTTGAAGTTTTAAAGATGTTGTAGTTAGGGAGTTGTTTAGTTCGTTTGTCTGATTGAAGTGGTCCAGTGAATCCTGTATTTTGTCAATGGCCCGTTCGTATACACTAAGTCTTATTATGTGTATCAGGTTGATGTGTCCTTCGATTAATTTAGCGGTCCCTATTTTCAGTGGAAGAAGTCCCAGGTTGTTTCGTAACTCGTGAATCTCGAGTTTCTGTCCCATTGCCGAAATTGCCCTGAAATTTAAGTTTGCGTTTGAGTTTAGATTTGTGTGTTTTCTTGTTTTTATCAGTTATAACGGTTACGTAATTATTAGTTTTGATTTTCTGTTTTTTAAATCTAGGAGTAATTTTATTTCGTCCGCATTCTTTCCTAAAAGTAATTTCGTTTTTTTGGAGTACTTGTGGGTCTTCACGATCTGAGTTTAACTTTTCCAGGTTTTTGTTCGTTAATTTGTCAAGTTTTTCATTAATTTGTGGGTAAATTAAGGCTCTAAATTCGTTAAGTCGTTGAAGGTAGTCGTGCTCGTTGTTATAGGTCAGTTCTTTAGTGAAGGTGTGTGTTCTGCCAGTAAATAGTTCGTAGGGACTTAACTTTGTTGCAGAATGTATAGCACTGTTATAAGTCATCAGTGCATCATTTAATATGTCAGTGTGATCAATATCGAGGTGGTATTTTTTCCTTTCGGAGTAGATAATCCTATAAGCTTCTGTTAGGGTAGAGTGTAGTCTCTCGACGAATGCATTACTACTTGATTGTTGGAAGGAGGTTATATGGAGTTTAATGTTATATTGGTTGCAGAAGTCTTTGAATATTAAAGACGTCATTTCTGCCCCTTGGCCGGCGACAATTTTCTTTGGTGTTCCATGAAGGCTGAAGAAATGTCTCAAACTTTTGATAATATTAAGGCTGCTTCTTGGTTCAAGTGTATAAGCAGCGGCGAATTTTGAGAAACGGTCGATCAGTGTAAGGATCGCATGGTTGTTGATAGTGTAGAGGTCTAGATGAATGCAATCTAGAGGTTTCAGGGGGATTCTACGTCTAGCACTCGTTGCGTGTAGACGTGTTTTTAATTCGCTCCTGTCAAGAATTTTTAAATTAAAATAATTTTTAAAAACGTCAATTACAAAGTAATTTTATAAAGAAACTTATAACATCGTCGAACTATTCGAACAATTTATCGAGTATCTTGACTTTACCTACGAGAAAGTTTCAAGAAAGGAAAAAAGTTTTTTTCACCGGGGGGATGGAGGAGCCCGACGGCTTCCCACCGCTGGGGGACCCAGAGCCAGGCATTTCGAAAATTACAAATGATAAAATAAACAAGCGGAAAAATGAACAAGACAATTGTAAGCATGGAAAGCGAATTACGATTTCAAGCGAAGATTATGAAAAAGTAACCATGGAGAATTCGAGGGTTACGAAACAAAATGACGAATTAAAACTCCGGATACAGAGTTTAGAAGATATGGTCCGGACGTTGTCAAATGGGAACAAACAAAAAGCGAAGCCACAGAATACGTCCGGCCAAGAAGAGCTGATACTAACTAAGAAGAATGAAAAACAGGAAACAACAAGCAAGACCAACGGGAAAGGAGTACCAACATATAAAACGAAATCGCAAGATATGAGCAAGACAATCCATGATGCGGAAAATATCCTGAGCGCAGGAGGAGCGAACGACAGCGCCAATTATTATGCGGTGCTGTCTGCAATGCACGAAGAAATGGACGTCGAGATAGAGAGCAACGATAAGATAGGTAATATTGATAGCGATAATAATTTCATTAAATATTTAAAATTAAGCAAAAGGAGAAGAAGCGAACCGGTGTGTCTGCTGGTCCTCCTAATAAAATTAATGTGGTAAATGAAAAAGTTCCTCCAATTAACTTTTTTGGGCAGCGTGGAGGAGATATGGTTCGGTTATTGGCAGCCGAACATAAAATCAAAAACTTTGAAATTAAGAGAGTGACCGGTGATAAGCTCTCGATCAAGACAAAGACACTGGCTGACTTCAAACAGGCGAAAGATGCTCTTCATAGTGTCCAAGCTCCCCACTTTACATATACGCCAAAGGCGGAAAAAAATCAGACCTTCCTGTTGAAGGGCCTGGACTGTGGGGAGAATACAGTTGATCTCCTTGAGATGTTGCAGGAAGCAGCACCAGCTGTTAAGTTCCTGTGTGTGAAAAATTTTGCTACAAGGAGATCAACTGTAGAAGGTAAAATATTACCATTTTATTTGGTCCAAATTTCCAACGACAGCAGTCCGAGTGCCCTCCAACAGGTAAGGTACTTAAACTTTAGAGTTGTGAGGTGGGAACGCCTCCAAAAAACTGAGGTCAACCAGTGTTACAGGTGTCAACGATTCGGTCATTCGGCTGCCAATTGTGCAATGCACTATCGCTGCGTTAAGTGCAAAGATATCCACGCCCCCGGTGAATGCAAATTGGCTCAGACGGAGCCAAAAGAAAAATTGTATTGTGTTAATTGCGGTACATTTGGTCATCCAGCATCATATCGAGGATGCCCTCGATATCAAGATGCAAGAGTTAAATTTTCCCCAAAGCAAACCAAAGTAAATCACAATCTGTTACCTCCCAACTTCATCAAACCCGGGGTATCATTTGCACTTGCTGCCAGAGGACCAGCAGACAACAATATAAATAAAATAAATAATGCAAGTGGCAATAATGAGCTGCTTCTTAAAATCTACCAGCAACTTGAATCGCTTTCAGATAGAATTAATAAGCAAGACCAAAAAATCAATTTCGTTTTTCAAAGTTTAGGTCAACATGCTCCAAACTAGTTTGTCATCCAGTCACATTCCCATGGATAGGATTCGTCTCATCTCGATCAACGTCAACTCCATTGTAACTATACATCGGCGTGATTATCTCCTTGAATTCATTGATAAGAAATTAAGCAAAAGCCTGACATCATGCTTCTCACCGAAACCCACCTCAATTCATGGCACTCCATGACATTCAAGGATTTTGAATTCGTAAGAAACGATAGGGTAATAGGTGATGGGGGAGGTGGCACCGGGATATTGGTACGAAGACCCTATCGTTTCCAAAATATTGAAAAAGTCGAATTCAAAAGCTTTGAATCTCTTGAAGTGTCCGTTATCAAAATCTCACTGCCAGGTGGGGATAACCTCATCGTTATCTCTGCCTATGCAACTGGTGGAACTGTTCTCAAGCTCAAGGAGGAACTCAATTGCTTGTTTGAAATACTCGAATTGAACAGGCTGCATAACTATTATATTCTTGCTGGTGACCTGAACGCCAAGCATACATCATGGCTGAACGCCACCAATAATCCAAGAGGTGTATTCCTGAAATCGTGGATAACAGAGAACCGAATTTAATACAGGTGCAATCTATATGGGTCGGAGTTCCCAACATACCCTAGGACAAATTCATATTTGGACCTCTGCATTGCTGACGCAAGACTCGAATTCAACTTTAATAGTCCTCAACGGAAACTGCAGGTGCTTCCTTATGATAGCGACCATAACGCAATCGTAATGGAAATCAATCATCAAAGGGATGATTTCTTCCTCATTCCAGTTCAACACGAAAATCATCGGTTGAACTTCAAAAAAACAGACTGGGGAAAGTTTCAAAAGAAGTTTAATCGGGAGTACCAGAAGCAATGTCCCTCTTCTGATGGTGGCAACTCTTGCTCAATGGTTCCTAATGACAGGAATCTAACTAACGATGAAATAGATGCCTATTTGTCGAAGTTAGAGAAGCTGACGTTGGAAACGATTGAGAAAGTAGTTCCAAAGATTAAACACCAACCATCGCAAGGTTGAAAAGATTGAAAAGCCTTCTTCTCACACGCGTCAACAATATTTATCGACGATTTTTGGATTACAACCATCCCTCGTTGGCTTTGTTGAAATTACATCTGAAGAATGTCCGGAACTTAATCCGGTCATACTTCAGGAGTGAGGTCAGCAATCAATGGGCGGAAAAATTGAGGGGTATTAGCCCACAGGACCCAGACGGCGTGTTCACGAAAGTGAATAGCATATTCCGTAAGAAGTCTCGAGTGAAGGTATCGAATCTTGAAGTCACTAGTGATGAGATAAATCTTCTCGATAGGGCTGGTATCGAAATGGATAGTACGACTCCGGATAGAAATGGAAACAGGATCATTTGTGAAGGATTAGATAAACTTGCCCTGATCGGAACACATTTTGAATTGGTTCATCTACCAAACCCTGAGAGAGGGAATGAAATAGTTGCAGAGATCGTTGAAGCAAAAGTTTCCGACTTCAAGTCAAGCCTGAACGGCCAATCAATTCTTCATTTCAATGAAACATTAACATCTGACCTCATACCGAACTTGAATCTTATTGATTATTTTGTCAGCTATGAAGACTTGTGTTTCATATTTCGCAGGATAAACAACAAGAAATCATGTGGTACTGATGGTATTCCAAACGTAGTTCTCCGACATTTGCCTGAGGTTGCTATTAGGAATTATTGCATATTGTTCAACAACATGTTGAGCAATTCATATTTCCCAAATGAGTGGAAAAAGGCTAAGGTATTTCCGATCTTGAAGAAAGGAAAAGAATCTTCATGCCCGAAAAGCTATCGCCCAATCAGCTTGCTGCCTTACATCAGCAAGGTGTTTGAAGTGATACTCAACAGAGCATTAAACGCCCACATTGAGGAAAATGAGTTGATGCCGAATTGCCAATTTGGTTTTCGTGCCAGGCATTCGACCATACATGCAATAACGAAAGTAACCTCAGACATCTGTTGGAAACTAAACAACAAAGAATGTGTTGGAGCATGTCTCATTGATATGGAGAAAGCCTTCGATACGGTGTGGTTAGATGGACTAGTTTTCAAACTCCTTCAGGACAAGTTCCCCAGACACCTTATCGCCATGATGTGTAATATGTTATACGGGAAATCGTTTGTCGTAACTGATGGAAATCTGACAACAATGCGCGAGTTCAAGGTCTTGAATGGTCTACAGCAGGGAACAGTTACTGCGCCTCTAACCTTCTCAATCTTTATTCGCAAGCTATTGAACGGCTTTGATTTTAACGTCTCGCCAACGCGATCATTGGTAGCGTTTGCTGATGATCTGATCACCTATACGGCAGACCGAAAAGCTACAATAGTTCAGAGCAATCTCCAAAAAATGTTCAATGATGTACAGCTGTACACTGACAATTGGCGAATGAAAATCAATGTGCAGAAGTGTGAAACAATCTTATTTCGGACAACGCTGCGGGGGGTCAGTCAAGACCTGAAACGTAATTGGAAAGATTTCCACATCATGGCTGGTGAGGGTAGTCTTGAACGGGTTCCACATAAATCCTGTGATCGATACCTCGGTGTTTATCTCGATCAGTATCTGTACTATACTGAACATGTGAAAATCATGCTCAGTAAGGCACTTAAAGTAGTCATGGCCCTTCGAAAACTCTTTCATTCCAGATACATTGATCAAAAGGTCAAAGTTATCTGTTACAAGACACTGGTTAGACCAGTTTTGACATATGGATGTCAGATCTGGTACAACCAGAGCGCTAGTACTATGGAAAAATTAAGAGTTTTCGAAAGGAAATGTCTTCGTGCATGTACTGGTTTGTACAGAAAGCCTGAGACGGATTGGAAACATTATATATCGAATAGAAGAATTTATCAAACTGCTGAAGTGACTAGAGTCGATATTTTCATATTGAAACTTCTTCGGAATCATATCGCTAGATCTGTGACTGTGAGTGAAAACCCTTGGATTTCACAGCCGTTCCACCCTACAGACGGGTATATAGCGACTTGCCTCGCTACTGGCTTCATTCCTCCAGAAGCATTCGTGTATTTGGACAATCGATATGTTTTTGATTCTGACGACGTCCCAGTCATATATCACATATATCGACGGGCCACCGATAAGAAGATAAAATATCCTCCGAACTTGAGTTCACGAGACCAACAATTCCAATGGAGATACTCATTTGCTAGATTCGTTGAGGCTGATCGAGTTGAGACGGGGCAATCTAGGTATTGGTGGCTGAATGACAATGTCTAAATTATTCGTATTTATTTTCAGTTTTGGTGTTTTTCGTTATTTAGTTTTTGAGTTTCAGCTCATTATTGCTACATTTAGTGTTATTGTTTATTTTTGTTAAAAATTAGGGATAGGTTAGGTTTATATTATGTTTATTATATTAGGTTAGAGATAAGGTAAAACGCTTAGGTTAGGAACATAGTTATAGGTTTTTTTTTAGTATAAGATAATGTTTTTGATAGCATTTATTAGAATTAAGTTAAAACATATAAGGTGTAGGATCAAAGTTCACTGTAGTGTTAAGACGATAGATAATTTTAGAATAGTGTTGGTTGGTTTTTTTCTCCTTTTTCCAATTGAATTTTTAAAAAATTGTAACAATCTTCATTGATTTGAATTTGCTATAGTTTTTTGTTTTTAAATGTGTTTAATGATAACGTATAAATTTAGAGAGCCATTTGGGCCATTAAGTTTTTTGATTGTTATTGTTTGGAATTTGCTTTATATTCTTTTAAAATTTATATCGATTAGTATGAAATAAAGCGCTTTTGATTTTGACTTTGACTTTGAGGTTTCAGGGGGCTCTCTGTTTGCTGAAATTTAATTTTAGGTGGATTCCGGTCGTATTTTAGGGTCTGGCAAGTTTCACAGTTGTTGATAGTTCTTGTTATTTTACTTTTGAGGTGGGGAAAGTAAAAGGTCCGTTTAAGGTGCATAACTGTTTCGTTTATTCCCCTATAGTTACTTTTTTTATGGTAATCTTGGATGATTTTATCTTGTTCATCGTCCTCTAGCGCATCCGTCATAATTTCCATGCAACGTATGACTTTGAAATTTGAAAAGTGTTTCGAGTTAGTAGATTGGACTCATCTGAATGTTTCATCGTCTGTAAGAAGGGCCGTTAGTTTGTTGGGGACGAGATATTCCTTAAAAATGTTGGTGAGATTGTCTTCTGTGAAGGACGGAAGTCGGAACGTTCGACGTTGCTTGTTTCCGAATATAATCGGTGTTCATATTGGGGGTCTTCTGTCTGTTTTTGTTAGGATTACTTGTAAATTGAAATTATTTATGGGCTGTTCTGAAATTGGTATGCCATCATTGAGGTTTTCGTCCGCTGAGTGTACGGTGGAAATGTTATCGTTATTGGCTGAAGTGGAAGCATGGGCCAATTGGGAGTGCGCTATGTTAACTTCCTCATTGCTATTAGGTGGTGTGTCTTTTATTTTTATTCTGCTAAGAGCGTCAGCGTTTGTCTTTAGACGTCCTTTTTTGTAATGAAGTTGATAGTCAAACTCCTCAAGTTTGAGACGCCATCGAATTAGTTTAGAGTTTGGGTCCTTAAGGTTCATCAACCACGTAAGGGGCTTGTGGTCGGTTATTATAGTGAATTTATGCCCAGATAAGTAGGGTCTGAAATACTTAGTTGCCCATACAATGGCCAGGAGTTCCTTTTCCACTGTTGAGTAGTTTATTTCGGAGTCTTTAAGTGTTCGACTAGCGTAGCAGATAGGGCGGTCTTTACCTATAGGGCCCTGAGATAACACTGCGCCAAGTGCAAAGTCACTCGCATCGGTGGTTAGGATAAAAGGCTTCTCGAAATCGGGGTACTGAAGGATGGGGTCATTCATTAGTAGGTTTTTACACTCCTTGAATGACGATATGAATTTTTCGTTGTGTATTACTTTTCTGCCCTTTTTTAAACACTCAGTGAATGGTTTTGTTAATCGTGAAAAATCTTTGATAAACTTCCGATAATAGCCAAGTAGACCTAGGAATCCTTTTATTTCCTTTTGGGATGTCGGGATAGGAAATTCCTTTATTGCACTTATCTTATCCGGGTTAGGCTTCACACCTTCTGTTGTTACAATGTGTCCAAGGAATGCAATTTCTTTGCGCATAAACTCGGATTTATCCGGTTGAATTTTAAGGTTGGCTTCACGAAGTTTGCGGAATACCTTCCTTAAGTCTTCTCCGTGTTCCTGTAGTAAGGTGGAATATACAATTATGTCGTCTAGGTAAACTAGACAAATTTTGCCTTGGAGGTCTTGTAGGATGTTGTCCATTACTCGTTGAAAGGTAGAAGGGGCGTTTTTTAATCCAAAAGGCATCCGGATATACTCGTAGTGGCCACCTTCTACAGTGAAGGCTGTTTTCTTAATATCGCGTGGGTCCATCTCTATCTGATGAAATCCGCTGGCGAGATCCAATGTTGTGAAGTACATGCTCTTGCCTAATTTGTCCAAGATTTCCGTTATGTTTGGGAGAGGGTAGCGATCGCTAACGGTTTTTTCATTAAGCTTCCTGTAGTGGATGACGAGTCTCCATTTCTGCTTTCCGCTAGCATCCCGTTTTTTGGGAACAATCCAGACTAGAGAGCTCCATGGAGAATAACTTGGTCTTATTATTCCTTGCGAAAGCATGTCATCGATCTGTCTTTTCACTTCTTGTTTATGGACGTACGGATACCTATATGACTAAGTGTATATAGGTATGTCGTCAGTAGTTTGAATTTGATGCTTTATTTGATTTGTGAAAGTCAGTTGCTGGCCTTCGCGAAAGAACAAGTCATCGTATTCTCGGCAGATTTTATACAGGAGATCTTTCTCTTCTTTGTTCATATGGGAAGTCCGAAGTGATTTATTTATATCACCTACAGCGTAATTGTCATCATTTAGCTTGAGATTGAAAGTATTTATTTCTAACTGGCTATTGAAAAATGAATTGGCTTTTAATGGTTGTTCCAACAAAATGGTCTCGTCAACGTTTGATGTTTTAACGACTTCAATAAAACTATACCAATCCTTTGGGTGGTAGAGTCCTTCTGGAATATGGACTTGCGGTTTGATTTCCGTTGTCTGGATGTGAATGTCGCCATTTTCCACATCAACTGGTAGTTTGGCAACGATTTTGCACTTTGCAGGTACTATGAATTGTTAATGTATGCGTTCTCTACTCTCTCTGATCTATTTTCCTTGTTTGAATTCTATAACGTGGTCATCTCATGTTCTTCAGTTCAGTACACAATAAACTAGTCTGTTTTTGACCGTCAACGAGTAGACACGTTTTTTATTTCATTCTTTGTCGTAACGCTGTTTCGTTTCCTTTGTTTTCTTGATCATCCCTGCACAACAGGTTATGGGCCCAGTTCTAGTGCAAAAATCGAAAGTTTAATAAGTGTAAAATCGGGATCGTATTTTACGGACATAGTGACATTTGTATTTTATTGTGGTTTCTTTTGTGTTAGACTTTTTTTTTTAAATTTGATAATGGCTGGACAAGAAGAAAAGATTTCTGTTCCGAAACTCAGCAAGGCGACATACGAAGAGTGGCTTTTCGAAGTCAACGCGTCTTTGGAAATGTGTGGTGTTGACGAGGTTGCTAATGGCGTCGTAATTAAGCCTCAAGTAGCTGCTGATCTCCGAGTATGGAAGATGTGGGATGCAAAAGCAAGACGCATATTATCAGCAGGCCTGAAAGCGAATGATCACGCGGTTATTCGTGAGTGTACGACATCAAGAGAAATGTTTGTAAAAATCAAATCGCTGTAGGAAGCGAAAACCGAAACAAATAAATATTTGTTGGCTCAGGCATTTATGGGCAAGAAATTCGGAGAAGGCCAAAGTGTCGGTGCCTTTTGCTCTGAATTGTCCGTTTTGAAACAAAGGCTACATACAGCTGGCGATGAAATAACCGACGAACACATGGTAGCCAAAGTTATCAACGGATTACCTGCAAAATTCACCACTTTCAAGCAGACGTACATGATTTCGGCCGCATCAGGAGTTTCGTTATCCTTTGACAAGTTGCGTGAACAATTAGAGATGATCGAAAACCAACTGCAACCAGGTGCAGGTACCAACAACGTCGAACCAAACGAAGCATTGTATGCAAGTAAGCCTAAACGTAAAGCAATAAAATGCTTTGAATGTGGCAAACTTGGCCACATGGCTAAAAATTGTTATCGCCGAAATAACAAGAAGAATACTAACGGCGCGAATGCGAAATGTGCAATCACTGAAGTTGTTGTATTCAATGCATCTAACACACACAACAACAACTCTAAATGGCTATTAGACAGCGGAGCGTCAGACAACATGACAAACGATTGCTCGAACATGTTCAACTATGTGCCGCTATGCAGAGACGAGAAACCTATCGCAGTAGCAAACGATCATATAATTTATGCAGTTGGCAAGGGATCGCTACAATTCGTATCTAAGTCGGCTGGTCTCGTAACGATCAGAGAGGTATATCATGCACCGCACTTAAAACGAAAACTTCTGTCGTTAGGTTCGTTCATTTCGAAGAAGGGTGCTAGACACGAAGCCGAAGGATCTAAAGCCGTATTGAAATTACATGGTAAAATAGTCGGCTGTGCCTGGAAAGTAAACAACAACCTATTTGAAATGGACTATGAAGAAGTTCAACCGTCGAATGCATGTGTCGCGTCTGTAAGTGTTCGACAACTTCATGAAAGATTGGGTCATCCGAATTATCGCGCGGTTCGTGAAATGTTGAAACGAAATTTGTTCGGAAACATTAAAGTTGAAGGGCAAGAAGACAGTAAAAATGATAATTCTACCTGCGACGCGAACGAAAACACATTTTGTGAGTCATGCATATTAGGTAAAATGCATCGCCTACCATATGTAAAAAATGAGAAGCGAGCAACAAAGTGCGCAGAACTTATCCATTTCGATATTATCGGTCCGATGAAAGTGCCGTCTTGGGGAGGAAATTGTTTCGCGGTCTTATTTACTGATGATTATAGTGGAAGTGTTTTTGCCGAACCTTTAAAAACAAAAGACAGAGTAGTCGAGGCGCTTGAACGACTGATCATAAATTCTAAATCTGTCGGACATGATATTCGCCGGGTCAGATGCGACAACGCGAGTGAATTTACGGGGAAACCAATGCGTGATTTACTTTTAAGGCATTCGATCAAAATGGAAAACTCAGTGCCATATTGTCCACAGATGAATGGTCGTGCAGAACGGCAAAATCAAACTTGTTTTAGAATCGACACGCACAATGTTGTGTAATGGCTTGCCATACGAAGCTTGGGCTGAAGTTTTATCAACTGCAGCTAACTTACGCTGCGTGATACCGCTCAATTGTCTTCGCGGTCTTACACCATTTGAAGTATGGTACGGACGAAAACCAGAGCTTACAAAATTACGAACAGTTGGTTGCAAGGCATACACTCTGATTGATGAATCGAAGCGGTCGAAACTAGAACCAAAAGCGGAAATTTCGCGTTTAGTTGGGTATGCGCCTGCAGGCTATCGATTGTGGCGTCCTGGTACTAACAAGGTAGTTACCTGTCGTGACGTCGTATTTGTAGAAGAAGATACTCATTTACGGAAAACTCAATATGTGACGAGCGAAAATGCGGAAACTGTTGCGAAGCGAACTACGCCAGAAACCGTTGATATTATCAACGAGCCAATCAGAGTCAGTGATGGCTCAAACATTGATGATATTGACGATGCGATTGACGATGACAATAATCTACCGAATATTTCACCAATTCGAACGAGAAGTCGATCTATTGAGGAAGCTCCGATTTCGAAAAGGACAAGATCCCATGTTCGTTCCGTAAATATGGCAGAACTGCTAAATGCCGGTTGTGCTTTCATTGCAGATACTGTCATTCCTAACAGAGTATCAGAGGCTCGGTCTTGTGCCGATGCTAACAAGTGGGAGCTTTGTATGAAAGACGAGATGAAATCATTAAGCGCTCGTGGTGTTCTTGGGCAATTGGTCGAATTGCCTAGTGGTAAGAAAGCTATCTCAACACGGTGGGTGTATCGTATCAAAACACACCCTGATGGAACTGTTGATCGCTTCAAAGCACGCTTAGGTGTGCGTGGTTGCGGTCAGCGTAAGGGAATCGACTACGATGATACGTTTTCACCGGTGGCACGGTTTGAATCAGTTCGTACTTTGTTAGCAGTTGCTGCAGCCAAAAAGTATCGAGTATTCCAAATCGATGTCAAAACAGCGTTCTTGTATGGCGAACTAGCAGAAGAAAATGTGAAGCAGATTGATGGTTTTGACGATGAAACAGGCAAAGTTCATCTTTTACGGAAGGCCTTGTATGGCTTAAAGCAAGCTCCTCGACAATGGCATATCAAATTCGATCATTTTATGAAGCAATCTGGGTTGATGCAGTCATCTGCTGACCCATGTGTATACATTGGCAAAGGTGGCGATTTGTTGGTGGTGCTGTATGTCGACGACGGACTTGTATGTGGTCGACTTGAGTCTGACCTTGAAGATCTGCTGCTAAAAATGAGCAAGACATTCGAAATTAAAAGCAATATTGCAAGCTGCTATCTGGGTATTGAGATAATCCAAAAGGAGACCGATTCTATTATTCGAATATCTCAGTCAGCATACGCCAAACTTATCTTGGAACGATTTGGCATGTCCGACTGCAAGACGATCTCAACACCATTCGAAAGCAATGCGAAACTTGTGGCAAATACCGGAGAAGTCGCAAATGTACCCTATCGACAACTAATTGGTGCATTGATGTACTTATCTGTTGGTACACGCCCCGATATTACATTCGCTGTTTCCACGTTATCAAAATTCTTGGAACGACCATCAATGGAGCATTGGCAAGCAGCAAAACGTGTCCTACGGTATTTACGAGGTACTTTGGACATCGGACTGTCATTTAGGGGCAACGATGTATGCAGACTGGATGCATATGGTGATGCTGATTATGCAGCATGCCTAGACACTAGGAAAAGTGTCAGTGGTGTAGTTTTAACGGTAAATGGCAGCCCCGTGATATGGTCTTCACGGAAGCAAACAATAGTAGCGACATCGACAACTGAAGCCGAGTACGTAGCTATTCACGATGCGGCAAAGGAAGTAATTTGGGCTAGATTACTTCTAGAATCTATAGGCTGTAAGCAACAACAGCCAACTATCTTGTATACTGACAACGTAGCAGCGAAGAAATTAATAGAGAATCCAGTATTTCACCGTCGCACGAAACACATAGAAGTCAAATTTCACTATTCGAGGCAATTGGTTGTTGACAACAAAATCAAGATTAAGCAGATTGGTAGTTCAGACCAATTTGCAGATCTATTCACCAAAGGACTTAATCGTGAAACCTTTATGAAGCTACGTAATACGTTAAATATAAAATAATTTGTATTCTTTTGAGAGATGAGGAACGAGTGGGAGTGTTAATGTATGCGTTCTCTACTCTCTCTGATCTATTTTCCTTGTTTGAATTCTATAACTAGTCATCTCATGTTCTTCAGTTCAGTACACAATAAACTAGTCTGTTTTTGACCGTCAACGAGTAGACACGTTTTTTATTTCATTCTTTGTCGTAACGCTGTTTCGTTTCCTTTGTTTTCTTGATCATTCCTGCACAACATGAATCTTTCAGACATGTAATTTGGTTTAATATGAAGGGGTAAAGAGGCAGTTTTAGTTTTAAGGGTTTTCGTCACAAAGTCAACAGTAGTTCCTAAAGCTGAAAGGGTATCAAGACCTAGCAGTCCATCAAAGTATGCGTGAAATGTGAAAATGAGAAACGTGATCTCTCCAGGTTGGTTAAATTCAATGAAGTTGGGCATTGTAATTTTTTTATCCAACTCGTGTTTATTGAAGATAGTGGAAATGGTAACTGGTTTGATTTTCTGAAGGTCCTCTGGACGGGTGTATTCAGGGTTGAGAAATGAGGCTGATGCTCCTGTGTCAATTAAAAATTTCAAAGGACGGCCGAAAGGGGAGGCTATATTTATGTAAGGGAGTACGGATCCATGTTTATTTAGGTCTATGAATCCGATTGGTTCTTCGAGGCAGGTTGTGGAAAATTTTGGTCATCTACTTCGTGTTGTAATTCTGATTGAGAATTTTCAGGGTTATTTTCCCAGATTTCTTTTATGTTTTCCGAGTCTTCATTGAAATAATAGCCTGGGTTTTCGTTATTATAATATTGGTCTAACTGTTGATAGTTTCCGTTTCCGCATCCTTCACTGCTTTCTAGAGAGGCAACATTGAATAATTCTTCGGAAACAAAGTTTGGAGGTCCTGTTGATCTGAAAAAGTTATTAGGAGGAGGAGGACGATGAAATGCCCGATTCTGTTGCTTTGATTGCCGGGTGAATGCTGAGGTTGTATCCATTGGCTCCGGCCTTGTCTGATTATTAATGCCCGGTGGCGATCGATGTTGTGGTGTTTAGTTGAAGAATGAATTATTTGGTGATCTAACAAAATTTGGGGGTTGCGTCGGTCTATATCCCGAGTTAAAAGGGTTAAAATTTAATTGAAATGGTCTGTTGAAAATTGGTTGGGTTGGCCTTATTGCTGGATTTCAAAATTGAGGGACTTGGAAATTAAAGTTCGGTGGTTCAAACTGAAAATTGACGGGTTTGTGGACCGGAACAGACGATGATTGTACTAAGAAGTTGCTTTTAGGTTTTTGAATTTGAGTGGTCTTTGTTAAGGGATTATCGTGTCTGGAATATGATATATCTGCTCCTGTATGCAACACGAGAAAGCCTTTGCCAACGTCTCAGGTTTCATTGCTCTTATCGTCGAGCCTAGGGGTTCCCTTAATCCAGCCAGGAAAGAATCGAGGCACGTTTCAGTGAATAAATTGCGTTTGGCACTGATAACGTTTGCGTCAGTCTCATGTATTTGTACGTGGTTCGTCATGGTAGAGAGAATTTCTATGATCTCACTGTAAAAGACCTCAACTGTTTTGCTGCCTTGTTTCAGATTATGTAAATCTCTGATAAGAGATATTTCATTGCGCTTATCAGCGTAATGAAGAACTAAATTTTGTTTGATCTGGGTCCAATAAAGTGGGGTCCCATACATATTGAGAACTTCATTGGCGGGCCCCTCTATTTTATTTCTAATGGATCGGAGAAGGATATTTCCATAAGGTGTTCCCTCAGTGCACGATATAATTGAACGAATTTCTTCCACATTATTAATAAATTCAAAAAGAAGCCTCGGATTGCCATCGAACTTGGGCAGATCTTTGATTGCGTCAGGGACGCGAAGTGAAGTAAGCAGAACGTTCATAGCCTCTGTTGCCATATTTGGGCTTTCAATAAAAACTTCGGAACTCGCGGCACTATTTTCAAAAGCACTTCCAACTACAGCACTAATATTTGGAATTTCAATTTCTTCGCAATTGTTTTCTCTAATGGGAGTCAAAAATCTTCTCCTGTGTCTAAGGTACGGGTTTCTGAGGAATCGTTTCATAAACGAATTGCACTAATTGGCACTAATTAATTATTGGCACTAATTAAAGGATTTAGCTGTAAAGGAATAGAAGGAGTGATATTCAATTTACCAGGTAGTTATTCCGAAGTAAATGTTCATTTTAAAACGTATCACTTTACGGCGATGTTCCTTCGACGTTGCTTGACGCACGATACGCAATACTTAATTTTAAAAGTTTCAATGTACGTTTGAACACTTTATTATTAGTTTCACTGTTCGATGTTCATTCGAACTAATTAATGTTCACTCGATATTCACTCGAACGAATACTAATCGATAATTATTGAAAGTACTTTAATAATAAACTATATTTAGTTAAAGTTTAATCACTGCTCGAATAATCGACTGCGCCAGTTATGTCCGCTAAACCGGCGGACAACAAAAATAAAAGATCACGGAGCAAGTTTTAACTTCTTTATTCACATAAAAACTGAGACTAATTACATTCTATTTCAGTTTTATATAAAATGTATGAAAATGAAAAGTGCTGAAGCAGCGTTACAAATATCCCATCGCTGCTTCTGGCAATTTTAGGAAAAGACGTTAACTTAGCGAAATGACTGAAATCTGAACATTCATGAAATATGAAGATGTGCTATGCAGGTAAATGTCACGTGTACTAGCGAAGCTCTAGAGTGTAGGTGTTACCGTAACTCGCTCCCGAAAGTTATTGGCTTATACTTAGATCTCATCATGACTCTAAGAGATTACACAGTGGAACTTGAAAGACTATTGCCAAAATTTTACGATATTAATAATGGTGTTGTTTGCAAAAGCATTTGACATAAATTGCGCAAACCTTGCTTTTGCTCCTTAGAAACGTATCGAGTGTATTACAGTTGTTACGAACCACTAGATTTATCTAGCGATTCCATAAAAATTACGGTAGAATCTGTAATATTTGGAATGTGAAATATTTTTGAACTATGAATAACTTGAATGCTCCACTTTATCAATGAAGCACAGTTCGCTGCCTAGGTGTTCGCTAAATTGATGATAGACAAAATGATACGCCATTGTCTTATTTCATATCAATCGCTAGAGGAACGTAATTATTCTGTGGAAAATAAAAAATTTATTTCTTAGAAGCTGGATTATATGATATAAGACCTAAGAATTCGCAATTGATTTACGAGCATATGCTAAATAAATGCTTGTCTACGCTTCCATGCAGTGATGAAACGCAAAAGCATTAGTGGACATTAAATTCAGCGGTTAAAAGAGTATATTTCAGGGCGTTTCCAAAGACAAGACAGGATACGATAAAATTTAACTGCTGTCTACAACCCTTTCGAAAATAAATATGCTTTTGTACTTTTATAGCACGTCTTCGCATTAAAATGCTTTATTACCCTCAAATCCCACTGGAAGGCTTTATTTATACTTTTTCAACCCTAAACATAAACTTCTACTTCTCGCGGATTTTACGGCATATCGTACCTTACTATGTGATTGCATACAAATTCCATCCACTCACGAAACCCTTACCTCACTGGCAAACTCGAACACGCTTCTTGATATAATAACTCAAAGACTCTAACTAAAGCTACTACACAACATGAAAGTTAAGGAGCAAGAAAATAAGCTTCACATTACCGTTACGCCACTTAAAACTTTTCGGAGGTAAATTAAATTGGGCTTGACTTACGGCTGACTTTCAAGTGCCCAAAAGAGGAAAACTCGAATGTAAGGGACCGTAAAATACGGCCACTTAATGCTTTTCAAAAGTAAATAACAGTATGTGAGCAGTTTGTGAAAGCTTACGCACATTCACGGTGAAAATGGCTCCTCCAAGACTAAGAGGTTGCTTGTTGCTCCCAAGGAGCGGGTGAGAGATATTTGACATAAAGATGATTATGAACTTACACCGGTGAATTTTACGAGATTATTAGGAGCGAAAGTGCCGCGTTATATTAGTAAAATGACGATGGTCTGGAGGAGACGAGAAAAAAGGGCACTTCAGGAGAAGTTTGCAGAAGGAATCCACGGCTGCAATTTACTAGCTAAATAATTAATTCTCTTTAGAAGAGAGGAAAAACGAACAGATAAATGTCAATCGACCACAATACCAGCATGTATCCTTCAATAAGCCTTTTGTTCTAATTAACTAACTTTCATAGAGACATAGTTTTATCTGAAGAAATATTCCAGTTGTTTCCCAACAGAATAGTTTCTACCGAAAATTTTCACATGGTAATTAGCTACGAGCAAGATTCCTATTCCATCTCACACTCATGTTGTGATAATTTGTGCCTAAAACAGGATGTAAATTACTGAACGCGCGTAAGCATAAAGGATGCATGATGTTAAACAGCACTCGGTAGGCAAGGGTCTTTGAAAACCGTGTCATCATCGCTAAAATTGAACGTCGTACGTGAAACAGTTGTAAATGGATAAATTATGCGGGACGCCATATTTCGCACATAGAAAAGCTTAATAAAATGTTCGCCCTACCTCCGCGAATACCAAGGACTTGTCATTTGACGGTTGATTATTTACACAGCGCGCAAAAGCACACGGGAGCATTCCGTAAACTGCGACAAAACGCTGAATACTGAATTATGCAAGTTATGAATATTTGATGGGGATGTAAACTAATTAGTACCATGATGAAAGACGAAATTAAAATTTAGGTTTTTTTCCGTTCGTTGGTAATGTGCAGACAACGAATACGCTGGTATGAAAATATTAACGTTAAGAGTTTTAAGACGGTTACCAACTTGTTCTATTGTATATTATTTTATACATAATTTTTTTTTATTAGAATGTATGCGGTATGGAGGTCTTATAATATGCTAGGTATTCTGACAAAGTCATTTCGCCATCGTTTCAATATTACTTAGAACTATGTGTAGTATTTCGATGTGTCTAATTAGCTAGACTAAAATTTTGGCAAACACCTCTAATGAACTTATTATTAGCTTAACATAACTTAATTATCTACTTATAACTAGTTAAAATCTATGAGGCTAGGTTACGGCCAAAGACATAGGTAGTAGCAACTACTGGTTTCCAGTTCGCCAGGGCACGAATCAGCGAATTGGGCAAGTCATTTGCTTTCACGATTAATTTATCACGGCGCGATGCAGCGAGTTTATACTAACGCCAGCAAGTCTGTGTAGTTTTTCAGAAGAAAAGTAAAGCAGTTTATTAAGTACCTGTCATGGCAGCACCAATTGAAGAGCACCGGCCACGGGAGAAATCGAGAAGGGTCAGTCGCATTCGAACCATCAACCGAGTCATTGTATTTGAACACAATATATTGATTATTAACAAACGGTGCGCGTTAGTTTATCGTTTTCCCTCTACAATTATCCTGTTCGTACCAGATGCTGGTCAAAAAGGTCCATACGCTAAACAAGGAACGACTAAAACTTAAACTTAAGACTACGGAACGCCTCTACGCAGGGGAACAAAGTTGAACTAGCACAAAGACTCAGTGAAATTATGGCTAATGACGAAATCAAAACGGACGGGAAAATTTCAGAATTTTCGGGTGAAGATGATGTGCGCGAGTTACGTGATGAAGTGAAGAATTTGTACGAGTTAATATCAGCTGTTGTCGCCGCGTTACCCAACGGGGGAACGTTGGCGACGTCGTCAACAACTGAACAGATAACACTCGACCGATCGTAGTACAGGAGCCGACACTTACACTCACCAACGCCATGAAATCGGGTGAGACGCCGCCGGCAGCGACGTTCGAGGTTGACGCATGCGAACGATCGGCTAATTTAGCGCGGGCGTGTAGTGGACCGTATTTTCATAACATCCGAGATGTGACGGATATTTTACCACACTTCGAACCGTCGTCCGAATCCGCCACGTCGGCAGCGCAGTTCCTTGATCGCGTTACGAAGCTTGCTGAGGCATATCAGTGGAACGATAGAGTTTTGGTGTTCGCCGTGCAAGCCTAACCAAAGGAGCCTGCTAAAATTTGGAGCGATGGTTCTACGCGGGTTTCTGGAAGCCAGCTTGAGCGGGCCGAATCATTGAGCCGGGATTTCCCTAGCCATGGAAGCGAGGCCAATGTTCACATAAAAATGATTAATGGCACCAGGGAGCCGAGCGAGACAACACAAAGTTACTTCTATACTATACTAGCATAAGGAAGACGAGGTAACTTGAGCGATCACGCTATACTCCGGTATATAAGGAACGAGCAACGGCATCCATTTTTGCAAAATGCATCCACAAGCTTAATTTTCGACACCATCAACGATCTTTTAGCCGCGACAAAGAATTTCGAAACGAACTCCATTCGAATTTCGGAGCCACGAACGGAGTTGAGACGATACAGCGAGGTGTTATGTCATCACATGAGCGAGTGCAGCCGGCTTCGAGCAATTTGGAATCCTGTCGAATACGATGTTATAATTGTCTTGAAGTGGAGCATATTTTGCTGAACTGTCTAAAAACGCAATGAAAACAAAGATGCGAGAAGTGTCAACGAACATCACATACGACCAACCGATGTCCGGAAAATGAAACTGCGACCGCCGTTAGTAACATTCGTCACATAAATTCAACAGATAGAATCAATCCGCTTGTTAAGGAGGTTCTTCTCAACGGAAACAAAATTAAGTCCTTCGTCGGCCCCGGCAGCGAAAGAATACTCACTCTATGAACGATCGCAATGTCAATGGGAGGCGTGAAGCAGTTTTCAACGATCATCCTACGAGAATTCGGAGGAGCTTCAGTAACGTGCAACCATATACTCGAGGCCAAAATTCAGTTGTATGGTAAGAATCTAAATGCGGCGGATGACGACTTGATCTCGGAGCTTTTATTGGGGTCAGACCTAGTCTGCACATCGGGCAAACGACTGATCATTGAACCGGGAGCTTGTCGATTGGAAAACGCTCCAACTTTTCAGCCAACGCTATCCGTCAAAGAAAAGGACCAACTGTATCAGCTCATCAGTGAGCTTGGAGAATGCTTCCCTGAATCGCTTGCTCAGTTAGGTCAATGCAACTAAGTAACGATGACGATAAGTTTAACGACCATAAAACCTGTCCAACGCCAGCCATACCAGATAGCGATCGCAAAGCGTGAGCGCGTCCAAGAAAGAGTAAACCAACAGTTCGAAAACAATGTCATACGTCCATCATCATCAGAATATTCGTCACCAATTGTCCTCGTTCGAAACCAAAATGGTGAGAAGCGTTTCTCTGCTGATTTCCGTGAGCTTAATGCTATCACTGAAAAGCGTCCGTTTCTCATGCCAACGGCTAATCGCAGAAGAGTGCAGAAAATACACTGCATTTGTCACGCTTGCAGGCCAATACGAATTCAACTGGATGCCTTTCAGCCTGTGCAATGCACCGAGTTATTTTCATGCGATCATTACCAAGTTGGTACGACGAATGGGAAATCGACCAGTTAAGTAAGTAATTCTACCCAGCAAAACCATCGCTGAGGGTTTAATTTAACTCCATGAATTCCTGGTTATACTTCAACATGCCGATATGACGCTTCGGCCCTCTAAGTGTACGTTTTTGGCTAAAAAAAGTTGGGTAAACAGACCTACGCTCATGTCAGAAGGGTTTTGTACCCAACTTCTCAGAAATGCAGTCACCAGCAATGAATAACCTCAAGAAATATGTCAGAGATGTGCACGTTTATAAGAAAATCCGAGGTTTTTCTTTTTTCAATGGTCGCCATTTTGTTGCAAACCAACAAAAATCACTCAAATCATGAATTCTCAAAAATATTAATGTTATTGATCTAATTGGAAAATTTCAAGAACATCAAGTGAAAACTGCAGTGACTGATTGGCTGGAAAGTCCATAAAATACCAAAATCATGTGTTATTGTTGTTGTAATTGGAGATATCCGTGTATATCATTCGATTTTCATCAAACTTACAAAATTTAATGACACTCAGTAGGACTACGTAAATATCGAATTTCGTTCAGTTTAAGGGTACCCATGCGATTTTATTGGGGAAAATGTGAAATTCGAATATCATACTATTATTAAGAAAGTTGAGCGAATTCCGACTTCTAAGGCATTTGTTGTTGTAGTACTCATAAACACCTACCACCATAATTTTTTTCAGATTTTTCGGATCACAGGTGTCCAATCGCGAGGGGGGGGGGGGGGGGGTGGACACAAATTTTTCGTGTATTTCCCCTCCCTGCGCGTCCCTTGAAGCAAAAAGTATCAAATTAAGACCTGTTTTGAAAAGTTCTCATCAAGACCTCTCATTTGATATTCATATCGGCTATCTTTGATGAATTTTTTTTTTTCGGGGGCCACTCCCCTATATGGGGAGACCCCCCCTTAAATACCTTATAAACTTTTTTGGAATTGAACTTTGAAGAGAGCATCACTTTACACCTGCATACAAAATTTGATGTTTCTAGCTTAAGCAGTTTGCGAGAAAAAGTGCTGTGACACACGGACGGACGGACAGGCAGGTCGCGAAACTAGTAGGGTTTTGTAAAATTATTTTACAAAACCCTAAAAAGAAATATGTTAATTACAAGTGAATGTGAAACGAAATCGCCGTCCGCACATTTCATCTATGCTGTTCCCGTGATTACCCGTGTTCGTTTCGGGTTGCAAAAACGTTCAGTGCTCGCGTTCAAGTGGCCACAAAGTGTGTGGGTTGCGAGCCATTTTCAATTAGTCAGATTAGATTTTGTTTTGTTCAATTAGTCAGATTAGATTTTGTTTTTAAGCAAGGAGATCTTTTGACTACGTGATTTTAGTTTTCCTAACATCATTGGTTGTCGTTTTCTTTTTGGAACGGCTCTGGTCGGAATTTCACGCTTGACGCGATTAGGTGACCCTGGGGATAGGAAAAGTAAGTGCATGGCACCTCACGAACCGTCTGCGTGGGTTGGCCGGTCATCCTCATGGTTACTCCGTATGGCACCGGGGGGATTTGGTTTCAGATTTTCGGGTAACAAAAACCCTAAGAAAAGCCAGGTTTTTCGAACCAAAGAATTCGTTTTCGGTTGAACCGGTAGGGATTTCCCCATCCCTAACTACCGTGCATTTGCTCAGTTTTCTTATTGCGTCACCTGCAATCAAATTGATAATTTCGGATACTTTATCTCACTTCTAAAAACTGTCATAACATGAAAAGGATGCCGAATAACAAAATCGTCAAGAATAGCTTAACAATAGTCAGTGGCAAAATGGCGACTGTTATGAAAGAAACTCTGTATCTCTTGAATAAATTTGAATGACTTTAGGTTCAAATTTCGGATGAATACTTCAGCCCATCTATTAATGCTATCAAAAAACTTGTTTCGAACACTAGGAGTTTCACAGGGCCCTTCTGGTAGGAGCGCTCTCCTGCTTGCTCAACTTGCTTTCTACTAAGGATTTAAGTGATCTTTATGCCCGAAAAGCTATCGCCCAATCAGCTTGCTGCCTAACATCAGCAAGGTGTTTGAAGTGATACTCAACAGAGCATTAACCGCCCACATTGAGGAAAATGAGTTGATCCCGAATTGCCAATTTGGTTTTCGTGCCAGGCATTCGACCACACATGCAATAACGAAAGTAACCTCAGACATCTGTTGGAAACTAAATGATAGACAATGTGTTGGAGCATGTCTCATTGATATGGCGAAAGCCTTCGATACGGTGTGGTTAGATGGACTTATTTTTAAACTCCTTCAGGACAAGTTTCCCAGACACCTTGTCGCCATGATGTGCAATATGTTATACGGGAAATCGTTTGTTGTAACTGATGGAAATCTGACAACAAGGAGCGAATTCAAGGTCTTGAATGGTCTACAGCAGGGAACAGTTACTGCGCCTCTACTTTTCTCAATCTTCATTCGCAAGCTATTGAACGGCTTTGCTTTTAACGTTTCGCCAACGCGATCACTGGTAGCATTCGCTGATGATCTGATCATCTATCCGGCAGACCGAAAAGCTACAATAGTTCAGAGCGATCTCCAGAAAATGATGTACAGCTGTATACTGACAATTGGCGAATGAAAATCAAATGCGCAGATGTGTGAAACAATCTTGTTTCGGGCAACGCTGCAGGGGGTCAGTCGAAGCCTGAAACGTAATTGGAAAGATTTCCACATCATGGCTGGTGAGGGTAGTCTAGAACGGGTTCCACATAAATCCTGTGTTGGATACCTCAGTGTTTATCTCGATCAGTATCTGTACTATACTGAACATGTGAAAATCATGCTCAGTAAGGCACTTAAAGTAGTCATGGCCCTTCGAAAACTCTTTCATTCCAAATACATTGATCAAAAGGTCAAAATTATCTGTTACGAGACACTGGTTAGAACAGTTTTGACATATGGATGTCAGATCTGGTACAACCAGAGCGCTAGTATTATGGAAAAATTAACAGTTTTCGTAAGGAAATGTCTTCATGCATGTTCTGGTTTGTACAGAAAGCCTGAGACGGATTGGAAACATTATATATCGAATAGAAGAATTTATCAAACTGCTGAAGTGACGAGGGTCGATATCTTCATATTGAAACTTCTTCGGAATCATATCGCAAGATCTGTGACTGTGAGTGAAAACCCTTGGATTTCACAGCCGTTCCACCCTACAGACGGGTATATAGCGACTTGCCTCACTACTGGCTTCATTCCCCCAGAAGCATTCGTGTATTTGGACAATCGATATGTTTTGATTCTGACGGCGTCCCAGTCATATATCACATATATCGACGGGCCACCGAGGTGGCACCGGGATATTGGTACGAAGACCCTATCGTTTCCAAAATATTGAAAAAGTCGAATTCAAAAGCTTTGAATCTCTTGAAGTGTCCGTTATCAAAATCTCACTGCCAGGTGGGGATAACCTCATCGTTATCTCTGCCTATGCAACTGGTGGAACTGTTCTCAAGCTCAAGGAGGAACTCAATTCCTTGTTTGAAATACTCGAATTGAACAGGCTGCATAACTATTATATTCTTGCTGGTGACCTGAACGCCAAGCATACATCATGGCTGAACGCCACCAATAATCCAAGAGGTGTATTCCTGAAATCATGGATAACAGAGAACCAAATTGAATTTAGGTGCAATCTTTATGGGTCGGAGTTCCCAACATACCCTAGGACAAATTCATATTTGGACCTTTGCATTGCTGACGCAAGACTCGAATTCAACTTTAATAGTCCTCAACGGAAACTGCAGGTGCTTCCTTATGATAGCGACCATAACGCAATCGTAATGGAAATCAATCATCACAGGGATGATTTCTTCCGCATTCCAGTTCAACACAAAAATCATCGGTTGAATTTCAAAAAAACAGACTGGGGAAAGTTTCAAAAGAAGTTTAATCGGGAGTACCAGAAGCAATGTCCCCTTTCTGATAGTGGCAACTCTTGCTCAATGGTTCCTAATGACAGGAATCTAACTAACGATGAAATATATGTCTATTTGTCGAACTTAGAGAAGCTGACGTTGGAAACGATTGAGAAAGTAGTTCCCAAGATTAAACTTCGAAACAATATGGAAGGATATGAAACACCAACCATCGCAAGGTTGAAAAGATTGAAAAGCCTTCTTCTCACATGCGTCAACAATATTTATCGACGATTTTTGGATTACAACCATCCCTCGTTGGCTTTGTTGAAATTACATCTGAAGAATGTCCGGAACTTAATCCGGTCATACTTCAGGAGTGAGGTCAGCAATCAATGGGCGGAAAAATTGAGGGGTATTAGCCCACAGGACCCAGATGGCGTGTTTGCGAAAGTGAATAGCATATTCCGCAAGAAGTCTCCAGTGAAGGTATCGAATCTTGAAGTCACTAGTGATGAGATAAATCTTCTCGATAGGGCTGGTATCGAAATTGATAGTACGACTCCGGATAGAAATGGAAACAGGATTATTTGTGAAGGATTGGATAAACTTGCCCTGATTGGAACACATTTTGAATTGGTTCATCTACCAAACCCTGAGAGAGGGAACGAAATTTTTTCAGAGGTCGTTGAAGCAAAAGTTTCCGACTTCAAATCAAGCCTGAACGGCCAATCAATTCTTCATTTCAATGAAACATTAACATCTGACCTCATACCGAGCTTGAATCTTATTGATTATTTTGTCAGCTATGAAGACTTGTGTTTCATATTTCGCAAGATAAACAACAAGAAATCATGTGGTACTGATGGTATTCCAAATGTAGTTCTCCGACATTTGCCGGAGGTTGCTATTAGGAATTATTGCATATTGTTCAACAACATGTTGAGCAATTCATATTTCCCAAATGAGTGGAAAAAGGCTCTTGAAGAAAGGAAAAGAATCTTCATGCCCCAAAAGCTATCGCCCAATTAGCTTGCTGCCTAACATCAGCAAGGTGTTTGAAGTGATACTCAACAGAGCATTAAACGCCCACATTGAGGAAAATGAGTTGATCCCGAATTGCCAATTTGGTTTTCGTGCCAGGCATTCGACCACACATGCAATAACGAAAGTAACCTCAGACATCTGTTGGAAACTTAATGATAGACAATGTGTTGGAGCATGTCTCATTGATATGGAGAAAGCCTTTGATACGGTATGGTTAGATGGACTTATTTTTAAACTCCTTCAGGACAAGTTTCCCAGACACCTTGTCGCCATGATGTGCAATATGTTATACGGGAAATCGTTTGTTGTAACTGATGGAAATCTGACAACAAGGAGCGAATTCAAGGTCTTGAATGGTCTACAGCAGGGAACAGTTACTGCGCCTCTACTTTTCTCAATCTTCATTCGCAAGCTATTGAACGGCTTTGCTTTTAACGTTTCGCCAACGCGATCACTGGTAGCATTTGCTGATGATCTGATCATCTATCCGGCAGACCGAAAAGCTACAATAGTTCAGAGCGATCTCCAGAAAATGATGTACAGCTGTATACTGACAATTGGCGAATGAAAATCAATGCGCAAAAGTGTGAAACAATCTTGTTTCGGACAACGCTGCAGGGGGTCAGTCAAGACCTGAAACGTAATTGGAAAGATTTCCACATCATGGCTGGTGAGGGTAGTCTTGAACGGGTTCCACATAAATCCTGTGTTCGATACCTCGGTGTTTATCTCGATTAGTATCTGTGCTATACTGAACATATGAAAATCATGCTCAGTAAGGCACTAAAAGTAGTTATGGCCCTTCGAAAACTCTTTCATTCCAGGTACATTGATCAAAAGGTCAAAATTATCTGTTACAAGACACTGGTTAGACCAGTTTTGACATATGGATGTCAGATCTGGTACAACCAGAGCGCTAGTACTATGGAAAAATTAAGAGTTTTCGAAAGGAAATGTCTTCGTGCATGTACTGGTTTGTACAGAAAGCCTGAGACGGATTGGAAACATTATACGAGTATATCGAATAGAAAAATTTATCAAACTGCTGAGGTGACGAGGGTTGATATCTTCATATTGAAACTTCTTCGGAATCATATCGCAAGATCTGTGACTGTGAGTGAAAACCCTTGGATTTCACAGCTGTTCCACCCTACAGACGGGTATATAGCGACTTGCCTCGCTACTGGCTTCATTCCTCCAGAAGCATTCGTGTATTTGGACATGAATCGATATGTTTTTGATTCTGACGGCGTCCCAGTCATATATCACATATATCGACGGGCCACCGATAAGAAGATAAAATATCCTCCGAACTTGAGTTCACGAGACCAACAATTCCAATGGAGATACTCATTTGCTAGATTCGTTGAAGCTGATCGAGTTGAGACGGGGCAATCTAGGTATTGGTGGCTGAATGACAATGTCTAAATTATTCGTGTTTATTTTTAGTTTTGGTGTTTTTCGTTATTTAGTTTTTGAGTTTCAGCTCATTATTGCTACATTTAGTGTTGTTGTTTATTTTTGTTAAAAATTAGGTATAGGTTAGGTATATGTAATGTTTACTATATTCCGTTAGAGATAAGATTAAACACTTAGGTTAGGAACATTGTTTTTGATTTTTTAACCGACTTCCAAAAGAAAGAAGGTTATCAATTCATTGCGTATATTTTTTTTTTTGCTTTTTTTTTGTATGTTCACGCATAACTTTTAAACGGAGATAGATAGAAGAGTCCTGTTTTTGGCAAATGATACGTCTTTCTTCCAGTTAGGTCCCGTTTAAAGGATCAGAAATTCAAGTAACGGTAAAGGACTTTTACCGTTAAATCTAAAAAAATTCCGACTGTAAGGATTTTGATTGTAGAGGTTTCAAATGAAATTCAACATATTTATCTAAAATGTATCGGAACAGAATTGAAATCCTTCTAAGGGCTCTGTAGATATTAACAGTTAAATATGATACATTGATGTGGAGAAATTAAATTTAAATGATATTTCGTACGAAAAGTGCCAATTAGTTGGCACTCTGCAAGGATTTGTTGGAGATAGCGACTCCTTTGGTGACGGATGATAAAAATGATCAGTATCCTTAATTTCTAAGCATAAACGGTACATTTTAGTCCATAATTTCTACCGGAAATAACCAATAAATTAATTGTAGGTGCGGCAAAAATACAACAGTTAAAGGGAAATCTTCCGCATTCATTCTTTGCTTACCAATGAGCTTGGTATAGGATCTTGCTTACATCCTTAGACGTAAACGTTACATATAGGATTATAAAATTTCCCGAAGAAATAATAAGGAGTGAGTGGTTGCAAATTATATAGTAGAATTGTTACCTTCCAGTTAAAATTATATCTACATTACAACATATGCCCAGAAATCTAAAATTAGTGATTTCCATACTAAGAACCGGCGCTAATCGCAACCTAAGAAGGGATACATTTCCTGCTATAATTGATCATAACTGTACAGATGAAGATGAAAATGCATAGCCGAGTTTTCATTGAACTATATGGTATCATTTTCTTGAAACTTTCATGAAAATTAGGTGCCATATTTAACTGAAAACGATGGCGATGAGTATCCAATTAACGTAAACGAGTGATACGGTTAAGAAGGATCTTTTTATGTTAATTTCTTGAGATTGATTGCGGAGAAAACTTATGTTTACATAGATAAATACATATGTCTACACACACACACATATGTATATATATATATATATATCTATATATATATATATATATATATATATATATATATATATATATATATATATATGAGCGCATGGATGTATATGTAAAGATATATGTATATAATATATATATATATATATATATATATATATATATATATATATATATATATATATATATATATACACATATGCGTATATATATATATATATATATATATATATATATATATATATATATATATATATATATGTATATATATATATATATATATATATATATATATATGTGCGTATGGATATATATATATATATATATATATATATATATATATATATATATATATTTATATATTTATATATATATATATATACATATATATATATATATAAATATATATATATATATATATATATATATATATATATATATATATATATATATATATATATATATATATGCATTATATATATATATATATGTATATATATATAATACATATCCTCCAATATATATATATGTATTATATCCATATATATATATATATATATATATATATATATATATATATATATATATATATATATATATATATATATATATGTATGGCTATGTGTGTGTATGTGTGTGCTTTTGCTTCGATTTTCTCCAAATTTTCAGCAATATTTCTGTTCTGGCCAAAGTATAGCTCCAGTTTGTACCAAAACTAGTACAAAGATTTATTCAATTGTGTGATAAAGCTCACAATAAAAAATCCAAACTTGAACAATTTGAAACGAAATGGCGGTCGCTCAAAGGTCGAAAAAAGTTGAACGATAAAAAAGCACTTCAGAGTCAGGTCAAAATATAAAAATGGCGGGCTATGCAAAGTTCAAAATTCGAAAATTTCTCAAAGCTTCAATTCATATTGGACTTTGATTAGATCATGGATTAAATGTACCAGAGTTAAATTCAATTCCTGTGAAAGCTACAGATTTTAGCCGTAGTGGTTTTTGCATTGCAGTTAAAAATTATATTTTAATATACGAGAACATGATACAATGTATTCAAGAAACTGAGTTTTGAATGGTTTGAAATGAAAAAATTTGCCACTGAAAAGGGAGAAATAAAAAACTTTTAGAAAAAAAAGAAAACCGACTTCGGAATGCCCTAAAAAGGATGAAATAAATTTTTTGGAAGCTGTGCCAAATCAATTTCCCCATTTGTACAAAAATCTTCCAATATCTGCACCATCACAAAAGAATGGGGGAAAATGTGATATGGCACCGCTTCCAAAAAATTTATTTCATCCTTTTTAGGGCATTCCGAAGTCGGTTTTCTTTTTTTTTCTAAAAGTTTTTTATTTCTCCCTTTTCAGTGGCAAATTTTTTCATTTCAAACCATTCAAAACTCAGTTTCTTGAATACATTGTATCATGTTCTCGTATATTAAAATATAATTTTTAACTGCAATGCAAAAACCACTACGGTTTTCTTTTTTTCTAAAAGTTTTTTTTAAGTATAAGTTAAAGTTTTTGATTGTATTTTATTAGAAATAAGTTACAACATATTAGGTGTAGGATCAAAGTTTCACTGTTGTGTTTTGATTATAAATAATTTTAGCATAGTGTTGGTTGGTTTTTTCTCCTTTTTCCAATTAAATTTTAAAAATATGTAATAACCTTAATTAATTGAATTTGCTATAGTTTTTTTTTGATGAAATGTGTGAATGATAACGTATAAATTTAGAGAGGCATTTGGGCCATTAAGTTCTTTTATTGTTTTTGTTTGGAATTTGCGTTATATTCTTTTAAAATTTATAACGATTAGTATTAAATAAAGCGCTTTTGACTTTGACTTTGAAGGATTTAAGTGCACATTTTAGAGAGAGCGAAAATTGCTACAGCTAGCTACAGAAATTTAAAGCTCTCGAAACACTAAGAGGTTAGTTATGTTGATTTCGATTGATAATAATTTGAATCATATATGAATTGAAACAATTCCCTTAAAACAGTTTAACATAATTTTAAGCTTTATGAAACTTTATCAACTTTATACTGTCACCTCCTTTATGTGCACGTAATTGTGTTGGGTGGCCCGGCACAGGCAGAGTTCCGCCGCTTAGAACCCCAATACGAGTGTGCCCTAGTCGGCATCAGTATGGCACCTCGGGAATGAAAAGCTTCTGCCATTGTTAATTCTGCAACTGTGGTGCGTACTAGGGCAGAAGAACCCAATCGCTTCCTTCGTAAAAGCGTTATTCAGAAATTAAGGTAGCCAACCAGAACATTAATTTTGGATGCTTTGCGCTTGGTAATTTCGCGTGGTTAGTCTAACTCCCACGCTTTTAACCTACAGATGATATATGTGTACTCTTGAAAAACGCAATTTTTTAATATTCACGTTAACAAAAGTCTCAAATTAAGCTTTCCAATAATTTCATAACCTTGCTAAATGCCAGCGTCATTTTACTATCGTACAAGTACAGCATTTGAAATTTATAACCATTGAAATTTCATTTCATATTCTACACTTTTCTCTCATTTCTGTTATCTCATCACTGCCTGGAGGTGATACCACTTTAGTGCAGCCAAAATAAAGCTCTTACAAATCAGGCTATCAAAAAATAACTAAATTGAATTTTATCTTCGTTCATGCCAAAGCATTCAACTTCACTCCACCGTAACACCGTCGTTAAATTTAAATGTTGCAGATGAAGTAATCGAATTGAAGGACATAATTCACGTGCAGATGTAACGAATGACGTCCTTTCAGCCAGTAGATAGAATCTCTTGAATAACCACCTCAGGACAAAGAATTTACGTTTCTTTTATCTCGCATCTGTGCAGACGCAAGTCCCTGACATCGTCGTCAGAGTGGGCGAAGAAGGATTAAATTTAATTGGACGGTGATTTATTTATGTCCTGTTTATATGATAGCATGCTACGACCAGATTACGACAAAACTCTTGTTGGAGGGGGACCGAATGCAATTTGGGCACGGACGGTTACCATGACCTTGTAATGCAAATTGAAGCAGGCAATCCGGATCAATTCAATTAAACTTTAATGAAATTCTCACAGAAAGTCGAAAATTTATACGTTTGGCGCTTGGTCAAGGGTTGCTGCGGCTGTCCGAGGTCGAAATCGTTCTTCGATTTGACAGTGGAATAAACGGGAAAAGAAATACATACGTAGGTTTCGGTATATGGATGGAGTGGTAATTAAATAGCCATTTTCGGATTGTTTCAATTGAAACACGCCAAGCAAAGTTTCGAAGGTGAAGGTCGTAAAGTAAATTGTTTTCCCACACACTAAACTTTTATTTGACCCATTCAAACTCGAACACAAAAACAAATTGGCCATCACTTCCTTCCAGTTTTTTAGCCTGCAGGAAGCAAATACTCAAAAACAAAAAACACAATCAACAATCATGTTAAACTAACCAAAAAAGCTTTTAGACACGAAAGCAACAAAACAAACAAAGCACGAAAAAATCGTTGACATATGATACGTGCAATGAAATAGAATTTCACATGACGACAAAATGCCATGTAAGAGTTGTTTCCCTCGTCACGACATTCATAATTGAAAGGACGAAATTTATTCCACATACTCGGAGTATCTCGACATACATCTTGAATTCCAAATTTTTCACAGCAGCAACGGAACGGAAGGAAGGATGGAGTGAAAGTTGGCAGGTCGGTTACAAGTTAAATAGTAAAAGGACAACGTCACAGGATGGCAAAATGCTGAATTTATTCATGAATACGTATGACGGTACTTGTTCATGTCGAGAACCACATTAGGAGTGAAGTATCATAACGGTGACGAAATGAACATACAAAACTAGATTGGATTCGACTGTAAGAGTTTCTTTTAGATAGCTGCTAAAAGAGCTGAGTTGAAGTAGGCGAAAAGTGTTTGAAAAATGGCTTTTTTAAGGAGAAGTAAATGATTGTGAGAGAATTTTATGTCACTGCCACCTCTAACCGCGAAGTGCTAATAGAGATTCTAAAGTGACAAATGGAAAGACATTACAGTTTAGATCGCTCGTATTAGAATTGGGAAAATCTCGATAAGAAAACGTGATGAGCATCGATGAAGATATTGTTATTGTTGCTGTAATTTTTGACGGGGCAAGGCCAGGAGACGTCTAACACTCAGCCAAACCTACCCAGATCGATGAAGATGCTTAAGAATATTTAGTCTTGTATTTCCGGGAGAATGTACGTTTTCATTTCTAATTTGGTAGTATAGTGAATTAATTCCAGTTTTGACGATCCTGAAGACCAACTGCATACACAGGAAAACAAAACTCCAAGTATACAAATCTGTGATAAGATCTTGTGTTATGCTATGGGTGTGAAACATGGACCGTAACCCAAGTATTCGCAAATATATTCAACGCCTTTGAGCGACGGGTCCTGAGGCGAATAATCGGAGCAAAGCTAGACGGAGACCAATGGCGAATTCGATACAACCATGAACTGTATGAAATTTTTGACGAGCCTGAGGTCTCAACGATTGTAAGACTGCGGAAGCTGCAATGGGCTGGCCATATGAATCTAATGGATGAACAACGGATACCTAAAAAGGTATAAATTGAGAGAGCTGAATGCCAGAGACTAGTGGAAAAATGGAGGAAGCGCTCAATTGGTCGACGAAGACAGTTCATCGCTGCTCAGATCTCGAGATCGGGCGACGCGATCAATTGACCGAGACAGTTGGAGGCGATATTTACAGGAAGCGAAGGCCCAAGAGGGGTTTTAGCGCTACGGAAAAGAAGAAGAATGTGGTGTCACTTAAAATTACGAGGTGTGACAATTGAGTTATGAGACTGATTTTATTGCCGCGTTTGTGGTAAGCCTGCGACCTTAAAATTCCCTTCCCCTTCCCCGGAATCCGTCCTCTCTCTATTGATATATTTACCATCGCTCTAACTTGTTTAGTTCGCCTGCTGTGTCGGTTTGAGTAGACGTGTGTTGGTGGTGCTCGTCACGAAAATGGAGAAACGAAATCGAGAGCAACGAGTCGCGATAAAATTTAGCGCCAGATTGGGCGAAACAGCTTCAGAAACGTACGCAAAAATTGTAAAAGTGCATGGTGATAGTGCTCTTAGCCGTGCCCAGGTATTTCGATGGCATAAAGAGTTTAAGGAGGGGCGTGAAAGCGTGGAGCGGGAGACCAGTCGAGGTGCGGACTGACGCGAATGCGCCTCCTAATCCATGAAGATCGGTGTTTAACAGCTCGAATGTTGGCCTCGGAACTGGGTATGAGCCGTGAAACAGTCAGCCAAATTTTAACCGACGATTTCGGGATGAAAAAGTTCTGCGCGAAGATGGTTCCAAAGAACCTTTCTAAGGAGCAAAAGCAGTTTCAAATGACCGTCGCAGAAGACTGTTTGGAACAAGTGGAAAACGATCCGATATTACAGGTGATGAGAGCTGGTTTTTGTTCCCTAGAATAAAACCGGTGATCAAAGGAACCCATTTCGAGTCGATTACGGACATCTAAGCGGCCGTGACGAGGGTACTCGCGGACATCCCAGCCGAAGCATTCCAGAAATGTTATGAAGCATGGAAAACGCTCTGGAATCGTTGAACAGCTGCCCAAGGAAACTATTTCGAAGGGGATGGCACAGTTGTAGAATAATTTTTAAATATACGGTTTTCATGGAATCAGTCTCATTACTTGATTGTCACACCTCGTATAGTGAAAGTAATGGAAGCTAACATAAAGGTCTCAAAAACTGTATAAGAATACAGCTTTAGATAGGAGTTTTTGACAACGAGCCAATATCATTTTCAGAAATTACATCCGGTAACTTATTTATTTGTTAGATTGGGCACGACCAAATTTTTTGCCTGGCGGCGTTACTCAAAGTCGCTAGCTTAAAGCTAATAACCTTAAAATTCCCCGCATCAAATAAAAGCTAAAATTCTGCCCCAGCATCAGTTACTAACCTACACCTATCTTGACTCGCAGTAAGCAACTTCGCAATGTACTCGTATATCACCCTGTCCAAGTACGAAAATTATAGATTCTACACGCTCGATCGGAATATTTTACACAGAGTTATTAAATACAAGAAGGGCATTCGGAGCACCGGCGTATATGTAATTCATTGTTGAGGTCGTGAAGTGCGCACTAATCTTCAAGGTAGATGGCAAGGTCGGTACTCCTCAGCGGTGTGATTGCGGCATTCACGGGTGTATCCCTTACTTCTCGGTTTGTCTCAGATATTCACTTATCTGTTTGAAAAGGCGGTTTTCTAGAATTTCAAGCAAACGTGTAGATATAGATTGTGCGAGAAAGGGTGTTAAGCATGTCAACCCCCAACGGACTAAGCTTGCTCCTTGGAAGGAAGAATTGGAATAGGCACACACACCTGCGGATGGTACATGGACCTACATCCTGGAAGTCAATTATTTTGTTTGTTTGATTTTCGCAGGCCGATTCTCTTTTAAAGGTTTTCTAAACCAATTTTACAACCTTACCAAAATCGCGACCTGTCTGTCTATCTTTCCGTCCGTGTGCTACAGCACTTTTTCCCACAAACCATATAAGGTAGAAACAGAAAATATTGTTTGTAGTTGTAAAATGGTGCTCTGTGCAAAGTTCAATTACAAAAAGTTTTTAAGGTATTTAAGGGGGGGTCTCCTCGTATAGGGGAGTAGTCCCCGAAAAAAATTTCATCAAGGGTAGCCGATATGGGTATCAAATGAAAGATTTTGATTATAACTTTTCAATACTGGATATTTTTGCTTCGAGGGCGCACAGGGAGAGGAAATATTCGAAAAACGTGTGTCCCCCTTGCGATTGGACACCTGTGATCTGAAAAATCTGAAAAAATCGTAGAGGCAGATATTTATGATTACAACAACAACAAATACCTTAGAAGCCAAAATTCGCTCAACTTTGTTAATAATAGTGTTACACGTCCACACAATCCTGCGAATTACTGTCGCAACTGTTAATAATATCATGATCAACATTGATTGAAAACACGCAACCAAGAAAAGTAAGCAAATGACGTCAAAAGCGTGTACTCGAAAGCACAAGAATGGAACAAGTAGATCCATGATCAATATCTGAAAGTAAACAAGTATCGTCAGTGGGTGCATTCAGAATTTCGCGAATATCCTAAGTAGTTCTCGTCAGAACCTTCGCCAAATTTACGAGAAATGGATTGAATGACTAGATACCCTATATAAAGCCGATTTGAATGGATGAGGGAGATAGAAAAACTGCGAAAAACATAAATTGATAGTACAAGTGAAAAGTGAATTAAAGTGCAGTTTGTAAGTGTGAGTGAAATTAATTATTGTGCATTGTCAGTAAATAAACTCTTTTAACTAAATTTAAAAGACAGTGCGTTTTCACTTTATGAACTTTTGACGAATGAACTATTTGACGATTCACCTGTTTCCTCTTGCTTAAAGTTAAGTAAATTGCAATTGGCGGATCATGCAGAAAAAACGGAAGAAAACTGGCTACCCAAAGGAACATTGCCGGGTAGAGCATAAGGTAGCCGTCTAGCAGGAAGACCGAGGACTCGATGGGAAGACACGATAGAAGCTGACAGCAGACCCTTGTTGGGAGTGAACAACTAGCGCACAAGGTCGCGGTTCTGTGATGATTGGAGGAGATTAATTCTGGAGGCCAAGACCCGGCTTGGACAGTCGCGCTATTGACGATGATATAAGGAAAGGGTTCAAAGACGTAAACAATTTATCCATCCAGTGTTAAGAAGACTTTCAAAAGTGCCATGGAGACAAATTGTTAAAAGATATAAGTCCAAGGCTACTTTTACCTCCAAAACTAATTGTGACAAGGTGAGGGACATGTTTGCCTGCTGTATTTTGTTACGCTAAAAAGGTGCAATCTATCGGAAATACAATTAATTATTTGATGAAGATGAAAGTCTGGCCATTGGAGAAGCTTAAAAAATTGCTAAAATTATAAACGAAAACAAATTGCCTTTTTAATTCCTAATTTAAACAAATTAGGTAGACAGAACTACGCTCATGTCAGAAGGGTTTTATACTCAACTTACAAAACGTCAAAGAGAACCGCTCGTTTAAAAGAAAATCCATAGTTACTCCATTTTCAACTAACAAAAATCACTCAAATCATGAAATCTCAAAAGCATTTATATCATCGATCTTATCTGAAAATTTTAAGGAGAACAAATCAAAACTGCAGTGTCTGGTTCGATGGAAAGTCCATAAAATAACAAAATAGTGTGTTATATTTCTTGTAATTGGAGGAATTTCAAATGGATATAACTTCCGTAAATATGATAAGAATTTCATCAAACGTACAGAGAATCAGTACCTTGTGTAAGGTTTTGAAAAGCTCTCATAAAGACCTTTCATTTGATACTCGTATCGGCTACGTTTAATGATTTTTTTTTCAGGGGCCACTCCCCTATACTGTAATCATCGATGCGTGGCGTCTGCATTTTTTTACAAAGCCCTTCTGTTAGGAGCTCTCTCCTGCCTCCTTGATTTGTTTCACCTATGAGTATTAATTGTAGGCACTCATTTTCAGTCATTCATTAAATTGAATCAAGTCTTAAAAGCATGCACTTTAAACGTTGAAGTTGGAGAAAAATAACTCAAAATTATAGAACCTTCGCATTTAAAACAACCACTATTTTGTTTTACGATTACTGATTCCACTAGCTAAACCAATTCTTAATGAAACCTATCATTCCTGAAACTTTCATGCAAATCCTAGCAAACCTGCAGTGTTTTTTTCAAAGTCAAAGTCAAAAGCGCTTTATTTAATACTCATCGTTATAAATTTTAAAAGAATATAAAGCAAATTCCAAATAATAACAATCAAAAAACTTAATGGCCCAAATGGCTCTCTAAATTTGTACGTTATCATAAACTCATTTCATCAAAAAAAAAAAAAACTATAGCAAATGCAATTAATTACGATTATTACATATTTTTACAATTCAATTGGAAAAAGGAGAAAAAACCAACCAACACTATCCAAAAATTATTTATAATTAATACACAACAGTGAAACTTTGATCCTACACCTAATATGTTGTAACTTATTTCTAATAAAATACAATCAAAAAAACTTTATCTTATACTAAAAATACTATAACAATGTTCCTAACCTAAGTGTTTAATCTTATCTCTAACGGAATATAGTAAACACTGCATATACCTAACCTATACCTGATTTTAACAAAAATATATAACAATACTAATTGTAGCAATAATGAGCTGAAACTCAAAAACTAAATAACGAAAAACACCAAAACTGAAAACAAACACGAAAAATTTAGACATTGTCATTCAGCCACCAATACCTGGATTGCGCCGTCTCAACTCGATCAGCTTCAACGAATCTAGCAAATGAGTACCTCCATTGAAATCGTTGGTCTCGTGAACTCAAATTAGGAGGATATTTTATCTTCTTATCGGTGGCCCGTCGATATATGTGATATATGACTGGGACGCCGTCAGAATCAAAAACATATCTATTCATGTCCAAATACACGAATGCTTCTGGAGGAATGAAGCCAGTAGCGAGGCAAGTCGCTATATACCCGTCTGTAGGGTGGAACGGCTGTGAAATCCAAGGGTTTTCACTCACAGTCACAGATCTTGCGATGTGATTCCGAAGAAGCTTCAATATGAAGATATCGACTCTAGTCACTTCAGCAGTTTGATAAATTCTTCTATTCGATATATAATGTTTCCAATCCGTCTCAGGCTTTCTGTACAAACCAGTACATGCACGAAGACATTTCCTTTCGAAAACTCTTAATTTTTCCATAGTACTAGCACTCTGGTTGTACCAGATCTGACATCCATAGGTCAAAACTGGTCTAACCAGTGTCTTGTAACAGATGATTTTGACCTTTTGATCAATGTATCTGGAATGAAAGAGTTTTCGAAGGGCCATGACTACTTTAAGTGCCTTACTGAGCATGATTTTCACATGTTCAGTATAGCACAGATACTGATCGAGATAAACACCGAGGTATCGAACACAGGATTTATGTGGAATTCGTTCTGAACTACCCTCGCCAGCCATGATGTGGAAATCTTTCCAATTACGTTTCAGGTCTTGACTGACCCCCTGCAGCGTTGTCCGAAACAAGATTGTTTCACACTTCTGCGCATTGATTTTCATTCGCCAATTGTCAGTGTACAGCTGTACATCATTGAACATTTTTTGGAGATTGCTCTGAACTATTGAAGCTTTTCGGTCAGCCGTGTAGATGATCAGATCATCAGCAAACGCTACCAATGATCGCTTTGGCGAGACGTTAAAATCAAAGCCGTTCAATAGCTTGCGAATAAAGATTGAGAAGAGCAGAGGCGCAGTAACTGTTCCCTGCTGTAGACCATTCAAGACCTTGAACTCGCTCCTTGTTGTCAGATTTCCATCGGTTACAACAAACGATTTCCCGTATAACATATTACACATCATGGCGACAAGGTGTCTGGGGAACTTGTCCTGAAGAAGTTTAAAAATAAGTCCATCTAACCATACCGTATCAAAGACTTTCTCCATATCAATGAGACATGCTCCAACACATTGTCTATCATTTAGTTTCCAACAGATGTCTGAGGTTACTTTCGTTATTGCATGTGTGGTCGAATGCCTGGCACGAAAACCAAATTGGCAATTCGGCATCAACTCATTTTCCTCAATGTGGGCGTTTAATGCTCTGTTGAGTATCACTTCAAACACCTTGCTGATGTTAGGCAGCAAGCTGATTGGGCGATAGCTTTTCGGGCATGAAGATTCTTTTCCTTTCCTACCTTAGCCTTTTTCCACTCATTTGGGAAATATGAATTGCTCAACATGTTGTTGAACAATATGCAATAGTTCCTAATAGCAACCTCAGGCAAATGTCGGAGAACTACATTTGGAATACCATCATTACCACATGATTTCTTGTTGTTTATCTTGCGAAATATGAAACACAAGTCTTCATAGCTGAAAAAATAATCAATTAGATTCAAGCTCGGTATGAGGTCAGATGTTAATGTTTCATTGAAATGAAGAATTGATTGGCCGTTCAGGCTTGATTTGAAGTCGGAAACTTTTGCTTCAACGACCTCTGAAAAAATTTCGTTCCCTCTCTCAGGGTTTGGTAGATGAACCAATTCAAAATGTGTTCCAATCAGGGCAAGTTTATCCAATCCTTCACAAATAATCCTGTTTCCATTTCTATCCGGAGTCGTACTATCAATTTCGATACCAGCCCTATCGAGAAGATTTATCTCATCACTAGTGACTTCAAGATTCGATACCTTCACTCGAGACTTCTTGCGGAATATGCTATTTACTTTCGCGAACACGCCGTCTGGGTCCTGTGGGCTAATACCTTTCAATTTTTCCGCCCATTGATTGCTGACCTCACTCCTGAAGTATGACCGGATTAAGTTCCGGACATTCTTCAGATGTAATTTCAACAAAGACAACGAGGGATGGTTGTAGTCCAAAAATCGTCGATAAATATTGTTGACGCGTGTGAGAAGGAGGCTTTTCAATCTTTTCAACCTTGCGATGGTTGGTGTTTCATATCCTTCCATATTGTTTCGATGTTTAATCTTGGGAACTACTTTCTCAATCGTTTCCAACGTCAGCTTCTCTAACTTCGACAAATAGACATCTATTTCATCGTTAGTTAGATTTCTGTCATTAGGAACCATTGAGCAAGAGTTGCCGCCATCAGAAGGGGGACATTGCTTCTGGTACTCCCGATTAAACTTCTTTTGAAACTTTCCCCAGTCTGTTTTTTTGAAATTCAACCGATGATTTTCATGTTGAACTGGAATGAGGAAGAAATCATCCCTGTGATGATTGATTTCCATTACGATTGCGTTATGGTCGCTATCGTAAGGAAGCACCTGCAGTTTCCGTTGAGGACTATTAAAGTTGAATTCGAGTCTTGCGTCAGCAATGCAAAGGTCCAAATATGAATTTGTCCAAGGTATGTTGGGAACTCCGACCCATAAAGATCGCACCTGTATTCAATTTGGTTCTCTGTTATCCACGATTTCAGGAATACACCTCTTGGATTATTGGTGGCGTTCAGCCATGATGTATGCTTGGCGTTCAGGTCACCAGCAAGAATATAATAGTTATGCAGCCTGTTCAATTCGAGTATTTCGAACAAGGAATTGAGTTCCTCCTTGAGCTTGAGAACAGTTCCACCAGTTGCATAGGCAGAGATAACGAAGAGGTTATCCCCACCTGGCAGTGAGATTTTGATAACGGACACTTCAAGAGATTCAAAGCTTTTGAATTCGACTTTTTCAATATTTTGGAAACAATAGGGTCTTCGTACCAATATCCCGGTGCCACCTCCCCCATCACCTATTACCCTATCGTTTCTTACGAATTCAAAATCCTTGAATGTCAGGAAGTGCCATGAACTGAGGTGGGTTTCGGTTAGAAGCAGGATGTCAGGCTTTTGTCTGGCAATGAATTCAAGGAGATAACCACGCCGATGTAAAGTAACAATGGAGTTGACGTTGATCGAGATGAGACGAATCCTATCCGTGGGAATGTGGCTGGATGACAACTTATTTTGAGGCATTTGAAAGTCCTAAACGCTGAAAAACAATGTTAATTTTCGAATCTTGTTTATCGATTCGCTCTGATAAGGAATTTAATTGTTGATAAATTTTGAGAAGCAGCTCATTATTGCCACTTACATTATTTACCCTATTTTCCGCATTTTCTGCTGGTCCTCTAGCGGCGAGTGCAAATGATACTCCGGGCTTGACGAAGTTCGGAGCTAAGACACTGCGGTGTATTTGTGTTTGTTTTGGGGCAGATTTCAATCTTGCATCCTGATATCGGGAGCATCCTCGATATGATGCCGGGTGACCAAAAACACCGCAGTTCACACAATATAACTTCTCTTTTGGCTCCGTCTGAGCCAATTTGCACTCACCGGGAGCATGCACGTCTTTGCATTTAACGCATCGGTAATGCATGGCGCAGTTGGCAGCCGAATGCCCAAATCGTTGGCAGCGATAGCACTGGTTGATTTCTCGTTTCTGGAGGCGTTCCCACCTCACCACTCGAAAATTTAAATACCTGATTTGCTGAAGAGCGCTTGGACTGCTCTTATTTGTTATTTGTACCAAATAAAGTGGTAAGTTTTTTTTTTTCTACCGTCGACCTTCTTGTCGCGAATGTTTTCACTGAGATAAACTCGATTTGTGGCGCCGTTTCCTTGAGAACCTGAAGAAGATCGACGGTATCTTCTCCGCAGTCCAAGCCCTTCAGCAAGAACGTCTGGTTCTTCTCGCTCTTGGGGGTATAGGTGAAGTGCGGAACCTCCCCAGAATTCAAAGCATCTTTCGCTGATTTGAAATCAACCAGTGATTTCGTTCTAATTGACAGCTTCTCAGAATTTACTCGTTTGATTTCGAAATTTGTCAATTTGTTTTCGGCTGCCAACAGCCGAACCATGTCTTTTCCGCTTTGCCCGAAGACATTAATCGGCGGAGCTTTCTCGGTATTCTTCGCTACTTTTTGAGGAGGACCAGCAGAACTACGGGCTGGTTTCTTCTCCCTATTTCTACTTTCATTATTTTTATTTTTTAAATATGAGATAAAATTATCGTCTTTGTTACCTTCGTCTACCTCCATGTCCTGCTGGAGTCCATCCAGCGCCGCAAAGTAGTTCTGGCTTTCGTTCGTGCCACCAGCACTTAATACCTCTTCAGTTATTATTGGAGTTGCAGCTTTCTTCTGTTTTTCGATTTTTCGTGTCGGACCACTCTCTTGAACTTGTTTTGCCGTCTTGAACATTTCTTCATACGTTTGAATTCTTGCCTTTAGCTCTTCGATTTCACTTCGAAGGCGGCACACTTCCTGTCTATCCTCTAGCACTTGTGTTTTGCGACCGGCATCTGCGGTATCCTGGGTGCTCGTGTGTCTCCGCTTGTTGACACTTGCCAATTTCACACCGTCACTCTCCCCGGGGCCCCCCAAAGGAGGGAAGCCGTCGGGCTCCTCCATACAGTCGGTAAAAAGCGCATATTGTTCCATAGCCATATGTTTCCATAGTAATACAGCGCATATTGCTCCATAACAATATAGGGAAATTCAAACCGCTATAACTTTGTTAAATACCATTCGATCTTTATGAAACTTGCAGGACAGTTCAATCTTGTATATAATCATTTATATACCGAATTTGATTGCACCGCTAAGATTTTATTCAAGAAAATGTAAAATCGATAAATCATACTATTACTAACGAAGTTGAGTGAATTTCGACTTCTCACATATTTGTTGTTGTTGTACTCATAAAGGCCTACATTCATGTTTTTTTAAGATTTTTCGGATGAAATGTGTCCAATCGCGAGGGGGGTACGCGAAAAATTCGTACATTTCCCCTTCCCCTGCCCCCCACGGTACGATACGGCAATTTTGAGACTTGTTATGAAAAGATCTCATTGAGACCTTCCCAACGACACCCTACGCGACTACCAATGGTGAAAAAATTTGCCACCCCAAAACTTTCAAGAAGTCCACTCCTGACCTTTCCACAAAGTTTCATGGCTGCAGCCTCTATAGTTTCGGAGAAATAGTGCTGTGACATACAGACGGACGGATAGTCGCACACAGGTCGTGATTGCAATCGGGTTTTGTATTTTAGTACAAAACCCTAAAAAAAATCCCGTTGGCATCACCATCCGAAAAAGTAGGTACGATTTTCAAAATCAAATGAAAGATTTGATTGTACGCCACAGCCAAAAACTATTTAACAAAAATGTACTGGTGTGTAAAGGCTTCAAATGTAAACCTTTTCCAATATTTCAAGGAAAATGTATTTAAAGATTTAATTGCAACTAAAATAATGAATTTTGTTAACTTTACGGCCTTTAGGGGCCGCCATTTTGAATTTAAGCGTTTGATTCTGGGTTGTTTTAAAAGATATCTGTCTAAGAGTTTAATCAACCACTGTGGTGAGTCTCGTTCAAATCCGTGTTTAACTGTAGACAGAACAAAGACATTCGATTTTTATTGAAAATAGCAACTGAAAATATTAAGTTTTAAATTCTCACGTTCATCCTTTTGCAAGGTACCTCCAAAAGTGAAACATTTTATTCTAAATTTAGACCAATTCTATAGATAAAAAAACAGCAACGTTTCTATTTGTTCCTGCCATTGGCGAGACAAGGTCCAGAACTGCATGAGTTGGTTTTGATTGTCTCTTTTATTCTTGAGTCAAATCTTCGTTAGAATCTTTGCCGAGGAATGTGTAGGCATTTAATAAATAACCATTTCTTGAGTCAGTAAGGCACATAGTTTTTAGACCACATCTTGCTGGTTTTTTTGGCATATGCAGTTTAAATTTACAGCGACCGCGAAAAGCAACCAGCATCTCGTCTACATAGGAGCAAGTTTCAATCGAGCAAATTTCCTGACATTTTGGTATAAAGCAATCAAAAAGTTCTGAAATAGGTGCAGCCAAATCAAGTCCACGACGTTGTTCTGTTGTTTGGCGATTCCAGAATCGAGTTCACCGTCGATAAGAGGCACAATATCTTCGGTAACATCAGGTTCCATGTCATTGCAACCCACGTCTGGCATTTTTTCCTCATTAAATATCTCCTGCTGTATCTACTCCGCTATATTTTCATAACTTTTATTCAATTTTGCCACTAAAACAAAAAACTAAATGAACACAAAAAATCACACAACCGCTTACGTGCGGTCTAGGAGACCACTGGTGAGATATTTTTTCTTACCCCGACTAAATGCGCCGCAAAGCCTAAATTGGATACTGGCCGATGCAGAGAAAAGGCACATGGATCACTCTGTGGCACGACGCATGCAAATAGAAATATTATTTGAATTTGGAAATTGTTTGCAGCCAGTGAGACCGGTCGTAGGTGGTTAGGGCAGAGCTTATATACTAAGAAACTAGCGCACTTAGAACAAAGTGCTCGCCTAACGGTAGTTTGCATTGAGTCTGCGGCCGCGAGTTAGTATTGATATACACGTGTATTTACGAAAAAAACCCGCGAGAAACATAGTCAAACAAGGACAAGAATATCGTATCTATTTCACCCCATAAGAATGAAAGGGATATAAAATCGAATTTATTTTCACGATTTCGTTATGATGAGCTGAGTACATTTAACGATGCAAAATGGCTCTCTATATTCAACTGTCAATCTGAGAAACGTCATTGCAGTTAACAAGTTTTATTGTTTACCAAGTGGTATCGCCGGTAAACACAAATTTCGGGCCAATAATGTTAAGAAGTAAGTTCATTTAGTTTTCATATTCTTAATCATAACATTCTTTGTCGATGGCGCACAATCGCCGAGTAAAAAAGGCAAAAATAAAAAGAAACGATCCGTAGATATAAAAACGGGTCCTGTCGATGAAAATGTCTTCGATCGAGAGGTGGTGGATGACCAACTATCTCCAGTTGAAATTATAAGAGAAAATGCTGCCTACTATAAACATACGAGAAGAAGATTATTTCAGGGTCCTACTCTAGGTTATGTGACAGCGGTAAGTATTTTCTATGCTACTTCCTCAGTATTTCAAATCAAATCTGACCTGGCTGAGGACATTTACTCAATTCTGTGGGCGTTACTTCTTTTTGCCTTACTTCCATTGCAGTGAAACAATCATGGTTACGATGTGGCAAAAATTGAGGCTAAAAACTTCGACTCTATGACATCAGTTTGGCAATAGCTACAAAATTCAGGGAACGCACGATGTTGATGCAGATTGGATGAAAGCTATCGAACGCAATGGCCACAAAAACTTTTATATATTAATTCCAAATTTAATATGTTCATATGATTTCAGTTTTACCGATTAACAGATAACTATTTCATCAAATTTTTAATCCTACGAAAGTGAGCAAGAAACTACAAGCAGACTGCAGGAAATACCAATTTGACGGAATAGTCTGGAAAGTTTGGCCGTAACTTGCGTATCGCGTTGGAGACGAAATTTTCTATGAACTAGTAGTTGGATTATGTAAATGCACAATAGTTGTCTTCTAAACGAGTATCAAATAATTCTTCGAAATATTTCAGCTAAAGCGTTAAAAGATTATTTGAGGCTTATTATGGTCGTAGTACCCTACCGTGAGGGTATGCGTGATTTAGTCAACCAAAATCATTTTGAAACTTTGTACATCACGTTCATGCCTTCTCCTTGATGACCTATGACTATTCCAATTTGCAACGTCCAGACGCTAATGCACCTTTTGTTTGGATGAAAGAATCTGTCGAGCATGTTTGCCGAAAAAAAATGTCTAATTTTAGAATAAAAAGAAGGAAGATCCTTATGAGAATAAACTTGTATGGAAATGATTACACTCCTGATGGTGGCGGTCCAATTACTGGTACAAAATTCATAGATTTAGTAAAAGAATATAAGATATGGAGAGTTTCGTTGAATTAAAGTAAGTTTGTATTAATTTGTGGGCAAACAAGTCAATTCACTTTTTTTCTAGGAACTCTTCTGGGCGTCATTACGTCTTTTATACTGCTCTGTACTCGATCAATGAAGGTTTGAAATAGGCACATGAAATTGGCGTCAGTATACCTGTGTGGGAGTTAGGTTAAGGACTTGATTATTTATATCATTTGTTCTAAAATCAGATGCCCAAATGTAAACTTGTGCATTCCGTAACTTTGCGTCTAGCATTTGCTGCGTACAGACGTGTTTCTTATAGCACCTGTCACTAATTTAAAAATTAATTCAAACATATTTTCAAACGTCAAATGGAATTACTAATTTTATTGGCCTAATTTTATTGCTTGTTAATACACCATTGAAGCTAAATCTCATTGGATTTCAGTGAAGCGAGACTGAATACTAGCACAGCAAAGGGGAGAAATTCGAGGGTGCTGCAGCGCCAGCGGCATGGCATGGAGGAGCCCGATGGCTTCTCATCGTTGGGCCAAGCATTAAATACAGGTGTAGTAATCGAGTAGCCGCCTAAGCAAACTGCTCGAAAACCACCATAATACTGATTGCATTTCCGATTGCAATCAACAGGGACAGATGAATTGGCTCGTCAACTACCGGTGTGACATGTGTCGTAAGACGACTATTGGGAACAGAACGGGGAGTCTGCTTTTGATCACCACAGCGAACACGACGGAAGTCTGGAAATTAAATTGGTCACGATCGTTAGCCATTAGCGGGCGATTCGAAAAAGTAGAAGCATGATTTAATTGAGAATTGAGGAGACAGATGATTCTGTTAGTCCACAAATCCGCTGACTGTAGTGGGAAAGTACGCGTGACCAGTTCCTTCGCGACTTTTATCAACTTTAGCACCAATTATTTCTCGAGAGGAAATCATTACTAAAATCGCGTGTTGCGTTTCAATGACGACCAGTAACTACCGTTGCGAAAGACAGAAAGGAGCTGTCATGGTGCATCATGGCGGATATACGTGTGCGATTCGCGTAATTTCCTCTCGTGCAGTGTGATGTGACGAAATTAGCGTTAAGTTTAGCGTCAGAATTCAAAATTTATTGATAGTCAGTGGCCTGCATTGGTACCCACCCACAGCATTAGCGCGGTGTTTTATCATCTGCGTGAAAAAGCTACTTACTCTTAGATAAGTGGACATTTGAAAGGGGGGCTAATGTCAGATAGTTGCATATTGTTGATTTGTAATGTTGCAATGTAAAATTTGTTTCTAGAACTCGAAATCTTCTTCAACACGCTTGCATTGTATTGAATCGAAAATGTCTAGACGGCCGACACACCCAGGTAGTTGGTATTTAAATTCTGGTGTAGTCTTATTGCTCGTGGTAATGGAACTGCCTGTCGAGAAATATAACTTTGGATCACTGAACTGTTTATAAGTGGAACATTAGACTCGTCGAGGGTTCGATATGGTATAGTATCGGAACACGGTGCTTCAATACATTCGTGTGGAGAAATTGCCAAACAAAGAATTCCCAAGAATGGATGTGAATCTCATAAGCTTTCTATAGCATGTCGATTGAATGATCCTTTAAGTGAGTACGTGAACCTAGAACCAAAGCATATTGGAGTTGGTATGTACCAACACGACGTTAACGTTAAATGAAGTTGTTACAGAATGTGTTAGTTTCATTGGTGTTGACATAAACACAGCAAGTTTAAGCATTCCGAGGTACATTGCGGTTTTACAGCTTCTCGAGCAGAAAAAGTAATTTGAGTATCGTTCTAAGAATGGTCCAGTCAAAACTCGAAAAGATCTTCGCGTAAAAACTAAAGGTTGGAAGACGTTTACTCAGTGTGCAGGTTTCATTCGCATCGTCTCCCTTAGTGTTGGTGAAAAAATTGACAACCTTTTAGATTGCACGTAGGTTCATCCGGAAAGTTACGATATTGCTGAAAGAATTATAAGCCTATGTGGGCAAAAACTAGAAAATATTGGACAGACCAACTTTATCATGGACATCAACAATTTTCGTCTTTCAACGTCTCTGGATGAATTGGAGGCGTTTTTGAAGTGCCGAAAGAAAGAACCTTGTTCGTTTTTGATGGTCTGCATAGAATTTTGTTGTACTGTGAGATACAAATCAGGATCGATCGGAGTCGAGGCCGAGGTAACCTACTAAAGGATGAAATTGCTCAAGCAAATGACAAACTGGGCCTGGTGAAAACAGACGAAACTTGGGAGGACTTCGTCTTTACCGAAGAAACTTATGGCCCCCAAATAAGAGAAGGGCATCCGGGTGGAAGCGGTGCCCTCTCGCACCCCCCCCCCCCCCCCCCATTCGGATGAAGATCCAATGTAAACATGGCCATATATTTCCCATTTAAGTGAAAGACTCATACAAACATAATTTAGATGACTTTTTCCCTTAAATGAAAAATATGAACGTGGCAAATTTATGCTACAGCCTTATGTGGAATCACATAATACTTTACCATAAATAGGCACGCGAGCGGAAAGCCACTCTACCCTGCGAGAGCCCCTGTAAGCGACTTGAAAAGGGATGAGCTCACTCGATGGCTGGCTCATAATAGCGGAGGGGCCAGCCAACGCGGCGGGGCTCGGCGGAGTTCAAATGAAAAGACTGAATTTTTATTAGTTTATCATTTCATTTTATTTAACTAGACTTCTACAAAAAAAAAAGCAAAAAGGAATTTCTTCCGTAGATGGTACTTCTTCCCAATACAATAAAATTTAAATCATTTGGAATTTAGATTACGTATAAAAGAATGTACATGAAAATTCAAACATGAAGAAACCAGACAAAAAATTATATGAAAGAAACCAAAAAGGGTACTCACCCAACATCCTGGACGAGCGCTCGCAGATGGTATGAGCGATCCAATATTTTCCTGGAATTCCTACTACGTTTAAAATTCAATGAAAATTCGACTCTATTAGAAAGGTAAGTAACTGTTTTTCTTTTTGCGATTTTTAAAAATATATCTACCCGTGGTTGTGTTTGGTTCCCTTTAGGGGTTTGATATCGAGCTCCCAGCTTCGCGATCCGTTGTATCTATTGGGGAGGCCCGACGCGGTATAATGACAAGTTCCACTTCAATCTAGCCAAGACCACAACAATTGAAATTCTAAAACGTTTCGTTCGGACTCGCTGCCGTGCGGCGAAGCCGAGTCCAACAATAATAAATTTATTAAATTAAGCAGCCACGAGATTATCACGTAGGCACACTCGCTCGACACTTCGCTATGCACAGTTCAGCCAACAAGCTTGTGAACACGTATCGCGGCTAAAAGTCTAAGTCGGCGACCGGGCTCATATATTGCTGGTATCTTCGAATCTGCTCAGCAACTCGAAATGCCGTGCTAAATGCTTGTTGATGAAGTTTAATGCTGAACTATGTTGAGGCTTTGTCTGGTTCTTTTGATCAACTTCTTGATTTAGTACAATCTTATTATCTCGATTGTACTCAATCAATCAATCAAAAGCGCTTTATTTAATACTAATCGTTATAAATTTTAAAAGAATATAAAGCAAATTCCAAACAATAACAATAAAAAACTTAACGGCCCAAATGGCTCTCTAAATTTGTACGTTATCATTACACATTTAAAAAGAAAAAAAAACTATAGCAAATTCAAATCAATGAAGATTATTACATATTTTTTAAATTTAATTGGAAAAAGGAGAAAAAACCAACCAACGCTATTCTAAAATTATTCACAATCTTAACACTACAGTGAACTTTGATCCTACACCTAATATGTTTTAACTTAATTCTAATAAATGCTATCAAAAACTTTATCTTATACTTAAAAAAATCTATACCAATGTTCCTAACCTAAGCGTTTTACCTTATCTCTAACCTAATATAATAAACATAATATAAACCTAACCTATCCCTAATTTTTAACAAAAATAAACAACAACACTAAATGTAGCAATAATGAGCTGAAACTCAAAAACTAAACAACGAAAAACACCAAAACTGAAAATAAACACGAATAATTTAGACATTGTCATTCAGCCACCAATACCTAGATTGCCCCGTCTCAACTCGATCAGCCTCAACGAATCTAGCAAATGAGTATCTCCATTGAAATCGTTGGTCTCGTGAACTCAAATTAGGAGGATATTTTATCTTCTTATCGGTGGCCCGTCGATATATGTGATATATGACTGGGACGCCGTCAGAATCAAAAACATATCGATTCATATCCAAATACACGAATGCTTCTGGAGGAATGAAGCCAGTAGCGAGGCAAGTCGCAATATACCCGTCTTTAGGGTGGAACGGCTGTGAAATCCAAGGGTTTTCACTCACAGTCACAGTTCTTGCGATATGATTCCGAAGAAGTCTCAATATGAAGATATCGACCCTCGTCACTTCAGCAGTTTGATAAATTCTTCTATTCGATATATAATGTTTCCAATCCGTCTCAGGCTTTCTGTACAAACCAGTACATGCACGAAGACATTTCCTTTCGAAAACTCTTAATTTTTCCATAGTACTAGCGCTCTGGTTGTACCAGATCTGACATCCATATGTCAAAACTGGTCTAACCAGTGTCTTGTACTCAGCAAATGTAAAGTGTAGTAGTTGTGAATTGAACGATCTATCAATTATATCGTTGATGAATCAAATAGTATGATGACAAATTTTATGCCACTGATTTAAAACCTAATAACTAGTTCTATAACTGTAATAACCTCTGTGCGGGTTGCAGTCTATAATTAGATTTTCAACTTATTTTCTGAACTTCCTTGTTAAAGGAAGTACTTCCTTCTTGCTTTTCTTTCAAAAAATTCACAACTGTTCACTGGCGCCCAGTGCGAACCAAATTTCTATGTGCCACTCGTCCAACTATCGAACATATGCCAAAACTATGAACGACAAACCGTGAAGACTCTTCACAACAACGATTCGCACTACCGTTTCATAGCAAATCTCTACGAATGCTATTCATTTCGTTTATTTGGATTGCGAACTTCACGATCTTTTCACACTCGCTATATATTTTGCTTTTAACTGCACTTTTTCTCCCGTGAGATCTCCTACAACACTATCGCCACACAACTTTTTGCTTTGCACTTTTTCGAGATTCTATCCCAGAGTGCTCAGCAAGACGCGAGATGGTGGACGGATGCGCTTCAAGCAGTTATTATGCTTCCAATTCAGATAAAATTTAGAACTTCAACACAGAACCATGCCTGCCGCATCCACAACTCGCGAGAAAAAATTACAAACTGTGATAACGTCGATCCCGCGGATCGATATCCCGCCAAGATCTGTCACCCCTGTATTTAAATGTCCCAACCAGCTGATAAGGTTGTGTGACAGATCTTACACACAACGCCCCTGAAGTCAACGGGTGTTGAGCGAACTCAAAAAGAAAGAAAATCGTGTGTTCATCAAGTGTCATGTCAAATGGGAGTGCCAGTGATAGCGAAAAGGAAGTGAAAAGTGACATAGAAGTGAAATCCCCCTATAATTTGATCAAATTGACGTACGGTGACTTGTGGTTGCAGAGCGGGATTACTAGGTTTGTGTTTTTAGGTTCTATGAGATTTCCATTCCGTAAAAGGTAATATTCAGGTAGAGATATTTACTAAACTGGAATTAGCTACGAAGATGATCGGCATAGTATGAGCAACATCGTTGGTAGACTGCCAACGAATGCGTTAAATAAAATCATGCGCATGGTTCTCTACCATAACCTCTACCTCAATCACAGCAGCCTCTACCACCACCCCAACCGACGATAGCAGCCGAACTAAGACCATTGAATTCGAGTAGAGTATTTCGGGCGTCACGTCGGTAATATTCGGGAGCGCGCATTTTCTCAGCGGTTGTTTTGGTTCCTTTTCCGCGGTATGAAGTTAAGTAATTTAAAGTAGAGTCGAGTTTTAAATCGGGCATTTGAAAGGGTGGCTGAGTTTTTGTATTTCGGACTCATGTAGTCTGCTCGCGTAAGATCCGCGATCGAACACCTCTCCGAACTAGCGAGCTAGCCAGCAGCCACCTCAGAGTAGACTGAGTGTCCGGACTTGTCGACCTGATGGGTACAATCCGTTCCAAGGCTTCACGTCTAGAACCGATGAGAGGTCAGTTTAGATTTCCTTCGGGAAATCTCGAACGTACAAGACGTGGAAAATCATTACAATACACGTATGCAAATCAATATTGGTCGTTGTAAGTCGTTTCACAGAATAATTACAACCGTCGTTGTTTAGAATCTTTACTGCACGATTCGCATCAGTCGCGACACTGGACAAATCGAGTTCAGCTGATTCGGGACGGAGTACAATACGGTATTTCGTTATATATTTTTATTTATTTTATATATGCGAACTACCGCGAAATAAAATTTCTTCGTATTAATCTTCATTCCGCTTTTGTCGATAAACGTCTTCATGCATGAGTTGCGACACGCGTAACTTGTCTTTTCTTTTGTTGAATCGCGGCACGCAAGAATTGAAACAAGAAGATACTTTCCACTTATGTGATGCTGTCGGAACGAACTAAAACGATAACTGACTACGGAGCGGACATGGCCGGCGGAGATAGTTTCAGAGGTCCATTACATGTGGCGATCAGAAACAGACTCCCCGTTTTGTTCCCAATCGTCATCTTACGGGACATGTCGAGCCGGCTCATCCGTCTTTGTAGATTGCATTCGGCAATGCAATTCGTGGGTGAGCTGCGTTCAAAGGTGTTGCCGTGTCCAAATTTGAAGTGTAGATTTGAATGATTTAAAAAAAAAATTTTATTTAAATTAAAGTTTGGATGCGTAGGCGACTGTTCGACTACTACAGAAGTTTATCACGCACACATATGCAAGCCGACGGGCCTGATTTATCGCTATCGACTTTTCCCGCAGCGTACCAATCATTTAAAATATTTTGTCTTTTTCGCTCTCTGGCGAGCCAAATTATTTATCTCTTTGCATTGAACAACTGACAAAGGGCACCAGCTCGTTAGTATATACGAGTAAGCTCTGGTTAAGGGTTAAAAACTCTTAAATTTAAACGGCCGGTCCTTTTCTTTCCCACTCCTTTGTGTAAGTCATTCAATGTGGTGGCCCAAGAAAAGGCGCAGGGTTCTCCAGTATAACCCACAATACAATTGAGCGCTAGCCGGATTCAGTATGCCAACCCAGGTAAAGCATCCCCCTGCCATATCAAATTATCTGCGCTTGCGGTGCATACCGCAGTCGTAGCAACTTCTAAAATAAACTATTCTAAAAATATCACAAATTTCAAACTACTTTATTATGAGTTCAAACGAGAGAAAATAAATAATAAGTATTTAAATCCCATTACAGAAACTTTGGTGTCTTCAAATGAAATGTCCATCTAGTTCAACCTCAAATATCCGACATACTGAAAAAAAGATGTAACATTTTTAGAATACTGCATGTTATGATTTTTTCTTCTAACCAAAATCATAATTTAAGCTAAACACTTTTTTATACTTTAGAAGATGACAAATAAAAATTTATTGATTGTAAATACAATGCAATGTGAAAGCTAACAAAAGCTTAAAGTAATTTTTTTAAAAATATTAATGAATTATATAAATTAGGCTCCCTAGTGATCATGAAGAATTTGTTTTAATATGTTTTCTACAAAATTAATCAACAAGGATTAGGCCTTTAAACATAATTCCAACAGTTTGAACATACCTTACAATTTTTAATATCATAAAAGATTTTTAAAAATTGTTCCAAGTTCATTAAAAGCAAATTGTAATATGCGAACGTCTTTTCCTTAATAAATTGAATAACAAGTTTTGTTTCTTTCGGTACTACATTCCGTTTCGGGCCCTTATATCATAAATGAATGGTCTTATAGTATCATAACTGAATGGGCTAATAGTCCATCCAAAGAATCACTCAAAACAAATCAAGTATTCAGCAGCGGGATTTGAACCAGGGTCCTCAACCACAAGTAACAACTGGGCCCCTGGGAAATTAAATGTTTAATTTTTTTTTTTTTATTTAAAAACTCACTTCCATAAACCAATGACCAAGTAGTGTGTTAGCGTTTAGTATCTTAATTTATTTCTTTTTCTTCCCCTCTTTCTTCCTTCTTTTCCTTAGCTTCGAGAAAAAGTAATGTTTCATCCGCGGGGAGAAAAATAGAGTAATATTCCACTGTTAAAGCCATTCATAGAATAAGCGCATTCTAATAAAAAAAAATTAAAAAAAAACATCCACCATGAATACCACTACTGCTACATTGTTGAATCTACTCCGAACTATTTCCATTGAATTGATAATCTTACCTGAAATAGAAAAAGAAAAACAGATTACTCAAAAAAGTTTTGATTAAAGAATCTTTCAATTTTGAAAGTAATCAAGAACGATTTATAGAGTGTTTTCTTTCTAGTGATAAATTCATCTGTGTCAGAAAAATAACGAAGTAAGTTTAACTTTAGAAACAACAAAATCCTTCTAAAAAGCTTTTCTCCGTGGCCAAATTCACTTCTACTCCAAATTATTTCAAAAACTTTATCATTGATTTCGACTGCATGTGACATGGGAACGTAAATGTCGTTAGGAAATAGTAGCAGTAGGTGACCCCTGAGATGCGAAGTTTTACTAAAGTTCTTTGGAAGAATAGATTATATTGAAAGTTTGTAGACGAATGCAAAAAGGAGAGAAATAAAATACTGGATTTCGTATGAAATATTCATTTGTCGAAAGGATTCCAACGAAAGGTGAATATGAACAACTGATTTGCGTAGAGGAAAAATGAGCCCTTTTTATGATTCCTTGTAACTCACAACAGCATTTTTTGAGCATTTATTTAGTTGGATCAATTTTTTATTAATGACGAAATCCATCTTGACGGGAAAACTGAGAGAGATAGCAATGACTTAGGCTGAAACCAAGAGCAAGTAACTCTGTTATAACATACCCATACCTACGAGGGCGGTCCCAAAAGCACCCAACCCGACAAGGAAAACAGTAAAATAATTGGGAAAATGTTTTTTATCCTTCAACAAATTCTCCTTTCAACTCGATACACTTTCCCCAACGATGTTCAATAGCTTGGATACCCGCTTTATAGTAGGAACCATCAAGCTCCTCAAAATAGCTATTAACCGCAGCCTCTACCTCTTCATTGTTGGCAATTTTTTTGCCGGCGAGCCATTTTTTCAAATTCGGAAAAAGAAAATAATCCGAGGCAGCCAGATCTGGCGAATCGAGTGCATGAGGAAGTAATTCAAACCTCAACTCATTGATTTTAGCTATCGCAATGACGTACGTGCGGACTGGTGCGTTGTCCTTATAAAACAACACTTTATTTTTCGTCAGATGGGGCCGTTTCATCACTCAAACGCTGCAATAAGGCTGCATAATATGCGCCGCTGATTATTTTCCCTTTTCGAGATAATCAATAAATATTATTCCACGCGCATCCCAGAAAACGGATGCCATGAACATGCCAGCTGACAGAACTGTTTCTGAAACTCAGCTACCCAATATTTGACCGTTGTAAACGAAGGAGCAGACTTCCCCAGAGTAGAATCCAACTCGGCTTTGATATCGGTTGGGCTTAGACCTTTCAAATAAAAGTATTGTATCACATAACGATGCCCATTTTTTTCCATATTTACAAATTCCCTGAGAGCGTTCACTTTGGATGTCTGTAAAAAAATAATAATAAACGTACCGTTCTGAATTTTTCACTTTAAGTTGTTGAAAGGTGGTATTGTCAATCGCAGTAATTGTTTTTTTCAAAACTACCTGTACTCATAAGTCAAATTGCGTACTTTTGGGACTACCATCGTACGATGATCTGGAGCTGTGCAAAGGATTAAGTCGGTTATTGAAATATGATACTCATATTTCCTTAATCTTGTTTCCACCAGCGTTGATATTGCCGATTTCACCAAGCCTTGGGCTGATAGCTTTGTTTCAGAATTTTCACTACTTTATAGGGTAACGAAAGTAACCTCAGACATCTGTTGGAAACTAAACAGCAAAGAATGTGTTGGAGCATGTCTCATCGATATGGAGAAAGTCTTCGATACGGTGTGGTTAGATGGACTAGTTTTTAAACTGCTTCAGGACAAGTTCCTCAGACACCTTGTCGCCATGATGTGTAATATGTTATACGGGAAATCGTTTGTTGTAACTGATGGAAATCTGACAACAATGCGCGAGTTCAAGGTCTTGAATGGTCTACAGCAGGGAACAGTTACTGCGCCTCTGCTCTTCTCAATATTCATTCGCAAACTATTGAATGGCTTTGATTTGAACGTCTTGCCAACGCAATCATTGGTAGCGTTTGCTGAAGATCTGATCATCTATACGGCAGACCGAAAAGTCACAATAGTTCAGAGAAATCTCCAAAAAATGTTCAATGATGTGCAGCTGTACACTGACAATTGGCGAATGAAAATCAATGCGCAGAAGTGTGAAACAATCATGTTTCGGACAACGCTGCAGGGGGTCAGTCAAGACCTGAAACGTAATTGGAAAGATTTCCACATCATGGCTGGCGAAGGTAGTTCAGAACGAGTTCCACATAAATCCTGTGTTCGATACCTCGGTGTTTATCTCGATCAGTATTTGTACTATACTGAATATGTGAAAATCATGCTCAGTAAGGCACTAAAAGTAGTCATGGCCCTTCGAAAACTCTTTCATTCCAAATACATTGATCAAAAGATCAAAATCATCTGTTACAAGACACTGGTTAGACCAGTTTTGACATATGGATGTCAGATCTGATACAACCAGAGTGCTAGTACTCTTGAAAAATTAAGAGTTTTCGAAAGGAAATGTCTCCGTTCATGTACTGGTTTGTTCAGAAAGCCTGAGACGGATTGGAAACATTATATATCGAATAGAAGAATTTATCAAACTGCTCAAGTGACGAGAGTCGATATCTTCATATTGAAACTTTTTTGGAATCATATCGCAAGATCTGTGACTGTGAGTGAAAACCCTTGGATTTCACAGCCGTTCCACCCGACAGACGGGTATATTGCGACTTGCCTCGCTACTGGCTTCATTCCTCCAGAAGCATTCGTGTATTTGGACATGAATTGATATGTTTTCGATTCTGACGGCGACCCAGTCATATATCACATATATCGACGGGCCACCGATAAGAAGATAACATATGCTCCGAATTTGAGTTCACGCGACCAACAATTCCAATGGAGATACTCATTTGCTAGATTCTTTGAAGCTGATCGAATTCTAGGTATTGGTGGCTGAATGACAATGTATAAGTAATTCTAGGATAGTGTTGGTTGGTTTTTTCTCCTTTTTCCAATTGATTTTCAAAATATGTAATAATTTTAATTAATTGAATTTGCTAGAGTTTTTTGAAGAAATATGTTTAATGATAACGTTTAAATTTAGAGAGCCATTTGGACCATTTAGATTTTGTATGTGTATTGTTTGGAATTTGCTTTATATTCTTAGAACACTTTTGACCGATTAGTATTTGAATAAAACGCTTTTGACTTTAGACTTTGACATTGGGACTAACCTCGTACCTCCAACGTAACTACCATCTTTATTCTGTGTACAAAAGGAGGTCTGGCCCACGGGGTTGTTCAAGTTCTACGTAAGGAGAACGTTTGCCATTTTCAATACCTGCCTCTCCATTGTTGGCGAAAACAAGCAAAGCTCCCATCCTCTCCTCTATGTTCGCATTTTTAAAAAACTTTTGACGTTTATGGTAACTTTTAAATCTACGATAATCTAATAAGCAGTGTATTGTCGCGTGTTTTGGTTCGCGGCCAATAATTTAATGTTTCGGGAAAGTGAAAACGCAATGTCTTTTAAATTAAATTAAAAGAGTTTATTTAATTCGTCAAAAATACACAATTACTTCACTTTCACAACTTTAATTTTCACTATTAAAATTCTACCTTCCACTTGTCCATAAATTTCTATCGCAATTGTCTACTAAAATCACTTCACACTGAAACAATCAATATCGCCTGTACTTCGCGTATCGCAGTTTTCTATCGCGGTTGTAATTAATGATCCCTCCATTCATTCAGCTCGCCTTTATATAGGGTCTCTACCCATTCAACCCATTTCTCGTACTTTGGCGAATTAGCGGGAACATTCCAGCAGCGTAATGAATGGGCAGTGACTCACTTTCAGATGTTGATAATGCTTGTTGGGTTCTCGTGGTTTCGAGTAAATTCATTTGTTGATGTTCTTAATGGTTGTGAAAACAATTGCGACAGTAGCTCGCAGAATTATTTGTACATGTAACAGTATTTTCCAGAAAATTCAAGATTGTATCATTCTAAATTCTCATCAATTGTAAACAAGTTGGGTAGACAGACCTACGCTCATGTCTGAAGGGTTTTGTACTCAACTTACAACATGCAGTAACCAGCAACGAATGAAATCAAGAAACATGTAAAAGGCGATTTTATTAAAGAAGATGTGAAATTCGAGGATCATACTATTATTAACAAAGTTGAACGAATTTCGACTTCTGATGTGTTTGTTATTGTTATACTCATAAATATCTCCCTTGATAATTTTTTCAGATTTTTTAGATAACAGGTATCCATTCGCGAAGGAGGAAACAAATTTTTCATGTTTCCCCCCCTGTACCCCACTGAAGCAAATACTGTCAGTTTAAGGACTGTTTTGTAAAGCTCTTATAAAGAACTTTCATTTGATACTAATATCGGCTACCTTTGATGAATTTATTTTTTTCAGGTTCTACTCCCCTGTACTGTAATCATCGATTCATGCCCTATTTTTTCCAATTCTAACATGGTTACAAAGCCCTTTTGCTAGGAGCTCTCTCCTGCCTCTTCGACTTGTTTCACCTATGAGTATTAGTTGTAGGTACTCATCTTCAATCATTCATTAAACTGAATCAAGTGGTCAAAGCATGCACCTTAAACGTTGAAGTTGGGGAAAATAAGTCAAAATTATTCAATCTTCGCCACCATTTTGTTTTACGATTACTGATACCATTAACTGAACCGATTCTCAAAGATATTCATGATACCTATCATTCTTGAAATTTTCATGCAAATCCTAGCAAAGCTGTAGTATCTGAGTCAGTAAAAAGCGCATATGGTTCCATTGCCATATGTTTCCATAGTAATACAGCGCCGATTGTTCCATAGTAATATAGAAAAATTCAAATCGCTATAACTTCGTTAAATACCATTTGATCTTTATGAAAATTTCAGAAAATATCAATCTTATAAATACATGAAGTAATTTATTGAATTTAAGAGTACCGTTAAGATTTTATTCAAGAAAACATAAAATCGATAAACCATACTATTACTAACAAAGTTGAGTGAATTTCGACTTCTCATGTATTTGTTGCTGTTGTACTCTTAAAGGCCTGCATTCATGATTTTTTTCAGATTTTTCGGATGAAAGATGTCCAATCGCGTTCATACATTTCCCCTTCCCCTGTCCCCTTCAGTACCGGCAAGGCGCTTTGAAGACTTGTTTTAAAACGATCTCATTAAGACCTTTTTAATGACACCCAACTCGACTGCCAATAGGGAAATTTTTTTTTTGGGTGGTCACCTCCCCACATGGGGAAAATTTTTCCACCCTTAGATTTTCAAGAAGTCACCACTTCTGACCTTTCTAGAAAGTTTCATGGCCGTAGCCTCTATAGTTTCGGAGAAAAAGTGTTGTGACATACAGACGGACGCAGGTCGTGATTGCAATAGGGTTTTGTATTTAGTACAAAACCCTAAAAATGACCATGAGGAAATATCAAAGCAGCCAGTTCCTGACCAAGTGGAGTCACTCTGCACTCTACTCAGTTGTACGCACTTTTGCCAGGAAAATTTGCAGCTATGCTTGAAAAATGTTGTATAGCAAATTCTATTACTTTTTGCTAACGCGCATTCATTTTCATTTGGTTCTCTATCAATTAGGGATGGTTTTCCGATTTCCTGTTTTTCTCACCTTGGATTAGATCATATGGATTCTAGCAACAAAAAAACCGGTTTCTAGCCTTTTCTCTTTGCAAATAACTTAAGTCAAAAAAATCTAGTCCGAATTAAATTTATATTTTTTAAGCTCCATTAATTAACTTTAGGAACAACCGGTTTTTACTTGCAAAATTATTAAAATCAGAACAAACAGAGAGATGTTTCATATTTATGTTGAAAACAAGACGGTTTACCCATCGTATTCGTACTATAATGACCGTATTTACAGCTGATCAGAACTCCAGCTGACTACGCAAGATATTTACGTCATCACCTTTTTGCTTTGTTTTGAACAGCTGAGTAAAGTGACATTTCTTCCCATCGCAAACTTTTCGAATTATATCTCACCGATTAAAAATTATTTTGCAGTAGAAGTCACGTCGTTAATGGATCAAACCATCGTGAAGCAAAGCTCTAGGTGTTTCGTTAGTGGTAACAATTGGTTTCACAAACTTACAATTCACGTCACTAAATTTTTGAACTTTCTAGCTTATGGTACCAACTTTAGCGAACGGTTTCACATGTTCTAATGCATGTAGGTTTGTTAAGACAATTTTTACTACAACAACTGCAGTGAAATGGGTATATTATTATGTCCGTACAGGACTGCAGCGATGGCCTGCTGCCTCGGCGAAAGAGGATAGTAAGATCCGCCGACATTGGCCTTGTCTGGGGACGCGTGAATGTGCTGGCAGGCTAGCGTTGCGGTGTCGTGGGGCGGGTTCTTTCCCCAGCACAAGGACCCGCTACAAAAGAATTTCGCATTCACGAATTCTTGGGTCACAGAAAAAGTCGACCGAAGTCGAAAAAAAGGAGGTAACCAACTAAGGGTTAGAGATTGCAAACGAAAAAGGACAAGCTGGACCTGTGAAAGACATAACCTAAGGGAACTTCGTCGTCACCCGACGATTCTTATGGCCCACAAATAAGAGTGGGGCATCCAGATGGAGGTGGTACCCCTCGCACCCTCCCAATCGGATCAAGATCCAAACGTAGACGTGGCCTTCTGTTTCCCATTTGAGTGGAAAACTCATACAAAAGTACTTTATATGACTCTTTCCCTCAAATGAGAAGCAGAACCGTAACCAATTTATGCTATAGAGTTATGTAATGAAATCACATAACCCTATATCATAAAAGGGCACGTGAGCGGAAGGCCACTCTACCCGGCAAGAGCCCCTGGTAAGTGACAAAACGGTGGAGCGCGTCCGATGGCTAGCCCATATCAGTGAAAAAGCCTGCCATCGATGTGGGTCCTATACCCGGTCTGGTCGCAGGAAATGGAAAGACCGACGGTTTAGTTTAACAATCCATTAATTCTATATTCATATTTTCACGGACAGGGAAAATATCGATATACAATCTACGCATTAAGTGAACTTTATGTTATAATCGAACCTAAAAATTGTATGTGTGGGGCAAGAAAGGCATTAACTTTAATAATAATTAATATACGAATAGCTGGGTGTGCTAAAATAACTACCATTTTCTTTTCGTACGAAAAAAAAACTTTTCTGCATTATTTTAATACTTATTGCGACTGATGAAATAATTGAAAATATATTTCTACTTTGCAAGGAAAAGTCTTTTATTTCAGTATTAAGGCGCGATTAACACTTGCATGTCAAAGTCACAGAACGTAGAGTGTTGAAGTTGATAGGGAGCGGTCAAGCTCAGAAAAAGTCAAGACAGAGTTGAATAAAGGCGCGAAATTCAAATTATGATTTTAACATTCTCCCCGAATTCAAGCCTTATTTCATTAATTACATAATAGCATACATGATGTAGATTAATGATTATTTATAACAATGAGTTATGCAAGTACATGCCAAGTTTAGACCTTATAAAATGAAATTTATCTTTCGTCAATTCTCTTGTGAATATATCGGCAAACTGAGAGTCACTGCTTACAAACTTTAATACGATTATTTTTAAAAAATATTTTTCCTTAATGATGTGATATTTAATGTCAATGTGTTTGCACCTCTTGTGAAAGTTTATATTTTTAATAACACTGATGGCACTTTGATTGTCTAAATGAAGACATATTGAGTCCTGTTTATATTCACCAATATCACTTAGCAATTGCTTTATCCACATTGCTTCTTTAGTAGCGGCACAAGCTGCCATGAATTCAGCTTCGGTTGTCGACAGAGCCACATCTTTGACTCGACCAAGTCACGGCTGCCCCGTTCTTGAAGAAAACATAGCCAGTGACGGAACAACGTGTGTCTAGATCGTTTGCATAGTCAAAATCGCTGTAGCCAATGACTTCAGAAGCTTCTGGTGTATGTGAGTAGCAAAGTCCATACTTTTTAGAATCTTTTAAATATTTAAAGATCCGTTTGACTGCGTTCCAGTGACTCTGGTTGTAGCAATTGAGGAATCTGCTCACTAAACTGACTGCGAACATTATGTCGGGCCGACTCACTGTAGCCAGATGCACAAGAGCGCCCACAGCTTCTCTGTATGGAACGTTCTTCTCGTACTCTCCATCTCCCTTCTGTAGCTACATGTGAGGGTCGACTGAAACAGTATTAGGATTAGCATTATTCATTTTGAATCTGTTTAATATTTGTTCGTTGTATTTAGTCTGATGTATGAATTACTAAATCCTTCTATTTGCATTCCCACAAAATTACTTGGAGTTTCCAATATTTTAATCTCAAATATGTTTTTCAGTTCTCTTATAAATTCATTCAATGCTGATTCATTACTTGAGAATGGCAGACCATCATCAACATAGAGACACATGTAGCATTTCTTCTTATCGACATGACCAATGTACACACATTGATCGACTTTACTATTTACAAAATCAAATCTTTTCAGTGTAGAGTCAAATTTGGCATCCCAGCAGCGAGGAGCTTGTCTTAACCCGTATATTGACTTGTTCAGTTTACATACCATATTTTCACCATAGTCCAACCCTTCTGTTGGAGTCATAAATATGGTCTCTTCAATTCCCCATATAAGAAAGCTGTCTTGACGTCTAGTTGCATGATTTTGAGATTATTTTGTACAGCTACAGATAGTAACAATCGTATTGAATCATACCTGACTGTTGGAGCAAAAGTTTCTTGGTAATCAATACCTACAGTTTGTGCATATCCTTTGGACATAGACCTGATTTATAATGTGGACCAGTTGGTTCTTCTTTTATACGGCATACCCATTTGCATCCAATTGCTTTGGCATTTGGGGGTTTTTCTACCAATGTCCAGGTGTTGTTCTTCTGTAGAGCATCCAGTTCTTCAGTGATAGATTTTCTCCATTTTTCTTTGTTTACCGATTTTATAGCTTCGGTGTAAGTCGTAGGCACATCTGACAGTACCTCTTCGTGATGACACAGGTAAGTATTTTCTACGGAATCATCTAGATTAGTCTTTTCCTTATTTTTCTTTCTTGGTCTGATTTTGCTAACTGGAGGACTATCAAGATTAATGCTGGTGTCCGGAATGTATTCACTGTCTGAAGTAGAGGGGGTTTCGCGTACAGCGTCATTAGTACTTGTAGTTGAATCCATCTCTGATTCAAAGTTGTTACTATTAACTTCTTCTTTATTTGTTTCAGGTTTCTTCTCAGATATTTCTACAGGAACATAGTCCCTCTTCACGGTAGATTCAAGGAATGTAGCATCTCGACTGTTTACCACTTTTCTTGTATTTGGTATTATGAATCGGTAGCCTTTGGTATGATCGTAGTATCCAATAAAGATTATCTTTTGTGCCTTTGGATTCCATTTCTTCTTCTTTGAGCAAGCGTACCATAGCTTCACATCCGAATATACGCATATGGTTCACCTTTGGCTGTTCACCAGACCACATTTCTTCTGGCGTTTTAAAAGATAAGGACTTCGTTGGAGAATGATTGATTGCATGTGCCGCAGTATGTATGGCATCAGCCCAGTACATCTTGGGTAGATTGGCATTTAGGAGCATATACTTTGCTCTCTCCACTAGAGTTCTGTTCATGCGTTCTGTTGTCCCATTTTGTTCAGGTGTATACGGTGTGGTCGTTTGATGTACGATGCCAGCGCCTTTTAAATAATCTGAGAATTCCTTGTTGACGTATTCCAAGCCGTTATCTGTCCGAAGGATTTTTATACGAGCACCCAGCTGGTTTTCGACTTCATTTCTGAATTCCTTGAACTTCTTCGGAGCGTCAGACTTGTTTCGGGGAAAGTACACGAACGCCTTCTTTGAATAGTCGTCAAGAAATGTTATGAAATATCGGGCACCGCCCATAGCCTGCGTTTCCATTGGCCCACAAACGTCGGAGTGAACCATTTCAAGAAGATTTCTAGCCTTGGAGCCTTCACTTTTGAAAGGTAGTCTTGTTTGCTTGCCTTCTGTACATGTTACACATGTGATTGCAGGTGCTTTTGTTGAGAAAATGACATGGTCAGTGTTTTCTGTAATCTTCCGTAGACTATTAAAATTCAGGTGTCCCGTTCGTTGGTGCCACAGGTAAAAGTCTGGTTCTTAGACATCAGACATGCATGCATAGCCTTTTCCTGGCATATTCAGCCGGTACATGTTGTTGATGACACTTGCTGTTGCTACTATCTCATTTCTTCTGTTCATGATAACACAGCCGGTTCTGTCAAATTTAATTTGGCCACTACTGCGATTATTTGACTTACGGACAATAAATTTGTTGCGAGTTCGGGAACACATAATACTTTTGTAAAAAGCACCTTCTTGTTTCGACCTTCGTCGTCATAAACATCTAAGCTCACTTCTCCTGAGCATTGCACGGGTAGTACTTTGTTGTCTGCGACTCTAATTTTCTGTATGGCAGGAGCCGTCACATTTTCAAGCATATTCTTATGTCTTGTCATGTGGGAGGATGCACCGGAATCCACGTACCAGGCGTCATCTTGGCTGGATGTTGCCACAAACACAGCAACATAGGAAAAACTGCTTGTTTTTCGTTGAATATCCTTCGTCTTGGATTTTCATTCAGAGCTTTTATGGCCATACTTGTTACAAGAGTAGCACATCGGACCCTTAGTTTGCTTCTTGTAATTGTTTTTAAATTTCTTAGTGACTGAGAACACTGTTGAGTCACTTTCTGTTTGTCTAACGTCTTGCAATAGTTTTGATTTCACAGAGTCTGAGGTTATCTTCATGCCTGAGCTTTCAATAGCGATTATCATTTGTTGATAGGATTCCGGTAGACCGGAGAGCAGCAGTGTACCCAGCCATTTGTCGTCTACTTGGAAACTAATGTTTCTGAGCTTGTAAGCAGTGCACATAATTTTGCTCACATATTCCTCTACGTTTTGACATGCAGTAAGCGAGGTATTACAGAGATCACGCAGCAGCCCAACATGGCGTGTCAGCCCAGAGTCATCGAATACTTTTGATAACTTGTCTCATACTTGCTGTGCAGTGCTAGCCTCTTGTATGTGCACATAATTTATTGGGTCAACTAGTAGAATTATCTTAGTTTTTGCCCTTGTATCTCGTTTTGTGTCCACTTCGACACCTGTGGCGGGTTCTATACAGTCCCACAGCTCCTCATGCTGTAGATATGTTATTACAGCAAATCGCCAGGTTGCATAATTATTTCGACCGGTTAACTTTTCAATTAATGCCAATTAATTATTTGCTGCCTTTTTTAAGAACTCTTAGTCCAGTTATCACGAGAAAACACAGAAAACACCTTGCAATTGTTAAATTAGAAGTCACGTTTTTGCGTTTTAGGTTGTGTTCACTATTTTTCACTGCATTGTTTATTCCACTGAAAGTTTTTGCACTGATTCTATTTTTGGGCTTTACTGGGCTTAACTGGGCCCATAACCTGATGAAATAATTGAAAATATATTTCTACTTTGCAAGAAAAAGTCTTTTATTTCAGTATTAAGGCGCGATTAACACTTGCATGTCAAAGTCACAGAACGTAGAGTGTTGAAGTTGATAGGGAGCGGTCAAGTTCAGAAAAAGTCAAGACAGAGTTGAATAAAGGCGCGAAATTCAAATTATGATTTTAACAGCAACATAATAGTAATAATAATAAAAAACTGAAAGTTTCGCTCAGCTATTATGATCATGATTTCTATATCAGTTCTGTTTACGCTCATATATCTTATTTTTTCTTTTTATGAGCCAACTTATCACAATGCAAAAAAATCCACGACTTATCTAAGCTGTTATGAGCGAAGCCCGCAATAAATAATTATTTTAAATATGAACAATTGCCTTTGAATAGTTCGTGTTTCATAAATTTTTCCCAGTCTGTCATATGATTTTCAGATAAGATTTTCGATCGTTCAACAAGTACACTCCTCTCAGTAAAAAAAAACATTTATCTTATAGCAGTACATTGCACGTTTCAGAAGATTTAATTGCGCTGTAGTGTAACCGGCAACTTCTTCGCTTTTAGTTCTGCTAAATGAAATGTCGTTGGCAAGAAGTGATTGTAGCGCAGGTTCGAGCAAGAATGGATTTCATAGAAACTTTTACCCATTTGACATATAAATGTTCGCAATCCATGGTCTTAACGCCACTAAGTTTAATATAAACAAGTTGGGTAACCAGACCTACGCTCATGTCAGAAGGGTTTTGTATTCAATTTTCAAAATGCAGTCACCAGATCGAATCAAATCAAGAAACATTTCAAAGACGATTTTAGTGGAGAAAATATGAAATACGAAGATCATACTATTATTAACAAAGTTGAACGAATTTTGACTTCTGAGGTTTTTGTGATTGTTATACTCATAAATATTTCCCTTGATAATTACTTCAGATGTCCATCCGCGACGGAGGAAACACATTTTTCATGTATTTCCCCCCTGTGCCCCCACCGAAGCAAAAACTGACAATTTAACAACTGTTTTGAAAAGCTTCAATGAAAACTTTCATATCATACTCATATCGGCTACGTTTGATGAATTTTTTTCAGGGGCCCCTCTCCTGTACTGTTATCATCGATAACCAATTTTTTCGAATCCTAGAATGGTTACAAAGCCCTTTTGCTAGCAGCTCTCCCCCGCCTCCTTGACACTTATGAGCATTAATTGTAGGTACTCATCTTCAGTCATTCATTAAATTGAATCAAGTGTACAAAGCATGCACGTTAAACGTTGAAGTCGGGAAAAAATAACTCAAAATTATTCAATCTTCGCATTTAAAACAGCCACTATTTTGTTTTACGATTAGTGATACCACTAGTTGAACCGATTCTCAAAGATATATTCATGACACCTATCATTCCTAAAATTCTCATGCAAATCCTAGCAAAACTGTAGTGTCTGAGTCGGTAAAAAGCGTATGTTGTTCCATAGCCATATGTTGCCATAGTAATAGATGCAGCGCATATTGTTCCATAGTAATACAGGAAAACTCAAACCGGTATAACTTCGCTAAATATATTCATTGAATTTAAGGGTAGCGTTAAGATTTTATTTTATAAAACATAAAATCGATAAATCATACTATTACTAACAAAGTTGAGTGAATTGCGACTTCTAACGTATTTGTTGTTGTTGTACTCACCAAGGCCTACTTTCCTGATTTTTTCTTCAGATTTTTAGGATTACAGGTGTCCAATCGCGAGGGGGGGGGGACACAAATTGTTCGTGTATTTCCCCTCCCTGTGCACCTCTCGAAGCAAACTTTGCCAAACTAAGACCTGTTTTGAAAAGTTCTCATCAAGACCTTTCATTTGATACCCATATCGGCTACCTTCAATGAAATTTTTTTTCGGGGGGTCACTCCCCTATATGGAGAGACCCCCCTTAATTACCTTATAAAATTTTTTTGCAGTTGAACTTTGAAGAGAGCATCACTTTACACCTACATACAAAATTTGATGTTTCTAGCTTAAGTAGTTTCCGAGAAAAACTGCTGTGACACACGGACGGACGGACAGACAGACGGACGGACAGGACGTGATTTTAGTAGGGTTTTGTAAAATTATTTTACAAAACCCTAAAAATAAGTCCATTCGGGCACCATAACATATACGCAGATACATGCTTCCGGTATCTGACGACTGAGCAACCACGCATTACCGAAATCACCATGGTTTTGCGTTTTTTAGGGTATTGTAAAATAATTTTACAATACCCTACTAAAATCGCGTCCTGTCTGTCCGTCCGTCCGTCCGTGTGTCACACCACTTTTTCTCGCAAACTACATAAGCTAGAAACATTAGATTTTGTAAGTAGGTGCGAAGTGACGCCCACTTCAAAGTTTCACCACGAAAAAAAAATTATAAGGTCTTCAAGGGGGGTCTCCCCATATAGGGGAGTTGCCCCTGAAAAAAAAACTTTCATCGCATGCAGGCAATATGGGTATCAACTGAAAGGTCTTAATGAGAACTTTTCAAAACAGGTCTTAAAATGACAAATTTTGCTTTGAGGGATGCAGGGGAAGGGGAATGTACTCGTATGAAAATTTTGTGTCCCCCCCCCCCCCCTCGCGACACCTTTGACCCGAAAAATCTGAAAAAAATCACGAATGTAGGCCTTTATGAGTACGACAACAACAAATACATGAGAAGTTGAAATTCACTCAACTTTGTTAGTAAAAGTATGTGTTGCGTGTCGTATGGTGAATTTTGGATATTCCTGCCTGTTGTGGGTGTCATGTCCATCGTTTCTGAATCTGCTACGGGACCTGCAACAGAGGAAAAGGAGACACAAAGAACCAAATTGCTTATGGAACTGTATATTGGCACTCATCTGATGGGAGCGATGCAGCATTTTAATAACAATACTAACTTGTATGACAAGAACCGTCATACTTGTTTACTATTATTGTCAATCTGACAATTCTCGTGTAATGGGGTACACCAATAAGAATGTAATAGCAAAAACATAATATGTAATTGTAATAGATTATTATTTGGGTGAAATTTGAAAAGGATTGAATTGGAATGTTAGAGCAAAGTACCGGTTAGTTGCTAGCTAAACGTTATCTGCTAGCTGAAAGTTGGTTGCATGAAAACAGTGAAAATAGAGACATTCAAAAAATAGAATTTGTAATATAGATTAATATAGTATAAAGTTGGAAGGGACAAAAATATAGTGAAGTGTAATTTGTTTAACGTGAATTGTAAAAATTAGAAAAGTGTTCAATTAAAGATAGTTCATGCATCGTACATTTTTTGGTCCGTCGAGCCGGATATAAATTACGTACATATTGGTGTTAGAGTGCGCAAATATTCGTCAAAATGCACATAAATTACGTACGTATTCATAATAAACTGTATAAATTGCATATATGTGACAAAAGTGAACATATTGTTGGTCCGTTAAAAATATACGGCAATTTTTTATGTACAGTTGCTGCAAGTACTGCATATTTATTGTAACATTCGTTATATCCGTATCAAACACACATTCCGCGTATCGATTTTGGGGCCCTTCAACATAAGAATTATACAGAGTGACCGCAGCTTATATTCATATATCGCAATTTATACTCATATACGGCAATATTTGAAACATACAAGAATTTGGTCGTTTATCTGTTGTGATCTATTGATAATAACGTACCGTGATCTGACATACAAGGAAAGATAAATGCGATACATATAATGGAAGCATTAGCGGTACAACAGCAGTTGTTAAATGAACAACTTAACCGCATGTATTCGAATTTCCGCAAAGATTCGAAAGTACGAAAAACTTCAGCATATGCCTCCAAATTGCTACAACGGGTGCAAGAAATCCGTCAAGATTTTATGGCAAGGCATCAAGTGATACTCGGCTTAGTGAAAGGGGAAGAGGAGTTAGGGCATGAATATTTTATAAAAAATACTCATTCGCTGTTTGAAGACTTAGATTTGAACACAAATAGTAGAGAAAAGTTATTCAAATCCTTCCTCCCGGCCTACTCAAGAGGGAGATGCACGATTGCCACGAATAAACCTTCCGAAATTCAATGGGACACACAGTGAGTGGACCGCTTTTAAGGATTTGTATGTATCACTTATTCATACAAAATCTCATTTGTCTCGAGTAGAGAAGTTGCACTACTTAAAAGGGAGTTTGTTGGGTGATGCGGAGCAATTGTTACGACATGATTCGACCACTGATTCCAATTATGAAGCCGCTTGGAATTTATTGGTAGAACGTTATGATGACAAACATGTCTTGTTAGGTACTTAATTTAAGAAATTACTTTCACTCAACAACGCTAACGAATCCCCGCGTCAGCAATTAGATAGAACGGTGGACTGCGTACAAGCCATTGAAAACTTAAAAATAGAAAACACTTGGGATGCAATGCTGGTACACATAACCACACAACGGCTTCCAACAGAAACGAGGCAAATCTCGGAACAACAGCAGTCAGGGACCAATAAAGCGACATCATTTCAAGCCTTAAAGGAATTTTCACAGTGTCGGTTCAGAGCTCTAGAAGCTTCTCGGGTGGAAAGAGCCAGGAATCCGAGATCGATTCAACATGTGAACGTGAAACAGAACAAACAGCTTTCCTGCAGTATGTGCAAAGGAGCTCACCATCTGAGGCACTATTCGGATTTTCTAGGCGCAGATTATATAACGAGATTTGGAATTATTAAAAGGAACGGTTTGTGCCTGAATTGTTTGGGCACAGGACATTTAGTAGAAGCATGTCCCAGCATATCAAGATGTTTCAAATGTAAAAAAACGCATAATACGCTTCTTCACAAACCTGATTTTATCAATCCTGTAAATGTTAGTCAACAATCACCAGCTGCTTCGTCATTCAGAATCTCGTCATTCAGAATCCCGCATTCGACTTCTTCTGTGAACAACTCTCGACCTTTGATACTCTTCGAATCTAGACCTTCGACTTCATCAGCCACGACTACAAACGTCAACTCTTTAACTTTCTCAACGCAAGCGGTGTTATTGGCAACAGCTCTTGTACAAGTAGAATCATCGAATGGATACATCGTTTTACGAGCTTTATTGGATCAGGGATCGCAAGCGTCAATCATTACGGAACATGCAGTTCAACGACTTGGAATAAAAAGGAAATCAACCAATGTTACAGTGACAGGAATTGGGAGGACAAAAGGGATAATCGCAAATGGAAACATGGAAATTAGAATTTTGACAAAGGACAAAGAATACCTAACAATAGATACAATTATTCTGGCAAAAATAACAAACTTTCTCCCATCTCAAACAGTCTTGCCAACAATTTGGGAGCATCTCAAAAATGTAGAATTGGCTGATCCAAATTTCGATTAACCTGGGAAGATCGATTTGTTATTAGGAGCGGATGTGTATGCTCAGATATTGCTCGGCGAAGTACAAAAATTCAAAAAAGGCCCAATGCTGCAAAACACAAAATTAGGTTGGATAATATCAGGCAGATTGAATGATGCCAAAGATCCAATAGTATATACACATAAAATTGAATTAAACGATAATGCGCAGTTAAATGATCAACTAAAGAAATTTTGGGAATTGGAAGAAACTGGAATCTCCAGCGAAACGACACAATAAGAAGTGAATTGTGAGGAGCATTACAAAATGAACACAATCCGGAAGCTAAACGGTTGCTACCAAGTTAGACTACCATTCAAGAACGACAAAGCTAAAGACATTTTAGGTTACTCCAGAACTAATGCCATCAATAGTTTGTTACATTTGGAGAAGCGATTCGCCAAAGACCAAAAACTACAACAAGAATATACGATGTGCATTCAAGAATATCTTGATCTAGGACACATGACCGAGGTAGCTCAGGAAAATGAAGTAAAGAATGTCGCTGGAAAAACAATTAGTAGTGCTAATTTTTTACCGCATCATGCGGTTTACAAAGAAAGTACCACAACAAAGCTGCGTGTCGTGTTTGATGCATCTAGGAAGACAAGTACGGGAATATCATTGAATGACGTTCTGATCTCTTGGCCTACCATACAAGACCGCATGACTTACATTATCATGCGATAGAGATTATACAAATTTGGTATGATGGCCGATATTGCAAAAATTTACAGGAAGGTAGCGATTCACCCAGATGATGCAAACTATCAAAAAATTGTTTGGAGGCAGCACGCTAGTCAGCCAGTAAAAGATTATTGCCTTAATACGGTAACATTTGGGATGACGTCAGCACCGTTCCTAGCAATCAGAACCCTGAATCAATTGGCAAGAGATGAATGCGCAACATATCTTGAAGCTTGCAAGGCAATATTAGGAGAATTTTACGTCAATGACCTGCTATCTGGTGAACATAGTGTAGACAATGCAATTACCACAAGAAACCAATTGATAGCATTGTTGAAATCTGGTGGTTTCAGATTAAGGAAACGGAGAACCAACGATAAGAGGCCTTTGGAGGACCTTGCCAATGAAGACATTGAGATGCCTGAAAGGATTAATTTCGACACGGAAAGTGGACATAAGTCGTTAGGCATCGTATGGTATCCAGTGCAAGATTTTTTCACATATCGTCTGAAGACACAAGCAATTAAGGAATGGCATACTAAACGCTCAATTCTATCCGAAGTGGCCCGATTATATGACCCTTTAGGTTGGTTAGCACCTATTATTGTTTCAGCCAAAGTACTGCTCCAAAGTTTATGGTTACATGGTCAAGACTGGGATGAAAGAGTGACAAGCACGATCAACAAAGAATGGGAATTATTCCAAAAACAACTTCGTGTAATAGAAACAACCAGAATTCCTAGATGGATCACGTACAAGCCAAATTCAAACATCGAAATTCACGGTTTCTGTGATGCATCCCAATGAGCTTACGCAGCAGTAATCAATGAAGTCGTACGTACTGAACTGACAGTGAATAGTCACTTAATCATGGCCAAAACTAAAACAGCACCTGTAAAACCAGTCACCATACCACGCTTGGAGTTATGCGGAGCAGTTTTGCTTGCACGACTACTACACGAAATTAATGAAGCGTTAAAGATTCAGAATGTACCTACTTGGCTTTGGACGGACTCCGAAATAGTACTCGCATGGTTGAAGGGACACGCAACACGCTGGAGCATTTTGTCGCAAATCGAACATCTTTTATCATCGAAAAAATGGAAAACATACCATGGCGTTACGTGCCCTCAAAATCCAACCCAGCGGACCTTGCGTCACGGGGAAACAAAGCTCAAGATTTGATCAATCATAATCTCTGGTGGCATGGGCCTAGCTGGTTAACTCAAGAATCTGATGCTTGGCCTAAGATGAAGGATGTATCACTAGTAGAAACCGAACAAAGGAAATGTGTAGCAGTTAACGTTGGACTTAACGCAACATCTCTGTTAGACCACCTTATCGGGAACTATTCGACACTCACGAAACTGCTTAGGGTTACTGCATATTGTTTTCGTTTTATCCGATGGAGAACAAATCATAAAACAAACCAATCCTATTTGAGTGTTACAGAGTTACGTGAATCATTAGAATTTTGGATAAAATATGCACAAGGAAAAAAATTTCAATCCGAGCTTGACTGTTTGAAAAAAATAGATCAGTAGAGAAGAAAAGCAAATTGTGCAGTCTGCATCCTTTTCTCGACAACAAAGGCATAATCCGTGTAGGTGGACGTTTGCATAACGCATCCTTATCTTTAGATGAGAAACATCCCATAATTTTACCACGAGTTGGAAAGCTTACAGCAAATCCACCAATTAACCCTTCACGGACAGACACAGTTGATGTCAACTACATTGCGTAAAACTTATTGGCTAATAGATGGGCGCAATGCAATAAAATACTTCGTACATAAATGTACTCGATGCTTCAGAGAAAAGGCTAAAGCTGCAACTCAGCTCATGGGAGACCTGCCAACAGCACGGGTAACTATTTCACGTCCTTTCACTCACACTGGCATTCATTTTTGGGGACCCTTTGACGTAAAGGACAGACGAGGCAGAGGAAGCAAAATTTCAAAGGGGTATGTTGCCATATTCATTTGTCTAACTGTTAAAGCTATACATATAGAGGTCGTCAGCGATCTGTCCACCCAAGCATTCATTGCAGCTTTGCGTCGGTTCATAGGACGAAGAGGCTTTAGTTCCCACATTTACACAGATTGCGGTACGAATTTTGTAGGGGCTAATGCGGAGCTCGAAAGAATAATCAAATTAAACAACGATGCTGCTCAAATTTTTGCAAGCGAAGGAGTCACATGGCACTTCAAACCCCCGGCTTCACCACATTTTGGCGGACTCTGGGAGGCGGAAGTTAAATCGATAAAATCCCATCTACGGCGAGTAATCGGAAGTGCATCGCTGACATATGAAGAATTAGTCAGTGTCCTTATTAGAATTGAAGCTTGCCTTAATTTGCACCCACTGTGTCCACTCACTAATGACCCCACAGATGCTACAGCCTTAACGCCAGCACATTTTCTAATTGGAGACACGTTAATCGCGCCGCCAGAAATGGAATTACAAAATGTAAATATTGGCAGATTGGATCGATGGCAACTAGTGCAAAAGGTGTCACAAGATTTTTGGAAGCGGTGGAAAGGTTAATATTTAAGTCGACTACAACGAAGATCAAAATGGCTTAGTATAGAAAAAAATGTGAAGATCGGAGATCTGTGCCTTCTGAAAGACGAAAGATTACCATCCTATCGATGGGCATTAGCAAAAATTGTTGACGTGCATCCAGGTAAAGATTGTATAGTACGCGTAGTATCTGTATTAATAAACGCCATATCAACAGTGCTCCACTACCGACACAAAATTCACAAGATATTGATCATATTTAACGTGTTGCGCGTAAAAAATGCAATCCGCCTACCAAATATCTCACCCTTTGATCGAAATTAGAAATGAAAATTATCCGTTACTTTCTCTCACCTTCACTGAGCGTATCACAATGCCCAAAATTGACTAAACGATGTCACATAGTAAGCAAAACACAAGATCACAAGACCCAAAACTGAGTAAACGACGTCATGCATTAAACAGAACACAAGAGATACGTGAAGATAGAGGGGAACGCCCAGCATAAGGTGGGATAACATCACCCTATCGACACTACCATCTCACTCAAAACGAAGTAGCCTCAAATGGTCAGAGTACATGAAGAAAAAAGATCAACCAACTTGCTGGCATAACATTACGAATCGGACTCAACCATGGCTAAAAGTAATATATTTATCATTAACTTATACTACTCGCTATATTTACAGATACCTACTAAACTATCAACCTAAGCTTTATGAGATGTCCTGACACATCTCATCCGGGGGAGTATGTTGCATGTCGTATGGTGAATTTGGGATATTCCTGCCTGTTGTGGGTGTCGTGTCCTTCGTTTTCTGAATCTGCTACGGGACCTGCAACAGAGGAAAAGGAGACACAAAGAATCAAATTGCTTATGGAACTGTATATTGGCACTTCTCTGATGGGAGCGATGCAGCATTTTAATAACAATACTAACTTGTATGACAAGAACCGTCATACTTGTTTACTATTATTGTCAATCTGACAATTCTCGTGTAACGGGTTGCACCAATAAGAATGTAATAGCAAAAACATAATATGTAATTGTAAAAGATTATTATTTAGGTGAAATTTTAAAAGGATTGAATTGGAATGTTAGAGAAAAGTACCGGTTAGTTGCTAGCTAAATGTTATCTGCTAGCTGAAAGTTGGTTGCATGAAAACAGTGAAAATAGAGCCATTAAAAAAATAGAATTTGTAATATAGATTAATATAGTATAAAGTTGGAAGGGACAAAAATATAGTGAAGTGTAATTTGTTTAACGTGAATTGTAAAAATTAGAAAAGTGTTCAATTAAAGATAGTTCATGCATCATACAGTATGATTTATCGATTTTATGTTTTCTTGAATAAAATCTTAACGGTGCCCTTAAATTTAATAAAATTCAGTACACAGATGACTATCAATAAGATTAATCTGCCCTGAAAGTTTCATAAAGACCGAATGGTATTAAACGAAGTTAGAGCGATTTTAATTTTCCTGTATTACTATGGAACAATATGTGCTGTATTACTATGGAAACATGCGAGTATGGCTATGGAACAATATGCGCTTTTTACCGACTTAGGCACTACAGCTTTGCTAGGATTTGCATGAAAATTTCAGGAATGATAGTTATCATGAATATCTTTAAAAGCCGGTTCAGCTAGTGGCATCAGTAATCGTTAAACAAAATGGTGGCTATTTTAAATGCGAAGATTGAATAATTTGGAGTTATTTTCCCCAACTTCAACGTTTAAGGCGCGTGCTTTTAACACTTGATTCAATTTAATGAATGACTGAAGATGACTACCCACAATTAATACTCATAGGTGAAACAAGTCGAGGAGGCAGGAGAGAGCGCCCAGCAAATGGGCTTTGTAACCATTCTAGGATTCGAAAAAATTGGCCATGAATCGATGATTACAGTCCAGGGGAGAGGCCGCTGAAAAAAAAATTTAATCAAAGGTAGCCGATATGAATATCAAATGAAAATTCTTTATAAGAGCTTTTCAAAACAGTACTTAAACTGACAATTTTTCCTTCACCAGGGCAAAAAATATCTTAGAAGTCGAAATTCGATCAACTTTGTTAATAATAGTACATTTTATAAATTTTGCTTTTTTGCCTATAAAATCAAGATGGGACCCTAAAATTTTCCAAAATCTAAAGTTTAAGTTTTCTAAAAGTAATTGTATATGGTTCGAAAATTTCACAATAATTGAACAATAAACAGCTAAGTTACAGCCGATTGAATATTAAACAATTACAACAACATTAACACGTGATACTAGGGAGATACACGCTTGCAACGGGCCTAGACACTACAAATATGTAGGAATTTTGATAAAATTTAGCAGTGGCTTGTAATATTGATGTGTTATCATGACTCATCAAGCGACGAGGTCAAAAAACTTGAAACAAAATGGTGGCGAGTTTAAAATTCTAATAACAATAATAATTTTTCGAACTCAATTTATGGAATCAGTATATAGTATTAGTTAAGTTTTAATATGCAGAATATATCGTTTGATTTACTAATTGTTTTACAATACCCTTCTGGCAGGAGCATCCTCCTGCTACTTCGACTTGTTAGTATTTTTGCTACTGAACTGCTCGTCTTATTCCAGTCAATTTACATCAACCACTTTAACATGCAGCAGTTATCCAGCACGAATAAATACCGAAATTCAAACTACAGGTATAATGACTTTGGATTGAACGCTGGGAAAGTATTTCAGATATTCCGTCTTCCTTCCAACTTTAAATGAATCATTATGTATTAGAAATCAGTTGGCGTTCCCAAAGCTTTGATTCGAAAATGAGACACTTTAGTGCACCACACAAGCAAGCATTGCTGGCGGACAATTTACACTCGATACAACATCCTGCGCATGATTCATGCGAGAAGCAATTGAAATAAGCAGCACAACCGAACTCAGCTTTAACACACAACACGAGCGAGCATTGCTGGCGGGCAATTCACAATCGATATATCAAATTTACACTCTCGGTTGATGTTACTAGCACGTAAGGTTCTCGAGAATTGTTTTTCTGAAGTTTACTTTATCGAACACTGATGACTCGAGCAATAATTATGAAGCTTCCATCGTAGTATCGCGCACTCTCCGCCTTCTATCTCGTGTCGTGGTTCAACTCGAACTCCCCGGCGTCTGCGCTGGTTTGCGATTTCCAGCAGATTTCCCCGATTCACTTCTCGATCCGTCCCAAAAACTTGTCTTTCTTCTTTCCGCATCCCGTGTATACGATGAATCGCATGAGCTGAGCTATATCAGCCCAGCTCGCTTGTCTTCCGTGATGTAATACACCGTTGGGGAGTATTACATCAGCGTTCCCAAACACGGAATTCTACGTTCAGATTTGCAATTTTGAAAACAAAATTTAATTGAAGTAGAGAAAATTTAAATGAAGTAAAGAAATTTGAACTGAAGTGAAGAAATTTAAATGAAGTATAGAAGATTTAAATGAAGTGAAGAAATTTAATTGAAGCAAAGAAATTTTAACTAGAGTAAAGAAATGAAAATTTTAAATAGTTATAAAAGTTAAATCTCATGACGAATGAAATTAAAGGGAGACATTTAAATTTTAGTATAAAGGAAAATTGATATGAAATGACGTTTAATAAAGTAATAAGAAGAAAAAGTATTCTACCAAATTATGATTACGAATGAAGTTAATTACATATTTTTTTAAATCTGCCACCAAATTCCGAGTAGGAGATAGGAAGGTTTCCGAGCAGTTTGCTTGTGTGACTGCTCGATTAATACACAACTTTTTGAGCTATGCCGCTATTAAATCAAATTGCACGGTTTTCAGTTACAGTTACTATTGTTTAAACATTTCAAACTAACGATAGTTAGCTCGTTTCAAAGAGTCGGATATATCCTGCGACGGGGGGATATATCTGGCCTCGAGGCGCACTGTGCCCTTAGGGAATTCAACAACAATTTTGTTTTGTTTTTATATCATATTACAATGGCTGAAAGTCAGGAAGTTTTCATCTATGAACGTTAGTGACGGTGTCGATAATTTGAAGCCATAACAATAGTCACACGACTTCCTCTGCCAGCAACCAAACAAATAATACTCCATCAAAACCATTAACGCGGTTTCAATAAAACCATGTCCACTTTGGAAACAATATCCGGAAGCATGGTTTCTTCAACTGGACTGCCAGTTCAACCAGGCGGTTATTACGGTAGAGCAAACAAAGTTTAATTACTTGCTTTCAGCTCTTGATCAGAATATTTTCAGAATCCTAAGTAACTCTATAACTGCACCTTTATCTAACAATCCATATTTTAGTTTTAAAGGAGCCTTAATAGATAAACTTTCTATTTCAGAGTCCGAGGTATTAAAACAAGTTCTAACTGAACTTACTCTCGGAGATAATCTCCCTTCACAACTGCTAAGGGATATGAAAACAAATAAGTTGGGTAGACAGACCAACACTAATGTCAGCAGGGTTTTATTCCAACTTCTCCGGAATGCAGTCACCAGCAACGAACAAAATCAAGAAACATGTCAAATAGATGGGCACATTTAAAATATAATCCATTGTTTCTCTATTTTCAATGGTCACCATTTTGTTGCAAAATTACAAAAACGAATCAAAGCATGAGTTCCCAAAAATTTGTATGTTGTTGATCTTATTTGAAAATTTTAAGAAGATAAAAACAAAACTACAGTCTCTTAATCGATCGAAAGTCCATAAAATACCAAAATCATGTGTTATTGTTGTTGTAATTGGAAAAATTTCAAATAGCTATAACTTCCGTGTGTATGATTCGATTCTCATCAAACATATAAAGTTAAAGGACCTTTTGTAGGACTACTTAAATATAAATATCGTTTAAGGGTACCTATAAGATTTTATTGGGGAAAACGTGAAATTCGATTATCATACCATTATTAACAAAGTTAAGCGAATTTTGAGCTCTAGGGTACACCTACCTCCATATTTTTTTCAGATCACATGTGTCCAATCGCGAGGGGGTACACATTTTTTGTTTTAAACGTTTTCATCAAGACCTCTCATTTGATACCCATATTGGCTACATGTGATGAATTTTGGTTTCGGAGGCCACTCGCCTATATGGAGACATCCCCCTTAAATACCTTATAAAATTTTTTTTACAAATGAACTTTAAAGAGGGCACCACTTTACACCTACATACAAAATTTTATGTTTATAGCTGAAGTAGTTTGCGAGAAAAATTGCTGTGACACACGAATGGATGGACGGACAGACGGGATGCGATCTTAGTAGGGGTTTGTAAAATTATTTTACAAAACCGTAAAAATGAAAATCGTTTGGGTAAAAATATTATAAAAACGTTAGGGCTTGTTGCGAGTTCCAGCGTACCGACTTCTTCCCATTCGCAGCTTCAAATTTCCGCCGTAACATCTCCCCCTACCTTTGGGCACATATACCCTTTTCAGCAGCAAATTTATATATTTTTATTTCCATTTAAGAATTTCCCTATAATTTTTAATTCCCCATCATCTCCATTCTACCCTTTTCCCTAATTTTCAATTACAAAAAAAATAGTATATAATGATCATTTTAATTTTCCCACCAACAACATTTCATTCATTGATTCCCACAAACAAAACTTCATTCGATACATTTTCCCTTACAAAACCTAATTCCTTTGTAACAATTCTGCGACAGAGTATCGCTTCTGTGCCCTCTGGTGGAGCTCTTGACTGGGGCCCTCGGACCCGGTTAGCCCAATGGAGAGGGGCCGTGCGCCACTCTCTTTGCCAATTGGCCCCACAAGAGTCGCCAAGCGAGAATCACGACTCGCCAAAAGGCTCGCACCGACACCGTTCACGACACGACGCGTAATGCACTCACGCACCACCTATCCTCCCTAACCGCGAATACAGCTAAGGCGGGGGAACCTAAGGCAAAGGATGAGCCCTGACGAACCTCGGAGCCTTCCACACACGAGGTGTTGCTCGTACGGGAATGCCAGGCCGAGCCAACTTCACACTTTGTAATTCACTTCCACCTGAGAAATTATATGCTTTACTCAAATGTTTTTCTTTTTTTTTGAATCACAAACAATTTAATTTCACGATTTAATAATATTAGAAGGAAATACAAAGGATATTTTAAAAAGAAATATATGTAAAATTATACATACTCGTATATTGGCCAAGCTTACACTTTTCAACCGGGCTTGTTCGTCTCGGGGGGCCCCCAATCTTGCTGCCGCCAACTTCTGCTGTCGATCTAATTCCTTGACCCACCTCGGTCGTAGAAGACGCTCTCCTCGTTGTTCCCAAAGCCTCCTTGATTCCTCCGACCAATCCTCGAATTCGATTTTTTTCCAGCTCGGCTATAACCTCCAAAAATCCCGCCAAAAATTCGTGCTCCCTCTTGGGAAAACGCAAAGTGAAAGAGAGCTTCCCAAGCTCCATCCGGGGACTTATATCCCCTCTGGTGGGCACGCTTTCATACAAGGGAGCTTTCCGATGTTCCACCAGTTCATCGCATTCACTGTTCATCGCATTCACTGCATTACCCGCGTGTCGTGTCAGCTGGCATCTTGCGAACTTTAAATGTCATAATATGGTGATGGAACGATGAAACATTTTATGAGCTATGACGCGATGATGGTTGATGTTGTTGTTGTTGCTGCTGTTGCTTCGATGCAGATGACAGATTCGATTTATATTGCTCAACATATGGTGTACCTGCTCCCCCACTTCCGCCTACATTTCTACTGCCGTCCTGATATCTGCTGGATACTTTTTCCGATTGTCCTATATTGTTTTCGCGATTGTATCCAAATGTGCTATGTGTTGACGGATGCTGTTGGCTTTGTTGATGTTGTTGCTCCTGTTGTTGGCTGTGCCTTGATAAATTCGATGGTTTCGACGACGGCGGTGTTTGTGTATTATATTGTCAGTTCATGCGCGATAATTGTTGCTGATCGTCTTTGTGTCGATTCTTTGGCGGTAGCGACGGCGGAGTTGCTTTTGAAGTCTGTTGTTGTGGATGAGTGGAGGCATCTGACGATGCTTGCCTACTACTTCCACGCAATTGACTTCGTGATGGTCTTTGCAAAGAACGGTAATTGTTCAAATTTGCAGCACATAGTGGTTGGGAAGTGTTCTTTGTTATATCTGGTACTTTTAAGTTGGACTGGGGAATGTCTGGAAGCGGTTGATTTAAAATTGAGATGCCTTTCGATAGTTTACCACTAGATGATTGATAATTTGATGTTTCAATGCTGTAAACAGTAGGCTGTCGAATAGGCTGCTGGTGATGTGATTGATGTTGTTCCAGGCGCTGTGACTGCTGTTGATGTTGGTTTGCTAACAACATCGGGAACACTTCTTATTGACTATTTCCATTCCAATCCAAGTTGCACTTGTGATTGAGTCGGTTGCACAACAACATGCGGCTGTATGATTTGTTGTTGTTGGGCAGGTTGAATGATTTGTTGTTGCAACACTTGAATCTGTTGGGTGGTCTGCTGACCTGTCTGCTGCGGAGCAGCCACTAACCGCTGCCCAGGGCTCAACAATATCCTTTGAATGACTTGCTGTTGATTTCCAGTTTGAACTAATTGCTGAATAACTTTTTGACCTTGTTGGTTGATAACAATTTGCTGTTGCGGCTGAACCCCTTGCGCATTTTGTACAATGATTTGCTGTTGGACGGCTGTTGAGTTTGCTGTTACTGTTGTTGCACTGCTTGCTGTTGTACCAATTGCGGTTGTTGCCTTTGTATTACTTTTTGAACAACTTGTTGAGTTTGCACTGGGGGCACTGTTTGCGACATCTTCCATGTATTACAGGATCCTCACTATTCAATATTACATGATGTTATCGTTGCAGTGCATTATTTTAGTTCTGATTTTCATGTTAGCACTTATCGTTTTATGTTAGCATCTATGACTCTATGTTAATGTGCAGATGTTGGTTTCTTTTTTTGGTGGTTTCGTGATAGCAGAGATGCATGCGTGTGATGATTTATAGCTCAGATTTGATGAAGCGTTTATTGATATTCTAGGGATTTTTTGTTAGTTTTTATTTTGCTTGTAGGAACAACATACACATTTCCCTTAAACTAATTCGATGAATCCATTACTTTTGTTTAAGATTCTCGAAAAATATCAATTTTTCTCATTTTTCTTTTCCACGTATTGCAACTGTTGTCCGTGGTTGTTTATAGTGAAAAATATTTTAGGAAATCAGCTGGTGTTATTGGTTGAGACACTTCTAGCTGCCCACCGGCTTCTTCCAAGCGGCTTTAAAATCAGGTAAATCGTCTACAATACAAGGGTGACGGGCCGATGGCCAAAATAGGCAACAACAATAGCGACATAGCGATAAAACTTCGCCATATTGATGGTCCTCGCGTGTACCATAATTTTTACGTGGTTCATTGTAAATTAGTTACCAATCTTTAACATCACGCAACCGCTTATATTTATGCTTATCTAATATGAAGTTAATTTGATTCAGGCTAAAATGAAAGCGGCACAATTCACGCCAAATGCGTTGTTCAGATATGATAGCTGCCATAAGATTCCAAGCATTTGAAGATGATTCTAAATCTTTATGATCTGCAATACGTAAAATTATTTCTCTACTGCAGTCTTCAGGTAAATCGTGTAGTTTTGGACGTATTTCTGGTCCGGGCTCCGTAATTTGTATTTGACTTTTGGTATTCTCCCAAGTTTCTGATTTGAGCTTGGGCGTAAACTTGTCCATACGCTTATTTTCCATCACGCTTCAATGTGGCTGAGCTAGTTTCATCAGTATTTGCCGGTCCGATTCGGTGAAATTAATTGCACGCGTTCGACATTTCAGCACAATGATTGAATGCATTGTCAGCGGAAGTGCTCGTTGATCTGCTTAGAACTTACTTAATTATAATTTCTAAGTGTGATACAAAATATAAAGCGTTACATACATCGTTAAACCTCGACTTCAGTTGGCTCGGGAAGTTATCCTCGCGGAGAACTTATTATATTTTTTTGTTGTTTCTCTTTTTTTCCGTTTGTTTGTTTTCTTGTGTGTGTGGAAGGCTCCCGTGACACCTTCCTTCATACTAACTAATTTTATTCATTAGCTCCCACTAACAAATTTTATTTTTCATACTAACAAAAATTCATTCACGTTTCCCTACTAACAAATTTCATCTCAATGCCCACTAAGAAAGTAGCATAGTTGAATTTGCTAATTCGATGAATGGGAAATCAACAGAAGGTGGCTCCGTTGGTAGCATCGTGGATTCTCGACCGGGGTCTGCTTTGACCCTGGGTTCGAGTTCCCCGAGCGCAGGAGATCACTCTTTTTTGGAGTATCGGCAAAAGCAATAGTTTCCTTATATATATTTCCGTATATATAGGACACACATCTAATCAAACGCTTCCTTGGCTATGCAAATTGCCAGATATGCAAAATTGAAATTGTTGCGTTTGTCGGTACGAAAAAGATGTGTATGTAGCGGAATCGAAGTGTAATGAACTTCGATTACGTTACCCAGATGCGGCAGCGGTAATTGAAAATGAAAGAATTAGGGGGGTGGGGATTGGGTTCTTGGATTTGGAGGTATTGGTCAGTATTGGACATTGAGAATAAGAGGGATTGATTTTCTGCGGTGTCGGAAAAAAGATTTTGTCAATTTAGAGTGCGGGGACATGAAAATTGCGATTTAGAAAAAAGATTTTGTCAATTTGGAATGAGGGAACAAAAAATCTTGATTTGGGTTGGGAGACGAAAGTGGAATCTTGAGTGGACGAACGTTTTGAATGGAATTTTTAGTGTCGGAAGTTTTGAAGTGATGGAAAAAAATAGAACTAAAACTGGATTGAAATTCAGTGGAAAAAATCAGAAGTGAAAGGAGTGAAGTTAGAAAGACATTAAAAACTAGTAATTAAAATTTGAATATACTTTTGTAAGCTAACCACTCACATTGTGGTGGGAAAATACGAAAAATTTGCTGATGAAAGTGGCCGTAGCGTTTTTTTTTTGTTTTGTGATTGTTACGTTACAGTCTAATTTTCAGCGACCCCACGCTTCTTTTGTTGTATTTCACCGGGCGCTCGGAGATTTCCAAGGAAAGAAGGGAGTACCAATTTGGTTTTTTTTTAATATTTTATAAACTATAATCTTTCCAGTAGTTTTTTTATTATATTCTTTATCATATTGAATTAATTCATGTTGGTATATTTTCGCTTTTATGACGTTTAAAATTTCGAGGGTGGTTTTAAGTACTTTTTTTAAATGTTGTTATTCTTCGTATGATTTGATTTGGATTATAATTTGTGAATTGAATAAAACGGCCATGTCGCGTTAAGACCCTAGTCTTTCATTTCTTAAAATGACCTCCGCCTATCCCACCCTTATCCCTCCGGGCTAGTGTTTTTATGTAAGGTGGCTCAGCACGAGCAGAGGGTGTCCCGGAAGTCCCACGACACGACTGAGCGCTAGTGGGCCTCAGTATGCCACCCTGGGCTACACACTCCTCTGCTAAAACTTAATGTCTGCAACTGCGGTGACTTTCGCAGTTGCAACAGGCTCCAACGATTACCTCCACAAAAGCAGGCAGTTTAAGTATGTAATACAGGTTCATTAGAAGAGACGGCAGCCTGAGCAGACAAAATTTAAGACGTTCCAAGCGGAAGTTCGATGTAAGATCGTATGCTGGTAATAATCCAAATAATGATTTCCTCAAAAAACTGTCTAAATTAGTAGCAAATCTTTCAATGGAAGTACAATTATTTAAGGCACATGTAGTGAAATGGGTAGATGTACATGTCCGTGAAGGACTGCAGCGATGGTCTGCTGCCTCGGAGAAAGAGGATGGTAGGATCCCCCGAGATTTGGCCTTGTCTAGGGATGCGTGAATGTGCTGGCAGGCTAGCGTTGCGGTGTCATGGGGCGGATTCTTTTCCCCAGTACAAGACCCACTACAATAAAATTTCACGTTCACGGATTCGAGCGATCTAATGCCGATCAACTAGTTTCGAGTCCGAGGTAACCTACTAAGAGCTGAATTGTCTATAGCCAGGAACAAACAAGGCCGGGAGAAAAAAGGATGGACTTGAACGGACTTCGTCGTTACCAACAATGTTCATGGCCCACAAATAAGAGTGGGCATACAGATGGAAGGGGTGCCTCCTCGCACTCTCCCAACCGGATCAAGATCCAAGTGTAAACGTGGCCATATATTTCCCATTTAAGTGAGAAACTCATACCAACATAATTTGTATGAATTTTTCCATTAAATGAGAAACATAAACATGGCCAATCTATGTTATAGTATTATGCGATGGGATCACATAACAATATACCATTAAAGGGCACGCGAAACGAAGGCCACTCTACCCGGGCAAGAGCAGCTGATACGCATTACAAGGGAAGAGCTCGCCCGATGGCTAGCCTATTATAGTGGAGGGGCCGGCAATCGTTGCGGGTCCCAAACCCGGTAAGGTTTAAATGAAAAGAAAGACCGAGTTTTGGTATTCTAGCAATTCATTATTATTTTTAAATTTTCTTCAATTAACATATAGTGCAGTTGCGCCTTTTTCTTATCAAAACTTTTACGGGGATACTTTGAAATTTTAAAAATATGTAATTCTAAATAAAACATTGAAAGTATTTTGCATAATAAAAACAGTTTCGTAAGATTCAATTTCATACTCAAATGTTCCAAAGGTTTTTCCTTTACCAGAAACATCATGCCTCATATACTCGAATTTAGCATGGCGTGCTTCAAAGCTGACATTTTAAATTGTCAATTCGATTACCCCAAAAAATTCATACTACTCGTATTTCGGGTTTTTCAACTTCATCAGCTTTACATGTACATAAAAAATAACTTAATTAGTATGTTTTTGTTCTAATATTTTGCTTATCTTATTAGTAACACCGGATGAAAACTAAAGGGCTTTCCAATAAGAGGTGTTATTTTGAATAGCGCGCTATTCCGGTAGATTTCACTTTGGAAGCTGTCATTTTTTGACATTTGACAAGAAAAAACTACGCTATTATTAAAACTGAAACGATAAATGCTTCGAAAATGCATTGAAATTATTAAAATTCACTATAAAAATGGTGAACATTTGACAGAGACGGTTCGTAAAACTCAAACATTTTTGGTCGTCGCGAAGCAGCTTGTCGGACCGCAATACAGAAATCGGTGGAAAAATTCGAGCTGTTGGGACAACTTAGTGATGTGAAGAATAAAACCCATGCATATCACTCAAGAATAGCAGAGAATATTGCTGCTGTAGCCGAAAGTGTTGAAGAAAACCCAGGTTTGTACATTCCTCATCGTTCTTTGGAATTAGGCATTCCACAAACGTCATTACACCGTATTTTGCATAAAGATTTGGGTCTTAAAGCTTATAAAGTTCAGTTAACACAAGAACTCAAGCCGGTCGATCATCAACAACGTCGTGTCTTTGCTGATGGGGTCCTTCAAATGCATGAAAATGATCCGGAATTCCATTAAAAAATCATCTTGAGTGATGAGGCCCATTTCCACCTCGGTGGCTTCGTCAACAAGCAAAATTGTCGCATCTGAGGCTCGAAAAACCCTAGAGTTATTGTTGAAAAGTCACGCTATCCTCAACGTGTGACTGTTTGGTGCAGTTTATGGTCCGGCGGAGTCATTGGACCTTACTTTTTCGAAAATGAGGCTGGAGCAATAGTTACGGTGAATGGATTGCGCTATCGAGAGATGATTATCGATTTTTTATGGCCGGAATTGGATGGTATTGATCTGGACAACGTTTACTTTCAGCAAGACGGCGCTACGTGCCACACAAGCATTGATCTTTTACGGGAAAAGTTTCCGGACCGTGTTATCTCTCGAAGAGGTGATCACAATTGGGGCCACGTGAAAGAGATGGTCTACGCCAACAGCCCAGCGTCGATTCAAGACCTCAAAGATGGAATTCGTGAGGCTATCGAGCACATAGGGCAGCCACTTTGCGATTTGGTTATGGAAAATTTCATGAAAAGGATATGGTCCTGTAAGCATGGCCGTGGTGGTCATTTGCCTGATGTTATTTTCCACTATTAACGGCATAACTTCTTCTTTATAATGAAATAAACATCCGATCATTTATATTAAAAAATGGCATTTTTTTAAATACCAAAATAACACTTCTTATTGGAAAACCCTGTACCACATATGAAACAGAGAAAGAAATAAAATATCTCATCATACACTGGATTTTGATTTTATTTTACTTTTTTTTATGTCTAGGACATATTTAGAACCGTGTACATTTTTTAGACAAAAATAAAAAATCATGCACTGTAGGATTAAGACCCCATTCAGTAAATCATATTCATTATAATGCAGCAAAATGGCGACCGATTCAAATGGAGTAACGATGATTTTTCCTTGAGACCAGATATTTAATGCACATGTCATTGACGTTTTTCTAGTGTTTATTCGTTTTTGGTGTCTAAATATCATAATTTGAGTATAAATCCTTTGGGGCAGGAGCGTAGTTCAATCTGTCCACTTTGTCAAACTAGTCATCCAATATGCAATTCAATAGTTTCATTTTAAAATATCTAACCACCCAACTTCAAGATTATTTTTCTTCAAACAGGAAAATCGTACCACATCTGCTGGCATTGTATAGAAAATAAGAGTTCAATTCGATTCTCAGAAAGAGGAAGTTTTCCATTAAGTCCTAATGCATTTACGGCACAGACACCAGCAAACTATCGCAGTAATGCGGGCGCATCCACAAGAAACCCACTTGGCTTTTAGAATGCATGCAAGCTTCCACGACAGCAACAACAACGTCCAAACGGATAGAAAATCAATTATGAATGTTTTCAAGCACATGGCGGTTGACATCGAACTACTTTCGTGTAATGGCGCACTTAACCTGAATTAAAGACTGTCATGTTACTGCAAGGATCCTTCAGTCTTTAATTGTGAACATAAGCGCAAAGCCAAACGCAAGCTATTCCTCTTGGCTCCGCAGAGACTCTGCTTCCTGACTATGAGCAAACTATGCTATAATTAATGCCGAGTAGACACGAGTAATTCCTGTGAAATCAATTGGTAAAGTTCCTTTCTATGGGTGAAATTTTATGCTGAATCACTCCTTGATTTATCCACACGACATAAACAAATTTTTGGATGAAAAAGAGGAATACTCGTATGTCCGTTGTGCGAGTAACGAGGGGTTGAGGAATCGATTGTGATCAATCAAAACTTGGAAGGATGAATGGGAAAGTGATTTATATTCGAAAACGTGTCCTTTGTTGGTTAGACAGTAGCCAGATCATGTTTACGTGGCATCAGAACGTTCGGCTGGGAATTGTGAGTGGGCCCAGTCGGACGTGGATAATTTCTTTCCATATTTTTTATATATAATTACAGTGTCAACGAAACAATAAATGTTGGTTTATCGAAAGCTGAACAGAAATCATTGGAATTATTTCTTTTCCTCGGAATAAAACATTTGACCTTTATCGAATTTGATTTTGTTTATAAGTATCATTTATCAAACTACATACGTTGTAGCCGTGGCCTTCAGAGGCCACCTAATACATGATATTAAATGTGTTTTTGGGATTCATTCAAAGAATGAGAGAAAAATGATTTTTTTACTAGCGTTTGGGAAAATTGTGTTCAATTAGCTTAATGCGATGCAAGTAGTACTTGACTTTTTCTAGTGAAATATCAGATTACAAAGCTTTTGTTTTTAAAGAGATATTGGTATTTGGAATGATTTTCTAAGACTCTGCAAAAATTCTGCGAACTACGCAAAATTGAAGTCGACCTCGCTATTGACTTAAGACGTAGAGTCTGTAGATGCGGCAACGAATGTACCTCTAAGGTCAACCATTCAGCCACTCGATAGCCTACCATTTGGCAACTGCTTGTAGGCTAGCTAGTTTGGTAAGGAGTTTGGTCGTAGCTCAGAAGATCACTCCTTATAATCATTCAGCCACCGTAAAATTGTCCGATTTCAAACGCGTTTCAACTTTGGAAATTCAAATTGCTCTAAACTACCGATTCCGCATCGTCAACATCAAAAATCAATCAGAATCCAACCGGGTCGGCGATCCCGTACTCACACGGTACCAAAACCTAACCTCCTTTAGCCAAATCACACATACGAGGGCGACCTGCTAAGTAGTTGGCCTACGAAGAAATACCAAAAATTTTGGATAAGTGGCAATTTATTTCTCGATATAATCTCCTCTCAGCTCGGTACATTTGACCTAGCGATGCTCTAACTTCTTTAAACCGTCTGAAAAATACGTTTTCTCGAGGTCTGCAAAGTAGGCCTCCGTGGTGGCCATAAGCTCTTCATTCGACTCAAATTTCTGCACGGCAAGTGACTTTTTCAAGTTTGAAACAAAAAGAAGTCGCGTGGGGCCAAAATCTGAACAATACGGTGGATGGAGTAGCAGTTCGTATTCCAATTTGGCTAGCGACGGCAGAGGTGTGAGGCGGTGCGTTGCCATGGTGGAAGAGCACATTTTTCGTGGCCAAATGAGGCCTTTTTTCTGCGATTTGGCGTCGAATCGGCCCAGTGATTCAGCATAGTAGACCTCTATGACCGTTTTGCTCTTCTCCAGGTAGACGCAGCAGATGACACCTTGCGAATTCTAGAAAATGGTGGCCATCACCTTTCCTGCCGATGGTACAGTCTTTTTTCTTCTTCGGAGCACGTACTCCGAGTGAAGTCCACTGTTCCGACGGCTCCTGTGTCAGTGGAGTCATGTTTCGTCAACAGTAACGAAATTACGCAGAAACTCCTTCGGATTGCACTTAAACAGCGTTAAACACTACTCTGAAGCGGTCTTACGATTGCGTTTGTTATCCCGAGTGACCAAACGTGGCACCCATTGCGCCGACAGCGTTCTCGTGCCCAAAATTTCATGCAGGATATGACCACACTATCTAAGCTATCTCGCGCACCTTTAAATGGCGATCTGCCAATACGAGCTCGTGGATTTTTTTCATGTTATCCACCGTGGTAATCGTTTTCGGGGCACCTGTGCGTTGCTCAACAGAAAAGGACGTGCGACTGCATTGAAACTCGTTAAAGCAGGCTCACAATATACAGCATCCAAGCGCACTTTGATTTTGCTATGCGATTTCTCTTCCAAAAACAAAAATTGCATCACCGATCGAGACTGTTCTTTCTCCATTTTTCTAAAAACCGTGGACACGCCCGCTTCCACACCTAGTCAAAACAAGACTGGGTCCGATTCGGCATGAATTATGATAGTAGCTCTCTACGAGAATGTGCTACACGATACGAATGCCATCGAGCGGTGAAGCTAAGTACTTATCGGACCGCCCGCGTAAGATACTCTAATGGAGTTCTTCCATGACAAAAAAGGCATCGTAAACCCGACTCGAACGTGTTTAACCGATTAGACCGATTAGAACACTTCCTTCCTAAAACATCCAACGACTGCGAGGAATGAGCTATCTTGTCTTTCTAGTATCTCATTTGAGTCTTTTTCTCTAAAAGTAAATAATTGACGCTTATTTGCTTCATACAATAAGATCATTGCTAGATGAGATTAGAGGTATCCGTCAACTATTCCTATTGCGGGAAATGCGTGATAGTTGTGAGGTTTTTTTTTTTTTATATAAATCATCTATTATTATTGAAATTATATAAAAATGGAGGAAAACAATTGAATAATAGATACAGTATCGGAAACTATTGTACAGTGTTTGAATAACTTCGCGCTGCACTGTTATTGCATGCCACGACGTAAAAAAAGCAGATAATTCATAATGTAATGAATGATCTGTCCTTTTCTAGAAATTACCAAACACACCAAAGTGATGCGTGTAGAACAAAGACATATAAATAAATGGACGAGCAACGAGAATCTGTGTACTCGTCCGTGTGGGAAGGAAATTTACTACAAAAATAAGTTATAAATAACTTACGCTGTCGAAACTATATGATTCCCTCTGCTTCTTCTTCCCCTATGTTTCCAGACAGGTTTTTCTTTCCTCTCTTCAGAAGAATCACTTCCCCCACTGACACCCGCGCAAACCGACAAAATTTCATTTCACGTGCACACGATCGCGCCTTCGTTATCATTCGTAAAACAGTTTGAGTACAACACAACAAACGACTCTCACAGAAAACTCGAACGTCAAAGCAAAAGACATTCGTAAAGGCGCGAAAACGGCGAGAAAACTCATGTGTCAAAGCCGGTGGAAAATTCGTAAATTTTTCATAAAAACAATGAACTAAAGTGCCGATTTCGTACACGCGATCTACAAAATTAAAAACTTTTTAAACGTGAACTTGTTTCGGAGTGAATTAAGTGCAAAAACAAAAGCATATCACTTCAAACCTAAACTTCACACAACTTTAGCGAAGGTTGCTAATTGCTTTGGCTCTCACGACCGGTTGCGGATCCAGTACTCTCTCTATCTTTGGTGTAGATCAAACTGGATACATACTCACTGCCATATAGATATGAGACGGGTGAGTAAAGTTGCGAAGCTGTAATCTAACCACGATACCAGCGACAGTGGCGATAAAAAGTAGTGAACGCGAGTATAATTTTGTGGAAATTATAGCGAAGAATTATTTTCAATTGGTGCAAATAAATCGACTTATCAAATTTTATCCAAACATTGTGTTTTCACTTGAAGGTAAGGTCAGCGCACCTGAGAAACGCACAACAATGGTGTCGGATGTAAGATTTTAATAGTGAAAACTAGTAAACTATTTAGTTAACGTGCAGGATATTGTATCCATTTCGCAGTGAAATACACGATTTACATAGCTGAACTGGTCATTTAAAACTTTTAATCAAAGATTGAATAAACGCATTGAATTCGGCGCGTAAAGAGTGAAATAGAATTGAAAATGTCGCAAATTAAAGACCATAAAATAGATCCGCTTATAGTGCTAGAGCTTAAAGAGGAGTTAGAAAGGTGAAATCTCCCCACACGGCATTAATGCACGGTTGCGTCAAGCCGTGAAATCGGGAGGATATGATCTTGAAACTGATGAAGATTCGGATTTGGGAATGGAGGCAGAATGAGGTACGGCTTATGAAAAACGGAAAGTATCTAGCAATGCGTTAATGCAAATGTTGCTGACGATTTAAAAGTCGATGGAAAAACAAACAAACAAACGAATTAAAAGCTGATTTTAACAAACAATTAACCGAAATTAACAAGAAGCTGGATCAACAATCAAGCGAATTGAAGGCAGGCTTGAATACTCTCTTTGATGAGCGGATCAACGTGGTGGCCGATAAACTGGAATCGATATCCGAAGAAATGGAAAAGGTAGAAGAAAACTTGGCTCAAACAAAAATAATGGTAGCTGCTGCACCAAGCGCCAATTCAGAAAAAAATCGTAACGAACTGCGTGAAGAAATGGAAGAGGTAGCGAAAGCAGTAGTCACCAATTCAGCGGCCCTGTCTATGACCGTCAACCAGACACCCTCCAGAATTTTAAAAGCAGCTGCAATTGACGGACAAACTATTTGGAGTATCTACAAGACCCAATTTGAAGCTGCAGCAAAATCCCATCACTGGAACGAACAGGAGCGAGCGACAGCCTTAATTCTTGCTCTTAAAGGTCCTGCTGACGAGGTTTTACAAACTATTCTTATTTATTTGTACTCCGACGCAGCAACCATAATGAGCGCCCTCGAAAGCCGATACGGCGATGTCCACCTTAAGCAAGTATACCGATCACAGCTCCGAACCAGAACCCAGAAGTCAGGCGAAACACTGCAGCAGCTCGCACAGGAAATCGAAAGGTTGGCTCTGCTTGCTTATCTGGCCTGCGATCCACAACACAAGGATGATACCGCGACAGAGTCTTTTATCAATGCATTACCCGATTGGGAGCTACAACAAGCTATGCGGTTAGCGGAGAAGCGAACGGTGAAGGACGCGTTAGCATACAGTTTGAACTTCGTGGCGGCCAAAAATGCTACACGAGACACAGCAGGGGTTCGTAAAATTGTAGCAGAGGAGTGCCGCTGCGAACGCGTAGAGATCAGTAGAGAGCCGCAAATGAATGGAATGCCTAGATGCTGGAATTGTGGCGAACGAGGTCATCTACAACGGGATTATAGACAGCGGAGAAAGCCCAACTATTGTCCCTCCTGTGTGGCTAGAAAAAGATCGAGATTAAGTACAGAGCTCGAAAGCACTGCACCCCAGATTCAGGGATCAGGAAACTTGTAAGAGCCGACCTCGTGGGGAAGAGGTTAGCTAAAGGGATCGAGGTCCCCAGAACCACCATCACCGTATCTAGACTACATCGTGGAGAAGCAGACTTATGTCTGCGTGGAAAGGTTGATGGAGAACACTGCACAATAACCATCGACACCGGTGCAACACCATCAATTATACGACCCGTTATAGTCAAACATCTTATTCATCAGGGGAGGATTTTCTCACTATGAGCAGCTCCGGGAGAAACTACACCTGTCCACAGTGAGATCAACGTCTAGGTGCAATTGGGAGATCTTGCATTCCAATATCAGTTTCTGGTCATTGTGGGCGACTGCATCCTTGGAATGGACAACTGTTAAAATGGCGCAACATCGAGATTCGAATGGAAGACGCTAGCGCCAATACCACTAAGTTGAAAGTGATTATACCTGCCGACACTGATATGCCGAAATGGTCTTGTTACATAACCAGTATACCCTATGTATACTGGTATGAGCTGGGAGCTCAATTTGATGTGTATCCTATATACAACATCAAGGCTCCCGGGAGTGAATTCGCCGTAACACCACTTACCTGCTACTCCGTCCATTTAAACCAAATCAACAAAAGACGAGAGTTTATTTTAAGGGATTTAACTTTATTTCTCGGTTCACTTTCTTCAAAACATTTATAAATTACATGTATTAAATTATTGAAAACCTATACTAATATTGAGTGAAGCGCTTTTCATTTGGCTAGTCGCGCTTCACACGTGAGCGCCAGCCTATACAGGGGATCAGCTAGACGAGTTAATGGTTCGGGGTGGCCACACGGCGTGGAACGCCAAAGGGCCGATTGAGGATCATCCCTTACCATTTCGTTGAACACTTTCGCTATACTTCCGTCTAAATATTTTACTCGCGTAATTACTTGTACTTAAAGAGTGGGTGGCACCACGCTCCCTTTTGGACTTGAAAATTGACTGACTGAATGTACTCCATAAACTGTTTATAAATGATTACGAAACGAGCTTTTGTTCCACATTTCGCCGAAATTTGCCAAATATGCAATATGTGAGCTCCCATTCCACGGAAGCTCTTACTCTCCGTCTCGTTTGTAGACTTTTATGACAAAATTGGGGAAATTGAGCGAGTGAAAGCTTTTGTTTCATTTTTTGGCTCTCTCTCTTCGGCTTCACTTCGCTGGAAGTACACCCCAATGCTTATGTGCTTGATCGTAGTGAAGCTTACCATGTACGTATGAAGTGAATTGCCATGTTCGTATGAAGTGAATTGCCATGTACGTATGAAGTGAATTGCGGATCGATCTAGCGTATGCCCATTGGACGACAAGCATGTTATATGCTTTGATAACAATGGGCGTATGTGTTTGCTTGTATGTGAGTATAAAGGTGGTAATTGTTCGCTCGCAACAGTCTGAAAGCATCTTATGGGCAAAACTTGAGCGTGGTTATGGAGACAATCGGTTCTTTTTGATTGAGCCAACCAAGGCACCGGCGCTGCACAATTTGGTTCTAGGAAGGAGCATAGTCACAGCCAATAAGAACGTTGGTGTGCCAGTTAGAGTTCTTAACACCACGGACTCCGACACAAGTATCAAAGCAGGCGAAGTCATCGGGAGCTGCCAGCTTCTATCCACTGTAACATCTTTGGAAGCTCCAAACAATCATCATTTGGAGAGGAAGCAAGCGACGCACAAAACAAGCGAGCTGGTATCTGTGATATTAAAACAAACGAAACTACCTGCGGATTCATTCAAACAAGCCTCATCAAGTACAGCGACGTTTTCTCAACAGGCTAGGAAGACCAAAGGCGCACTAATATGGTAACAAATGTCATAAATACTCAGGATGCTAAGCCAATTTGTCAAGCACCAAGGCGACCTCCTTTAGCTGAACAGGAGGAATCAAGTGCACTGCTATCAGACATAGAGAAATAAGGGGTCATTGAACCACCCGTTAGCCCTTGGACCTCACCAGTTGTGCTAGTCAAGAAAAAGAATGGAACCACCCACTTTTGTGTCGACTAAAGGCAGCTCAACAACGTCATCACCAAAGACAGTTACCCGCTTCCACGCATCGACGACATTATGGACACTTTGGCAGATGCAAAGTGGTTTTCTACGCTTGTTTAAAAGAGTGGCTACTGGCAGGTGGAAATCGAGAAGAAAGATCGAGGGAAAACCGCGCTCTCAGCCGGTACAGGTTTGAAGCAATTCGTGGTAATGCCTTTTTGGGTGTGCAATGCCCCGGCCACGTTCGAACGCCTAATGGAATGCGTGCTTCGAGGGCTCAGCTAGAAGACATGTTTAGTATACCTGGACGACATCATCGTTATAGGGCGAACGTTCCAAAATCATATCCGACATTTGGAGGAGGTGTTCTCAAGATTGCGACTGGCAAATTTGAAACTGAGTCCCACTATGTGCACTCTGTTTGCCCCGGAAATGACTTAACGTCCGAAGGAGTCAAAACCGACCCGGAGAAGATTGAAGCAGTGCAAAAATGGCCGACACCGAGTAACAAACGCCAGCTGCGGAGTTTCCTTGGGCTGGTGACATATTACCGCAGATTTGTCAAAGATTTCACCAAAATCGCGAAATGGCTGCATCAGCTCACCGAAAAGAACCGTCCTTACATCTGGGATGCACAATGTCAGAAATCTTTCGAGATCTTGAAGCAGACGCTTTGTGAGGCCCCAGTTTTGGCCTACCCTAAGCCGGGAAACTGTTAGTAGTGGACACCGACGCATGTAATACGGGCACAGGAGCCATTTTTTCACAGTAAGTCGATGGTGAAGAAAGAGTTCTTTCGTACTACAGCCAAATTATATCAAAAAGCGAAAGGAATTATTGCGTAACCAGGAAGGGGCTTTTGGCTATTATCGACGCAATCAAACATTTCCACAAGTACCAGTATGGGCTTCGCTGAGATGATCGATTCATTTAAAAAATCCCGAAGGATATGTCGCTAGGTATATCGAGTAGTTACAGTCTTATGTTCATGAAATAGTACACCGGAAAGGAAGTGTCCATGGAAATGCTGACGCTCTATCTCGTCGCCCATGTCCCCGTAACTACAAATAAAAATCGAAGAAAAGGAGACAAGTGTAGAAGCCCGACTGATAATGCCTGAGATTGACGAAGGTTGGTCATCACAGGGGATCCAAAATACCCAGTTAGCCGATGAGGATCTTGGGCCGTTGTTATAATGGAAAGAAGCTACGATCCGTCCAAAATGGAAGGATATAATCGCCCACGGTCTTGTTTTGAACAGCTATTGGGCTCCACGGAACTCTCTTAATGTGGAAAACGGTGTGCTCAAGAGGAAGCGGGTAACAGCTGCTGGCACATCATACCGAATGCAAGTTGTACTCTCCCGTAGCCAGACAAAGAATGTCGTCAAGGAAATGCATGAAGGAATGTTAGGAGGCCACTTGGGCATGAACAAAACCCTGGCAAAAGTACGTGATCGCTTATACTGGCTCCATAAACACGAGTATGTAGAGGACTGGTGTCGAAAATTCACGATTTGCGCTTCAGTTAAAGGACCACAGCGAAGAACTATGGGTAAATTGAAGACCTACAACGTGGGGATAACATTCGAAAGAATTACGGTGGATGTCGCGGGACCCTTCCCAGAGTCCGAATGAGAAAATCGTTACACTTTAGTCGCGGCAGATTATTCCAGTAGGTGGCCGGGAGTGTACGCCATCCCAAACCTGAAAGCAACCACCGTAGCCGAACAGTTCGTGCTACACTGGGTAAGCTGATATGGCGTGCCTCGCAAACTACATTCAGATCAAGTCCGAAATTTGGAGTCGCAAGTATTTACTGAAAATTGTGAGCTGCTGGGAGCACGAAAAACAAGAACGACATCCCCCTACATCCGACGGAATGGTTGAACGATTTAACGGTACACTCAATAAGCATCTGACGAAGATGGTCGACGAGAGCCAACGAGACTGGGACCGGCCTATTCCCTTATTTTTGATAGCGTCCAGGGCTGCAGAGCATGCGTCAACAGATGAGGCTCCAGCAAAAGTAGTGTTTGGAAGGAACGTTTGTTTGCCAGCAGACGTGAGGTTTGGCGTCCCGCCAGAACAACCCCTATCTATTTCCGAGTGTGCAAGTGACTTAAGACATCGGCTGGGAAACATGCATCGGAAAGTACGGAAGAATATCCAAGCAACCACTGACCGAATGAAGACCAAGTACGATCTAAGGGCTAACTCATCGGGATTCTAACACGACGATTCGGTGTCGCTATTCAACCCGCAACGACAAAAGGGTAGGTCATTAAGCGATCAATTACGTCGCATACCGCATACAGGAGTCCAGAAAACCAAGTTAAAAATGGAAATTGTGCACCTGGATTGTCTTGCTCCCTACTATGGAAATGAGACCGCAGCACAAGATGAAGAGACATTTTTTCGGGTCGAAAAGAACTAAGGAGGGGGCAGTGTCAAGTACTTGGATAACATAGCGCTGCACTGTTATTGCATGCTACGACGTAAACAAAAACTGATGATTCATAACGGAACGAATGATCTGACGCTTTCTGGAAATTACCAACACACCAAAGTGATGCGTGTAGATCAATCTGGATACGTACTCACTGCCGTACCGATATGAGACGGGTGAGTAAAGTTGCGAAGTTGTAATCTAACCACGATACCAGCGACAGTGGCGATAAAAGGTAGTGAACGCAAGTTTAATTTTGTGGAAATTATAGGGACGAATTATTTTCAATTTATGCAAATAAATAGACTTAGTACATTTGATCTAAACATTGTGTTTTCACTTGAAGGACAGCGCACTTGAGAAAAGCGCCACACTATTTTCGTGTGGAGCTTTCGGTCCCCCATTGGATGCGTCCTCAGGTGGCAGATAGAGGGTACCCTGAATGGTTAGCCGGTGGGTATGTGTAAAATAAAGTACCACTCGTGGAACAAAAACCGGCTAAGTCGAAGCGCAGGCAACGTTCCACTTTGAATGTACTACTCATGGAACCAGGACAATAGCCTTGGATCAGATCGCATAAGTGGCAACGACTATTGTAACCCATAAAGGACTATATTTTGGATCTTGGAGTGCTAGATCATTGAGCGGACTATGTGCACTGCGACAAAAGCGGTTTTGTGCAATTCATTCCTTCCAGCTGGTTTTCCGCCAGCGGAATATAAGAAAAAGCGGAATAACAGCTGAAGGAACTTGGTGATGAAGTGCAAGTGTATGGGCAATCCGATCAAGGCATGTGTAAGGGCACTCTAATTAGGGCAGGTATGCAGAGGGCGATCCGGTTATCGTCGCAGGTCCTTCGCATGGTAAGTCTCCAGTTCCTTGCCGGACATGTTTGATATGTGGTAACGTGTCGGACTCAACACCTGGACAGCCCGACGTTTTAAAAACTTTTCATCCAGTTTGATATTGTAGTTTTGAGCTGGACCTAGAAGGACGGAATCGCAGGTTGTAGCGCTCCTCACCCGCACGTCTGCCGACCTCGATTTTGTTTTGGAGTTAGTCACGCAGTGCTCGTAGTTTCTCGTGCTGCTCAGGAGCCAGGACTGGGTCCACCAGAAAATTTAATTGCCGTAGTAGTCGATATGATTTATCGTGACAAATCATATACTGACCGAATGCGGCAAAGTAATATGAAATCCTAGTAGCAGTTTGATAAGAAGAACGCAGGGCACAAGTGTTAGCGGATATCCTGCTGTCCCAATCCTTCTAATTCGGAGTTATGTAGGCGCGTATAGCAGCCAAGAGCATTCAGTTTAGCCGTTCAGAAGCATTGACTTGAGGCGAATAAATGGCGGTTCGCTGGTGCTTGATGCCATACTTGTCCATCAGTTTACAAAATTTTGTGGGTTTGAACTGAACCTCATTGTCAATACACGCACTCTAGTATCCGAACACAGGGAAAACACATTTATTTCAGAATCGGGGCTGATGCTAGTCTTGGATCGGTTCTTTGAGCGAGAACTTTGTAGTTTGTGCAGGACTGCGACAACACTAATGTACCCAGATGTCTATCTAGGGTAGGGGTCGATCAGATTGATGTACAAGCGCTAGGAATTTCAAATTTGCCCATAGGAAGCTGAAGAACAGCGTTCGTTGCTTTCGTTCACCTACAGACTTCACAGGCTGTCATATACGTCTTCACTTGCTGAGTCATTTTGGGCCAAAGGAAACAGGTCTTCAGGCGCCTAAACACCCGGTCGTAGCCGCCATGTGCGCTAAATGAATGGTCGTGAGCTTGTCTGATCAGATCAATGGTCAATCCCTCAGGCACCCAAAGTTTCCTCTGTATTTCTTCCTGCAGAGGGTCTCCGGTTGAGTGTCTCGTGCGCTTGAACACAAATCCATCGATTACCTTTAAGTCCGATAGCTAGTGCAGACGACTTTAGATGGTATCTATTAGCTGAATGCATTTTTCCGACACATAGGCGGGATGTTCGAAATCCATTACAAGGGAGCTGTTGCACTGAAAAACTCTAACTCTAATACAGAGAAACTCAAAAAACCAAGAAAAACACTTTCTAAACTTTAAAACACAACTTTATTTTAAAAAAAGAACGCTAAGATAATAAACGCGTAACAATTCACTTAGCAAGAACGATTCAAATTCACTAAACTCGATTTAGCAATCGCAACGACTTAATTTCGAGAGCGATAGTTCTGCAGTATACAATTTCTAAAATGCTACTAAAAACTTATTCTTTAAATTGCAGAAAGTACCGAAATTTTCAAACAAAGAAATCAATTTGAACAAAGGATGTCAGTAGTTTTCCTTTAACAAATTGAGTTGTCTCTATCTAACTATTTACTATAATTGTCATTGTGAATGTTACGATATTCTGCTACTTCAAATCTACTTTTCTGAATTGTAATCTCTTAATGACATTTACTTTGACATTTTCACTTTAAATGTCATAGTTGTTATTGTCTATATACAAACAAGTGCAGGAGTGAAGTTCTAGTTAACAAAATACAATAGTATCCACGAAAAGTGACCGGGATTGGTGATTGTCCGTTAAAGGCATGGTGATAGTTGTATGATTACGTACAAATCGTTGATACCAACCGCCTGAACCCAGGAACTGCTTGTTGCTTTTTGGCAAGGGAAAGGCCTCTATCGATTTTGTTTTATCCGGGTCCTATGATGTGACTTCAGTACTTAACCTCCGTCATGACGAAATAATTTTTCTGCATATTTATGTCTAATCAAAAATTCTTTGATTTCGTAAATATAAAACGCAAGTCTCAAGGCTTTCTCGAATTCGCGATATACTAGGAATTCAACCCAAGGAATATTTTTAAATTTTTTTTCAGCCACTTTCGATCCGTTTCTTCAACAAACAGCTCTGCATACTATACTCCCTCCTCGAATCTAAGTTGAGCTGTTCTAATTAAAGACGTTTTTATTTTAAAGGAAGGAATATCTGAAGCAATAGAAGATCTTGAGCTCAATGAAGAACCTGGCCCTGATTCACTCCTGGCCTATCCTTTTTTTAGCTGCAGGGACCCATTGATCTTACCCTTATATATCCTTTTTAACGAATCACATTTAACACCAATATTTAACAATAAATGTTTCGCTATAGGATGCGGGTCATCGATGTTCTGATTGATTGGCTAGGGCTTCCTGGAAAACTCAACACTTTTCTGATCCCAAGAGCTCCCCAAGACCCGGTCTGGGATCAGCATCCTTACAAAGGATACAGTGTGCCTCCTTCCTACACTCTTTTTTTATGTCCCATTTCACCGCATTTGTAATATAGGGAACTCCTATCGGGTCCTTTGCGTACTTGTTTGGTATGACAATAGCCAATGCATTTGAAACATTGAAGAGGCACTGCTCTTCACCATTTCCAGCAGACGACCCCCACCCTATTCTTACTTTGTCCTTATTCGGAAATTGCTTGGCGACCCTTTTCGATCAAGTCAATTATGACCATGCGTTGTCCCCTATGGTTTTCTGGTGTCAGCCGCGCATTGATCCTGCCAATGCTACGGAACTCCCTTTTGATGGCCTCTTCTATTGCAGCCAGATCCTTTTCTCTTATTTCAATCGTTGCCATCAGCTGGAGCGAGGCTACAATTGCACTTTTGCCGAGGACTTTCTTTACTGCGTCACAAGATGTTTCTTTGTTGTCAGCCTCTGCTCCGAACTAGACCAGTATGTGGCCTGACCGCGTTGGTTGTACTGCTTTTATGGCAGTGTTGGTGTACTTCAGGTCCCAGATTTTCTTCGTTCCCTTTGTCAGCACTGTGTGGAACTCCTGCTCTAGTGTTCCAAGCCCATCAATTGCTTTTTACTTCTTCTTCTATCCTGATCTCCTTTGACTGGGCTAGACGCTATTGTATTATTGATGTTTGATGGTGGTAAAAACAACACTGGTGCTGGATTTGCACGTGCCTTTTTGGCTTAATCTTCAGTGCTTCTTTAGCTTTCTGTTCTTCTTCGGCCTATTGATTCTCTTCGGCCTTCTGGTCCTCTTTGGCCTTTAACCAGCTTCTCCGGTAATGCTTCATGTGGTTTCGGAGCTCTTCTAGCTCAAGCAGCTCATTATTTACACCTTTTCTGATTTTTAGTGAGTCGGATGCATCTCTGGCTTTTAGGATTAGTCTTCCTTCTTATGTCGCTGGACGGCAATAGCATTTAGCGACCTCCTTTCTGGAGAGAAGTTTAGCGGCTTCCGTTTCCAAGTACAGTACTTCCGCCCCATTTTCTGCGGTGGCGGCGGCATTGCACAACGGCGCTTTATTTGTCTGGTCACTCCTTTCTTTTGCTGCCGTAGTCTCTTTGTCGACGTTAGGACTTAAATAAAAAAAATTGTTATTTAGACTATTTCATTTTCAACTTCGAATGTGTGGGCGCTCCACAAGGTGATACGGTCAGTATCACGCTTTGGCCGTGTGTCTGTCCACTCAGCTGCGGTACATAAGCAGTCGAGCAGCCCCGTGGTGATCAGGAGTGGCTGCTCCTGAAGAGATAAGGTGGTCACCCTGTCGAAACTGCTTAGTTTGTTGTTTTACGAGATTAAAATTAACTCCATCCGTCAAGTTTCTATCCTTTAAGCAGAGATGAGGGTTTCATTTCAGCCACTTTTACATCTTTAGGTTTGATGTTCTCCTTCTAGTGCAACGACCTTCTTCAGAGAAAGTAACGTTGCTGTTTGTCGCAAGTCTCCTTGTCCGCTAACTTTAATCAGACAAAACAATTTTGAATTACAGTAGAGTAGCTTGATTGACACATAATAGAAAATTTCTAAAGATAATAAAAATTGATTGGTACGCCTCGTAGAGTAGAGTACGCGTGGTAAATATTTTGTAGTGTAGCTTCGTGGCTCGACAAGAACCCGCCACATATGGTCCCGCAAATAGCTAATCGACAAGCACGCGTACGCAATCGTTAAGCGAAGCTTATCAGCTGAGCTCTGTTTTTTTATAGCTCGCTGACACTTGTGCCAAACAAATGGTACCCGTGTCCTACAAGGATTTTTAAGAGGAAAAAAATCATTACAGAGATCAAATCATTTGTGACCGTGAAAAAGTTACATTCATTTATGACTTGCTTCAAGAGATATGTCATAACGAGTCTTTTGCTACCGAGAACTTACACAGTTGGATCGCCAAAAGCGATGTCGAGCAGGAGTTGGCTTGTCATAACTTAGAACCCAATGAAATGAATAGTGAAGGCAAAAGCATAAGTGCAAGTTCTCTATGGCCAAAAGTCAAAACAGAGCAAGTTATCCATGCATTCAGCACATGTCTTCAATGGGATGAAGAAAACTCGCATTCAGTCCAAGACACATTGACTCTTCAAAAACTAAGAGAATTGGCTGTAGAAAAAAGTTCATTTGCTAAGAAAATTCAGACACACATTGTAAAACTTTTTAAATGGAATTAATATGAAAATAGTTCTCGATCATGTAAACGCATAGTATTTATAAAAATGATTGATTTGATTTGGTTCAACGACGGATAATATTGGTGTTTATAATTTTCTCGTTTTCACGTTCGATTTCTATCTAAAGCCCAACTTTTTGGCGACTCGGTCATTGCAACAACCTCAATCAACGCAACTGCCCAAATTTTTAATGGTTGCTTTTAAAGAGGCCGAAGTGTATTTTCTTCGTAGTGCGTACTCTAGAGACCACAACCATTTCGAATCATTTTGCCAACTGCTTCAGTTTCTATTTTCAAACCCAGAGCAGCGATGTTATTCTCCACCTCCCACCATTGGTGAGTTAGGAATAGTTAGTATTGTCACACCAGAAGTTCACAGTTGCAGGTGCACCACGATCTAATTCACTGTCATGGTCTTAGTAGATGAAATCCTTACCCGTATCTTTCCCGAAACTGGGTTAATCCGAGGCAAAAGGCCGCTCCTGAGGCCACGATACAACCTAGGGTAAGATTCACCTTTAACTAGCTTTTATCACTTTATTATTTTCTGCACAAATTAGAGTTGAAGGTGCATTAATTCTATATAATATATTTATTAACGCCTTTTCAATTACTAATTAGGATTAAGGATCTTAAAGGAAACGAGTACGTTTTGTATAACAGAGTTCAAATTTATTAAATTGAGAAGCATGCAAGCGTACAGGCAACCGAACGTGTCGAAGATCATTGTGAGACTGGCTGGTTGCAAAACGGGTTTCTTGTTGTACTTGTAATAGTGGAAACAGTCTGGTAGATAAATCTCCAACATTTCGCCCACCTCATGTGAAGCATGAAAAAATGCGTAACGCGAAGACTCTGCTCGCTGCGAGGGATGCTGATTACTCTAGTTAATTGAAGGTACGACATCACTTAGTGGAGCTTCGTCTGTTCGGCTGAAGTATCGACTGCAAGTATGCAGACCTTGGGGACTGCGCATTTTGTGCTACCGGCAGCGTATTTATTAGTAACTGCACGTGTCATACCATCAGACCCGAGACGTACTTTTGTGTTTCGTCCTTTAATATCAAGACTTCGTTGATTTTGACCTCTTACTTCATATTTCGCCACTTATACTGCAATTGCAAAATGATGCATGTACTCGTGTCACCAACGTTGCCATATATTTTCTTGCATGTTCTGAACTAGCTGCGATAGCCCGACTCGATTAATCGGGCATTCCATGGAAGATGGTGGCGGAGCGGCAAACAGGCTTTCCCCGACCAAGAAATATCCTGATGTCAAGGCATTCATATCTTCGGAATGGAGTAAAGCGGACGTGAGTTGAGACATGTCTCTATCTGGCAGATCAGAGTCAGCATCTCCTCTACATCAAGTATGTGGGTCCCGGCGATCCGCTTAAAGTGGTGTTTGAAGGACTTCATACCAGCCTTCTAAAGACGACCGAAGTGTGGTGATCCGCGTGAAATAAAGCTCCATTCAGTACCTCCTCTTAACAGAGCCTCCAAAGTCTTCAGCGCTTTGATAAGCTCTTTGATATGTTTAGTAAGTTGCTTGTCGGCGGTCCGTTGTTGCTGTAAAGCTTAGCAAACCTTCCTCGACAGTTGAAGAAACGAGGAAAGGCTGCTATGAAAGCATCTGCGGTGAGGTCAAAAACTAGCTCCAAGTGCACTGCCTTGGTAACAAAATAGACGAAGATGCAGACATAAGTTTTGAAAACCATTCGGTTACGATCCTTGCGTGGCTTTACGAAGAAATGGCCGGTATAGTCTGTGCTTGACAGGAATCGCTCGCTCGATTGGAAGATCAGCCATGAGCAGATGCTTCGTATCGGCTCGTAGACAACAGCACACTACACAATGGTGTATAGTTTGCTTAACTAAACTACGTTCTCTAATAATCTAGTATCTCAAACGAAGATATTGAGTAGTCGGCTGTACGCCACTGTGTAATGTGTCGTTATATGCTTGTCAAAATATCCATCGCATAAAGTTGCTCCCCTTTGAAAGAATTGTCGTATGTTTCTCCTTGTACGACAGCTATGAGTAGTTGAGTCGTCCTCCGACTCTTTCAACTTGATCTTGGTCCATAAGTGGCCTGAGTTTCGAGAGTTTGCTGAAAATTATTATAGCCCTTTGCTTGGGAACCTGGGTTATTTCGGTTACAAAAAATGAGGACTCAATCATTTTCAACCTCAACCTCTGTCATACTGAGCGTCAACCTCTGTCATACTGAGCGGACGGATTTGTTTGTTCTTGGCTCGTGCGTTGTTGTAGAATCGGATGCAGTGAGCCGTGATTCGAATTAGTTTTGAAAACGAGGAGTGATGACTTTGGCCAGAAATTAGAATATTTCTTGAGCGAGATAGGTCCAAATCACCAAGACTCGCAGGTACTGAGTTCAGTTACAGAAATTCTTCTAGTTATGCGATCGGCTTAATTTTCCTTGGATGGAATGTGATGCCATATACCGTGAGGTATCTTCTCGTATATCATTTAGACTCGGTTGGCAACGAAAACTTTCCACTGGCTCGGATGTACAGGGCGACAGTGGAGTCGGACCAAAGGTGTACTTGTACGTTGCTGAAGTTCTGTTCACCGCGAACTGTGACTAAGAGGTCCGCTAGACGGGCCGCCCAACATAATGCCAGTCTGGATAGTGAAACTGTTTTCAGTGGGCTCACTTTCGTCTTAGCGGTCAACAGATTCACCGCGATCTTTTGCATGCCGGTTACAACTCGTAGGTATACAGCAACTCCGTACGCGTCCAAAGAAGCGTCGCAAATCCCATGTAGTTCGAGGCTTGATTGCGACTTGGTGGTGCTAACCCAGCGGTTGGCCTAAACAGTGTGCAAATTTGCAAGTTCCTTGTAGTTTTACCCATTTTTTTCTAATTTCTCAGCCAAATTATCATCCTAGACTATTTTGTCCAGCCACAAGCGTTGAGTGAAGATTTTCGACTTGATGGTAACTGGCGAAGATTTTCAACTTGACGGTTCTTTTTGTCACAGGAGTCTGATAAGGATCAAGACTTAACGAAATTGGAAACAGTCTTCTTCCAGGTCCCAAGCTATGCCTAGAGCCTTGATGTTGTTATCGTGTACAACCTTACGACGTCTTCTGGTGCAACATTGGCTAGGAGCTCATCGGGATTGGCCAACCACTTCCGAAGTTTGAATTCCCCTTCGTTCATTCGACCAATAACTTGATCTCGGACTTAAATGCCAGTCTAAGAGTCGAAGGAACCGAACAATACATCGTTGCAGTACAAGCTTTCCCTGATAATTCGAGATGCTTCAGGGTGTGTTGTTTCATGGTGTGCTGGTAGTTGCAGCATCACGCTGGACGTCAAATAGAAAGCACGTGTTGATCCAAATAACACGATGAGGATTGGATCCGAAAAGTGGTGTCTATATAGGATACGCTGTAGATTGATATCGTTCTTATCAATCTAAATTTGCCGAAGCATTTTTTTTTGCATAAGCGCAAAGAACGAACGGAAATAGTCTCCAGCGTACGAGGAATCCGAAAATATCGTTGAGAAGCTTGGGACCGGTGTGAAGAATATCGTTCAGGTATTTTCCCGACGTAGTTTTTTGCGACGCGTTGTACATAGCCCGTTGGAAGTTGTGCTGGTTGATCTTCAAACCGCATGATGCAGAAGGTAATAGGCTGGAAAGCAGGAAAGAGTTCCAAATGTTTTAGTTCAATATATTCCCAAATAACATCGTTGTAAGGACGTTTCAACTACTTGCCCTTCTAGAAACGTTTTTCAGGCGTAGCAACGAGTAGGTAGCGGCTTCCTAGTCCCTCTGCGGCGCTCTTTACCGGAAGCGGGACCACGTATCGGCCGTCGTCGGAACGTCGATGAGTCCTCATAAAAATTTCTTTGCAGTTGACTTCGTGAGGTGTGTCACGTAGACTTAGGCGGCTCCTCTATCTCCCAGAAGCGTCAAAAAAAATCATCCGTGTCCCTTACAGACGTCTGAAAGCTAACCATATTCCCGGCTTCATTTGAAAGTTACTGATTTTGTTCAGCTCGTCCCAACAATACGTAGCCGAGGCTAGTCACCTGTGCAATAGGTGCTCCGGGAGGGCCTCTTTGGATGTCGTTTTTAATTATTGCGGCGTAAACTTCCACTCCAAGCATCAAGTCGATGCGGAGCGGCTTTCCAAATTCCGGGTCTGCTAATTTCAGGCCCGTGATTTCAGGCCAGTCGTATTTCTCGACAAACTTTAGCAAAATTAATTGGCTAAGCGACGGCAGCACTAACGACCGCATAGAAAAACGCACAATTTCGTGTGTCACGATGGAACTCGCAGTCCCTGCTTCGTAAACGTTCACCTTAACTGTTCTCTTAGACGGTCGTAAAGAATTTGCCAGCGATTGTGACATGCAGTTTGACTCCGAGTCTTGATCGAGCAGCGCAAGTACTTTCGACCGTCGACCACTAGCAGCTGTCACTTCCACTATCGCTGTCACCAGCAGTACGACAACCGTCGGCACCGCAATCGACAGCAGATCAGCTGATGAAGTAGATGCTGAATGTGAAAAAGTTATTCTTCCCTATGTATGTAACATCGTGTAATGACATTGTTGGCAACAGCTTGTCAAGTTCTGACCAGCTCTCAAGCAAGCTAAACACGGACAGAATAGCAATAAGCGATTGCTTTGGCAGCAGTGGCAATTTCTAGTCGCCCTAGCGGTACTGGTTATAGCAGCTGTTTGCGTAGTGGATGTTTGAGATGGATGCGAGGTCGAACAATGTGCCCTACCTATGACGCATAGTACCTGCATACGGCACGCAAGAAACTTTTTGAGTCCATTATAGGCAGGTACTTTAGTGTTATACTCCAACGCCGTTTCCCAGTCTTTGCAGGTGTTGGCATCTAATTTATCCGTCGTGAAGTACACTAGCCAACTTTCCCAATGATCGACCGGCTGAGAGAGATTTTCGCGCGAATATATGTGTTGACTGAAGTTGTCTAAGACGCGTCTCATCTCATCGGCGGATTAAGTTTTCATGGTAGGCACAGACACTAGTGCATCTTGTGGTATCGAAACGAGACAGCATCGAGTCCCAAGCTGACGCATACGAGGGTCATTCAACAAGTACATAGCCTACAGAAGAAAAACGAAAATTTTGGAAGGTGGCAATTTATTTTTCCACATAATCTCCTTCCAGCTCGATACACTTGGCCCAGCGATGCTCTAATTTTTTCAACCCATCCAAAGAATACATTTTCTCGAGGGCTGCAAAACAGGCCTCCGTGGCGGCGATGACCTCCTTATTCGACCCAAACCTATTCCCGGCGAGTGTTTTTTCAGGTTTGGAAACAAAAAGTAGTCACAGGGGGCCAAATCTGGAGAGTGCGGTGGATGGGAAAGCAATTCGAAGCGCGATTCGGCCAACTTGGCCATGGCGATGGCAGAGGTGTAAGCCGGCGCGTTGTCGTGGTGGAACAGCACTTTTTTCTTCACCAAGCGGGGCCGCCTTTTCTTCAATCCGACGTCAAATTGGCCCAATAAGTCTACATAGTAGCTGTAATAAACATAAGCAGTCGAGCAGCCCCGTGGTGATCAGGAGTGGCTGCTCCTGAAGAGATAAGGTGGTCCCCCCGTCGCAACTGCTTAGTTTGTTTTACTAGTGTAAAGTAAACTGCATCCGTCAAGTTTCCATCCTTTAGGCAGAGATGAGTGGTTCACTTCCGCCACTTTAACATCTTTAGGTTTGACATTCCCCTTGTAATGCAACGACCTTCTTCTGTGAAAGTAACGGTTACTTTTTGTGTAATATTTGCGTTTGTCTCAAGCCTCCGTGTCCGCTAACTTTAATGAGGCAAAAAAATATTGAATTACTGTAGAGTAGCTTAATTGACGCCTAATAGAACTTTTCTAAAGACAATAAAAATTGATCGGTGCGTCTTGTAGAGTAGAGTACGCGTGATAAGTTTTTTGTAGTGTAGCTTCGTGGCTCGACAAGAACTCGCCTCATGTGATCCCGGTCGTTAAGCGAAGCTAGTTAGCTGAACTCGGTGTTGTTTATAGCTCACTGACACTTATGCCAGACCATCGGCACCCGTGTCCTACACGGGCATTAAACAAATCATCACATAGCGTCCCGTGATTGTTTTACGCTTCTCGAGGTAATCGATGTGGATCACACCTTGTGAATCCCAGAAAACGGTGACCATCACCTTTCCGGCCGATCGAACAGTCTTCGCCTTCTTCGGAGCACGTTAGCCGGGTGAAGTCTACTTTTTCGACTGTTCCTTGGTCTCTGGTGTGTACCAGTGAATCTATGTTTCGTCGACGGTCACAAAACGACGCAAGAACTCCACCGGATCGCGCTGAAACAGCGCCAAACACGTCGCCGATGTGCTCTCACGGTCGCGTTTGTTTTCCGGTGTGAGCAAACGCGGCACTCATCGCGCGACAGCTTTCTCATGCCCAGTTTTTCGTATAGAATCTCAGCTATCTCGCGAACCTTCAATTGACGGTCTGCCAATACGAAATCGTGAATTTTTTAACGTTTTCCTCCGTAGCAGCCGTTTTCGGGGCGGCCAGGAACAAACTCGTTGAACCAATTCTTGACGGTCGCCATCGAAGGCGAAGAGTCATCGTACACAGCATCCAAGCGATCTTCGATTTTGCTGCGCCCTTCCAAAAACAAGGATCTAATCACTGAACGATATTGTTCTTTTTCCATTTTTGTACAACCGACCGGCACGCTTGCTAAAAAGGCCATCAAAACAGGGCTAATGAAGAGAATTGACTGAAACTTTGACAGGAGGCTACTAAAAGAATGTAATGCACGATGCTAAAACTCTTTCGTAATAGCAGCGCCATCTGGCGGTGAGGCTAATTACTTGTTGAATGACCCTCGTAGTTTTCGCCGTTACCGCTACATGTTTGAATAGAAGTTCGGCATCACCGCGGGCACTCGACTTCAAATGATGAAGTTTCTGCACCTAGCATAATGACGATTCGTATGGGCCAACGACTCGCATAAGTCCTTGAAAAAAGGCCAATTTAGAAACTCGCCATCGAAGTTTGGGAGTTCTATTTTGGGCAGCTTTATCCCGACTTGGGAATCTAGCGGTGTTGGGTTATGGGAGCCCTTGTTCGGTACGGTCGGCTGTTGAGTGGCAATTCCTTACAAGCACCAAGATTTCACTTCGATATATGCCACCTCAACTGCAGAAAAACGATCGCCGCTGAGAATTCCCCTTGCACTAATTTCTTCAGGTGTAGCCTCTTGCACTAACTGCTCATACGCGGCACTGAAACTGCACGAGTATTGTTCTAACAACTCGATTCGTGCGCGCAGAAAATTTACCGTTCGACTCACTTTCGCGGTTTTTCCGGTATTCGCGACAAACTTCTCAACACGTGTGCCCCAAATATCTGATTGTTGTTTAAGTTTTTTCATTGCGGAGTCCGGCTTGGCGGACCAAAAATTATGATTTTGAAAGGATTTTAAAGGAAACGAATACGTTTTGTATTACAGAGTTTAAATTTATCAAATTAAGAAGCGTACAAGCGCACAGGCGAACCGAACGTGTTGAAGGTCGTAGTGAGACTGACTGGTTGCAAAACTGGTTTCTCGTTGCAACTGGGCAATGATAATAGTAGTGGTAGATAAATATCCAACAATTACTTTTCTTAGCTTCATGCGAACACAGCTCCTACTATGAATAATTACTGCACTTGCCGATGACAGGCAATGGATTAGGTTAGCCGACAACAGCCACGCAAAACGAGGCCGCAAAGTCTTGGTGCGGTTTCCGGATAGAGATCTGTTACTTCGGGGCTTGTCAAACTAATTAGGGCTGGCAAAGTGCCGAATGCCAAATTCCTCTCCGAGACCAAGCCGCAAATTATTACAGGCCCTTTGGTTAGCATTTCGAACCATAGCCATCATAGTTGACACTACATGAACGGCTTGTTTTTTGTGTAATGTCAAGCTGCACTACATGAACGGCTTGTTGCTTGTGTAATGTCAAGCTCATTCATGGTCAGAGTACATGATCTTGACATCACTCACCACCTTACCTCAAAAGGTGGAAGAATTTTCTTCAATGGACCCGTTGAGGCTTCTTCGCCTCGCAAAAAGATTCCATTAGGCTGAGACAAGTGAGTTTAATGGACAAGTGCTCAAGGACTTCTGATTTCATCTCTTCAAAACCAACAGCAATAACTAGACCTCAATCCACTACAGTACAGGATGGAGTTTTCACTTACTTTAAATTCAAAAAAATGTAAGGCAATGCAATTTTCTATTTAGTTTAATTTATCTACTTTCAATTCTAGTCAATGGAATTTTCTAAAACATTGAGATTTTCCGCAAGCCAGAGCTGTTTATCAGTTTAATAATGTCATTTTCGAACACAATGCAAACCATTACGTAGTTAGTCTCGAATTGAGATTCGTCTCCCCATTTGCTTATCGCTGCAACCTAGACCTCCTCACTTGGATGATCGTCGTTAGTTTGCAGTAACAACTTAAGTAGAACGTAATATTGCTTGTTAAGCTTATTAAGCAGACAAACAGTGCGTCGGCAATAAATGGAAAACATGAGATGCAATTTTCTTTTGTCGAGAATCTTCCTTATCAGTCAGTCCATTTGTCGACATTCGGCACACAATTCTATTTGGAATGCAAATACTCGTAGAAAGGACCAAACAGTTTACTCATTCGTTGCCAGACGTCGTTTCTAACAGCAGAACAAATAAAACAGCTACACAACAAACTTGCAGACGGAAGTCGTTATAGTGGGGCATCTGAACAAATGACGCTTTACATTCTACATATGTTTGAGATGTTCCATTGATTTGATACCAAATTCAGTAGAAATTATTGGGTTGCGAGAGTATTCTAATCAATTTCAATGCAAATAAAAACGCATTAGATCATTTTGCTAATTACAGTCCCATTTCAGATTGACGTCAAATTTATCCTTGGGGAAAATATCGTAAATCCTTCAGTCCATGAGTAAACAATTTATTTGAATGGTAATGTCTTTACTATCGTCACAACTATAATTTGAACAATTTCAATGTTGCAGCCATACATCGAAAGCGTGGAAAATTCTTCAACGTTATTCATATTGAAAACTTCTTGCCTTTGAGAACTATTCAACTTCTATTTCACAATTGCTGGCATGACTTCTGAGCTTACAATATTCTTAGGTTCTCCTTAGTCTGAACTGTGGGATTTAATATGACAATGTCCACTAACCTCACTATTGTCTGTCAGTAGCCACATCTATTCGTAACTGCCTGTTCTTTGCGAAAACCTATTCACAAAGGGACTTAACTTAGTTCAAAATAAATGCTGCAACATTTAGACATTGCTTGCAGTAATCAACGCTGAAAAAGGAGCTGTCAAGGGCAAGCATACAGAATTCAAGATAAGAAGTTTTAGTTGGTACTACCGCACAACATTTATAATTATCACATATACATTGCACGAATCAGGACTTAGGGGGGATGTCGAGAAATTTGTTTTTGTCAGATTTCTAAATTAATTTTCACATTATCAGATGAACATTTCGCTTTTTCGGGCTTTGTTGATCTGCGACAATGTCCTGTGGGTTTTTGTACGAGTGCAGGATAAAAGCTTCTGAAGATCAAAGAAGATTAAGGCATCTAGAGGAACAAATTGTAGCGGCTACTCGTTCTCAACAATGAAATGCGAAACGCTTATATATTTTATTCTAATCAAGATTGTTCATGCTGTGCAGGACACAGAAAATTACAATGAATCTCTAAGAATTTCTTGACTGGATTTTTGTGCTCACATGCGAAATTAGCCCCCATAGGATAGAAAAGCAGTTGATACTCGTAGTAAGTCCAACGTTGTAGTTTAAGTAGAATTTTCGCAAGGCTACAATTTAACCTTTCTAGCAAATATGAATGCTAGTGGTTTCGGATATTGAGAATCCTGACAACGAGTGGCGAAATAAAAGCATTTTTACAAATGAATTTTCAACTGGAAATCGCTTCAGTAAAAACAAATTTAACATGATAAAATCGTTTAGATTTGTCCACGAAAGCACAAATTGCCTTTAAATAAAATTAAACAATTCCAGGATTACATTTTAATCCCTAATTGTCCCGAAAGTGATCTTACTTCAATAATTTTCACTTTATTGCTATGTCATTACACAAAAATCGCCTTATAGTCTTTTTCGCGCACCGTCACACATATCCATTCACTTCTACCGTTGCTTCTTTTACGTACAATGGGCGTGTGAGCCTCCATATCATTCCGGCTTATACAGTGAACCCAATGCAAATCGAACAAAAAATATTTCGTCTTTGTGGAAGATGACTCATCAGCACTTGTTGATTATGTTGACACCATGATTATTTTATCATTATACCTAGCTCGAGATGCCTCATCATGACCGGTGATGCTGGCAGTTTACATAGATTTTTTGGATGATGTATTTGCTTTTATTTACTGCAAGGTGTTTGTTGTCATCATTTAGATGTTGTAATATATGTTGGCCTACATGTTGGTTGGAGTAACATTTGAGTTTGTTTAAGAACGAAACACTGCGAAACGTTTAAATTCAAATTAAACTCAGTCTTTCCTACTCCCTGCAAGTGGATTTTGGTCGACAGGAGTATTCTCAGAGACCAGTATACTTTCGGGAGTGTCACCCTCAGTAACCAACGAAAATGGAGATTTCCGTGAGGTTCCTCCCGAACGATATATACGGAAAGTGAATAGAGATGGAGACACTATTTACAGGAAGTGAAGGCCCGAGAGGGGCTGTAATACTACGAAAAAGAAGAAGAATCGAGATGAATCATGGACAACGATTGGAATGATGATTTGGAATGGCTGCTTTGGTCTCGCGGCGACGATATTTTGGGCCTCCTTGACTTAGACGTGGTGTCGAGGTCATATTCGTGCTTAAACGGCTCCAATCTAACTATCATACCATCTCTGTCTCGGTAAAACCTTGTCTCGGAATACGTTCGAAATTTGCACCATTGAGTTGGTGGTATGAATTCGGTTGAGACGGGCTTCCGGTTACCGCTGGTTTGGCTTGAACACCTATCCCCGATAGGGGCTTATGCCAATCTTCGCATGAATTCCCAGCTTCATGAAGATAACCATAGGATCAAAATGACGACTACACACACGAACGGAGATAGCGGCTCGGAAGGCAGGCCCAATCAACCTGGATTTGACTCTCCTAATAACAACAGAAGCGACCACAACAATGACAAGCAAGACAATTTAGACGAGAACAACGAGGGTAAAGCCTAAGACAACAAAAATTATCGAATGACAGAGAACTATGGACAACCTTGTCCAACCGGAATTCTCGTGCCGCTTGTGGCGCAGCAAGAAAACAATGTGAATGCAAAGCATCCTGCAAAAGAGGAATAGAGGCTCCGACAAGTAGTGAAAGACGAGCATATGGCAGAAGATAGCAAAAGAATCGAGAAACCCACAATTGCTACGATCACTACTAAAGCGAATGAACCACGGCACTTAAGAAAATACTCCTTGTAGAGAGGACGCTGAAGATTTCAAATGTAGAGTTATTGGAAACCTGGCATTTATCTTTACTCGCTTCAACCGAATTGAATCTTTTTTTCTTTTTAACCGATTTGCGCTTTTTCCACAATAATTAGATTTATACTATTACTGTACATGAGTATCTGCTAAGCTTCGGTAGAATGTATACTATCATAAAAATTTCCTTAATAGGGACGTTAGAAGCATCTAAATTATCCTACGAATGATTGAAAGTTCGCGTTCTCGTATCTCTTCCTTAAATCTTAAGAACATTTTCTTGATACCATTTAGCAACACTTTACAACAATTTATAATAATTTTAAGAAATCCAGAACAAACACTCTCTCTATCTTATGACTCATAAATAATTCTCTATTATCTCTCAAATATTTTTTTCGCTACGTTGATTCCATATATTTAATTTCCAACTGAAGTTTTTCGTAGTTCGTAAAATAAAAAATTCCAACGTGTGAACAAATGAAAACGGAGGAAATCATCAAAATCGCTACAGCACCTTGACGCCAGCGGTAATGTACGGTTGGGAATCTGCGATATTTTATTATTTTTTCTGTGTGGTTGGGTGGTGCATGCAATGTACGCACTGAGTGTGGAACTGTCATACTCGCACGCGACTGAACTACTCACTAAACACTTTCCCTGTCAATCCGAGAACCCAGCCTGTACCGATTGACACATTATTTCGGGCCAGGTCTCGTTTTGTTAGGCTGTGAGGCGCCTCCATGCTGGGCGATCCCTCTATTGGCAAGAGGGGATAGGGGAAGAGGGATTGCCAGGCAAGCGATCCCACAGTCCCAAAGTCCCTGGCTGCTGTGGTCCCTTTGATCTTTTAGGACTGTCCGATGGTTCCATTTATCAACCCATCCAACCATCACAACGAATATACATCCGGGGAAAGCTCTCGTCGCAGCCTGTTCCATTTATTCCACGCAAAAATGTGTGACAGGCATTGTCTTTTTGTTCTGGACAAAACCGACAATCTGAGGAAATGACTAATCCAACTTGTGCAGGTTAGACTGAAAATATCCAAGCCCACTCAAAAGCTGGGTCAGGTAGGAGTCAGTTTCACCATGCCTTCGATTCAGCCATGGTCTCACATCCGGGATGAGACGCGTAGTCCACCTTTCCTACGTACAATTGACCCATGACTTCTGCCAATCGTTGAGTGAGCGCTATCTACCCTAGCTGGCTATCGCCTCCCTTGCGCTCTCATTTCAATGCAAGTAAATATCGCGGCGCTCCCTAGGGCAACTGGTATCACGCCCGGAATAGCTCTCACTGTCGGATATGAAATGCAGACCTCAGTACTCGTCTTCTCTTTATTTGTGGCGAGCGTTTTCGGTATACCTCCTTACTGAGAGCATCACACCACACTTCTGCTCCCTGCAGTAGCATGTTCTAGATGGGTTGGGTCCCCCCTACTTTCGCCATAAGTCCACTCAGAGTCGATACACCCGAAGCAGCCTTCACAGACGTTGCCCTGGTTTGCTCAGAAAAACTCATCTTCGAGTCGATCAGTAGCCCCAGGTACTTTACCATTTTCTTTGATTCGATTCGTATGTCTCCAATACTGATCATCCTTACAATGGGGATTCTCTTTTTTGTCAAGATGGCCACTTCGGTTTTCTCTAGTGCTAACTAAACCCAAGAGCAGTCATCCAGTCTCTCACTCGGCGAATTAGCATACCTACCCTAAGTTGCGCATGTGCAATGGTAGAATGCAATACGTGCAGCGAGAAGAGCCATAACGCGATCCGCATAGCCGATCAAGCGCAACTCATCTGGCATCTCCAGTCTCAGTAACCCGTCGTAAAACACGTTCCACAGGTCCATACCCATGACTCGATATGACTTACATATTTTGTTGGCCCTGCATCGTGTCATAAAGCAGGCTCCGGTCCTTGAAGTGGTCTCTCAGAAGCCACACTAAATATTCTAGAACTTGAAAAGGGTTTTCCAGCGTTTCCAGAATACCCCAGCCGTGTCTAGCATGCATAACGGGGGACGGCGATCTGGGATTTCCCTGCCCCTTGTTGATCAGCACGAGCTTGGCCACCTTCCATCGTACCAAGAAAACTCCGTCCCATAGACAAGCGTTGAATGTGCTGAAAAACAAATCAGGACAATGGTGATAGGCAAGTTGCAACAACATCTGGACCTGGAGCCTTTGCCGCTTTCAATGAAAGAACTGTTCCCTCTAATTCCGGCTATGTGAAGAGTGGGCACTTGATTGCTGTTTCACCGTGGACAGCGGCAATACGGGTGCAATGAGCGGATAGGAGTGCCCGTACTATCTCGTCCATCTTTGCCGCATAATGTATGCAAGGTTTCCGTAGTGCACCAAGCTTCCGCATAACTAGCCTGTAGTCAAGGCCCCACGGATCTTTGTTCACATTGTCCACTAGATCTTGCCAGCAGCAAGCCTTGCTGTTGTTCATCAATTTGTGAAGGCATCTCCTGACCGACTTACATGCTGCCATGCTGCCATACGGCTTCACTCTGAGACTTGTGACACTCCCTTGGCTTTTCAGCGATTTCAGTCGACTACTACTAAACTAGGGGCTTGCCATGCCGAAGTTTCATGATGATGCTCATAGTTGAGTTCCCTACATCTTGAGCTGCCAGTTCTTCCGTCCCCTTCGAAGCTCCCTGTAGTGGTGCATCGGCTGTGTGAATCTCGACGAACGTCTCGACGTCTATCCTTCCGATGTTTTATCCAATTGTAGAAAGCTGAAAGCATGGACGCCGGGAGACTACATCGCTTATTTCTAATACTCTCCAGTTCTGTATCCTCCGTACTAAGGACTCCGAGGCGAATATCACGTCCGGTATGGTTCCTTCACAGCCAAAACGGCTGAAAGTCGGCGTATTTTCGGTGTTTAGTACGACGAGCGCCGCCCTGGCCGCCATTTCTAGGATTCGTTTTCCTCGCGGATATGTTTGAGGCATGCCCCATTCAATTGCTTTAGCGTTGACGTCTCCCCCAACGAGCACGTTGCCCTCTGCGTTCGAGACAGCGCCCTCCAGAGCATTTAGCTTGGCTTGGAAAGTTGATATCGATTCGTTCGGCGTTAGGTACACACTTAACAAGTTGGGTAAACAGACCTACGCTCATGTCAGAAGGGTTTAGTACCCAACGTGCAAAATGCAGTCACCAGCAACGAATAAAGGCAAGAAATATGTCAAAGAGATGTGCACGTTTATAAAAAAATCCATTGCTTCTGTACTTTTAACGGTCGCCACTTTGTTGCAAACTAACAAAAATCACTCAAATCATGAATTCCCCAAAAAAATTAATTACTTATGGCCCAACATGATTCACCCGATAATGGCCGTGGACAAAGTCCTTCATTATTCGCAAAATGAGCCTGCAAGAGGCTTAGACCACTTGTTTTTGAGTTATACTGACACGTTCAGAAAATTCCAGCCAGCGACACAAGCGCTGATGAAGATGGAACTCGCTGCTTTCCCCGCAAAAATGGAAATGAAGGAACGTGGTGCACCATTTCCTATCATTCATACATTGCGATTCACCATCTCCACCCGGAAATAGTATATCTTCGTCCTCAGTTAACCACAACATGAATCATTATTTTTATGAAAATTGGGGGATCCCATTTTTTTGGATCAAATTAGCTTCTCTCCACTAGCTATTTTATTGTTAACTATATCAAACGTATGGGTGTACAACTTAATAACCGGAATTTTTTAGCAAAATTTGATGCTTTATTGTGGAAAAATTTTACAATATACACATATTTTATTCAAAGTAATGTCAATCGGAAGCTACAACATTTCCTCATCTTTCAGGCAATTTATGAATTCCATCCCAGAAAAATTGCGCCGGGTTGGCGGCCAAAAACGAATCTATCCAATTTTTAGATGCCTTGCTGTGAAGTGAAGCATATTCCGGTGAGGGCGTTTTGCATCGAGCGAAATAAATGAAAGTCAGACGGAGCAAGGTACGGACTATGAAGCGGGTGGGCCAAAACTTCCCATCCACTATTTTCCAAATAGCTTTTCACGAGTCTTGCAACATGCGGCCGATCGTTGTCATGATGAAAAATTAAAGCCTCGTGTCTGGTCGCATATTTCGGGCGTTTTTCGATGATGGCACGCTTCAAACGTATTAAGTGTGTTCGATACAGGTCACCTGTGATTGTCTGGCCCGATTTCAACAACTCTTAATATAACGGCCCCTTCTGATTCCACCAAATACAAAGCATAGCATTGGCGCCATGGATATTTGGCTTCGCCGTTGATTTAGCTGGTTGGCCAGGCTTCACGTATGACTTTTTGTGCTTGGGATCGTCATAATGGATCCATTTTACATCCCCAGTCACGATCCGATGCATTTATTTTTATGGCACTCAAGCAGCATTTCACACATACAGGAGCGCCGTTCAACGTCTCTCGCCTTCAACTCATAGGGGACCTAATTACCTTGCTCTTGAATGTGTCCAGCGGCTTTCAAACGTTTCGAAACGGCTTGCTGAGTCACTCCCAACGATTTGGAAAGATTGTCTTGCATTTGACACGAATCCTCATCGAGTAGCGTGTCTAATTCTTCGTCTTAAAACTTTTTTGGCAGTCCTGGTCGTTCTTTGCCTTTGATATCAAAATCGCCACTTTTGAAGCGTTGAAACCATTCAAAACACTGTGTTTTCGCTAAAGCATCATCGCCATAAGCCTTAACAAGCATACGATGACTTTCCGCAGCAGTTTTCTTTGCAAAAAATGACCTAACAGAACATCCCGCAAATGCTGTCTTTTTCTCCAATTTTCGAAGTTATTCATCGTGAACAATGATAATGATGCACAAGATAAAATTGTTTTGTTGACTGATTTTGATAGCTGTCAAATGTAAAATAACATATATATAAAGTTCAAGCTTTCACGATATTTGTTAGTAGGGACATCTAGCGTCAAATTCCGGTTATTAAGTTGTACATCCAATAATAAATAATTTTGTAAAAATGCAACCAGGAATTTTTCATCAACTTGCCTCAAACAAACTGCTAGTCTTTCCCTTGTTCCAACGGTTCTCCTCCAGTTCGTGACTATCTTCTCAATATTGGCTGCAATGGATCATGTAAATCCTCAAAAGTTTGTCTCAACATGCGGAAATATACAAAAAAACGATCTTCATGTGAGCGCAGCTCTCAAAACAGACGGTGGTATTCACCAAATTCTTCTCTCTTTTTATTCATTGGGTGCACCCAACACCATTTCTTCCTTTTACTACCAATCAAAGCTAGAAGAAGCAGAACTTCCTCTTCATCAAAACTACTCATTGCTTTAAAAACGGTCAACTTACTACTGAAACACAAAGAATAATATACCGCCCGCACGAATAACGCTGTGTGTGTGACGTAGCTATATCGCTGAACGCCGAGAAGAACGCGCGTTCCCTGAGGGCCGTATTATAACGCGTTTTATGCGAATAATCCTTAAGCCATAAGCAATTTTCATGCATAAAAAGGCTAAAAATTTAGAAAATATATAAAATCACTTGTTACCCGACAACGAACAGTAAGTATTCTTTGTCGTAACCCTTTTTTTTGTGGTAGGGAGGTGAAGGCATTTACGCCCGCCGAGTCTGGCAGTGTATCGTATCGTATCGTAACCCTTGGTGAGACTGCCAGGGGCGTTTTTTAAGTGCTGGTGGTTGGACTGCACGGTTCAATCATACAGCTCTTGGTAATTGGTGTTTCTACTAATTGCCCTTGAGTGCATGGTTGTTCCGTGTTGGCCGGCATCTAAGGTGATTGGTCTGAATGGTCCAGTCATGTTATTCTGGGCAGTTGGTCTTTGGACCAGGTGCCATTGGATGTACGATTGGTTCGGGTGGACCAGGCACCAACAATATGGGTGCAACATGCAAAGGGTAATAAAATTGAAGTGGCGTTTCTGCCGAGCTCAATGCCCCCTCCCGCACTTTGCATGTTGCACTTATTTTTCCTCCCTTGCCCTGTTTGGCATTGTTTTGCTCGTGAGAGTGTTCTCAAAATCCAGTAGGGTGATCAGGTGTTTGTACCTGGTCAACTTTGCTGATCTGATCGGAGAACCTTTCATGAGCCTCTTATGTCACCTTCTCGTAACCCCAAACAATAGTTTAATAATAAAAAAAGGCTCACGTGCCTACGATCTATTGTTTCTAATTTTTTTTTAAGTAAATAAATCGAAGTTGCTGACTGTGTGACAGCTCGTAACTTGCGAACCAAATGGATTGGTTCCTTGCCGTGGGAGAACGAATGAAGCGTTCTTGGCTTACGTACACGACACTATATGGGATCATCAGCGATTGTAAGCGCAGAGTGTTACAAATATTTTGACGAAATATTAGGCGATACAAACTAGTACCTTCAGATAGGAAAGGGTTAAAATGTATATGACATATTCTAATAAAGAAAATTGAGAATTATAAAATAATTTTTTTATAGTGTAAAAACCTCACTTCTCTCGTGCCAAGTGCAAACAAGACGGAGGAGCTGTCCTAATCGCCTACGAGAATACCTTTACTGGCTTCCCTCTAACAAATTTATTTTCACTGCTCCTGTAGAATGTGTAGGGGCGAAAAATCATTTCGTCTTCCCTTTCTCTTCTTGTCTGTTCCACTTTTGGTCTATCATACTTTCTTCACCGAAATTTCTAGTATTTTCTTATCGCGCTTTTCAAATTGTCATCTTATTTTATGTGGAGATTTTAACCTTCCTAAACTCTCATGGAATGACAATCAGGTTGATTCTGACTCATCTCAAATTTTGTCTTTTATTTGTTCTTTTATGTCCAAGTGTTCCCTGGCTCAATTTAATAATTTTCTTAACATTATCATCAATCATATTCTTGACTTATTCTTCTCTAGTATGGAGCAATCGTTATTATGCTCACCTCCAGTTATTTTTCTTATCTCTCTCCTGATCCCCATCATTCCCCCTTACGCTTTGAAATTTCCAATACTGCTTCTGTGCATTATCGTCGGAAAGAGCGTCAGCACTATAACTTTTCTATAACTAATTATGAGCAACTTTCCGAAACAATTCGCTCTGTTGATGGGTCCTCATTCTTTCGCGGTCTGACTCGGATACTTGTTGTAACAATTTCTATGATTTCTTAAACGCTGCTATTTTTAACCCGACTCCACTTGTCAGTATAAGAAACTCTTCTGACTGTCCCTGGTTAACTCTCGATGTGAGGCGAGCCTTGCAAGCTAAAGATCGAGCTCATCAACGTTTTTCACGTGACAAATCCTCTGAGTCACGTACAGCTTTTTGTCATCTGAGCTCGGTAGCTAAGAAAAAGATGTTGACCGCTAAAACTTCTTATTTTCATAGGATTGAAGGCTCTTTAAACTCAAATCATTCAAAACCTTTTTGGAAATATATACGCTCTCTCAAATGCTCTTCCAGTTTCCCATCTTCGCTTCACTTGAACGGCTGGTTAGCAACTTCACCTCTCGAGATTGGTGAACTTTTTAAAACTCAGTTTTCTTCTACTTTTAATGCTACTCCCACCAATAGCCTTCTACTCCCAGCAATTCCCTTTTACTTGCTATCCAGAAGATGTTATGAAGCATATTTTAGAACTTGATGACTCTGTTAGTTCAGGCCCCGATGGTACTCCTAATTATTTTGTGAAATCATTAGCTACTTCTTTTTGTATCCCCCTTTCCTTTCTCTTCAATTCTAGCTTATCTTCAGGCTCTTTCCCTTCGTGTTGGAAAAGATCCTATGTTACTCCTATTTTTAAAAAAGGTAGTATCTCAGACTTTGCCAATTATCGGCATATCTCCTTATTACCCGGTTTCTCCAAACTACTGGAGAAAATCGTGTACTTGCACCTTTCTTCAGTTACTCATGAGTTGCTCGTTCCAGAACAACATGATTTTACCAAAGGCCGATCGACCTTAACAAATTTGTTAGAATTCATGACTGTTACTTCAAAAGCCATGGAGGACCGCTTACAAGTCGAAACCTTGTATTTGGATTTCTCCAAAGCCTTCGACTCAGTAAATCACAAAATTTGGTTTAGTAAACTTAAATTCCTTAACGTTCCTTATTATTTGCTTCACTGGTTATTCTCTTACTTACCCAATCATGTCAGTCAGGTATCTTTTCAAGGCTGTCTTTCTACTCCCTTCCATCCGTCTTCTGGTGCTCCTCAAGGATCCATTCTGGGCCCACTATTATTTACTCTGTTTATAAATGACTTACTGCCTTCTTTATGCAGATGACGTCAAAGTTTTCAAAGTAGTGTCGTCAATCGATGACTGCGCTTTGACTCAAAATGATTTGAATGCCATTTTATCTTGGACTTTTTATAACCAACTTACACTAAATGTTTCTAAGTGCATCCATCTTTCAGTTTCTAATAGCACTTGCCCTATTAGCTTTCAATTTACGTTTAATAATTCGTACCTATGTACGGTGACACACTTCAGGGACTTGGGTGTCACTTTCGACTCTAAATTAAAGTTCCATGTTCATATTTCTGAAATTACTTCTAAAGCCTCTCGCATTTTTAGCTTGATCTTAAGAAATTCCTATAATTTTCTGATCCTTTGTCGTGGGTTAAATTATATTCTAGTTTGGTTCTTCCCATCCTTGAGTACTGTTCGCCAGTTTGGTCGCCTCATTTGAAGTATTTGAAGTTCACGCTAGAAGCTGTACAAAAAAGATTTACCAGGATCGTCTTCCTGAAACTCCAGATTCCCTACATTTTTTATGAATCACGCTTAGCTATCCTCAATATTCCTTCGCTGAAAATGCGTCGACTCTACCTTGATGAATGTTTCCTTTACAGGCTTTGCCGTGGTTTCCTCGATACTCGCCTTGTCAACTAGGTTCCTGTGAGGCGCGTTATGCGTTCTACAAGATCGTCGAATATCTTTGATGTTCCATTTGCACATAGTTTGGTGTATTGTCATTCACCCATGCTCAGATTACCCCGTAACCATGATGACCTTCAGCTTGGGCCCTTCCCCAATTTGCATTTAGTTTTTAAAAGATTTGTCAACTGTCTTCTTCTCAGCTCTCAGTAATTTTTAGGTAAATTTCTCGAGAGAAATTTTACGGCCCCTCTTGGGCCTTCGCTTAGAGATAGTTGGAGTATCTCATTTTCATAACCGTATTGATTTTTTCGGAAGTTGGTTTGGTCAGTATCATGCTCCCGTTTGCTTGCTCAGCTATGATATGATCTGATTAAATCAGTACATATAACCACTAAGTGAACACTCGTCGTCTGTCCGAAAAATCCACTGAACTAAATCACGTTGCTCCCAACAAGATTTGAACCTGGGACCTTCTGCTTATGGGCTAATGCTCTAACCACTAGACCACACAGACTACCATATATATATATATATATATATATATATATATATATATATATATATATATATATATATATATATATGTATATATATATATATATATATATATATATATATATATGTATATATATATATATATATATATATATATATATATATATATATATATATATATATATATATATATATATATATATATATATATATATATAGGGTTATCAATTTCACGCTTGGGAAAGTAAAGCTAAAGAAAACACATAAAATATTCAGATGGAAACAAAATTTTTTATTCATTATAACGCACATTTCCGGCAATATCTCGGCCATATCTTCACGAATATTGGTTTACAATTGCTCAAGATTTTGAGGATTGTTCGCATAAACACGATCTTTCGCATAGCCCCATAAAAAGAAATCCAAAGGTGTTAGGTCGCAGGATCTTGCGGGCCAATTGACATTACTCAATCACGAAATTACGCGTCCTGGAAATTTCTCTTGTAAAAGTGCTCGATTAGCCTGTGTTGTGTGGCTTGTTGCTCCGTCCTGTTGGAACCACATGTTTTCCAGATCATAATCTTCAATTTCTCTCCAAAAATAATCGGTTAACATCCGCCCAAAGCGGTCAGAATTGACTGTAATGGCTCTTTCTTGATCGTTTTCAAAAAAATACGTGCCAATAACACCAACAGACCATAATGTTCACCAAACGGTCACTTTTTCCGGATGCACAGGCCTTTCTGCGACCACCTGAGGATTTTGAGGGTCGAGGAATCGACAAGTTCGGGTCTTCCTCCACACTTTGAGCAACGACAGCGATATTTTCAGCAATACGAATTATGCGATGCTGCACAGGCCTCGCAATATCAATAACCAATCCAGTCTTTTCAAATTTTCTCACTGTGTTCGAAATTGTTTGCTGTGTAGGTCGATTATGTCGACCGTAATCAGCTCGTAAAGCCCTAAATGTTGATACAGCAGAATCACCATTTTTATAATGAAATTTTATAATTTTAACGCGTTTTTCGACTGTTAAACGATCCATATTTCTAAATGGCAAGCCTTCAACTAAAAAAAAATCCCCGTTGGTAGCACCAGCCGGAAAGATAAATTTCTCGTATGTAGCGTAAAGTTTCGAAAGAGAATTTTGCTTGCCTACTACTCAACTTCTTTCTGCAATCTTCGTAGTACCACATGGGTATTTATTAACATTAAAAAAATCTGGCTACGTTCGTTTTTAGAGACCTTTTATCGGGGCGCAAATATTTTCCTAATTAAATTGAGTCGCACACGTATGGATTACATATTGAAAATCGGCAGATCAGAAATTGTTGTAAACATATAAATTCCGGTTTCGCCCTTCCCGCATTTGCTGTTTACACATTTCACAGTGGTAACCACACAAAGGCTTAAATAGCTCGAATAGTTAACTTCAGAAGATTTCCATAAAAGTTTAATCAGCACTTGCATTGCCATTAATATATACATTTTCAATTTTTTTCTGAACTATGAGGGCCGTCATTTCGATTTTTATTGAAATCGGCTGCTAAAAATATTAAGCTGTAAATTTTCGACTGTTTTACTTGTCATTCGATTTGCATAATTAAATTAAATTAACTTGCCTTAATAACTTCTAATTTCAAGTTTCAACGGAATCTGTTGAGAACGTTGGCTGCTAGAGGGCTACAGAAATAAAAAACATTGTATGCCACCCCCCTGTATGGGGAGACCCGCCTGTATGGGGAGACCCCCCTTAAATACCTTAAAATATTTTCTTGCACTGCAAATTTCAAGAGGCACCACTTTTGACCTAAGTAGAAAATTTCCTCATTCTAGCACATGTGGTTTGCGAGAAAACATGTTATGACGCACGAACAAACGGGCGGACGGACGGACAGACAGACAAGTCGCGATTTTATAATTTTTTAGGGTGTTGTTAAAAATATTTTACAATATCTTAAAAATGATCTGGTTTATAAGTTCTTTCAAGTAAAGTCATTTAGAACGTTTCCATGAAAAATATTCATTATTTCAGTTGGCACTAAAATAGCGAATTGCGCTTGCCTTCAGACCTTTGGGGGCCGCCATTTTGAAGGTATGCATTTGATTTTGGATTATTGTAAATCTTTGTATGCTAGGGCCTCATCAATCAATGTACTATCTCGTTCAAATAGGAGTTTCACTCTACACAGGGCAAAATAATTCAATTTTTAAAGAAAATGACAGCTAAAAATATTAGGCTTTAAATTTTCGACTTTTTTATTTTTCATTCAATTTTAATAAATACAAGAACATAGCACAGATATTCATAATCTCAAGTTTCATCAAAATCCGTTGGAAAATGTGACCGCTAGAGGGCCACAAAGACATGAAAAAAACGCATATTTAAACGGCCGCCATTTTGAAATTTGCACATGCATGATCACCAAAATATCACAGACTGTAGGTGTAAGTAATGTCTATCTTGGAACCAAGTTTCATATATGTCGGATCAAAATTGCGACTTTTAAAAGCCTTTGAAATTTTGACCTTCAACTGGCCGCCATTTTGTTTTTTGCAACCTGACCTCCAGTTTTTTTACGTAATTCTCTAGATACTTATAACCGAGTAGGTAGGAAGGTATAACCCTGCCATTTGACATCTGTCAGAATTAAATGTCATCCAAAGCGTGTTTTTAAGTAAATTTCTCGAGAGAAATTTACCTATTGCGGAGAGCATCATATATATATATATATATATATATATATATATATATATATATATATATATATATATATATATATATATATATATATACATATATATATATATATATATATATATATATATATACATATATATATATATATATATATATATATATATATATATATATATATATATATATATATATATATATATATATATATATATATATATATATATGGGATATAACGAAATTTGTGACCACCCTAGAAGCTGCAATTTTGCTCTGATTTTCACCAATTTCAAGAAAGGTGTATTGGATAAATATCTCGGTTAAGTTCGTGAACCAGCTATATCGGCGGCCATTTTAGACGAAAATCGTGATTACTGTTCTGCCCAAAGTATAGTTTCGATTTGGATGAAGTTTGGTACAAAGATTCACTGATTTATGTGATGAATCTCACAATAAAAAAATCAAAGTCGGTACGGTAGAAACAAAATGGCGGCCGCTCAAAGGTCGAAAAACGTGCAAAATTTTGTTGTTGTAATACTGGTCAAAGCTTTCAACAGATTTTCATGAAATTCGGTAGTTAGATAGAAATTATAAGTATCTAAAGAATTACGTGAAAAAACTGGAGGTCAGGTCACAAAAACAAAATGGCGGCCAGTTGAAACTCAAAACTTCAAAGGCTTCTAAAAGCCGCAATTTTAATCCGACATATATGAAGCTTGATTTCGAGATAGGCATCACTTAGGTCTACAGACTTTGATATTTTGGTGATCGTGCATTTGCAAATTTCAAAATGGCGGCGGTTTAAATGTGCGTTTTTTCAGGTTTTCGTAGCGCTCTAGCGGTCACATTTTCCAGCGGATTTTGATGAGACTTGAGATTATGGATCTCTGTACTAGGTTCTTGTATGATAATTATAATTTTTAAAATTGATAAAAAATAAAACAGTCGAAAATTTAAACCCTAATATTATTAGCTGCCATTTTCACTAAAACTTTAATTATTTTGCCCTGTCTAGAGTGAAACTCCGATATCAACGAGATTTGGCACATTGATTGATGAGGTCCTAGCCCACAAAGATTTAAAATTGTCCAAAATCAAATGCATGCATTGAAAATGGCGGCCCTCAAAGGTCAGGAGGCAAGCGCAATTCGCTATTTTAGTAGCAACTGAAATAATGAATTTTTTTTCATGGAAACGTTTTAAATGACTTATCTTGAAAGTATTTATAAATCAGACTATTTTTAAACATTGTAAAATATTTTTAACAACACCCTAAAGAATTATAAAATCACGACTTGTCTGTCTGTCCGTCCGTCCGTTTGTTCGTGCGTCACAAGTTTTCTCGCAAACCATATAAGCTAGAATGAGGAAATTTTCGACGTAGTTCAAAAGTGGTGCCTCTTGAAATTTGCAGTGCAAGAAAATATTTTAAGGTATTTAAGTTGGATGACACCTCTAGCAGCCAAGTTTCTCAACAGATTCCGATAAAACTTGAAATGATAAGTTATTAAGGCAAGTTAATTTAATTTAATTATGCAAATTGGATGACAAATAAAAAATTCGAAGACTTACAGCCTAATGACGGCCCCCGATGGTTCAGAAAAGAATCGAAAATGTAAATATTAATGGCAATGCAAGTGCTGATTAAACTTTTATGGAAACCTTTTGAAATTAACTATTTGAGCTATTTAAGCCAAAAAGTTATCACCCTTGTGTGATAACCACTGTGAAATGTATTAACAGCAAATGTGAGGAGGGCGAAACCCGTATAAATATGTTTATAACAATTTATTACCCATCGATTTCCAATATGTGATCCATACGTGTGCAACTCAATTTAATTAGCAAAATATTTGCGCCTCTATGAAGGGTCTCCAAATACGATCGGCGACAGATTCTTTCTGTTCATAAATACCCATGTAGTGCTACAAAAGTTGCAGTAAAAAGTCCAGTAGTAGGCAAGCCGGTGTAGTGGTTTGAGCACTCAGCCCTTAAACTGAAGGTCTCTGGTTCGAGTTTCGTCGGCGCCAACGAGATTCAGTTCCAGTGATTCTTCGGACGGACTATAAGCCTGTTCAGTTGTGATACGTGCTTGTTAAAAATCAGGACGTATCGCAGCTGGGTGGACGGACACGGCCAAAAGCGTGATAGTGATCATATCAACTTGTGGCGTGCCGATATATTTGATTATGACAATGAGATACTCTAACTTTCTCTAAGCGAAGGTCCGAAAGGGGCTGTAGTGCCACGGAAAAAAAAGTAGGCAAGCCAAATCTTTTTCGAAGCCTTACGCTACATACGAGACATTTACCTTTCCGCCTGGTGCTGCCAACGGGGATTTTTCTTATTTATTTTCTCCTAGTTTTTGCATTTTTTTATTACTTTTCTCTTGCTTTTTGCATCCTTTGCTATTTTTTAATTCATTTTGCTGTACTATTATTTTATGAAAGTCAGAGTCAAAAGCGCTTTATTTAATACCAATCGTTATAAATTTTTAAAAGAACATAAAGCAAATTCCAAACAATAAAACTATAAAAAACTTAATGGCCCGAATGGCTCTCTAAATTTATACCTTATCAGTTAAACACATTTAATGAAAAAACTACACTTGCAAATTTAAATTAATTAAGATTATTACATATTTTTTGATTCAATAGGAAAAAGGAGAAAAAACCAACCAGCATTATTCAAAAATTACTTATATTACTAACACAATAATGAACTTATATCCTATACCTAATATGTTACACCCTAATTCTAAATAAGTTCAATCAAAAAAAAAAATTACCTTATATTGAAACCTATACCTAATTTATAATATAAATAAATAACAACACTAGATGTAGCAATAATGAGATGAATCTAAAAAACTAAGTAACGAGAAAAAGCACAAAAACAGAAAATAAACACGAATAATTTAGACATTTAGACCAGCCTCAACGAATCTAGCAAATGAGTATCTCCATTGGAATTGTTGGTCTCGTGAACTCAGATTCGGAGGATATTTTATCTTCTTATCGGTGGCCCGTCTATATATGTGATATATGATTGGGACGCCGTCTGAATCAAAAACATATCGATTCATGTCCAAATACACAAATGCTTCTGGAGGAACGAAGCCAGTAGTGAAGCAAGTCACAATATACCCGTCTGTAGGGTGGAACGGCTGTGAAATCCAAGGGTTTTCACTCACAGTTACAGATCTTGCGATATGATTCCGAAAAAGTTTCAATATGAAGATATCGACTCTTGTCACTTGAGCGGTTTGATAAATTTTTTCTATTCGATATATAGTGCTTCCAATCCGTCTCAGGCTTTCTGTACAAATCAGTACATGCACGAAGGCATTTCCTTTCGAAAACTCTTAATCTTTCCATTCTACTAGCACTCTGGTTGTACCAGATCTGACATTCATATGTCAAAACTGGTCTAACCTGGGTCTTATAACAGATAACTTTGACCTTTTGATCAATGTATCCGGAATCAAAGAGTCGTCGAAGGGCCATGACTACTTTTTGCGCTTTATTTATCATGATTTTGACATGTTCAGTATAGTACAGATACTGATCGAGATAAACACCGAGGTATCGAACACAGGATTCATGTAGAACCCGTTCTGAACTACCCTCACCAGCCATGATGTGGAAATCCCTTCAATTACGTTTCAGGTCTTGACTGGCCCCCTGCAGCGTTGTCTGAAACAAAATTGTTTCGCACTTCTGCGCATTGATTTTCATTCGCCAATTGTCGGTGTAGAGCTGCACATCATTGAACATTTTTTGAAGGTTGTTCTGAACTATTGTAGCTTTTCGGTCTGCCGTATAGATGATCAGATCATCAGCAAACGCTACCAATGATCGCGTTGGCGAGACATTAAAATCAAAGCTGTTCAATAGCTTGCCAATGAATATTGAGAAAAGCAGGGGCGCAGTAACTGTTCCCTGCGGTAGACGATCAAGACCTTGAATTCGCGCATTGTTGTCAGATTTCCATCAGTTACAACAAATGATTTCCCGTATAACATTTTGCACATCATGGCGACAAGGTGTCTGGGGAACCTGTCTTGAAGAAGTTTGAAAACTAATCCATCTAACCACACCGTATCGAAGGCTTTCTCCATATCAATGGGGCATGCTCCAACACATTCTTTGTTGTTTAGTTTCCAACAGATGTCTGAGGTTACTTTCGTTATTTCATGTATGGTCGAATACCTGGCACGAAAACCAAATTGGCGATTTGGCATCAACTCATATTTCTCAATGTGGGCGTTTAATGCTCTGTTGAGTATCACTTCAAACACCTTGCTGATGTTAGGCAGCAAGCCGATTGGCCGATAGCTTTTAGGGCACGAAGAATCTTTTCCTTTCTTCAAGATCGGAAATACCTTACCCTTTTTCCACTCATTTGGGAAATATGAATTGTTCAACATGTTGTTAAACAATACGCAATAATTCCTAATAGCAACCTCAGGCAAATGTCGGAGAACTTTATTTGGAATACCGTCAGTACCACATGATTTGATGTTGTTTATTCTGCGAAATATGAAACACAAGTCTTCATAGCTGACAAAATAACCAATAAGATTCAAGGTCGGTATGAGGTCAGATGTTAATGTTTCATTCAAATGAAGAATTGATTGGCTGTTCAGGCTTGATTTGAAGTCGGAAACTTTTGCTTCAACGACCTCCGGAAATATTTCATTCCTTCTCTCTGGGTTTGGCAGATGAACCAATTCTAAATGTGTTCCAATCAGGGCAAGTTTCTGCAATCCATCACATATAATCCTGTTTCCATTTCTATCCGCAGTCGTACTATCAATTTCGATACCAGCCCTATCGAGAAAATTTATCTCATCACTAGCGACTTCAAGATTCGATACCTTCACTCGATATTTCTTGCGGAATAAGCTATTCACTTTCGTGAAAACGCCATCTGGGTCCTGTGGGCTAATACCTCTCAGTTTTTCCGCCCATTGATTGCTGACCTCACTCCTGAAGTATGACTGGATTAACTTCCGGACATTCTTCAGCGTAATTTCAACAAAGCCAACGAGGGATGGTTGTAGTCCAAAAATCGTCGATAAATATTGTTGACGCGGGTGAGAAGAAGGCTTTTCAATCTTTTCAACCTTGCCTTGGGAACAACTTTCTCAATCGTTTCCAACGTCAGCTTCACTAACTTCGACAAATAGAGATCTATTTCATCGTCAGTTAGATTTCTGTTATTAGGAACCATTGAGCAAGCGTTGCCATCATCAGAAGAGGGACATTGCTTCTGGTACTCTCGATTAAACTTCTTTTGAAACTTTCCCCAGTCTGTTTTTTTGAAATTCAACCGATGGTTTTCATGTTGAACTGGAATGAGGAAGAAATCATCCCTTTGATGATTGGTTTCCATTACGATTGCGTTATGGTCGCTATCGTAAGAAAGCACCTGCAATTTCCGTTGAGGACTATTAAAGCTGAATTCAAGTCTTGCATCAGCAATGCAGAGGTCCAAATATGAATTTGTCCTAGGGTATGTTGGGAACTCCGACCCATATAGGGTTCACCTGTATTCAATTTGGTTCTCTGTTATCCATGATTTCAGGAATACACCTCTTGGATTATTGGTGGCGTTTAGCCATGATGTATGCTTGGCGTTCAGGTCACCAGCAAAAATATAATAACTATGCAGCCTGTTCAATTCAAGTATTTCAAACAAGGAATTGAGTTCCTCCTTGAGCTTGAGAACAGTTCCACCAGTTGCATAGGCAGAGATAACGATGAGGTTATCCCCACCTGGCAGTGAGATTTTGATAACGGACACTTCAAGAGATTCAAAGCTTTTGAATTCGACTTTTTCAATATTTTGGAAACGATAGCGTCTTCGTACCAATATCCCGGTGCCACCTCCCCATCACCTATTACCCTATCGTTTCTTACGAATTCAAAATCCTTGAATGTCATGGAGTGCCATGAATTGAGGTGGGTTTCAGATAGAAGTATGGTGTCAGGCTTTTGCTTAACAACAAATTCAAGGAGATAATCACGTCGATGTATAGCAACGATAGAGTTGACGTTGATCGATATGAGGCGAAGCCTATCCATGGGAATATGACTGGATGACAAGTTATTATTAGGCATTTGAAAGACCTAAACGCTGAAAAGCAAAGTTAATTTTTGAATCTTGTTTGTCGATTCTCTCCGATAAAGAATTAAGTTGCTGGTAAATTTTGAGAAGCAGCTCATTATTGCCACTTACATTATTTACATTATTTCCAGCATTTTCTTCTGGTCCTCTAGCGGCGAGTGCAAATGATACTCTGGGCTTGACGAAGTTGGAAGGTATGATATTACGGTGTACTTGTGTTTGCTTTGGAGCAAATTTAACTTTTACATCTTGATATCGGGAGCATCCTCGATAAGATGCTGGGTGACCAAAAACACCGCAGTTAACGCAGTATAATTTTTCTTGAGGCTCCGTCTGAGCCAATTTGCACTCACCGGGAGCATGAACGTCTTTGCATTTAACGCAACGATAGTGCATGGCACAATTGGCAGCCGAATGTCCAAATATTTGACACCGGTAACACTGGTTGACTTCTCTTTTCTGGAGGCGTTCCCGCCTCACCACTCTCAGATTCAAGTCCTTATTTGTTGAAGGGCACTTGGACTGCTCTTATTTGCAATTTGTACCAGGTAAAGTGGTAAATTCTTCCTTTCTATGGTCGACCTTCTTGTCGCAAAGGCTTTGACTGAAACAAAATCAATATCTGGTGCAGCCTCCTTGAGCACCTGAAGAAGATCGACCGTATCCTCTCCGCTGTCCAAACCCTTCAACAAGAAGTTCTGATTCTTTTCACTTTTTGGGGTATAGGTGAAGTGTGGAACCTCCCCAGAAATCAGCGCATCTTTGGCTGACTTGAAATCAACCAGTGATTTCGTCCTTATAGTTAATTTTTCGGCATTAACTCTTTTGATTTCGAAACTGGCCAGTTTATTTTCGGCTGCCAATAGCCGAACCATATCATTCCCGGTGTGTCCGAACACGTTGATTGGTGGAACTTATTCTGTCTTGTTGGAAGCTTTTTCAGAGGAACCAGCAGAACTGCGGGCTGGTTTTTTCTCCTTATTTTTGTTCTTTAAGTATTGAATAAAATTTAAGTCATTATCTTGATTAAAATTACCTCCGATGTTTTCTTCAGTTTCCATATCTTCGATTAATCCCTCCAGCGCTGCAAAATAGTTTTGGCTCTCGTTGGTGCCACCAGCACTTAGAACTTCTTCTGGAATTGCTTGATTTGTACTTTTCTTCGGCTTTGTTACCTGTTGCCATTGATTTTGTGGCTGCGTCTTTTGAGGCTTCATCCCTTTCTTGAAGAGATCCTTGAGAGACTGTGTCTCGTGCCTTAGTTCATTATTTTCTTTCTGCAATTTGGCCATTTGTTGATTGTCCGCTATTATTTGCAGCTTGCACCCTCCATCTGCGGAGTTTTCTTCGTTATGTTTTCTTTTGTTGATTATCGCCAGTTTCGTATTCGTCGTTTCCCCAGGTTGCCCCAACGGTGGGAAGCCGTCGGGCTCCTCCATACCAGCGGCGAAGTTTTCTTTGGTAATTTGTTTTTCGTTACCAATCGAAGTAAAAATATTCGATAGAAATTTCCTGAGTCGATTACTTCGACAATATAAGATTTTATCCGATAAAAATTAACTTCGGACTAACGTTTTAAAAAATTAATTTAATCTTTGAAAAAATACTATTATTTTATCTATTTTGTTATAGGAATTTTTTTCAGTTAAATAGAAATAAATAAATGTGGGCACCCAACTTTGAGCAAACCATAAGCGTTGTTGATATTACAAGGAACTATTTTCTGATTAGAAATCAAACTAACGGAAGCAATAAATCCTCAAAAAACTTGCTTCTTCCATATCGTGGGCGCTAGTGGGTTAGGAAATCTTTCCGAAATGAAAAGAAAATCAGTCGTATCTTAGTGAAGTCAGTGCAGCGATTCGTGTGTCCAAATTTTAAGAATTACAATATAGAAAAAGTTCTCCAGATTTCCAATGAAATAAGCTGCATATTTGCAGAGCAGCCTACGAGGTGTGACAATTAAGTAATGAGACTGATTTTATTGCCGCGCTTGTGGTAAGCCTGCGACCTTGAAATTCACTTCCTTTTCCCCGGCATCTTTTCCCTCTCCATTGATATATTTACCATCGCTCTAGCTTGTTTAGATTCCCTGCTGTGTCGTGTTGAGTGACGTGTGTGGGTGGTGCTCGTCACGAAAATGGAGAAACGATAAGAAACGAGCGATAAAATTTTGCGCCAGATTGGGCGAAACAGCTTCGGAAACGTACGCTAAAATTGTAAAAGTGCATGGTGATAGTGATCTTAGTCGTGCCCAGGTGTTTCGATGGCATAAAGAGTTTAAGGAGGGGCGTGAAAGCGTGGAAGACGAGGCACGGAGCGGGAGACCAGTCGAGGTGCGGACTGACGCGAACTCACAGCGTGTTCCCACCCTAATCCGTGAAGATCGGCGGGGCAAATCGTAAATCAAGTCTACTATCACCAAGCACTCGAAAGATTGCGAAAACGAGTCAAAAGGGTGCGCCCAGACGTCACTCGTAACTAGATCCTTCATCACGACAACGCGCCGTACCACACCGCTCTCAGCGTGTCCCAGTATTTGGTCTCTTAAGGGATCACCGTGTTACGACAGCTGCCTTATTCGCCCGATTTATCACCCTGTGACTTTTTTTGTTCCCTAGAACAAATTCGGTGGTCAAAGGAACCCGTTTTGAGTCGATTACGGACAGCCAGGCGGCCGTGACGAGGGTATTCGCGGACATGCCAGTCGTAGCGTTCCAGAAATGTTACGACGTATGGAAAACGCGCTGGAATCGTTGTATAGCTGCCCAAAGGGACTACTTTGAAGGGGATGGCAGGGTTGTAGAATAATTTTTAAATTTACGATTTTCATGGAATCAGTCTCATTACTTAATTCTCTCACATCGTATGTTATTGCTTATCATCCCTTGCTGGTTACCGTAATTTTTGCATTTGTTGCAGTATTACAATTAATATTTGCATTTTAATTTGCGTTAAATCTTAGCACGAGATGTCTCATAAAATTTATCTGACTTCCTACATGAACGTTGCACTTTCTTCATTTTTCATTCTATTGTATCTAGTATGTACATACTACCCGTACTTGGAAAACTCTACCATAAAAGAAGAAAATTGAGTTGTTGAATTTCCCAAATTGGTGGGTTGTTTATCCGCACGCCATACAACGTGCCACAATTTGCACCACCACAACGACTGGAATGCACTCTACAGGTTGATTGGATGACACGATTATTTCACTCAAACCCATTATCCTTAAACTAATCCGCAATACACTTTGAAAGTTTTCATTTGCCAACTTTTCACACACTTGTACCGTTGCTGCTGCTGCTTCTGCCTCTGTTCCTGGTGCAAAATCTCCTTTAGCTTTTGCTGATGCATTTTCCAATTTTCAACTTGTGCATGCAGGCAAGCAGTCACTTGTGCTGTTTTGTGTTGAAGTGGTGGTTGGTACTCTTGCTCGTCGTTATGTTCTAATGGAGTGTTGTTGTTGTTGCATTGACACTGCATATCGATTGCCTTGCTCTGAATTTCGCAGAAAATTGTCTGGTCACGGTCATGGGATGATTTGTATGTAAAGTTCTTTTACTATGCAAAATGATTGAATATATGTAAGTTGTCCTGTTTTCCTTGACTTCTTGAATCATCGTTGTGATGGTAGTTGATGGTATGCAGAGGAGATAATCCTGGCTTTTCATGAAAGCGCTTTAATAAGATATGGATTTGCTCGACATTGTAAGCTGCATACGAGCATATTATGGAATTAAGATTAAATTTTTAATGTTGACTTTAATAGTTGCCACAGAGGGCATTAGTTGGCGTGTGTGACATGATTGCAGTTTTGGATATTAAAAAGTTGCCCACGAGATAGAGCTTTCGCTTTAGTTTAACATTTCATGGTCGAAACTGAGAAGTTTTTGCGGGTAAGAATTATATCATCCACGGTGCATTCAGAAAAGCCGCAGAAATATTTAAGTAAATACTAGAATATGAAAAGTAGTTTGAGCTGAAAATGCGATATATTAATGTAAATCCATAAAAGTCGTATCTGAATGATTGTAAATCGAACGGAATTGAAAGGGTCGACATGCTTTTCAGAAATTTAATTTTGGCGATGCAATACAATTTTGAAATAACACTGCGAACTTTATGCTCACAATTTTAATCAAAATAGAAATGTTGAAGTATGTAAGAAAATTGGCAATGCATGAAATACTGCTGATATGGATCTACATACACAGTCAAACAATCTGCAGTATTGCATTTTTTTTTTCAGAGAAATCGCCAAAAGGATTGGTCTGCTAATCTAGATTTGAATAAGACTCCACCCTGGGGAGATGCATCCAAATACTGGGTGACTGGTGATGTCTTCAAAATATAACAAGATTAATTTCGAATTAAGGGAGATCAAAGTAACCGGATAGATTGTGGGACCATCATATAAGGCTTCCGATGAGAAATTGTTTTGAACTTGCTGATATTTAAGATGCTGGGCAAAACATAGGTATATATGGGTGAATATACAAAAGTTGATCAACTTTTGGCCCTATTTTGTTTATATAGTTTTTAAACATAATTTGCATATTATTTCGTTCGAGTACATAGTTTATCCCATCAATATACTCTGCTAAGTCACCCCAGTCACTTTTTTAGATATTTTACGAGTTATTCGTATTTTTCTAAATTTGACTGCCAAAAAACTGACGAGGGTTCCATAGTACTGATTAACAACAAAATTTTGTAAGACAATATAACATTTATTGAAATTTGAGTTTTTTTTTCAAGTTTAAATATTTTAGAATCCAAGGTAAACGTTAATCTAATGAATTAAATCACACAGTTACTCGTATGATTACCTCTAAAACAGTGATGAGTTACTTCAGTTTCCAAAAAAGTCTTTTCAATTTATAAGTTTTTGGGGGTATTTCCCTTACTATTATAAAATTCGGAAAAATTAACAAACTTAAAATTAGAACAAACATATTGCTATTTTCCATCTCTACGCAGATATTCAGAATGGAACGACTATTAGATAAAATAAAACAAAAATCAGCTTTTATGCAGTAAGCAAAACAATGATTCTTCATGCTAAAACTGATTAAAGTATCAATAAAAATTACTTTTCGAAAACGTCAATCTTCTCTTTAAATTGGTAAAATAGCCTTTTCCCTCTTATAACTCGATTTGATACTGGCAGTTTTTTGATTACTTGATCGACTGGTACATCTGACACATCGCTTTCGTCAAGTTTGAACAGAGTACCATCCTCGTTACATATTTTAAGAAAAGTTATTCTCAATTCACCATCTTCATTATCAACATAAGTACAGACTCCTGCATAACGATACTCTGTTTTTCGTACTACATATTTAATCAAAACATAATCACCACTACTATAATGATTTTGGATTTGTGTTTTTCTGTAGGCTCTAACTTCTAGCATAGATAGATTACATTCGCAGTTAGGGTTACTTATGTTGTTTCTTACGTAGGTGGATAGTGGCAGAGTATCTTCTTCAGAGTCAGTGAATACGGTTGAACCATTAAAATGTTTATCTTCTCTTTCAGACTTGATAGATCCTATATTGAAATGATCGCATCCATCGGGATCACAGAAACAACTGAGTGACTTCATTGTAAGTTGGTTTGGAAAATAAACAGAACCGGTCACCTGATGCACCTTCAGCGTGCCTTTAAAAGCAACAAATTCAGGGGACTTCTCGTTAATTGTAGATTTCATTTGCTCGATTTCATGATCTTCAATCACATACGCAAGTATATCTTGGCATCTCTCACGAATAACAGCAACAAATTCTTCTAAATTTGTTATGTCAGCCTTCGTTGCGATTACATAATCGGCAGTCCGTTTACAGGTGGCGCCTACACCATCCGGTGCCCCCTTCCCGTGACCGGCTTCATGATAGTTCCACGTGTATCTCATAATGTTAAGATACATTTTTAACAGTTTACAGCCCAATACATAGAACATAGACTTGTTCCTGTATTGCGTTACAGGACCATCGCATCGAATATGGTCAATATTTTCAGGGAATGAACTTAGCACTGGCTGCAGATGGGCCCAAATTGCTCCCAAATTATGAGACAAGTTTGATGACATAGTGCAATATGAAGTAACGGAGTCTTTTACATAAACAACAACAGTATGCAATGAAAGTTGGGAACGCGAACCGCCGAAATGAAAGGATTGTATTTCCTTGTTGTGTTTAATTTCATTATCCTCCTTCAAGTGTTTAATTTCATTATACTGGTGAACTATGTTAAAAACATGACGGGAAAAATTCTTCATATCATAATCAAGTTTTGAAATCAGTTCTCGGGGTAAGATTTTCTGTGTTTCGTTTTTATACTTTGTAACAAATCGTTCTTTCTTTGTCTTGAGATCAATTATGGCTTCCTTTTTATTTACCCACTGTTTCAATACGATCGGCTTAGAATTGTCTAAGTCGTTGTATGTTAAAGTATTGACGCAACAATTATCACACGTTCTCTCCAGACATTTTTCAGCATATTGATCACAGCAAAGCGTTGCTAGCATACTTTGATGATTACTTACTGATGTGAGAATATTTGCATTTTTTAAAGCTGCAAGTTTGAGGTCAATGATTTCGTGGATTGTGCAGGCACAGGTATCGCGGTTTGATAAAGTAGGTAGTACAACCCAAAATGGCCGCAATCGATTAAATAGGGCATAACTGATTACAAATGACACAGTTTTCAAAAACTTCTTGTGGAGATTTTTCAAGGTATTAAGCAAATATCGCTTTTGTTTTTTAATCTGTCGGCGAGATATAAATTCTTTCTTTCCGGCTGCTAGACGACAGTTAGCATCATCTTCTAAAAAATCTTGGACTAATCGTTGCAATTGAGTTTTGCGATTCTTTGAGTTTGATTTTGAAAGATTCTTCCGAATTATTTTATATGTCACCACTTTGTTTTTGAATTCCCATAATTTGTATTTCTCTACTACACTTCCAGATAAAGCTTGTTTGAACTTCATTTTTTCTTTAAGGCTTTTAATTTTTGCGTAGTTTTCTCCTAGCTGAATTTTCATGACAACCGAAAAGTGCTTTCTTTACTAGTTCATTCTTTTTAGTCACATTCTCACTCATTTGTTCAATTCTCGTTTCGGCGATTTTTCGACAGATTTCTTGACTTTCTGTAACTTTTTTTTAACTCGTTTATACTTTTGACGCTGAGTATTTAATTTAGTTTTCAGCTTTGTAATAACGGCATTCATTTCCTTTAATTACTTGTTTTTATCTTTTCTCTGTCTTTGGCTTCTTTTTTTTGCTTCTTTCATTCTTTGATCTTTGTTCATAATGATTGGTCTATTATCTTCAACCGGCCCTACTTCGTTTCTGGCATTATCAAATTCAGCGATTGGCGGGCCTTGTTGAAGGTGTATTCTGGCGTAAAAAGTTATTTGTATTTCGGTTCAAAGCAAGTTTTTGCCTTTAATTTGATGAATATTTTGTCCACTTTTCCTAGTTATCCGTTGCTCCCGAGGTGTCATTTTTTCAACAGATTTTCTTTGTCCTTTTGCTTTTTTCTTAAATACTGTAGCCTTTGTTTTTTCTTATACTCTGCTAATTGAATCGGGTCATTTTTAATTCTAAGCAAACGAGCAGCTTCCGCTTGTCTTTTATTTTTCAACCCATCTTCCCTCGATAATTTTTCTTTCTTTTTAAGCGGCGACATAGCCTGAAATGATTAAAACAAATGATTACACACCTTAACCTATCATAGAAGAGATCTGACATAAATAAAAATCAGTTCCCTGGCAACGCGTCAATCCTTCGGTGCGATTTTAGACAACGGACTGACGACAAAGTACTGATGAATAAGACATTAATTTGAAGGTATGCTTAAAATCTACAAACTTATCTGTATTTTCAATTATCAAAATTACAGATTTGCACATATCATATGTCATGTATAAATTAAAACAAAAAATAGGCACTGGGCGAAATAAAGACTCACCAGAGTACTGACAATTTGACTGGATCAACACACGCACACGCGGTAACAGCTGCGCTAGCATTGGCCTTGTAGCCACTGCCGTCAATATGGCACACTCTGTGCCTAACTTCACTATCAACATTCAAAGCTACAAACGAGTTGATCATAGTCCGGCGATATTTCGCGGGAATTTCGAATTTTAACTTAGCACAAAAGACTGATGTGTTGATTTTTTTAAATAAAGTTTTTTCAAAAACTGCTAATGTATCTGTGAAATATGTCAATTAATATATTACAGAATATATCAAAATTATAAGATGAATAATGAATACGGAATATTTAGAAGTTTCAGAATTTATTATCACATAACCAAGAGCATAATAAACTGACATATTATTTATTGGTGATAGCGAGCTGGACAGCTTTCGTATATTCACCCATATAAGGCTCAAACGCAAGTAGGTTTGAACCTGGTAAGATTCAAGTAATCTGGTGGATGGTAGGCAAAGCTTTCATGGCAAACAATTACAAATTTTATAGCTATTTTTTGAGAAAAATTACATCACTTTATTTACATCAATTCATTAGTTCATCTGTATAGAATCCATACATGTAAGGATATCATACAAAGATACAATCCTAAATACAGTGTTAAGCCCGACATTTATTGGACAGTCGGTTTAACTATTTGAATAGAGGCACTTTATTTAGACCTGCGATCTGCCTCGATTTCGCAAAGCCGGAAAAACTACATACGTCAAAAAATTCTACAAATTTTCGTATTATTCTTCTAAATGTATAGAATGTGCTACGGAGGCGTTTTGGAGACTTTTATTTCTAAATCGTCCGCTATCAAGGAAGACAAAGATACAAATCGAAGCGCGACTTCGTTATCCACTCCAACATTTTCCGGTACGCAAAAGAAAAAGAGTGTCCCTAAGAGGCTGTTTTACATCCTCAGCAGATGTTGATGGGAGAGTCTTAGCTTGGATAAATTTTGAGAATTTATCTATTGCCATGGGAACTAGTTTTTTTCAGTCAGAAGTATATCTATATAAACTGTGGGTCCGGGGTAATTTGGAATGGGAGTTTCATGTAGGAGCGGTTTGTTCGGGTCCTTACACAGTATGCACCGAGAAGCAAGTCTTTTGATTTTAGCGGACATTTCGGGAAACAAAAATTTTCTAATAATTGAAGCCTATTTTCTTGAGTATTTCTATGAGCTCTGGGATGAGTGTTCAAGATTTTCTCTTCCTGTTCCACTTCGTTTTGCAGATCTCCAATTATCTTGCGTGAAAAGCGGACTCTGTAATTTTGAAAGTGCTGGGGGTAGATTTCTTGCATGAGTCCAAACGTTTTTTCGTCTGTCATAAGTCCGTTTATCGTATGTGGGTTCATGTACCATCTAAGTATGTTTATAATGTCTTGTTCAGCGTATTCTTCTTAAATTAGGATATGCCTGGTATAATTTTCGAAAGAATGGGTGATCTGGTAGCTCGTTTCGTTACCCCTGTTCAAAATCCTTTTGATTCCGGAAGACGTTGATGAGAGTTTCGACCATAGGTATCCGATTTTGGGAAGAACTATCATCACTATGCCATGTGGGTGTTCACGTATTAACTTCCCCTGGATTTGGAGGTTTTGCTTTACCTGGTTTGTATAGGAGCTCATAATTATTCTCCTCCAAATAAGTTGGTGTTTTTGTTGCTTAGGGCATATGTAAGGGGCTGGTGGTCCGTGAAAATTTTTATTCTCCGCAACCCATAAAGGAAATCCCTAAATTTCTGCAGATGATGATGAGCATTTCCCTCTCGTTTGCAGCATAGTTTTCTTCGGTTTGGTTCAATGTTCCCGACAAGAAAAATATTTGTTTGCCTTCTTGAGAGAGAACTGCACCGATGGCGTAATTGGAACCATCCGTAGTCAGTTCGAACTCTTCTTCGACGTTGGGATGCAATAGTATGACGCAATAGTATGACTATGCGGATCACATGAACATTATGTCACGGTCATTAACAACTGCCAACGAACTCTTCCTGAAACTCGACAGCGAAGCAAAACTAGTAGGGCTACAAATCAATGAAAATAAAACAAAGCTCTTGATTCAGTCGAGGAAAAATACCTCAAAAACGCAAAATATCACACTTGGCGAACACATCATCGAGAATATTAGCAAGTTTTTGTATTTAGGCGCCAAAATAACGAAAACGGGCAATGAAAGAGATGAAATACGCCGAAGAATACAGCTCGCAAATAAAATATTTTATTCAGTATTGACGATCTTGAAGACCAGCGGCATACACAGAAAAACAAAGCTTCATGTATACAAATCTGTGATAAGACGTGTGTTATGCTATGGGTGTGAAACATGGACCCTAACCGAAGCATCCGCAAATATATTGAACGCCTTTGAGCGACGGGTCCTGAGGCGAATAATCGCAGCGAAGCTAGATGGGGACCAATGGCGAATTCGATACAACCATGAGCTATATGAAATTTTTGACGAGCCGGAGGTATCAACGATTGTAAGACTGCGGACTGGACATATGAGTCGTATGGACGGATACCCAAAAAGGTATTCGTTGGGAGAACTGATGGCCGGAGGCCAGTGGGGAAACAGAGGAAACGGTGGTCTGACTCGATCGACGAAGAAAGTTCATCGCTGCTTGGAGTTTGGGATTAAAAGACGCGGTCAATGGACCGAGACAGTTGGAGGCGCTGTATGCAGGAAGCGAAGGCCCGAGAGGGGCTGTAGTGCTAAGAAGAAGAAGAAGTATGACGTCCTTGGACATAAGTGCTTTCCTGAGTTTCAAAAATGCATCCATGGCTAGTTTATCTAAGGTGCTTGACTTATTTTGTGGCATGTGCTTGGACACCCGTCCAGCCTCTCCTCTCAAAAGGGATGTCAGAGGTTTTGCAAGCTTTTCATAGTCGCGAATGAAGTGACGATAGTACCTTGAAATTTCAAGAAATGATCGGAGGTTCTTTAAGGTTTTTGGTGGAGAAAGGATGCGATTGCCTCAACTTTTTCAGGGTTTGTTCTGATGCGGTCAGCGCTGACCACAAACCCCAAAAACTCCACGTTGCTCCTCAAAAACGTACACTTTTCGGGCTGCACTTTCATGTTAGCCTTCTCGAGTGTCTTGAGGACCCTTTCCAAGTTTTCTAAGTATTCCGCCTCGTCTGCTCCAAAGATGATAATGTCATCCATGTAGACGTAGCAGCGAAGGCCAATGTGTTCCCGAAGGATATCATCTAGTTTTCGCTGAAAAACAGAGGGTGCATTCTTGAGTTCGAATGGAAGCCGCAAGAATTCAAATTTGCCATTAATAATCGAGAATGCTGATTTCTCGATATCTTTTCCTTTAAGGAGAGTTTGGTGAAATTCACTCTTCAAGTCAATCATAGAAAAGAATTGTTCAAGGCCTTTCATTTACAACAGGCCAGTCAATTTAAATTAAACATACTGGCAATCCAGGAAACGAACTGAACTGGAAATGATATTCAAGATATGAGATCGCACACAATGTTCACACACAATGTGGTAAGCCTGCTGGAAAAAGAGAATTCGAAGTGGCATTTCATGTGGATAGGGAGTTTAAATCTCACGTTATTGATTTTAAGGCAGCCAATTCGGCTGATAAACGAACACTTCCCGACCGGAGAGAAAGACGGAGAAACGGAGGATACGTTTTACAATAACCTGGAAAGGCTAGTCGACTCATCGCCTACGAACGACACATAAATAATTCTGGGTGATTCAATACTTTGGTTGGTAATTGGCTATCTGATCGGAGAACTGATGGAGGATAAGCCCCCACGATGAAACAAATGATAACGGCTAGCGCCTGATTGACTTTGTATGCAGCAGAAATCTAGTTACACATTCGACTTACTTCCCACATCGACGCATACATAAAATGACGTACATGGAGCGTTCCAAAATAAACGAGATTGAGCTAAAATAGAAACGACAGGAGATTTGTTCTGATAAATTCGAGTTATTCAAAATACACTACACTACCTCGATACACTGTTTTGCGCGATCGAAAAGCTTTTCGAAAGAGTGTTTCGGGTCATTGACCGGAATGTCCTTCAGGATGTTGGTGCAAGCCTTTTTGATGCCCTTTACGGACGCATAGCGTTGTCCTTTCATGACCAAATGCAATTTTTCTAATAGGTAGAAGGTGAATACTATGAGTGATTGATGGTTAAAATGCGATTTCTAGTCAAAAAATCAGTCACACGAGTGGATCAATGAGATGGTGCATTATCATGCAATAAGCGTCAGCCCGTATGTTCATCATCATTTACGAGTATGTCCTCACGACCATCTCTGAAACGTATAAACCACTCATGAACTCTGGCATTAGGTAGACAATCATCGCCATAAACTTTTTCATCAATTCAAATGTTTCGGTAAATGTTTTACCGATTTTAAAACTAAATTTTATATCAGCTCTTTTTTTGAAACTTATTTTTGTATCAATGACACACGCATACTGTCACCTTAGACGCAATAACTTCGCTTCCACTGAACCAAATGTCACCAAACTTTCACTGGAAGTCAGGGAGGAATGTATCTTTCCAAAACTTTCTCATTTACAGCTGGCGCCACCAAAAAAAGTCTCGTTTATTTTGGAAATCACCTTGTAGGTATCACGAAATGGCAACCCACAAAACCATATTAACCATGTTTTGATCCAACATCATTGGGCCTCGTTCATACTTGACGTTCCTACATACCGAGGAGGTAATTGTAACTCGGATCATAACTTGACCACATTAACCTATCGATGTCATATGTCAGCGGCGCATTCGACGAAGACCAGGTATCTACAGGAATTCGACAATGAAATGCTCCAAAATGCGTATGAAGCAACAAATTTCACGGGGATCTTCGACAACTAGCTTGCTCCCATCCTGTTAGATGTATTGCTGAAAGCAAGCAAGGAGCTGTGGGTGGAAGTGAACGCGGCAATTAAGACCATGGCAGAACAGATTATCAGACATCATACCCGACGTAAAAGAAATGATTGGTTCGATGATGAGCGTTAGAAGGCGTTGGATAAAAAAAATCAGGCATGCAAGCAATAGTTAGGTAGGGAAAACGCGACGAAGAGAGAAAACTATGAAACTTTCAAAAGAGCAGCGAATAAGACAATTATTGCTAAGAAAAGAAAGTACTATGACAACCAATTGAGAAGCATCGATGTAAGTCTAGCGAGCAACAACACAAGACAAGCATGAAAAGTAGTGAAAAGCTTGTAACGAGGTTATTAGTCCAAAACCACGCTCTGCCGTCTTGACATCATCAACATCATCGCTGATGAAAACAGTGATTAAGGAAAGATGGGGAACATATTTCAAGAACATCCTTAATTCTCCTCACAGCTCAGAACATTGAATCCTATAGAAATTCCCGGAGAGCTTCCATTGGGCCCACCAGCTCTGGAGGAATTTTTTCACCATCAAAGCATAAAAGAATAATAAATCGCCGGGCATTGATGAGATTCCAGTGGAGCTCATCAAATATGGCTGCAGTAGTGTACATCAAGCTATTCACAATGTCATCCTGCACATTTGGCAACAAGAACATATGCCGAAAGAGTGGAGCCAATCAATTACATTCCCTATCCAAAAGAAAGATGACAAGCTACAGTGCGAAAATTATAGAGGCATATCACTACTTTGCACGGCGTACAAGATATTTTCAAAAATCTTAGAAAATAAAATCGAATCATACGCCAACAGTCATATTGGGGATTATCAAGGTGGTTTTAGAGCAGATAGATTGACAATAGACCAATTGTTCACAGTCAAGCAGGTATTGGAAAAATGCTGGGAGTTCAGCATAGGCATACACCAAATTTTCGCTGGCTTTCTTTTTTGTGGTAGGGAGGTGAGTGCCATTTGCGCATAGAGTGTGGAACTCCCATGCGCGACTGGTCTACCTACTAAGAACCTCCCCTGCCAACCTGAGAAGCCAGCCTTGAACCGTTTGACACATTACTTTGGGCCAGGTCTCGTTTTGTTACGCCGTGGGGCGCCTTCAAGCTGGGGAGTCCCTTTCCTAGCGGGAGGGGAGAGGGGAAGAGTAAGTGCAAGAAAAGCGACCCCAGCCCAGCGCCGCTAGCTGCTGTGAGTCCCTTTTATATTTTAGGACTGCCCGAGCATATTTTACCACCTGGTTCCATTTGTCAACCGATCCGAGCATCACCGCAACTATAGTATCCGGGGTGAGCTCTCCCGTCTTCCTGTAGAGTTCCCTTTGCAGCCTGACCCATTTGGTACACGCAAAAAATGTGTGACAGGCATTGTCCTCCTCTCCTGGGCAAAACCGACAATCGGGGGACCGTGACTTACCGATCTTGTGCAGGTTAGACAGAAAACACCCATGCCCATTAAAAGCTGGGTCAGATAGAAGTCGGTGTCACCATGCCTTCGATTTAGCCACGGTCTCACATCCGGGATGAGGCGCGCAGTCCACCTTCCCTTCCTGCAATTCACCCAAAACTGCTGCCAATCGTTGAGCGAGCGCTGCCTCTCCTCGCGGACACCCATCTCCCTCGGATCCTCGTTTCGGCACAGGTAAATATCGCGGCGCTCTCTAGCAAGGATGGCGACAGGTACCTCCGAATCAGAGGCTGTCGGATATGAAGATGCGATTCTCAGTGCTCCTCTTCTCTGTACCTGTGCCAAACGTTTTCGGTATATCTCCCTGTTGAGAGCGTCGCCTCATACCTCTGCTCCGTACAGTAACACTGACCCTACAGCACTCATCAAGAGGCGTCTTCTTGATGGGCTGGGTCCCCCTACGTTGGCCATAAGTCGACACAGAGCCGATATTCCCGAAGAAGCCTTCTCAGCCGTTGCCCTGATTTGCTCAGAGAAACTCATCTTCGGGTCGATCAGTAGCCCCAAGTACATCACCGCTGGCTTCAATTCGATTTGTATGTCACCAATACTGATCATCCTTACTCTAGGGATTCTCTTTTTTATTAGCTAAACTTTTTAATTGGATCATTTCACCCTTTTCACATCAATTTAATGTAAATCTATACGACAAATTTGCTCTACATTTGAAGCTTTATCTAACGTCGCGCGGATATCGATCACTCTTTCGGATGGCTCCGATAGCTTATTAAATTACTTTTTATGGAATTGTTTGCAGCTACATATAAATGAGTTGCATATTTTGAATAATAATTTTTCTGAAAAAATTATTAGAGAAGAAAAATGTTAGAAGAAGGTGGTTTCGACGTGTGCACTAACTAACGTGCACTAACTTGCAGATACAAAAACATATTGAGTTTGCATAAGTAGAAAAATTGAAATTAACTCCCTCATCTCTGAGCATGGTGGTCGCCATCACCGGTGTGTATCTAAGTGTGATGGCCTGAGGAGAATTAGTGCACACGTCGAAACCACCTTCTTCTAACATTTTTCTTCTCTAATAATTTTTCAGAAAAATTATTATTCAAAATATGCAACTCATTTATATGTAGCTGCAAACAATTCCATAAAAAGTAATTCTCTTTTTTGTCAAAATGACCACTTCAGTTTTCTCCAGTGCTAAACTGAGCCCGCGAGCAAGCATCCAGTCCCTCACTCGGCGCATTAGCATACCTAGCCTAAGTTGCGCTTGTTTGACGGTGCGTCCAGCGACCAGACCCGTAACGTCATCCGCGTAGCCGACCAAGCGCGACACATCTGGCATCTCAAGTCACGTTCCACAGGTCCGGACCAAGGATAGATCCCTGGGAAACACCCGGTGTAATTTCCATCCTTTGTTGGCCCAGTGTCGTGTCGTATAACAGGCTTCGGTCCTTTAGGTAGCTCCTCAAAAGCCGCATTAGATATTCTGGAACATGAAAAGAGTTTTCCTGCGTATCCAGAATATCCACCCATCTAGCGGAGTTGAAGGCATTCCTGACGTCGAGTGTCACCAACAGGACCATCCGTCGCTTGGTGCGACTATATGCCTCTGCCTTTTGGACCGCGTTCACCACCTCTGCAATCGCATCAATGGTAGAACGTCCTGCTCTAAAGCCGTACTGCCGAGGAGATAGGTCCCCAGCAGCACGAATCACGTCAGTGAGTCTTCCTTTGATGAGTTTTTCTAGCACTTTCCCAGCCGTGTCTAGCATGCATAACGGGCGGTATGCAGACGGCGATTCGGAATTTCCTTTCCCCTTGCTGATCAACACGAGCCTCGCCACCTTCCATCGTACCGGGAAAACCCCGTCCCGTAGGCAAGCATTGAATGTGCTGAGCAGCATGTCAGGATAATGATAATAGACGAGCCGCAACACCTCAGCTGGAACACTATCTGGACCTGAAGCGTTCCTCGCTTCCAATGAGAGAAATGGCTCCTCCAGTTCCAGCTGTGTGAAGAGGGGGTACTCGACTGCTGTTTCACCATGGACAGCGTCAACACGGACGGGATGGGTGGGGAAGAGTCCCCGCACTATCGCGTCAATCTTTTCCGCGTCATGTATACAAGGGTTCCGTAGGGCACCAAGCTTCCGCATGACCAGCTTGTAGCCAAGGCCCCACGGAGCCTTGTTCACATTGTCCACTAGGTCTTGCCAGAAGCGAGCCTTGCTATGGTCGATCAGTTTGCGAAGGCATTTCCTGGCCAACTTTTATGCTGCCACCCAGTCGCATGCCTCGTCACCGTTCCGCGCCCGTTGAGCCTCACGTCGAAGCTTGTGACACTCACTTCGCTTTTCAGCAATTTCAGTAGACCACCAGTACACTGGGGGCTTGCCGTGCCGGGGTCTTCGACGGGGCCTAGAAGCGCAGCAAGCAGTCATAATGATGCTAATAGTAGAGTTCACCACGTTTTGAGCTGCCAGTTCTTCTGTTCCCTCCGAAGCTCCCTGCAGCGGCTCACCTGTAGTGAGCACCTCCAGTTGTAGAAGGCCGAGAGCACGGACGTCGGGAGACAGCATCATTGATCTCAAGCAGAATGCACTGATGATCACTGGGTGAATAGTCCTCTAATACTATCCAGTTATGTATCCTCCGTACTAAGGACTCCGAGGTGAATGTCACGTCCGGTATGGTTCTTTCACAGCCAATACGGCGGAGTCAGCGTATTTCCGGAGTTTAGTACGACGAGGGCCGTCCTGGCCGCCATTTCCAGGATTCGTTTTCCCGCGGATCCGTCTGAAGCATGTCCCATTCGATTGCTTTAGCGTCGAAGTCGCCCCCAACGAGCACTTTGCCCTCTGCGTTCGAGACAGCGCCCTACAAAGCCTAAAGCTTGGCTTGGAAAGATGATATCGATTTGTTCGGCGTTAGGTACACACTAAAAAGGTGGTCCCTGATTACCGAACCCATACGAAACCATCCCCCCATCCTCAACTCTCCGCTTGACAGTCACTTTTACGAACCCAGATGGCGGCAGTACCAGTTCCGTCAGAATACCATAATGCAGGACTTTTATTATGGTGTTGTTCACTCAGCCGCATGTTCCTCGCAAATTGCTCAAGCAGATTTTGGGCGGTTGAATTGCGGTGTAGGTTTAGCTGCAGGATGCGGGTCATCGGAGTTCTGATTTTGCCTTGGCTAGGGCTTCCTGGAACATCCGGCATTTTCTTGATCCCAAGACTTGTCCAAAATCAGGTTTTGGATCAGCATCCTTGCAAAGAATACAGTGTGCTTCCTTCGTCCACTATTTTGTTTTATGCCCCTTTTCACCGCATTTTTAACATAGGGAACTCCTATCGGGTCCTTTACATACTTGTGTGGTGTGACCATAACCAAGGCATTTGAAACATTGAAGAGGCGTTGCTCTTCGCCGTATCTTACAGCCAACCCACCCAATTCGTACTTTGCCCTTGTTCAGGAATAGTTCGGCGTCCTTTTCGGTCCAGTCAACTATGACCATGCTTTGTCCCCTGTTGTGATTGATCTCGCTTTGATCCTTCCCACGCTAGGGAACTCCCTTATGATGGCCTCTTCTACCTCGGCCAGATCTGTGACGCAGTCAATGTCTCGTAATTCGATCGTTGCCATCGACTCGAGCGGAGCTGTAGTTGCGCTTTTGCCAAGGACTTTCTTTACTGCGTCGCAGAATGCTTCTTTTTTGCCGGCCTTTGCTCCGAATTCGACCAGTATGTGGCCCGACCGCGTTGGTCGTACTACTTTCAAGGTAGTATTGGTGGCTTCGGGCCTTACGTTTCCCCTGATGTCCCGCAGTACCTCCGCGTACGATCGGCCATCTTGGGGCTTTACGAACAGTGCCTGCTGCCGGAGTCTTCGTCGGGACTTCTACCTCTCCTGTTTTGCATCAGATCCTTTTTCTGATTCGGCGTCCGTGCGAACTTTACTTTCTGGCTTTTTTGACGGAGTTTCTTTGCGGCTTACTTCGCTCTTTTTCTAAGCACTGTCTGAAACCCCTGATCTGGTGCTCCAGGCTCGTCAAGTGCCTCTTCCTTCCTTCTTTTATCCCGATCTCCTTCGATTGGGCTAGACGCCATTCTTTTATTGACTTTTGATGGTGGAGCTATCTGCATGTCGCCTTCAGATTTCGCCCCAAGCGCCTCTTTAGCCTTCTCTTCGTCTTCGGCCCTTAACCAGCTCCTCCTATAGTGCCCTATGCGATCTAGGAGCTCCTCTAGTTCAAGGAGCCCCACTTTTACTGCTTTGCTGATTTTTGCGGAGTCGCATGCAGATTGTATTCTTTTCAGAACATCTCCCGCTTTTCGGAGTAGCCTTTCTTCTTCGTATTGCTGGGCGGCAATTGCACCTTGCAATCATCCTTGGAAGAGGTTATCGCGTTCCGTTTCGGAGTGCAGTACTTCCGCCACATTTTTGACGTTGGTGGTGGAATCACGCTGTGTCTGGTCACTTGTTGCTTTTGGTGCCGTAATCTCCTCGTTGGCTTCAGGATGTTTCTTTGCTATGTCGGGATTTGCGACCCTTGCATCGGTCGCTTCGGTAACGATCACAGCAGTGACAATCGAATTTTCGGTGCTCTTTATATTTTCTTCCATCGCTCGAACACCTGAAGCGTCCTGCAGAGTCTCCCGCTTCTCCTTAATAGGACGCTCTGGCGTTCGCATCATTTTTTTGCTGCGCCTAAACGCCGCAGGAATCTCAGTCTGAACCAGACTATCTGCTATTCTCCGTTTTTCATCTGCCTTCACTGTCATTGTGTTATTCTTCATTTTTGTCGTGGTTAGTACCGCTCCCGATGTACTGTTAACATCGTGGCTGCAACCGCTGGTTGCGTCGTCGTTGTTATTATTTATTGTTTCTTTTTTTTTTTTTGATGTTTTTAGTCTTTTGATTTTGTTTGCTCGAGTTTTGTTGGGTCCCCCCTCGGAGCCGCTATCTCCGTTCGTGTGTGTAGTCGCCTTTTTGGTCCCATGGTTATCTTTGCAGAGCAGGGAGACCATGCGAGGGTTGGAAGCCCTTATGGGGACAAGTGCCCAGAGCCAGACCAGCGTTAATCGGGAGTCCGTCTCAACCGAACCTACACCACCAACCCAATAGTTCAAACTTCGAACGTACTCCGATGCCTGCCAAGGATTTACCGGGATGGAGACGGTATGATAGTTGAATTGGAGCCGTTCACACACGAGTTTCGCCTCGGCGCTACTGTGCAAAGCAACTAGGTCAAAACCATCACATCCGCCAGCACAATGCATCAATTCCAGTTCGTTGTTCAAAGCGTAGTCCAGATCCAATCAGAGTCGTTACCTGTCATCCCAGGAGGGAGCCTCACATCGCCCCCATATCCTCGGGTCCGTGGGGGCGGCGCTCCCCAAAGAATGCCAGCCTCCAAGAGTGCCCTTGTCGACCGGGACTCCCCCTGCGGGAATTTCCTCGGGTACGTGGGGGCAGAACTCCCCAAAGAATGCTAGCCTCCAAAAGTGCTCCTTTCGACCGGCATTGCCTCTGCGGGCGGGGTGTAGGATTAAATGTCACTGTTGTGTTAAAATTATAAATAATTCTTGAAAAGTGTTGGTTGGTTTTTTCTCTTTTTTCCAATCGAATCATAATATATGTAAAAATCTTAATTACTTTGAATTCGCAATTTTATTTCCTTTTTTGATCAAATGTGTTTAACTGATAACGTATTAATTTAGAGAGCCATTTGGCCCATTAAGTTTTTGAGTTGTTATTGTTTGGAATTTTCTTTAAATTCTTTTCAAATTTATAGGGATTAGGATTGTATAAAGTGCTTTTGACTTTGACTTTGAGGCTTAAAATGGGTGCCGCGACTATATTCTCTTCCGATCACTGTTAACCAAACGTCCACAGCAAAAAAAATAAATAAATTGTAGATCTCTCCCCACACGAAGCGGGCTAACGTAGGTTAAGCTTAAGAGTAAGTTAAAAATAAATAAAACAAGTTGGGTAGATAGAACTATACTCATGTCAGAAAGGTTTTGTACCCAACTTCTCCGAAATACGGTCACCAGCAACAAATAAAGTCAAGAAACATGTCAAAGAGATGTGCACGTTTAAAGGAAAATCCATTGTTTCTCCATTTTGAACGGTCGCCATTTTGTTCTAATCAAACAAAAATCACTCAAATCATGGAAATGTATTGTTATAAATCTTATCTGGGAGTTTCAAGAAGATCAAATCAAAATTGCAGTGTCTGAACCGATGGGAAGTCCATAAAATACCAAAACCGTGTGTTATTGTAATTGGAGAAATTTCAAATGACAATAACATCCACGAATATGATTCGATTTTCATCAAGTATTAGGTCCTTATGTGTAACTACTTAAATATTGAATTTCGTTGAGTTTAAGAGTAGCTAAAGTTGGGCGAATTTCGACTTCTAAGGTATTTGTTAGTGTTGTATTCAAAAACATCTACCTCTATGATTTTTTCAAATTTTTCGGATTTAAGGTGTCCAATCGGGAGGGGGGACACATATTTTTCGTGTATTTCTCCTTCGTGTGCACCCTCTGAAGCAAAAAATATCAGTTGAAGACCTGTTTTAAAAAGTTCTCATTAAGACCTTTCATATGATACTCATATTGACTACCTTTGGTGAAATTTTTTTTCGGGGGCCACTCCCCTATATGGGGAGACCCCCCTTAAATACCACATGAATTTTTGTGAAATTTTTGTAAAATTTGGTGTTTCTAGCTTAAGTAGTTTGCGAGAAAAGCTGCTGTGACACACGGACAGACGGCCAGACGAACAGACAAGTGGCAATTTTAGTAGGGTTTTGTAAAATTATTTTACAAAGCCCTAAAAAAAAGGACTTTCAAACCGTTTGAGCAAATGGTACACTAAAACTCATTATCGCAACATAAAATATATTGGCCAAGGCCGAATCTTAGACGAATTCCATGCTATTTGACAAAAGTGTCACTGCCAAATTAAATTAAGCTGCCAATATAACAACCATTTTTCTGTACGTTAAAAGACTCAATAAGTATTCACTATATATTATTATGAACGGATTAACGGTCGCTCAGATATATGAATAGGGACTACATAGATGAAACCTCAATGACCACAGAAGATTCAAATAGAAATACTTGAATCTGAAAATGATGGACAAAGAAATGCTTAAAGAGTTCGCTGGAGATATTGAAAAGATGTCTAGAACATAATCCGAGCTCACCTTTCCACCAACTACTAATTACCAATCTTTATACTCAACTGTAGAATATATGAAGATATTGTCTGTAGATATTGTAATATTACTATCGTTTCCTTATTTTCTTAAAAAGGCCCTTAAAATACGGGCTCTTAGTTATTTAATTTATCGATTGCTATTGAAGTGGGTAAGATAATTAATGCATTTCCGCCTTGAAACTATGACACTAAAATAATGAGCCAAAATGCAGAAAATAATTATACAGGGTGGTCAAAAAGTCGTGGATCAAACGCAACTAGGGGTTAGATGGGGTCATCTGCTGCAAAAAATTGTTCTACGCGAGGTCTTTAAAGTCAAACCCTGCAGAGTTATAATTTATTCTGTGTTTTTATGAGAAAATTAACTATTTTTACTAATTCTTATAAAAATTCGAAAAAATCTACAACCTGTATTGTTTTTATGATTTTCACTAGATTGGTACTGATGAGTCCTTGCGTTGGACATGCTATTTATGGTTGTTTATTGGGTGTGTTGAAGATAATATTGAGTTTTACGATTTTTTTTTTTCTCAAATCATAACTTCTTATTTACTTCGGACCCCCCTGTGAAAAAAAAAATACTCTACCGAAAAGTGACCCTGTATTATACGTTTTGGCGCATTAAATAGGGATTCTGAAAAGGTATAACACATGGCCATGAGTGACTCTAATATCTTTCTAGGAAGAAAAAACAAAACAAAGATTGTGAAATAATTGTTTTAATAAAATAAAACATTTTGCAATAAATGCACTTCATCTTCATTTTCAAGTCGCACCACTGGTCTGCCAGCTCTTGGAGCATGCTGACCGGGTAAGACTCCCTCCATGTAGGAATTATGTACGCGCATAAAGACCCTGTAGTCCGGAAAACGATCACGGTTAGGGTAGCGTTGACGATATTCCCTGGCAGCAGCCCGGGCATTGCCGTCGCAAAAGCCATACAGGTAATGCATTTCTGCATACTCCCGTTGGGTGTATTCTCTCCTCGCAGCAGCCATCTGTCCACTTATTTAGCCAATCCGTCCGATTTCGAATCTAGTCCGATTCACACAGCACTGGTCACAGGTAGGCAATCTATCACAAGTCCGAAAAACAAAGCGTAGGTCAAATGGTCAAGGGAAAGAAACTGATCACAAGTCGTCGTGAAACCGAGAAAAAGAACACGTGCTTAGTCACAGGCAGGAAACGAGTCACTAAAGAACAGTCTAAACATTCAAAAGAAAGATACTCACGCGCATCCCCCGGCCACCACCCCACCCGGCCCGGCCTTTCGTTTCCTAGAAAAAATATCGCTACCTGAAGTGATGGGCGAACTGGCCTTTTATTGACAAAGGATGAAACGGTTAGTGTAAAAGGGAGGCAGAAAGTCTTTGTCATTAATTGTATTAGTTCTAGTTTATTTTTAAATCGGTTAGGCCGAGTTTTATGGTTGGGTTAATTTTGGTCTTCCTACGAATGATCGTCCTCGAAAGATATCAAAGCTACGCATAGCCATGTGTTATACCTTTTCAGAATCCCTATTAAATGCGCCAAAACTTATAATACAGGGTCACTTTTCGGTAGAGTATTTTTTTTTTTCACAGGGGGGTCCGAAGTAAATAAGAAGTTATGATTTGAGAAAAAAAAAATCGTAAAACTCAATATTATCTTCAACACACCCAATAAACAACCATAAATAGCATGTCTAACGCAAGGACTCATCAGTACCAATCTAGTGAAAATCATAAAAACAATACAGGTTGTAGATTTTTTCGAATTTTTATAAGAATTAGTAAAAATAGTTAATTTTCTCATAAAAACACAAAATAAATTATAACTCTGCAGGGTTTGACTTTAAAGACCTCGCGTAGAACAATTTTTTGCAGCTGATGACCCCATCTAACCCCTAGGTGCGTTTGATCCACGACTTTTTGACCACCCTGTATAGCCCTGTCATTGTTTGAATTCGAGGCAATCATTGCTTGCTTAGTCTATTGTTAACTAATTAAGTTGTAAACTAAGAACGGATCTTACTTCGGAGTATGCAAATGACGTCGTAAAGTAAAACAAACCTCGTTTATTCAAAATTATTGATATTATAGCGAGATACTCACCTCACACATGATGATTATATGTTGTCAATCGGCCCTATAATCCAAATACAGTTGATCCTTGTACTGCTGTTGCTATCTTTGATGTAGTAATGAACTTAAAAAATATCGCAGCATTCACGGTGACGATTAGGAATGTGTGTATGTACTTTAATACTTTTGATAAAACCTTAGTTCAAGTTCACTTTAGATACGGTCCCGTATCTTTGCCATGTTTTATCTAAAAAAGTTGTCACAACAATGAACGAGTACGCATTGTTCCGTTTCTGTGATCACTTTGCTTAACATATGGAATGACCTTTGAGCGAGATTTTTTCTTTTCTCTGCTTCGTGTGGCATTAATATTCACCCAGACGGCCTTTTTTCGAGACCACTCTGGTAATCAACTTTTGTTTTCAAGTTTAATCTGTTTAGCTCTACTCAATTTGCCTACTTAAATAATATCGTTTGCATCTCATGATCATCTAATATATTTTGACCACAATTCCAGTAATTATTTAATCGATCTGCGTAGAATTAATATCAATTGACATGATTAAGCCCATCCGATAGATCACCTTGACTGCGATCTTATTTTGGTTCGAAAGAAAATTGCATACGCCTATGTGTAGTACTTTCAAGTAAGTGCAAGTGCAATATAATGCATTTTCGCGCCCAAGTTACTTCGCATTGAATGCGGTTCTCTCAACTTCAATTTATTGCAATTTGTTGTGCGATTATAATTTATCGCCGCGACATGCAATGTTGGCAAGTTTAAATAATTGAGCAATTGGTGCTTGAGTATTATGTCTTGAACAGTTAAGGTTAGGATCATTACGCAGATAATGGCAGAGATGATGATGGTGGTGATGATCACTAATCTTTTGCATGATAACGATGATTGGGACACTTGTGGCTATCATGTTGCAAACAACGGACAAGATGCATGGAAGCGGTTGCAAGAACAAATTCAAATGAATGTTCACATGATGTAAAGTTTTTGTTGTGATCGTGTCAGCCATTATTAGCGATACGTTTTGGCTGCATTTTGTATATTTTGAACGCGAAATGATTGCATCGACAGACAAAACATTGTTCGTTGAAGCATGATGTGATGTATGATGTGCGTGCGTGGTCTGGAAGCGGAAAAAGATTGGTATGATAATAATTCTAGCTAATAATTTCAGCAAAAATTTAGATAGGGAATATTGAGCAATATTATTTTTAAATTTAGTAAATCTGCTTTTCTAAAAGACGTAAAGTGATAAGTTAAATTATATTAGTAATATAATTTAACTTATCACTTTACGTCTTTTAGAAAAGTGGATTTACTAAATTTAAAAAACTATGTGAAATATTACCCAAAAGCAAAAAATTGGTCAAATAAGTTCTTATCCCACAAAATATGAGGTTTACTCAAACAAATTTTTAATCACACACTTTCGTGCAGTAAATAGTAAATTACATTTGTTCTGAATATGATATTTGAGAAATTGAATATGTTTAACGATATTGAAATATGCGAAGTTTATTGTAGAGGCAAATATGTTAAGCCATTAGTCAAGGGCATTGAGTACATACTCACATACGGTAAACTTTGCATCTCACTCAAAGTAAACCACTTGACTTCAGGAGTTGTTGAAATTACTTATCTTGCTTGTAGTAATCGAGGAGTCGCCTAGGCAAACTGCTCGAAAAACAACATAATGCTTGATCCAATTTAATTGTAAATTAAACAAATTAATATTTAAATGTACGATTAAAATTCGATCACGGCAACCCTTTTGCAACGCAATTTATGAAAATGAATTGCGGTGTCACGCGATGGGAGATACCGATTGGACGCGAGCAGTGGTCAAGAAACCACCGTTGCGACACACGAGGAGATCTGTTTCCGATCACTACAAGAAGCAAATGTCTCCTTTTGTGGTGATCGGCTTCTCTCGGTGTCTGACTTTTGTGCGAGGTGCGGCATTTGAGATTGGAATTTTGCGTGCTTCTTCGTCCCTTTTAAATACAAGAAATGTTTGAGCAGTTTCTGTTCGGCCGTCGAACGATTATCCGGGATGTTATTAGTTTTCATACGAAATTCAGGAGTAAAAATTTCTTCTTCGTGCGTATGCGAACACCTGAAGAGTCCCAGCTACAACTTTTGCATAAAATCGATCTGGGGCACACCAGCCTAAGCTTTTGCTACGATAAGTGAAATTTTCAACAAATCTCGCTGAAATTCCGTCGGTCAAGTGCGCGACTACGTCTAATTAACATTAGTGAAGAAATCGGTTGGGAATTTGGTGGAGCAATCGCTCAAATGGATGAAATTCATGTTTTGGTGGGTGCCGTTCACTGTCCGAGGAGAAAAGCGTCGATAAATGTGTGTCGCATCTTCAATGGCAACAAAATAAAAGTGGTTGATTCGGCTTGTGTTGATACGCACGAAAGTTAATACGATTATTGCGATTTGCTGAAAATTCATAAAAGTGAACTATCTCAAATTTATTTAAAATTTCAAGTGATCGTGAAGAAACTCTTGCTCTGATGAAGTTATTTAGTAAAACCGGCTGTCTTGAAGTTTTTCTGTGGTAGCGCTAAGGCTGAATATCAGAAAACCAGGCTGAACTGCCGGCGAGATACTTAGCTGGAAAATTTCGGTCAAAAACTATTGGTCCTCGTATCGCCTTAAAACTAATTATGTGCAGAATCTATTGAATAAAACGACTGTACGGCTGTAACTTGTAAACAACAACGAATAAGAACATTAGAAAATGAAAGGATAAAATTATAGTAGCAATTTTCTTCTGTTCCGAAACGCATGTCTAGTCATTTTAGCTACGAGTCCTAGTCTGACATCAAAAGCATAAAGTGTACTGCTGAAATTTATCTATCTCCGTTTTGACATATTGAAAGCCCATCATAAGTATTTTCATGTGGGGTATTAATCACACAATAAACGAACTTAGTCGCGTAAATATTCCTGTAATGTTATTGTCAAATAAATTCCGAGCATACTCAAAGATTAAAGTCGATATCCATTTGTTCTACAAGCTTACCCAGCCCAAAAACGAGCGCACGTCGGAGGAGGATTGAGTAAATATCCGTTTTTTCATATATTGATTGAATTTTTATATACTATTTTCTTTTATGAATTGTATATTGTTATTGATCTCCGTATTTGTAAAATTTGTTTTACTGCATAACAAACTTTATTCAGTAACACCTGCAAATAGATCTCCATTGCGAACTGCACTCTCAGAGACTCACTCACACCAGAGTTCACGTTAGAAACTTGGAAGTGCAATATCGCAGAGGTTATGCAACCGTAAACTACGAATAGAAGTAAAGTAGATTCAATGTTTTTTTGGCAATTCGTATGTTACATGGATTACTAAGAAAATGAAAACATAAGCTGAACAAAACATTCCTTCCACTTGCATGGAACCTTGACCAGGTGTGGGACCCGCCACGTTGGCTGGCCCCTCCACTCATGAGCTAGTCACCGGGTGAGCTCACCCCCTATTTGTGCGTTATAGGTGCTCTCGCAGGGTAGAGTGGCTTTCCGCTTTCGTGCTTATTTATGTTATAGTATTATATGCCTAAGCGGACGACATCAACATTCTGTCACGGTCATTAACCACTCCCAAAGAACTTTTCCTGAAACTCGACAGCGAAGTCAAACTAGTTGGGCTGCAAATCAATGAAAATAAAACAAAGCTCTTGACGCAGTCGACGAAAAATACCTCAAATACACAAAATACCACACTTTGCGAATACAGTATTGAGAACGTTACGCAATGAACGAGACGAAATACGCCGAAGAATACAACTCGCAAATAAAATATTTAATTCAGTTTTGACGATCTTGAAGACCAGCTGCATACACAGGAAAACAAAGCTCCAAGTATACAAATCTGTGATAAGACCTGTGTTATGCTATAGGTGTGAAACATTGACCCTCACCCAAGCATCCGCAAATATATTGAACACCTTTGAGCGACGGGTTCTGAGGCGAATAATCGGAGCGAAGCTAGACGGGGACCAATGGCAAATTCGATACAACCATGAGCTGTAAGACTGCGGAAGCTGCAATGGGCTGGGCACATGAATCGTATGGACGAACAACGGATACCCAAGAAGGTATTTGTTGGGAGAACTGAAGGCCAGAGGCCAGTGGGGAAACCGAGGAAACGCTGGTCTGACTCGGTCGATGAAGACAGTTCATCGCTGCTCGGATATCGGAATTGGAAGACGTGGCTAATAGACCGAGACAGTTGGATGCACTGTTTGCAGGAAGCGATGGCCCGAGAGGGCTTTAGTGCTAAGAAGAAGAAGAAGAAGATATGATTCCTCCACATAAGACTATAACTTTAATCTGAAACGTTGATGGTTTTCATATGAGGGAAAAGTTCATGTGGATTATGTTTGCATGAGTTCTTTATTCAAATGAAAAACATCTGGCCGCGCCTATAATGGCTTTTGATCCGGATGGGGGGTCGCAAGAGGGCACCGCTTCCACCTATATGCCCGATCTTATTTGGGGGCCATAAGTATCGTCGGTAAAGACGAAAAATTCTTAAGTCTCGTCGATTTTCGCCAGGGCCGAGTCGTGCTGTCCACTAATTCTTGATTGCGAATTTTTTTTTATTGTGGTGGGCCGATGTGCTGGGAAAAGGGCCCGCCCTACGACACCGCAATGCTAGCCTGCCAGCGCATTCACGCGTCCTCAGACAAAGCCAAAACCGGTGAGCACCAACATTCTCGCTCGCCGGACTTTTATATACACTTCAAGTCAATACATGCTTTTTATTCATGGTTTTATAAAATATCTTTACAAACCCCAATCCATTTTACAACCTCTCTGTCCGTGTGTCCGTGTGTCTGTGCATGACAGCAATTTTATTCTGAAAAAAAAAATGATAGTGTAGTTGGATTATGTCTAGATTTGCATTTTTCTTTAAGCCAGGTTCCAAATACAATGCAAATGGGTTTCCAGCCCTAAGGATTCCGAGTTCTTTATTATTTTTTTCCATATGCCCCGCTGTTAAAGGTGAAACAAGTTGAGTAAGCAGGAGAGTGCACCTACCAGAAGGTCTTTGTGAACATACTAGGCTTAGAAACAAGTTTTCTAATAGCGTGAACCGATAACTTGAATTATTTATCCAATCCTTGGATATGAAATCGTTCAAATTTATGCAAAAGATGCACAGTTTCTTTCATAAGCACAGTGCAGCCGCCATTTTGATCTAGCTTAAATGATTTTTCTGAATGCTCGGCCGATTGAACATATTCAAGTTAAACACTATTCTTTAAATTTTTGGTACATTTTGCCTTCCCCTGGACCCCCTGATTCATAAAACGATTTTTTTATTTCAGTTTCTAAAAGTTCTAATCAAGACCTTTCGTTTGATACCCCACTCAACTACCTTCGATTATAAAAAAAAATGTTTGAGGGCTGATTCGTTATTAGGGGGACCCCCCTTAAACATTTTTAAAATTTTTGGTAATGCCTTAACTTTTGAGGGACCATCACTTCTGACCTTTTCACAAAGTTTGAGCATTCTAACTTTTATAGTTTCTGAGGAAACTAGCGATGACGCACGGACAGACGGACGGACGGACACACGGGCAGACCTAAACAGAGGCAGTTTATCTTTCTGATCTTTTGCAGATTTCGGTAACTCCTTTTTGATTACTCAAGTGTTCCCTCCCAAAGTTTTATTTTCTGCACCCGTATCATTTATTTGCAAATGGTATACTGGTGAAGAAGTTATCTTTAGGTATGTTTCTTGCTTGGCGTAAATACTGTTCGGCTAATTTCAAAACAACAAACTGTGTCGAACAACAGGTCTCGTCTTTACCCAAATATAGCAAACCATTTATAATATTGGTAAGTCTTAAAAGCATTGAGCTTTCTTTGTCATTTTTCAATTGAATATTTCTTTTCTTTAAAATGGATTTTATTTATGTACATATTGTCCATTATTATCTATGACCTTTTGCCATTTTTGAGGTAGAGCCATTATTCCACCTGTGTAGAACTTCTGTGTTTTATCGGCAAAAAACTTGGCCAAGTGATTTTCACAGCCCCTTTTTGAAGCGAATTTGTTTTCATTAAGGAAGTTTTGCAGAGATCAAAACAAATGGTAGCCTGATGGTGCAAAGTCTGGACCATACTGTGGATACATCAAAACTTCCCAGCCAAGCTCTGTCAATTTTTTCCGGACGATCAAAGATGGGTGTGGTCTGGCATTGTCATGATGGAAGCCAACGCCCTTTCTATTGATCAATTCTGGCCGGTTTTTTTTTTTTTGAATTGCTTGCTGCAAGCTGGTTAATCGCTGACAATACAGAGCCGAATTGAGTGTTTGGCCAGGTTCTAGCACCTCATGACAAACAATTCCCTTCTAATCACACCATACACACAGCATAACCTTACTTGGTGTCAATCCTGGCATTGAAGTCGTTTGTAATGAGTCACCCTTTTTGACCATGATCTTTTCGAATGACATTCCCGTATCATACCCATTTTTATCGCCTGTACTGATTTACTTCAAAAATGGCTCGATTTCGTTGCGTTTTCTTAGCATTTCGCAAATGGAAATTCGGTCGATCAAATTTTTTGCGTATGCAGCCTTACAAAAATGGTTCAAAACTGTTTAGTGCTGGATATTCAGTTCCTTAGCAATGAATGCCATGGCTACTTATGTGTCGGTTTTCTTCAATTTTTTGTAAGATTTCATCGACTTTTTCATTGATTGGTCGACCTGAGCGAGGCGCACTTTTGACATCAAAATTTTCAGAACGAAAGCGACTGAACCATCTCTTGGCTGTGGCTTTTGATAAAGTATCTTGACCGTAGACACTACAAATTATTTCACGAGCCTGCGATGCATTCTGACCTTGATCGTAGTAATATTGTAAAATATATCGAATTTTTCCAGAAATTTCACTTATGTATATTTAAATGAATACAACGTGTCATAACACGAATGACGAAATAGAAAACTGTCCATATGAAAATTGTAGACTGGAATGTCACCTTTCAAACGCATGTCAGTTTGACTCAATCTGATTAGCGTCACCTGATACATGAAAACGAACACTATCTAGTGACAAAAAAGCTCAAAACTTTTTAGACTATCCAATTTATTTAGTTTTCACATCGGTTGCCAACCAAAACTTTATACCAGATTTTTTAGGCTTATTTGGCATATATTGTGTAAAACGGAATCGAGCTTTTGTAGGAAAAAGCTGCTCGTCAATGGAAATATTCTCATGTGGCTTATAACAGGTTTGGCTCTTGTTGATAAATTTATCCCATGTCTCGGATATCAGGGCAAACATATCTGTGCGTAAGCGCTGATATTTTTGTGTCTTCTTGTCAAATCGCATAAATCGAAGAATCTCGACAAATCTATCTCTGGGCATTGCTTGTCTAAAGAAGGGTATGCAGGCTTGGACTAGCTTCCATCTTTGTAGTAGCTTGATGTTGGTTTCTGAAGAACTTGGATTTGGCAATGCGTTGAGTGGCTCCCCAATTAGAAAATGACCCAGTATTAGCGCTTGTAGATCGTTTGGATTAGTAGAGAGAGGAGTAAGTGGCCTAGAATTGAGAACTGCTTCGATATCTGTTGTCACTATGTGCAGTTCTTCATATGTAAGTGAAGCTAACGCAACCATTATTTTAATATGGTACTTTACAGACTTTACTGCGGCTTCCCAGAGTCCTCCGAAAAGACATGATCTAGGAGGAACGAAAAGACATTCTTTTCATTCTTGTAAGAAGTACTGCTGAAGTTCATTTTGATAATGTTTATATAGAAATTATTTTTGTATCTCCTCAAGTTCGTTTTTGGCTCCTACGAAGTTTGTGGAATTGTCGGATTAGATCTTCTTCGGGCGGTCTCTACGAACAAAGAATCGTTTTAGAGCAGCGATGAATGCGTCTTTTTTGAGGTCCGACACCACACAGCTTTTGTTCAAAAACAAACAAAAACGACAATGTATGCCTTTATGGGTTTCTTTGCTCTAATACAGTAGTGAGTTTGAATTGGACAAATGAAATCAACACCAACGTAGGAAAATGGAGGAGTTGCTTGAACTTTTTCTCGTGGGAGGTCCCCTATAATTTGGGAGTACAATCTTGGCCTTGCTCTGCAACACCACACATTTACGAATAATCTTTCGTGCCAATGTTCTTCCACGTAATGGCCAAAATTATTACCGAAGTATTCGAAGCAGCGCTTGAAGACCGGTATGAAGATTCCTTTTAAGAATATGTTGAATCAAGAGATGCACAATCTCGTTTGAATGTGACAATGAGAGTTGATGTTTGGTTTCATATAGTGAGTCGTATAGCTCGATTCGTCCTCCTACTCGAAGTAATCCTTTGCTATCCATAAAAGACTTGAGAGAACTGACAGAATGTCTGGTTGGCAACATCGGATGTTTTGCCAAATGTTTTATTTCGTCCATGAAGGCGATATGTTGGATTTCATCGACAATGTAGTTTAATGCGTCGTGAAGCTCAGCTAATTTAAGGTTGTGCTTATAGTGACAAATGCAGCGAGCTGTACGTTGAAGAAATTTGAATGAGTTTCGATGGTTGTTGCTGCTTATAAAGGTGAATGTGGTTGTACTGAAAGCAAAGCCATAGGTTCCCGTTCTTCGTCTATTTCCAGGTATTTGACTGGGGGTTTTGGCCATTTGTTGTTTGAGTAATCCAAAAATTTCTGTCCTCTAAAACAAATGCTAGAGTTCATAAAATCATCGGGGATGGCACCTCTAGAAAGAATATCTGCAGGGTTTTCCTTCATCTGAACGTGCCTCAATTGGCTTAGTTTGGTGTTTTCCTGGATGAATGCCACTCGATTAGCCAGGAACCATTTTTAAAATTGATGAAGATCCTCTTATCCGTGATAGTATGATGGTGGAATCGGCCCAATAAAAAACGTTTTTGACTGGTCTACTTAAAGCTTTCTGCACTTTCACCACAAATTTTACCATCAGATGAGCAGCGCAAACTTCTAATTTGGGAATTGTTGTTTGTTTCAGTGGCGCTGCTCTTGACGGAGCACAAAGAAGATTTGTTAAATACTCTCCGTTTGAGTTAGTTGAGCGTATATAAACTGCTGTTCCAAATGCACTTTCGCTTGCATCTGAAAACGCATGTAGTTCGATATTGGAGGTATCGCCTGACATTACACTTCGTGGAATAATAAGTAAATTTAATACTTGCAGCTCTTCACAGAAATTACATCACCTTGTTGATAACAACTCCGGAATCGGATTATCTCAATCAAGTTTGAGCTGCCGCAACTCTTAGATGAAGATTTTTCTCTTTGAAACGATAGGGTTCACAAGGCCCAAAGGATCATAGATACGCATAAGATCACTAAGGACGCTACATTTTGTGACTTTGTCCACTGCTGGGAGATCTACCTTGATGCCATAAGTGTCGGTATGGGGATGCCAAATTATTCCAAGTGATCTTGCGTAGCAGTTATCTTTCGTATTTGACGTGGTCATAGTTTGCTTTTGGAATATGCTGAAGTAGTTTAGGATGGTTAGCACACCATTTGCGGAACGAAAATCCGCCTTCGAAAAGCATGTTCCTCAGCTCGGATTGAATGCGCTCAGCTTCTTTTAAATTGTTATATCCAGATAAAATGTCATCAACGTAGAAATCCTTTAAAGCAGCACTAGCTCCCAGTGGATGATCTTTTTGCTTTGTTTCAGCCAAGTACTGCAGCGTTCTGGTGGCTAAATACGGTGTACAAGCGGTACCAGAGGTTACTGTTTGTAATCTGTAATATTTGATTGCTTCGGTGGGATTATCCCTCCATAATACCAACTGAAAGTTTCTGTCTTCTTCTGCGACTAAAATTTGCCGCTACATTTTTTCTATCTGTGCGGAAAAATCCTGAAGCGACTGAGTATGGCAAATAACTCGTCTTGAACCACAGGCCCCACAAGAAGCAAATTGTTAAGAGAGATATTTCTTGACGTTTTACACGAGCTTCGAAAACGATACGTAACTTTGTCGTTGTGCTATTAGTTTTCAGCACACAATAGTGGGGCAGAAAGTAATGTATCTTTAGAATCCTGTGTTTCATGTGTTTTAGTGCCATGACGTTATCGATGATGGTCCAAACGGCGCTCTTGACTTAACAATCGTCTTATTGCGACTTGTTTCGATTCACCAAGAGAATCAGGTGAGTCAGAAAATGGAAGTTTGACTTCAAATTTTCTCTTTGAGCCTTTTCAAATAGTCTTCAGAAAGTGCTCTTCACATTTTCTCTTTGCTTCTGACATGGCAGACGTTTTGGTTTCGATTTCTTTCAACCCTCAAAGGTTTTCAATTGTTCTTCAATGGAGCTGGTGGCAATATTGCAAATAGTTGAGAGTGGGTGCTGTGTTGATTTCAATTTTCCTAAAGTGATCCAAGCAAGAACGGAAGCGGAAAGTTTAATCTTCTTTGATGACATCGGGTCGGCGTAAACCTCGGCACTTATTGAAATGTGGATCCTTTTGAAAGTATTAAAGTCGGGATCGGCTAAATGAATGTTTGCTAGGGTGGGCCATGAATTCGTAGTGCAAATCTGGTCCGGTTGGTACGAATATAAATTGAAGTGCAGTGGAGAAGTGCAATATTATAAATTCAAGTGCAGTAGAGAACTTGCTGATTTGGGATTGAATAGTAAGACTCATTCTCCCTTTACTGTGCAGTTTTGAACTTCCTATTCAAAAGATATTAATATGTTTATTAACTCTTCGAAATCCAAGTTACGCTCGGAGATAAAATTCAACTGTGATCCTGGGTCTAGAATTACTCTGCAAATAACAAATTGCCCGCACCTTTCCTGAATTTTAATAGATGCAATGCAAAGGAATACATAGTGTTGCACTTTCTGTTGGTCTGAGGCTGGATGACTCATGCTGATTTCATTTGCTGGGGTGGGTGGCACTGGCTCAGTTTCAAAGTGGATCAATGTATGATGTCACTTGTTACATTTCGTACATGATCCAGAGCTGCAATCCTTGAGATTATGCCCTTTCTGAAGACAGTTAATGCACCACTGTAGATTTTTAACCGGGCTGAACCTGTCTTTTATGATGATCTGCAAAAATGTCTGGCATTGCCGTAGATTCTTGCATTCCATTTTGCAGCGTTGACACTGTTGTTTCTCCTTTGCGATTAAAAGAGCGGAGGGCCTTTTGTCACCTTTAGGTTTCATCGTGGAATCCCCTATTTCCTGCAACATCTGGAATCTTGCCTCGATGAAGATCAACAACGTAGAAAGTGGTTGAACTTTTCGAGGATCCGAAAGTGATTGCTCGATAGCCGATGGGTTTCTTTCTCCACCTGCTGAAGAAACATGTAGACAATTAACGGATCCCAACTGCCTGCATAAATACCAAGATGTTTGATGCCCAACAGTGTCTCATTTACTGTGTCGTGAAGTCGTATGAGAGAGACACCAGATTTTCGACCAGCCACAAGAACGTTGCCTTCCTCAACAGCATGTTGCTGTTGAGAAAGGCAGCTACTATCATCTGCTGATTGTCATAGCGTGTCCTCAGTATTTGCCATGCTGTGACATAGTTCTGCTCGGAAGGTTAAAGATGTTAGATCAATCGACCAGCTTCCCCAACAAGTTTGGCTTTCAAATAGAACATTTTCTGCAAACTTGGAAGATTCTGACTATCCCTAGTTGTGTGAAGAGCTCTGCAAACGAAGGCCACTTGATATAATCGCCATTGAAGGAGGGTATAACAACCAGCTAACCCTTGCTTCGACTCCGTACCTAAGCTTAACAACCATTGCATTGTAGTTGTCTTCCAGCGTGCTGGACCGCGAGGCGTCAAGTTTATGTTTTCATCAACCAATACATGATGATTGCTTGCTATTGATGTACAATAATCACGCATACTCGAGAAATGCTGCTAGAAGAGTTCGTGAGAGCGGGCAGGAAGATCCTCCAAATCCTTTGCAACAGTAGCCATCCCTCTCTCCACTGATGATATTGAAGATTCCTGAATGGTGAACATTTTGCATTCCTCTTGTCCATCTTCTTCAACAGCGGCACTGTTGACTACCTTTGCTAACACAACAGTGAACTTTGATCCTACACCTAATATGTTATAATCAAATTCTAATAAAATTCAATCAAAAACTTTATCTTCTACCAAAGAATTCTATTACAATATTCCTAACCTAAGCGTTTAACCTTATCTCTAACCTAATCAAATAAACATGACATATACCTTACCTATCCCTAATATTTAACACAAATAAACAACAACAGTAAATGTAGCAATAATGAGCCGAAACGCAAAAACTAAGTAATAGTCTAAGATCCCGCTATACAACGACCTTCACCGAGATGCTTATTTAATGAGACGTATTTTTTATGTTATTAAATATGCCAATAAATATATCCTATATGGGTTGCCTAACAAATTTCAGTCCAGAGTATTTTTAATTAATAATTTAAAAAATTTTTTTTTTTAAACATTGCACCGGTGTGATTATTAAATAAATTTGATACCAATCGAAAGTTTGAAGCCCATAGAATATGCAAACGTTAGGTTGCCTATTTTTTTCCGGTCACAACCACGGGTTGCCAGGTGTAAACAGGTAAATCTATACTAGCATTTTGCAACGGTCTGATTATTGAATCAAACTTAGATAAACTGAAAGATTATTTCATAAGGAACACGGTGGTATAGGGTTGCCTGCGAAAAATCAGTCCCGAATTACGGTTGTCGAATTTTAAATAATAAAATATCGCTGCGAGTGAATGTGTGTGAGAGAGAGGTCCCACACCAACCATCCCATGCGGTAGAAAAGGACGCAGCGTAGCAGCTGTTTAAAGTCCGCCCATTTAAAGAAGGAGAGTGCGCATGCTATTTGTGCTTGGAAATGAAAAGGATAGCGATAGACTCGTATATGCTGTGCATTATTTTGGAGTAGTTAATTATTGATGTACAGAAATAGTTATTTAATTTTTTATTTTTTAATCAATTAATTATTTATCTATGTTTATTGTTTATGTGACACTAAAGTATATACACATCTTTAGTAAAAAAGACAGTTAGAGTAAAACATATATATTACTTATCTGGCAAATTTTATCTTTATTATTGGGAGCCGAAATAAAAAACAACAATTAAAAGAATACTTCTGTTTATTGAAAAAAATTTAAAATACAAAAATTTTTAAAATTATTCAGGTTCCGAGTCATCGGACATATAACTGTGATCTCCAACTTCTGAATCTTCTTCGTCATCACTCTCCGTTTCAGTTTTTTCGACAATGTCTTCTATTTTTAAAGGTGTATGATCCCCAATGAATCCTACTGGTTTTAAATATTCATCTAAGAACCAACCGCAGTTCTCAGGCTGAAGTTTCACGCATATTGGATCCGTTGCATTAAGCCACATGGAATTTACGAAAATAGTTCGTAAAATTTTCTGAGTTAATGATATCCAGCAAGGTGGTATGGAGTTGGAGTCGAAGCCTTTTATTTTTTTTAAAAAGTGCTCGCTGTCTTCTTTTGCAGAGTAATTCTTCAAAAAAATGCGATGTCTCGCATCATTCACACTGGTACAGTTCTTGATACCATACATACTAGACGTAAATTCTTGAACAGTCTTCATTTTTTCACCAATGAAAATATCAGCAGCATCTGTTAATGACGCAAAAACTGTTTGATATTTTTCATTTTTTGAAAATTGCTGAAAAGGTTTTACTTTCCCTTTGTTGTAAAATGCTGCCGTGTAATCGCAACCTGTAAATGCATGGAATGCTGGAAGACTTTGGCATAATTTAATTCCTAACTCCAACGCTAAATCGGTGCAATTAATACAATCAACAGTTTGATTATTACTCTTTTTTGTAGCTGAACTGGCAAGCCAAATTTCTGATCCGATAAGTTTGTGCATATTTCCTAACAAAATAATCAAAACGTCAGTATCAGAGGCTTTAATTAAAACTCTTGAGCCTGGTTCCGCTTTAGAAGCATGAAAAATAATCCTTGTATCTGCCTCTTCGTGATGACATTCATAATTAGTTTCTTCAGTTTTTTTTACGGAATTTTCCTGAACTTGATAAGAGTAACAATGATGGTCGACGGTTAAAAAAATTTTTTTGTTTTGGATTATCGTTACCAAACTGTCGTTTTGCCAATAATCAGCCAGAAACTGCACCAGAGCCTCTTTAAAGCGATAATTTTTCAGGCTTTGCAAAAAATTTTTTGGTCTAGTTTGCTGAGGTCCTGAAATTTTGTACGGAATATCGAATTCTTTTCTGCTTTCACGTTCGGAATCTTTGATTGACGGTGATAAGTAGCGATCAAAAATTAAATGTATTTCTGTCGCGTTTGTTGAACATATTTTTATGAGTATTGACTCGGCAATTTTATCAAAAGTTTGAGCTATAGCAGCTCCGATTATATGCAAGTAATAAAAACCATCTATTATTTCAACGTTGATATGAGTTGGCTCAACCATTTTAGTTTTGGATTTCAAAACCTTTGCTAACGTTGATTTTGAAGTTTTTAACATCTCTCCAGTACATGCAAAAAGAGCAGGGGGCAATGGTGCTAGTGGAAAAGTTAGGCAAAATTCGAGATTAATTTTTTTGTTTAGACTTATTGCCAAAAGTCGCCCAAATACATCTCGTTCCATTTTCAACAATACTTTCTTGTTCTTGTCTTTGGTACTCAAGACTTTAGTCATACATTGAGAAGCAAAATTGCAGATTTTGTTTCGTTTTATTGATTTATCGAATCTTCCGGGAGTTGAAGAGCATTCCGAGATAAAATTTAATTTTTGTTGAGAGCCTGCTGTTTTTACGTTCAGCAGAAAATCAGTAACTTCTTTCGATGCAGCTTTACCGGTTGAAATGTTGAATAATGTATCTTTGTCAATAGTGTCATCAAATGGATTCATCGTACATTTTATTGCTTCAATGATACTCTGAAGATTTTTCTTGTCTTTCTTAATTTTACTTCGTTGCAATGAGTGCGAAGTATCATCCTCTTTCGTTAATCCGATTTTTTGTTTGATAGATGTTAATATCTTCGTCCTCATGCTATGACTGAGTGCCCATCTTTGACGTGCAGATATTGAATCCGCAGCAAGGTTATCAGCCAATTGATTGCTAGCATCAGCATTGATGGTTTGCTCTAGCGTCAAGTCAACCGGTGATCGAGCGAAATTCGCTGCAGTTCGTCTAATTCCAAAGGCACCTCGACGAAATTCAGCCACCAAAGATGAATTATTAGTATACAAATTGATTAAATTGCTCAAATATAACAAGGACCATCTGGCATAATTGGGCTGGTTTAACGCAAAAAAAATATCAGCCATGTTGAAAATCGAGTCCACGTACAGTTCAAAGTTACTGGTGCGGATACTTCTGGAAAACCGATGGTATAAATTAATTAACTCACAGTACTGGTAATAAAATTGAGCAGTTTTCCCTTTTTCTCCGATTAAAGTCTGATTGCAGAATTCTTTATAACCGTTAACAATTCGACTCAATACATCTGGTAACTCGATAGTTTCGTTGGCGTCATAAGCAGTTTGATTTGATGCATTCTGTATTTGTGTTTGCAGCAGTTCATCCATCGCCTCAAGTGTAACATTAGTTGTCGATAAATACTGTTCAAAATGTAATATTTGTAATGCGGCAGCGGTTAGCGGATGTAAGCGCTTGCAGCGATTGAAGTGCTTGCTGTCCAAAAAGCTATTCATGGAGCCGCCGGCTAATACTTCAGCTTGCACCAGTATTTCCACTAATCCACTGGAGTCAATATATTTTCCGATGGCTCTAAAAAATGCCATCTCTGTGTGAAACGCTCCCAAGTTAACAAAAATTTTATTGTATAGCGGTTTTTCTTGTTCTTGAATTTGCATAGCCATTTTTGCTATCGCTAAATCATATGTCACAATAATTTCTGGCTGCTGACATTTTTCAGCGATTTCTTTAGCCATGTTTAATGTTTCATTGACTACTGCATACGACGTTGGTGATGAATTTATGGGAGGCAAATATTCAACTCTTTGCTTCTCACTGTGGTCTAAAGATATCATACAGTTATAACCCAACCACATAGGAACAGAATCAATTCTTGATAACGACATTATCCATAATAAATCTTTATCTGTAGCTATTTCTGTAGCACCTTTGCATAACTCGGTTGTATTGATAAACGAATCTACAGTAATCAGCTGCATACTTGCCTTAGGTTTCGAATAATATGGTCGAATTTCTCGTGATATTTCATTGAAACGCCTTCTCTTGCGGGTAGGCCCTTCTTCATTTGTGTTGTCCTTTACTTGAGGCGCTGGTGAAGTTGTAGCTTCACCGTCATCAAAATTATCAGTTCCATTACTAGAGAATTGATAAATAATGCCAACTGTGTCGTGCATAGTGTCCTTTCCAGAAGTTGTGTCAACGAAGCGGTCGAAATTATCGAACGCTACGTGGGTGCTGTGTCCATTTGCTGCAGTGATGCCTTTTGGTATAACTTTGTTATCTTGGATCGATGTATACGTCATTTCGGTTTCCAATTCTTCTGCCAAATTATATCCAATTGTATGGCCATACCTATTAAGTATCGTAATTACTTGCCTAGAGTTGGTTAAAGACTTGACTGCCAATCCAAGAGATAAACTTTTTGCGGGCTTACATGCACCCCTAGTGACAGCATAAATAACGTCACTACATATTGACGTTATTTTAGCTTTCAGTCCGTTCGAATCTTCATCAGAATGATTAGGTCCTTCAATAAGGTTTCGCATAAAATCTATTAATTGCTTAGGAATGTCACATTCTCCACGAATGACATCATCAGCAGTTACGTTGCGAGAAAGCGGATGAACATCTATATTTTTAATACAACTTCTCAAATAATATGCTACATTTTCAAACTCATAATCATTTCTTGTCTCCAAAAATTTAAAATTGTTAGCCATTACAGAAACGTCCATGTCTGTTTTGTACACAATTTTTTTGTTACGTATTCCCATTGACGCTTCAATCGTAATAAGATTACCAAATTTCTTCATTAACTTTTTTTGCAAGGTTTCACATCGGTAATCTTGAATATCATCGAAATCAATTTCATGATTTCCAAACTCTAGCAATAAAGCTTGGTATCTTAAAAATAATTGAGCCAAGTACATAACTTGGTTGTTTTCAATTATTTCTGTCTCAATAAAATTTGATATGGATTGAAAAGCCAACTGATGTAACTGTCGATATTTACTATACGTTGAATCGGTAGATTCTTCCGTGGACCGCTTATTTTTCGATTGATACAGTGCGTAACAAGGCAGATGGTACGCGATAGTTTGATGTTGAAGTTTGGAGAGAATCTCCGAATCGCTTAAATTTTCGGCGATATTTTTGATCTGTAGTGGTACTTTGTCACCTTTAGGGAAAGTAAGATTAACCAGCTTCTTTCCACATCTTTTTTGGCTGTGGTCACAAAAAAGACAAATAATTGTGCTTGATGTCGATGCTGTTGATGTCGTTGCTGTTGATGTCGATGCTGTTGATGTTGACTGCTCCTAAAAGAATTTAAATCATTCTTTGAGTAAAAATGGAAAAAAACAAATATAAATGAAAATACAAGTTCAATTAATAGATTTTCATGTCACTTTTTTAAAAAAGCTAAAAAAAAAAATAATTTTTTATTACCTTGTCAAAGCCCCCAGAAGTTTGAGGCAGGTCTTCAACATTACTCGTTTCATCCTCAGCAACTGTAGCACAGGAATCGACACTAGGATTCAACTGTTGTGGTTCTTCTTCAGTAGTAGATACATCGGTATGCTCCTAAAAAAAAAACAATTTTTGCGATTAAATGAAAATGTTTGATTATAAATTTTAAAAAATTTTTGATAAGAATATTTGATTTAAAACATCCTCATTTAATTATTCCAAAAAAAAAAAAAAGGAAATCAGAACATTTTCTTGTTCAATTTTCAACTACCGTTTTTTAAGTGAATTACAAAAAAAATATGTGTGTCGAAAATTAACAAAACCATAAGTGAGTTTTACTAGCAATTACTTCAACATGACAAAAATATAGAAGATGTATTAGCTTAGATAATTTTAAAGATTCAATTATTATGTACTTACTGTATATTCAGCGATAAATTTAAGAAATTCTTCGTTATATTTTTTATTCAAAACAGTCACTTTTTTGTAGCACGTGGTATGATAACCTACAAATTGGAGTGACGCACTGGGTAGCTCAACAAAATTGTATTTAAAATGTTTTTTTTTACGAAAAGCTAACTTTAATGCACAGTTTTTAAAAGTTTCATCATCAAAATCAATTATTCCGTCATCCGAATCACACAAAAAACACTTTTTGGCCATTTTTTCCAATAATAAATAGCAGCACGTTTTTTCACTTGTATCTATAGCGACAATCTACTCCAAAATAATGCACAGCATATACGAGTCTATCGCTATCCTATACGAGTCTATCGCTGCGTCCTTTTCTACCGCATGGGATGGTTGGTGTGGGACCTCTCTCTCACACACATTCACTCGCAGCGATATTTTATTATTTAAAATTCGACAACCGTAATTCGGGACTGATTTTTCGCAGGCAACCCTATACCACCGTGTTCCTTATGAAATAATCTTTCAGTTTATCTAAGTTTGATTCAATAATCAGACCGTTGCAAAATGCTAGTATAGATTTACCTGTTTACACCTGGCAACCCGTGGTTGTGACCGGAAAAAAATAGGCAACCTAACGTTTGCATATTCTATGGGCTTCAAACTTTCGATTGGTATCAAATTTATTTAATAATCACACCGGTGCAATGTTTAAAAAAAAAAATTTTTTAAATTATTAATTAAAAATACTCTGGACTGAAATTTGTTAGGCAACCCATATAGGATATATTTATTGGCATATTTAATAACATAAAAAATACGTCTCATTAAATAAGCATCTCGGTGAAGGTCGTTGTATAGCGGGATCCTATACTATAACGAAAAACAGAAAATAAACACGAATATTTTAGACATTGTCATTCAGCCACCAATACCTAGATTGCTCCGTCTCAGCTCGATCAGCTTCACCGAATCTAGCGAATGAGTATCTCCATTGGAATTGTTAGTCTCGTGAACTCAAATTCGGAGGATATTTTATCTTCTTATCGGTGGCCCGTTTATATATGCGATATATGACATGGACGCCGTCAGAATCAAAAACATATCGATTCTTGTGCAAATACACGAATGCTTCTGGAGTAACAAAGCCAGTAGGAAGGCAAGTCCCAATATACCCGTCTGTAGGGTGGAACGGCTGTGAAATCCAAGGGTTTTCACTCACGGTTACAGATCTTGCGATATGATTCCGAACAAGTTTCAATATGAAGTTACCGACACTTTAGCAGTTTAGTAAGTTCTTCTATTCAATATATATCGCTTCAAATTTGTCTCAGGCATTCTGTAAAAACGAGTACATGCACGAAGACATTCCCTTTCGAAAACTCTTAATTCGTCCATAGTACTAGCACTCTGGTTGTACCACATCTGACATCCATATGTCAAAACTGGTCTAACCAGGGTCTTATAACAGATGATTTTGACCTTTAGATCCATTTATCTGGAATGAAAGAGCCTTTGTAGGGCCATGACTACTTTTTCTGCCTTACTGAGCATGATTTTGACATGTTCCGTATAGTACAGATACTGATCGAGATGAACACCGAGGTGCCGGACAGAGGATTTATGTGGAACCCGTTCTGAACTACCCTCGCCAGCCATGATGTGGAAATCCTTCCAACTACGTTTCAGGTCTTGACTGACCCCCTGCAGCGTTGCCCGAAACAGGATTGTTTCGCACTTCTGCACATTGATTTTCATTCGCCAATTGTCGGTGTAGAGCTGCACATCATTAAACATTTTTTGAAGATTGCTCTGAACTATTGTAGCTTTTCGGTCTGCCGTATAGATAATCAAATCATCAGCAAACGCTACCAATGATCGCGTTGGCGAGACATTAAAGTCAAAGCTGGTCAATAGCTTGCGAATGAATATTGAGAAAAGCAGGGGTCCAGTAACTGTTCCCTGCTGTAGACCATCCAACGCCTTGAATTCACGCATTGTTGTCAGATTTCCATCAGTTACAATCAACGATTTCCCGTATAATATATTGCACATCATGGCAACAAGGTATCTGAGGAACTTGTCCTGAAGAAGTTTAAAAACTAGTCCATCTAACCACACCGTATCGAAATCAATAAGACACGCTCCACCACATTCTTTATCATTTAGTATCCAACAGATATCTGAGGTTACTTTCGTTTTGGCATGTATGGTCGAGTGCCTGGCACGAAAACCAAATTGGAAATTCGGCAGCAACTCATATTTCTCAATGTGGGCGTTTAATGCATTGTTGAGTATCACTTCCAACACCTTGCTGATGCTAAACAGCAAGCTGATTGGGCGACAGTTTTCAGAGGATGACGATGCTTTTCCTTTCTTCGAGATCGGAAATACCTTAGCTTTTTTCCACTCATTTGGGAAATATGAATTGCTCAACATATTGTTGAACAATATGCAATAATTCCTAATAGCAACCTCAGGCAAATGTCGGAGTACTACATTTGGAATACCATCAGTACCACATGATTTTTGTTGTTTATCCTGCGAAATACGAAACATAAGTCTTCATAGCTGATAAAATAATCAATAAGATTCAAGCTTGGTATGAGGTCAGATGTTAATGTTTCATCAAGACGAAGAATTGATTCACCGTTCAGGCTTGATTTGAAGTCAGAAACTTTTGCTTCCCTCTCTCAGTGTTTGGTAGATGAATCGATTCAAAATGTGTTCCAATGAGGGCAAGTTTATGCAACCCCTCACATATACCAGATGAGAAGCATGATGAAAGGCTTTTGCTTAACAATGAATTCAAGGAGATGGTCACGTTGATGTATAGTAACAATGGAGTTGACCTTGATCGAGATGACACGCATGCTATCCATGGGAATGTGACTGGATGACAAGTTATTTTGACGCATCAGAAAGCCCTATACGCTGAAAAACAAAATTAATTTTTGTATCTTGTTTATCGATTCACTCCGATAAAGAATTTAGTTGCTGGTAGATTTTGAGAAGCAGCTGATTATTGTCACTTACATTATTTACCGCATTTTCTACTGGTCCTCTAGCGGCGAGTGCAAATGATACTCCGGGCTTGACGAAGTACGGAACTAAGACACTGCGGTGTAGTTGGGTTTGCTTTGGGACAAATTTCACTCTCGCATCTTGATATCGGGAGCATCCTCGATATGATGCTGGGTGACCAAAAACACCGTAGTTAATAAGTATAATTTCTCTTTTGGCTCCGTCTGAGCCGATTTGCACTTACCGGGAGCATGAACGTCCTTGCATTTGACGCATCGATAGTGCATGGCGCAGTTGGTCCAAATCTTTGACACTGATCACACTGATTCACTTATCTTTTCTGGATGCGTTCCCACCTCACCACTTAAAAGTTCAAGTATCTTATTTGTTGAAGAGCACTTGGACTGCTCTCATTTGAAATCAGCACCAATAAAGTGGTAAATTTTTTTTCTACCGTCGATCTTCTTGTCGCGAAGGTTTTAACGGAAATAAATTCAATTTCAGGTGCAGCTTTCTTGAGCACCTGAAGAAGATCGAAGGTATCTTCTCCATAGTCCAAGCCCTTCAACAAAAAAGTCTGGTTTTTCTCACTTTTTGGAGAATAGGTGAATTGTGGAGCCTCCTCAGAATTCAGTGCATTTTTAGCCGATTTGTAACCAACCAGTGATTTCGTTCTGATTGTTAGTTTTTCGGCATTAACTCTCTTAATCTCGAAATTAGTTAATTTATTTTCAGCTGCCAATAGCCGAACCATGTCCTTTCCGCTTTGACCGAACACGTTAATTGGCGGTACTTTCTCTGTATTTTTGGATACTTCTTGGAAAGGACCAGCAGAACTGCAAGCTGGTTTCTTCTATTTATTTTTATTTTTTAATTAAAGGATATAATTATCGTTGTTATTTTGATTAGAATTACCTTCAATACTTTCTTCAATGTCCATTTCTTGTTGGAGCCCGTCCAGCGCTGCATAATAGTTTTGGCTGTCTTAAGCGCCTCTAGATTTTTAAGTTTTTTTCCGGGATGACTTGCTTGACAGATTTCTTTGTTTTACTTGCCGTATTTATTTGCTTTACCGGCTCTCTTTCCTCTCTTGTACATATTTTCGAAGCTTTTAAGTCGTAGTCTCAATTCCTGATTTTCAACTAGAAGTCAAATCACTTCTTGTTTGTTTTCAACTAATTGAGTTTTACACCCCCCATCTGCGGAGCTTTCCTGGTTACTCGTATGTCTTCTTTTATTGACGATTGCAGCCAATTTTTTGAATCCCTACCCTCCCCGGGGATCCCCCAACGGAGGGAGGGCTGTCGGGCTCCTCCATACCAGCAGTCCCGAGATAGCCTTTGGATTATTTGCTTTGTTGATTTATCGATGTAAAATAATATTCGATATGAGTCCGTGGATCGAGTCCTTCGATAGAAAATGCTTTTTCCAATAAAATCAAAATTTGCTCTTGATGACTCATTAAAAAATTAATTTAGGTTAAAATCTTCTCAATCATAATATTCCACTGCTGATGCGCCTGTTGTCCAGTCAAGACTAACTTGCTGTTATCCTTTCGCTCTTAACACATTCCGCATGCCATAAACCTCCATGAAATTTATTTATTCACGTGCAGTTAGATGATTTGTTAACATGCATCTACAGTATACAACAACGCATTCACACATCTCACGCAATCTAAGTGGCGGCGCATCTGCCGACCACTTGCGCAAACAACCATTGCTACTTAGGCATGCCGGACCGCACCACCAAGAAGACTTTAGCCTTTTTTTGGTTTTTTATTAATCTTTAAATGTTATCCTTTTTTGTTACGTACATAAATAAAAACCATAAAAATGTTATCCTTTCGAGCCGGAATTTCGCTCATATAACATTCGGCCAACCTACGATTCACTGTCCTCAGTGAAGAACACAATCATCAATCAGCCATGTACACTCGCGAGACGCCATGTCTCTTATACATATATCAGTCTATTCAGTTACGAACCACAATCACTCCTGAATGCCATACGAGGTGTGTTCAAAAAGTATCGCGAATTTTGAATTTTCGCGGGTTACGTATATTCGAATTTCGATTTTTTTGTGGCGTTATGTTGGTACTCATGTCTGTCACTTATGCCAATAAGCTCGGCCATTTTAAATGTTCACTTAATTGGTGATAGCTGCTTTACTTGCACGTGTTTTCAATCGTCTTCGATTTTTAATTATTCTGGATCAAAGAACGTGTATCAAATTTTGTGTGAAAAACGAAATTAAGTGCGCGGATGCATTCCGAATGTTGACTGTGGCATACGGAGAAGCTACCTTGGACCGGTACAAAATGTTTTTAGAAGTCCGAGAAGATGTGAACCACGAAGAGCGTGCCGGACGCCCGAGCACTTCAACAACAGACGAAAAAATTAATGAAGTGGAGAAAATGGTATTGGCCAATCGTCGAATCACCGTTAGAGAAGTTGCTGAGGACCTAAACATATCGATTGGCTCGTGCCATTCAATTTTTATCAACGATTTGGGCATGAGACAGGTCGCCGCGAAATTCGTACCAAAATTGCTCAATTGCGACCAAAAACAGCAACGCATGAACATTGCTAATGAGATGTTAAACTCTATCCGCGACGAACCAAATTTGCTCCAGAGGGTCATAACTGGTGACGAATCGTGGGTTTATGGTTATGACGTGGAAACCAAAGCTCAATCATCTCAATGGAAGCTGCCGCATGAACCAAGACCGAAAAAAGCGCGCCAAGTTCGGTCGAATGTGAAAGTTTTGCTGACAGTTTTCTTCGATTGCAGGGGCGTGGTGCATCATGAGTTCTTGCCACAGGGAAGAACAGTCAATAAGGAATATTACTTGCAAGTTATGCGCAATTTCCGCGAAGCAATCCGCCAGAAACGCCCGGATTTGTGGGAGAACAAAAATTGGCTTTTGCACCACGATAACGCCCCTGCTCACACATCGTTGATTGTGCGCGATTTTTTGGCCGAAAACAACACACGAATGATGCCGCAGCCACCGTATTCCCCAGATCTGGCCCCCTGTGACTTTTTCTTGTTTCCTAAACTGAAGAGGCCCATGAAAGGACGACGTTACGCTACGCTTGACGAGATAAAGACGGCATCGAAGGGGGAGCTGAACAAGATTAAAAAAAATGATTTTTTTGAAGTGCTTCGAAGATTGGAAAAACCGTTGGCACAAGTGTATAATATCTCATGGGGATTACTTTGAAGGGGGCAAAATAGATATTCATGAATAAATAAATAATTTTTGAAAAAAAAACAAAATTCGCGATATTTTTTGAGCACACCTCGTATACGATGAAGTCTGGAAACAGTTGCGAGCCAACTGCTCGCTCCACGATACACTCAGCAATATGCAGTTTTGAGACCCTATGCCTCCCACATATCAGATCATTCAGTTACGAGCCACAATTACTCCTGCTAGCAATACATACGTTCCTCTTGCAAACTTGTCGCTCTCGCACCGTTATGCTTTCACACCTCCTGTACTCCACGAGGTTTGAACTAGGTACGCAACTACGAGTCGCTCACATCTTATCACATGATAACTCGTCCCTTATATTCAAAAGTATTGAAAAACTCAAATCTCTTTTTTTTTCATCAATCTTATGAACAGTCAGAGGGTACGAGATATTGTAAATATAGAATGGTATAACAAATAACTCTAGTTCGTACAGCGAATTTATTGAGATCAACCAATATTACTAATAATAATACTAATTATTATTCGGGAAAAGGTTCATCCTCTGAGTCACTCTCAGAATCGGTCCAGATAAAATCCGCTGACTGGCACCATGTTTTCATCTTGTCCGCAGCCAGAACGGAATTATATGATTTTTGAGTGATCCGAATAGAGTCTGGATCACTAATTCGGTAACGATCGTTGCCAAGTACTTCTCTTACTTGATAAGGACCTTTGAAACGAGGCTTTGTTTTCCGGGACTCACCTGTTGCTGATGTCTCGGAGCGGATTAACACTAAGTCGCCAATTGTATACATCATCGGTGCCCTATGCGATGCGTTGAATTGTTCAGCATGTTTCCGTTGGCGTTCAACAGTATTGTGAATAGCTTCAGCTCGTCTGTTCGTCATTTCCTTCGTTTCAGTGGTATCGGGCACCCGTTGTTTTAACCTTTCCTTTAGTTCGGATACAACAACATTGTCTTCTTCATTATCGTCTGCATGATCACTTGTTTGGAATACTTCCCCGTCATGCAGTGCTAATATTAATTTGTTTCCCATGATATTTCGGGGAGAAAACGCCATCAATGGTTCACTGGGTGTCTGCTTTGTTCTGGTGTTTTTCATATTGTTTAACGCCCACTGGATGTTACAAATGTTCGTGTCCCAATCATACCCGTCGTAATCGTTCGTCAGAGATGCGATAGCAGCCTTCACTGTCCTGAAATATCTCTCGATTTGCCCATTTAATCGCGGGGTGTGGACGGCGTTCAGGATATGATGGATAACATTTTTTTGACAAAATTTCTTGAAATTGTTAGATGTGAACGCTGCCCCTCGATCAGATATAATTCTTGTAGGCATACCAATGCGTTGCAATGTTGAAGGTTTTTATCACACCCCTTGCATTTGATGATTTTACAGGTTGTGGGATGATGAACTTAGTAAATGCATTGATTATCCCCACGCACCGTAAAAAATGGTATCGGCTGTCGTTCCGGTATGTGGATCTGGTAGTTTGTTTCTTCAAGTCCTCTTTCATTGTATAGACATTCCACACAAGACTTTAAATATTTTCTTGTTGATTTTTTTAAATTTTCTGAACCAAAAATGTCTCTGCACATTATTCATCGTTTTATTGATACCGCAATGTCCCATATCGTCATGGAACATCTTCAAAATACGCCACCGCAACCCATACGTATCACAAGTCGTTCACCATTCTGTGTTTTTCGAAATAGTTTCCCGCCACGTAGGATGAAGTTTTGAAATGACTGCTTGTAGTTCCCGTTTTTTTTGTCACCACTTTGCAAACTATTTTTTTTTATTGCGGCAAGTTATCTTGAAACTGCAAAGTTGCGATCCAGTCTGCGTCATCAATCCCAATCGACATGATCTGTTCCGCAACAGTTTTGGGCTCTTGTGCTTCTTCACACGGGGCCCTGCTCAAAGCATCAGCATGTGACATTCTACACCCTGGTCTGTATTCGATATCGAATCAAACTCATTTATCTTCAACCACCATCTCCCAATGCGTGGATTGAGGTTTCTTTTGTTCTGCGTCATCCGCAGTGAATTACAATCGGTGACCACCACGAATTTTTTATTGATGAGATAATGTTTAAAACGTTCTAATGTTTCGACGACAGCTAGTGTTTCGAGCTCGAAGCTATGGTATCGTGATTCGGCATCGGTGGTTGAACGACTGAATTAAGAGACAGGTCGTACTGACTTATCATCTTCGACTTGCATTAATATGCCAGCTACTTCACAAGAGCTTGCATCAGTATGGACTTCATGTTGCTTGTTCACATCATATATAGCTAGGGTGGGTCGTTCCGTCATGTTCTGCTTCAGTAGTTCAAATGCTTCTTGTTGATCTTTGCCCCAGTAAAATTCGATGTCCTTCGTCAGCAGCCCATTAAATGGTCGAGCGATCTTAGAGAAATCTTTGATGAATCGTCGGAAATAGCTACACAGTCCCAAAAATTGCCGGACTTCCTTAACCGAACTTGGTTTTTTATATTCACTTATTGCAGCCGTTTTACTTGTTCCCGGTTGAATACCTTTTGAGTTGATTTCGTGGCCCAAAAATTTTAATTCGGTGTTGAAAAATGAACACTTTTCCAATTTTAAGGTAACACCTGCCTCCTTTAGTGCATTAAGCAATACTTCTAATATTTGGAAATTTTCCTCCACCGTCTCTGTGGGGATTAGAACGTCATCCATGTATACAATTACTTTCCCGTATGGAAAAGAGTACATAATTTTCTTCATCAATTTAAGGAAAACGGCGGGAGAATTCGTAAGCCCAAAGGGAACACGCTTATATTCATAATACCCTTCAGGTGTCACGAAAGCAGTGAACTTACGACCATTTTCCTCGACAGCAATTTGATGATATCCACTCATTAGATCAAGGCATGTGAAAAACTTTTTATTCGCGAGCAAATTAAGTGTCACTTCTATGTTCGGAAGGGGGAATATTTCGCGCACCGTAATTGAATTTAACTTTCGATAGTCGACACACATTCGATTATCACCGTCCTGTTTTTTTTCATGAGAAAAACCGGACTCGCAATTTCCGAGCCAGACTCTTTGATAATGTCTAATTTGAGTAGTTCATCTACCTTTGCCCGAAGAACTTCTTGCAATCCGTATGGTACTTTATATGGTTTATACCTAACAACTTTCGCTGTTTTCAGTCTAATACTCATTTCGACGAGATTAGTTTCACCTAGCTCTGCCATATTTTTCGCGAAACAAACTCTAAATTTATTAGCAAGTCTAAGCAATTTTTGTCTCTTCTCTTCTGTCAAATTAGTTTTTATTAATAACTTTTCCCTAATGTCATCTGAATCACCATGGTCTATGCGGTAAATAGTTTCCGAGGCTTTGGAGAATTGAAAACATTACCACGTTTTTAAAAGGCGTGTATCGGGCCTATCAAAGAAATGCCTTCCAATAATTAAAGGAACCCGTTGGTGTAGTGTTGGCACGTTACTTAAAAGACGACCGATCTTAATGAGTTCAGTACTGACTTCTTTCTTAACGCTATGTGTTACATTACGAATAATGTGTATGTATATACTATGGGATAGAGCGGGACAGAACGATACTCCACATCTCCCCCGTAAATTATTAATGTTAACATAACTTCAATTCATTTATTTTCTTTCCTCATAATATAAAGATCAATATAGAGTTATAATGTATTCGTGGTGTGTATATAAAAAGATGAAAATAACATTATGTTTTGGTTTGAAACAATTACATAGCTACATATTAATTCTTAAGTAATTTTTGATTAGTAAGTCAAACGGTCGGGTTGTCTTGATATTCTTCCTGACCTTGTCGTGTAGTGGCCTGTAGATGTTGTAGGTTGACATGTTGTTGGGATCATTTTTTTTTTCACATCGATTATTCACCTTCATCTCCCCCTTCAAAGGTTTTGAACTTGAAGCTCCGAGCGCTCCTTCAGTTACTTCTTCGGGAATATATGGCACGTTCTTCCTGTGGGCGTTGTTAAGATGCAACACATTTCTTTGGTAAACCCCAGAATTGGTTTTATATAGAAAGAACGGGGGGTATCGGCTTTGGCTGCAATGCGACCCCACTGATGTATGTCTCTAATCCAGACAACGTCACCGATTTTAAAGTTTCTTCCGCTGCATATGCCATGGCGTCTATCGTAGTTTGTTTGTTGTTGTCTTCGTTGTTTCTCAGCCATTGTTATTTTGTCCATATTGAGAGAATTTGGCTCATATCGTTCACTCGTCATCGGGATGGTTGATCGAATTTTCCGACCCATTAAAAGTTCTGCTGGACTGTAACCGTTATTAAGTGGTGTGGCTCGGTACTCCAATAGCGCTTATTCAGGATTTTCTTTATTTTTCTTTAATAGCGTTTTAACAATTTTAACCGCCGACTCAATGAATCCATTGCTTTCAGGAAACGAGGGCTGGATGGAATGTGCTTAAATCCCCAGGAGTGTGCAAATTGTCGAAACTCTGATGTGTGGACCGTTGCAAACTGGGGCCCGTTATCAGTTCTAACAATTTTCGGAATGCCAAATCTCGCAAAAATCGATTTTAAGTGTGTGATGACGCATCTGGCAGTCTGTGATTCCAAATGTACTATCTCCGGGAACCTGGAAAAGTAGTGACTTATAACAAGAAACGTCTTACCATGACATACGCAGAGGTCCATTGCTATGGTGTGCCAAGGGCGCTCTGGCCTTTCATAACTGATGAGCGTATCATGTCTTGGAACTAAAAACTGTATACAGGTAGTACACCGCCGAATATATTTTTCCATCTGTTTTGACGAGCCAGGCCACCAGACAGACTGACGCATCCTGCTTTTGCACTTTACAATTCCCAAATTCCCGGTATGCATCGTTTCTAACATCCCGTGTTGTAAGGCCGTTGGGATGACAAGTCTCTTACCGTGCATCGAAAATTGGCCATTAATTGAAAGATATTGGCGATCGTTATAGAATAACCTTGCTTCTTGTGATAGTTTTGAACGATATGGCCCTCCGTCTTGGCAATACTCCTTTACTTCTCTGATGATGGGATCATCTTGCTGGGCTTTCCGAATAGTGTTTAGTTTGTCGGTTGATGCTGGTAGCTCTTCGATAATGCTGTTGATGAATGTTTCGATTTCATCGTCATCGTCCGGTCCTGTTCCTTGGATAGGATGGCGAGTTAGCGTATCAGCTGCTATAAGATCTGTTCCAGGAGTATAGATTTTGCTAAAAGTAAGACCCATCATTTGCATACGGAATCTTTGGATCCTTATTGTCAAGTCATCGAGTTTTTTCGTAGTGAAAATTGGAATCAACGGCTTGTGATCCGTCTCAATTGTAAAATGGATGCCAACGATGTAGTCCCGGAATTTTTCACATGCCCATTTGATGCCTAAAGCTTCCTTTTCTATCTGCGCATACTTCTTTTCGCTGTCAGACATCGTTCACGAAGCGTATGCTACGGGCTTCCGGATACCGTCCACATCTGTCTGAAGGAGCACCGCTCCCAATCCGAAAGAAGATGCATCAGACGACACAAGGGTTCAATGAGTAGGATCGTATGTCTTCAATACCAGAGCCGTTGTTAGTGCTCGTTTCAGTTTTAAGAAAGCCTCGTCCTGAACTGGCGTCCATAGAAAATCAGCCTTGGATTTTATAAGCTCATTAAGGGGATAGCTTACTGAAGAGAGATATGGAACGAACTTACCCGGGTAATTTACTAATCCCAGAAACTGGCGCAGTTCCCTTACATTTTGCGGATGGGGAAATTCATCAATTGCCTTGATTTTTGATGGGCAAGGGTGTACACCCTCCTCGTCAATTTTGTGTCCCAAAAATGTAATGGATTTGATACCTATCTGATACTTAGATTTATTTAAGGTTACTCCATTCTCTTCTAGCTTTTTAAGTACAGCCCGCAAATTTAGATCATGCTCTTGTATGTCCTTCTCTTTCACCAATATGTCATCCATTTGGCAGATGACCCCATTAAGACCTTCGAAAATCAACTGCATTCGTTTTTGGAAAAACTCTGGGGCCGTGCAAATACCAAAAGGCAGCTTTTGGAAGCAGAATCTTCCAAATGGAGTCAGAAAAGTTGTAAAAAGCTGTGATTTTGGAGATAGCTTTATCTGCCAAGATCCATACTTCGCGTCTAACTTGGTGAAGTACTTTGCACCTTCCAATTGCGCCAGTGAATGGTGAGCAACTGGCATCGGGTGAATGGCTAAGTTGAGTTTCTCGAGGTCAACGCAAGGACGAATATCACCGTCGGGTTTGTTAACGATTACCATCGGAGCGCACCAATCTGTTGGCTCATCTACATGTCTGACTACACCCAACTGAAGCATTTCATCAAGTTTTGCCTTGAGCTTTTCCTTTAATGGAATCGGGACTCGTCGAGCTGTTGCAATTGAATAAGGTTTCGCGTTTGGTTGTAATTTGATTTCGTAATGCTCCTTAAGACAACCGAGCTTGTTAAATAATTTTGGATATTCCGTCTCGATATTTACCAACGATTTTTGAATTGTTTCGACACTCTTATTATCAAAGGTGTTAATTCGTTGTATAATTTTCAAATTTTGGCAAGATTTTAAACTCAAAAGTGGTGACTTTAAATTGTTCACAATGTAAATTTCAGATTTACAGAATATGTTTCTATATTTAAGCATGCAGTTCATTATTCCCGTAACGTCGAGACGTTCACCAGAAGGGCCACATAATTTTTTATTCGATTTATCAATTCTCGCGTCAGGGAAATTTATTTTAAATTCTTTAAGTGGTAAGACATCTACCGAAGCTCCCGTATCTAGCATAAAATTAATTTGCTTTTCGTTGACCGTTACTTTAGCGGTCCATCGTTCATCGTTATTGTTTTCGTCTGTCATCGTGCCTATGAAGAGTGTCTCGTCTTCGTCTTCGACATGAAATATCTTGTTGTTGTTGATTTTAATTTTCTTTAGACAAGCCTTACTAAAGTGGTTCCACTTCTTACAGAAACGGCATTGTTTGCCTCTAGCGGGACAGTTATGTTTGTTGTGCTGCTCTTCCGCACCGCACCATGGGCATTGACATTCTCTAGTCTTTGCAGACTCTCGTACGCTTCGTCTGAAGTTGTGTGAAGGTGATTATGATGACGTCTTTGGCTTATGAGAACGCAAACAATTAACGGTTGTTGCATTTGCACTAAAAGGTGTTGTTGCCAAATCTACTTGCTGCCGTCTCACTGCCTCGTGTTGCCTTACCGTTTGTACCGCTTTTTCAAGCGTTTGGTCTGCTTCTAGTCGCAACCATTCTGACAACCTTCTGTCTCGTACACCTACCACGAACCGATCCCGTATCATCTCTTCACGCAAGCTTGAGTATGAACAGTTCTCAGAAAGCAAATATAATGATGTTATAAAGTCCTCAATGCTTTCTCCTTCTAATTGGCATCGACAATTGAACTTTGCCCGCTCGTAAATCACGTTGTGTTTCAACACGAAAAATTTCTCGAATTTACTTATGACGGAATTGTATTTCTTTTGGTCGGGAGGAGAAAGATTGAATAACAAAAATATATCATCTGCCCGATCACCCATTAGGTAGACTAAGGTGTTAACCTGCTCCTCTTCATTTCTTTTGTTTAGCCCGGAAGCAATTCAAACCGCCGTTTCCAACGTGGCCAATCCGAAGGGTTAAATGTAAAATGTTCCGGCGCTTGAACAGTAAAGTTATTACCCGATAAATCCGCCGCCGCAGGCTGTTGTTCCGAATCGTTTACCATTTTATTGATTTAAATATTCAGCGAACGACCTAATTTTCCTTTTCTCTACTTTGCGACACCACTGCCACTATGTAGTGTTCGCACGTTAATTAAAAGACGACCGATCTTAATGAGTTCAGTTTATTGACTGACTTCTTTCTTAACGCTATGTGTTACATTACGAATTATGTGTATGTATATACTATGAGCGGGACAGAACGATACTCGACATTATCTACCACTAAAAGTTCAATCTCGAAACTAATGGTTTTCATGGTCTTTTCCCTTGCACACGTTACTCTTCCACCAAACCCAGTTAACTGGATACTGCAAGGCACTGTATTCTACTTATTGTTTCCAATAATTTGATACTGAACCGTAGAACAAGCACTTTCTAAGTATAAAAAACACCTAATTTGTACTCCATCTACTAAAATTAGTTGTTCATTAATTGTCATTGTGTCTGATCATAGTTCTTTGCGACATGTCCCGGCTTATGATATTAGAAACAATTCGTAATACGAAGTGGGCAGTCCCGGTAGCGATGCCCTGTTTTACTGCACTTGAACACTTTAACCCACTTTTCTCCTTATTTTCCGCATTTGATTCACCTTGCGGCTTGTTTCTCTTTTCACTGCTTTCACTGATTTTTCGGTAGAGTGGATCCGCCGGCCGTTTCATAGCTCCTTTTCTTGGGAAGGGTGTTACTACTTTGATTCAGTAGCCGGTGACGATGTCTTTCCTGTTGCCTCATTACATTGACTTTTTTGATGAAAACTAGCAGCTGCTGCATATTCTCGCAATTGGCAGCGGTTAGCATGTTTATCATACCCTTGTCTTCCATGCCCGATATAAGTCATCGTTTCTCTATCTACGAGATTGATGCTTTTGGCCATAGCTGCAATGTAATAGAAATACTCTTCTATACATTCTTCGTTTTTCTTTTTGCGAAGCATGATCTGCATAAGTATGTCAGATTCATTTTTAGTGGTAGGAAAACTGTACACGAATTCCTTCTTAAATTCTGGCCAAGTAGTAATATCGGTCCGTGATTGATGCCAATATCTCGCAGCGCCACCGCGACGTAATGACGCGTATAAAAGAATTGAACGCTCATTCCACCAGAACACTTCGGCCAGCTGATCTAAGTTCTCAATCCACCTGGCTGCATCATAAGATCCTGTGGCCGGGTCAAACAGAGGTACTAAAGTTGACAGTTCTGCAGTGTTAATCTTCAGCGCTGGTGATTCGCAGTTACCATGGCTTGAAGGTGCCGCTAGAGCATCGACCGATGAAGTTGTGGAGGAGGTGGCCAACTCACGCTTCAAAAAGGAACTCTCCCAATGAAGTTACTCAATTTCTTTCGCTCGAACATCACTATGCAACGGTCTTCCGGAGTCTACAGCTCCAGTATGCAAGACGTCACGGTGGACACCTCCATTTACTTCACCCTCTGTGCCCACTAACATATCTCTATTGTCTTCACGATCACTCATTCTATATTTGAAATATATTTTTTTCCTACGCAATTAAAAAACAAGCACTTTCCCAAAATCTTGAATAAATCAAGCATACCACAAGCACTCGTTGCTTTATCTTTAGCCACTTTTCACGATTTGGAGTATAACCCCACACCTGAATTGTTAAAATCTTCTCAATAATAATATTCCACTTCTAAATCTTACTTCACTTCGATTAACTCATTCGAACCCGTCAACTTGGTGATGCGCCCGTTGTCCGGTCAAGACTAACTTGCAGTTATCTTTTCGCTCTTAACACATTCCGCATGCCATAAACCTCCATGAAATTTATTTATTCACGTGCAGTTAGATGATTTGTTAACATGCATCTAAACTATACAACAACGCATCTCACGCATGTTACGTCATCGGCTGCACTAATGCCACGCACACAACTATATGTCGTTCACAAAACAAATTTAAGATAAGCAGAGCATCATAACGGAATGTAATCAAGAATATTATAAAAAGCCCAGCTCACTTGAGACTCGGGTCAATCGTTTTTCAATAGAGTGTCAAGCAATAAACGTGTTTGCTCTTCACTTGTAAAACTATATATTGTTTCTTTCCTCCGTTCGGGCAAGAATGAAAATGGCGCAGTCGGTAGGAAATAATATAACTATCCGTAAGTGAAAGAATCTACAAGTTAATTATTCGTGAAAGTATTATAATTGCAAACTCAAATTGTGAATCACATAACTAAGGTGAATATTAACTTCATCCAAGTGATTACAATAATAAAAACGAGTTCATGCCGTAATACACAGTAATCATTTAATAGATTCAAGTTAAAAGTTTGTCAAATCGAAGACCATTAGGTGAGCAAGCCATTAAAGCTCATAAATTTGTACAGGACCGGTACAAAACATAATCGAGATTTACAATCTATAATAAATACAAGTGAAAAGTGAAAACGAAGAATCCAGAAGCATTTTCACAGCAACTACAAATCAGTTGACTAGGTAACAGTTAGACTTTAATCCAAAATGGCTTTAGATTTTGCAGCATCACTCAACTTAGCTGAGCGATCACCCGTATTCAGTGGCGAAGGAGGGTACTCACTATTTAATTACATAGAACATGTCGAACGAATAATCACCCTCAGTCCAGACGTAGTTGAACAAAGGATGATCATATACAGCGTGTTACTAGGAAAGCTACAAGGCGAGCCGAACAAGCCAGACTAACAGTAATAGGAATAGATTGGGAAGCAATCAAAGCAGCCTTAATCCTTCATTGTGGCATACCAGGAACGTACACTGCATTGCGTGAAAAAACAGAAAGAATTCAAGCAAGAGATGTTGAAGATTTATATTACCAATTACAAGCAATCCAGAATAAAATTATGCAGAAGTTCAAGTTAGATGCGAGTCCTCCCATAGATTATTCACCTACAAACAACGAAGAACGATTCCTGAGAATATTTTTAGAGAAGTTATCACCATACGATTCATCACGGTTAAGAACAGACCGTGTATCGAATATATCATCAGCATACCAGAAACTATTAGAAATAGAACATCTAACAATTATAAAGGGCCATATAAAGAAAGAAAGTTCTCAAGCAAAACCAAATTTTCATAATAATAATATCCCTCAATTTAAACCTAGAAACCAATATTTTTATCAATCAAACCAATTTAGACCACCTATAAATAATAATTCTAATCAATTTCCTATTCCACAACAACAAAATTATTTCAGATATCCAAACCCAAATTTTAATTACCGTCCCAATTCAAATCAATATCGTAAAGAATATAACTCTCAATTTAATAGACAACCTCAACCTCAAAGAGCAATTCCTATGAGTGTAGATAATATAGAAGCAATAAAAGAATCTCCAATCGTAGAGGAGGCAAATTTTCAGTTGCCTGCCTCAACGACTATAAACTACCCATGATAGAATTAACTATACGAAATAAAACTTTAATAGCATTAATAGACACAGGATCGTCTATATCCTTGATAGATAAAGAATATATAAATAATGAATATAAAAGAAAAATTAAACTTCAATTAAATACTATAGCAGGTAGAAAAATAATCGAAGATGAAACTATATTAAAAACTCCTCAAGAATTAACAAATAGACAACCGAATATATTATGGAAAGTAATGGATTTTGAAGATAAGCGATACCGGGCAATAATAGGAACTGGTATCCTTAAAGCCTTCCGCGCAGAAATAAATTTTAATAAAGGAACTGTAACATTCGAAGAAGACAAAACCAATTATATATTAGGAGAAATATACAAGTTCGATGAAATAAATATAATGGAACCAGTAGAAAAAATAATTCTAGACACTTAACATCTGAACAATCAGGAAGAAGTAAAATTTAATCAGGAAATATAAAGGATTACTTTATAAAGAAGGAGATAAACTAAGTGCTACCAGTACAGTTGTTCACGAAATACGAACAACCACCGAAGAACCAGTTTATTCAAAAATGTACAGAAATCCTTAAATACACGACCAAGAAATTGAAAAACAGATTAAGCAAATATTCAAAGATAATATTATCAGAAAAAGTAACTCCCCCTACAACTCACCAGTTGTAATGGTGGCAAAGAAGTTAGGTAACTCTGGAATTAAAAAATGGAGAATGGCAATAGATTATCGCAGACTTAACGCTGTAACTATTGACGACAAGTTCCCTATACCCAATATAGACAGCATATTGGATAAACTAGGTCGTAGTCAATACTTTACCACGTTAGATCTCGCAAAAGGGTTTCACCAAATAAAGATGCACCCCAACGACATAAAGAAGACAGCCTTCTCAACAGCGCAAGGACATTTCGAATATCTTCGTATGCCTTTTGGCCTTAAGAACTGTAATGATTTTACGTCTACGTGCGAACGCGGAACCGACCTCTCATCAGCTCTAGACGTTAAGTCTGAGTAGTGCCAACGGATGGTACCAACCGGTCAACCAATCCGTGCACCGTAACCCATTCACGCGGTGGCTGCTTGTCGGCCAGCTAGATCGGAGAGGATTTCGGTCGCGGGTCTCCGAATGGGTTACGCTCATTTACATATTTCAGCCACCAATACACGCCCGTTTTCAAACGCGTTACAAAACAAAATCATACGGAGAGGAAACCTACTTTACGTTACTCCGTATTTCTTCATCAATCAGTCAAAGAACAAAATCTAATTTTTACTTTGCGTTCCCGAATTTCCGACGCGGTACCGAAAAGTATCCTACGTTAACTCAACCCAACGAAAGCTACTCTGATAAAAAGGCAAAACAACAAAGGTACCGCGTACCGCGCGCGACGCGAAACCGCCCTCAGCGGATTTTCTCAAACCCTACCCTCACGACGGCATACCTACCCTGCACCTTATTTCCCGCTGAAAAGAAGAACCACTGGAAAGGAAAGTCGTTATTTTGGTTTAACAATTCATTTTGTTATTTTTATTTCTTGCATCTCAATACTTAATTCGTGACCTGTTCAATTTATAGTTAATCGAACAAATTCCTTACTGGTTTCTAACAAAAATTATTTACAACCTTATGTAAACAATAATAGGGTATAATTATGAATGTTTTAGGGATATAATATAAAACTTTTTGTTAATTCTTAAAAAGATTGTACTATTTAGCAACTACGTTCATTGAACCGCCTCGTTCACTGCAAGTAATGTAGGAAATCAATTCATGTACGTGTTCATATACCTCCGATATAAACCTTCAATTTCTCTTTTAAAAATTACTTTGAAGATAATTTTCGCGTAAGGACACTTTCCTTTTGAAATTTATACAAAGGTGACCGAATTTGGAAAATTTAATGGGCCATTGACTGGAAGTTTTCAATTAGAAAAAGCTGGAAGAATCAAAGTTAACAAGTGTTAACTTTCTTGCACCTAAGTGGCGGCCCAAAAATTATTTTCAATAGTTTTGTTTAAATTCTCAATTTTAAAGGTTACAAATTTTCCTCGGTAGTTTGTTTACACACTATTGTACTTTATTTTTTAGTATGAAGAGAAGAAAAAAGACTCGCAAAACTTTCATCAATATCTCAAGTATTGTTATTTGTATCATTGGTTGCTATCTATTATTATGATATCTATTATGCCTTATTATTGTTTGTATTATTTGGTATTCATTAACATGCTTAGTATTAGGTCTTATTATTATTGGTTATTTATTATGATTGTTCGTATGATTTCTCAGTATTATTTGTTAGATATTATAGTGTTCAAATTATTTTGCATTATTATTTGTATTATGAGTTATTTATTATTAAGCTTCAACATTACAAATATGACAGTCATAAATTCTTAATTTCATTAAAATTTCTAAAAATTTACCAGTTATTAATTCATATATCAATGGATGATTATATATTAATGCCAGTATTTCCATAGTGTAAATCTAATACAGCTTTATATAATTATGTTATTGGGGTGTTTTGTCTTTCTCTTCATTCCTTTTTTTTCTTTGATATATTAATAAAAAGGTAATATTAATTTATGCGCATCGTTTTCAATCTCGAAAAGCTTCCAAATTGATTCAAATTTAATTGATTTCCCTAGCTATATCTATAATGAATCAGGCGACGCCGTTGGTGACCACTACCAACACACTTTGCTGCTAGGTGGCTTGTCATTTTACGTTGGTTGCGACCAGTGCACATCCCACGTCTATTTTATCGTGGGATGCCAACAGAATTTTGACAGCCACATGGTAGCAGGTGTGTGGGTAGCGAGTGCCTTCGAGAGGAATTGCTTTTATCGCAGCGGGATTTTTGTGTGCAAATTCCATTGTGAGTTTTGTGGATAAAGTGAAGATTCTGTGTTACAACCTAAACCCAAACGTAAACATTTCAGGTAAATATGCTTTTGGACTAGGGTAACTGGTGATGTAACTTAGTTCTTAATTCTCGCTAGACCGATAAAATCAGTGCGCCGCTAATGCTTAGCCATTTTGCAAGCGGTCGTGTATAAAAAGGCGATAAATATGTGATGCTTTCGCCAATCCGTCATTGGAAATTCATACGCTCGACACATGTCTGCCACGATTGCAATGAGGATTCACCCCTAGAGTGTCTCAAGTCAGCATTGACGATTCGTTATGCAAGCACTGTCTTATCTATCCCAAGAATCGTGTCAAGGTTATGTGATTGAGAACAATCACGATGGAGCTTGAATGCTTACTAGCTTCTGCATGATTGATCTTTGCCATGCTACCGGGGTAAGAGGACGCAATTTCGTAAAATGCTGGATTGCGCCTTGGGTTAGCATTGTAATGGTCGTAAAAGCATTCTGAGGAAAACAATAGCCAAATAGGTATGTAAAGTAGATTAACAAACTACCTATATCTAAACTAAGAAACCCCAATTCATTAAATTATAAAGTAGGATTAGATGAAAATGGAAGAAAACACATGCCCCAGGTGAAACTCCTTGCGAGTAGACTGTAAAACTAATTTATGAGCGTAAACGTAAAATAGCTACCCCAAAAAGTAAATTAATAACAAAAAACAACACCCCATAGATCATGTCGTGTCTAACTTATTAAAAAAAAGATAAAATCAAATGGAAACAAATTATAAGGAAAATATAATAAGGTGTATGAAAAAATCTAGACATGAATTCTAATTGAAGTAAAACAAACATAACCTACGAGAAAAAGTGAAGCGAAAAGCGAAAGAATTGCATAGCTGAATTCCTAACTCTTCAGTTATTTAGTTTGGAAACGTAACTAGAAAGTAAAATAGTAAAAAAATGCAGAGAATGAATGAGAGAGCGAGAATAGCAAAAATAGATTGTTAACCGTTATGAAAATCAGAGGTGTAAGATAGCATGAAAAAGAAAAAGAACTTGCAACAAGAAAAGTCTTTGATCAGACTTGTAAAAAAATAGTTGTGTAAAACTCTTCATTTTCATTTTGAATCGCTCATTCATTTTCCTCGCTAACATTTCGAATCGATCGAATCATTTGTTGGCATCCCACGATAAAATAGACGTGGGATGTGCACTGGTCGCAACCAACGTAAAATGACAAGCCACCTAGCAGCAAAGTGTGTTGGTAGTGGTCACCAACGGCGTCGCCTGATTCATTATAGATATAGCTAGGGAAATCAATTAAATTTGAATCAATTTGGAAGCTTTTCGAGATTGAAAACGATGCGCATAAATTAATATTACCTTTTTATTAATATATCAAAGAAAAAAAAGGAATGAAGAGAAAGACAAAACACCCCAATAACATAATTATATAAAGCTGTATTAGATTTACACTATGGAAATACTGGCATTAATATATAATCATCCATTGATATATGAATTAATAACTGGTAAATTTTTAGAAATTTTTATGAAATTAAGAATTTATGACTGTCATATTTGTAATGTTGAAGCTTAATAATAAATAACTCATAATACAAATAATAATGCAAAATAATTTGAACACTATAATATCTAACAAATAATACTGAGAAATCATACGAACAATCATAATAAATAACCAATAATAATAAGACCTAATACTAAGCATGTTAATGAATACCAAATAATACAAACAATAATAAGGCATAATAGATATCATAATAATAGATAGCAACCAATGATACAAATAACAATACTTGAGATATTGATGAAAGTTTTGCGAGTCTTTTTTCTTCTCTTCATACTAAAAAATAAAGTACAATAGTGTGTAAACAAACTACCGAGGAAAATTTGTAACCTTTAAAATTGAGAATTTAAACAAAACTATTGAAAATAATTTTTGGGCCGCCACTTAGGTGCAAGAAAGTTAACACTTGTTAACTTTGATTCTTCCAGCTTTTTCTAATTGAAAACTTCCAGTCAATGGCCCATTAAATTTTCCAAATTCGGTCACCTTTGTATAAATTTCAAAAGGAAAGTGTCCTTACGCGAAAATTATCTTCAAAGTAATTTTTAAAAGAGAAATTGAAGGTTTATATCGGAGGTATATGAACACGTATATGAATTGATTTCCTACATTACTTGCAGTGAACGAGGCGGTTCAATGAACGTAGTTGCTAAATAGTACAATCTTTTTAAGAATTAACAAAAAGTTTTATATTATATCCCTAAAACATTCATAATTATACCCTATTATTGTTTACATAAGGTTGTAAATAATTTTTGTTAGAAACCAGTAAGGAATTTGTTCGATTAACTATAAATTGAACAGGTCACGAATTAAGTATTGAGATGCAAGAAATAAAAATAACAAAATGAATTGTTAAACCAAAATAACGACTTTCCTTTCCAGTGGTTCTTCTTTTCAGCGGGAAATAAGGTGCAGGGTAGGTATGCCGTCGCGAGGGTAGGGTTTGAGAAAATCCGCTGAGGGCGGTTTCGCGTCGCGCGCGGTACGCGGTACCTTTGTTGTTTTGCCTTTTTATCAGAGTAGCTTTCGTTGGGTTGAGTTAACGTAGGATACTTTTCGGTACCGCGTCGGAAATTCGGGAACGCAAAGTAAAAATTAGATTTTGTTCTTTGACTGGTTATAGGAAGAAATACGGAGTAACGTAAAGTAGGTTTCCTCTCCGTATGATTTTGTTTTGTAACGCGTTTGAAAACGGGCGTGTATTGGTGGCTGAAATATGTAAATGAGCGTAACCCATTCGGAGACCCGCGACCGAAATCCTCTCCGATCTAGCTGGCCGACAAGCAGCCGCCGCGTGAATGGGTTACGGTGCACGGATTAGTTGACCGGTTGGTACCATCCGTTGGCACTACTCAGACTTAACGTCTAGAACCGATGAGAGGTCGGTTCCGCGTTCGCACGTAGGCATAAAATCATTACATATCTTAGAATTTAATTAAATTCAATTTCGCCTCCCAATTGGAAAAATTTACAAATACAAAGATATTTTCTTTCTTTCATCGTAAGTGTAAATAATATTGCATTGGGTAAAATTATCGTGCTGATTCAGATCTTAAAAGTAAGTAGGCAAGATCATCCAATATTTCATACATATAAAAAAAATGGAATAGTCCTTACTGAATATCGTTGGACCGGGAATTTAAGTAAATCACTACTCCTCTTAATACATGATTCCTTGTTTTTTTCCTTTGGTCATCACTCGCACCACCATTTTTCTCATTATTGTAATTTGTTTATGTTTTATTGAATAGTAATTGCATGATATTAAATATAATTTGACGGTTATAAAAGTTTTATTTAAAAATTGCGGTAATAAAAATATAAACCGGGTGTCCTTGATTACTAAATTGAAACTGTTCTCATTGTTACTTTACCCCGTTTGTACTTTCCACGGAATATATCAGTTCTACACACACTATGGATATCATCGTAAACATTTTTCTTTCGATCAAGATGTTTCACTTGCACCGTCTATGTTGATCATATTTTCATACATGACATGTATATACCTAGGATTATGGAAACGCTCGAATTTCGTTAAAAACGCAACAATAAATTCATGTTTTTCCCGATATCAACTAAAGAACTCTTCCGCGGGACTTCCGACATGTTATCGTTCTTTACATTAGTGGCAAGTTTACTTCATAAGTCCTTCAGATTGGATCGGATTTAACTTATATGCAACATACTCACTGTAATATGGCTTTGTAGATACGGGGTTTACAAGCAAGCACGATGTTTCCAGCTTTTTGAGGTGCGTGAGTGGTTCCAAATCGCCCAACTCTTGAATATTGTTCCCAGTAAGAACTACCGACTCCGAATTGGGGATACATTCCGGCAGGCAATCGCCCATTCGTATTGTCCGGTTGTTGTTTAATGCGGCACTTTAATCTAGGCAAATACGGACATCCATCGCATTTGCGCATCTCTGCATGGATTGATTGATGATGTCCGCGGTTAACCAATTCCAATTTCTGATATCTTTACTACTTTTGGAATAGTCGATGGATATCAGTGATGACCTATTTGTGGGAGAGTTCTTCTTCCTGTGTGACGGCCACTACTTCCACACTTTCCTCCCATGTGGCTGTCAAATTTTCTTGACATCCCACGACAAAATTGACGTGGGATGTGCGCTCGTCGCAACCAACTTGAAATGACAAGCCACCTGGCAGCAAAGTGTGTTAGTAGTGGTAGCCAGCGGCGTCGCATGATTCATTACAGAACGCACCAGCGACGTTCCAACGCATGATGAATGAGATATTGACCGAAGTAATAAATAAAATTTGTGTAGTATACCTTGATGATATACTAATATTTGGGACCTCATTAGAAGAACATTTGTGCAACATCGAAAAAATATTTAAATTACTAAAACAAGCAGACCTAAAGATTCAAACAGACAAGAGTAATTTCCTAACAAAAGAAACTACATTCCTTGGTCATATAATTAATGAACAGGGAATTAAACCTAACCCCGAGAAGATAGAAAAGATTCAAAAAATCCCGATACCCAAAACTAAAAAGGAAATTAAATCCTTTCTCGGTATTACGGGCTACTTTAGAAAATTTATGAAAGAATACTCAAAGCTAGCCGTACCAATGACGAAGTATTTAAAAAAAGATAATGAAATAAAAATTAATGATCCTGAATATGTAGAAGCATATTCAAAATTAAAAGAAATCCTAACTACAGAACCAGTCTTACAACATCCCGATTTTAAAAAAGAATTTGATATTACTACAGACGCAAGTGACTATGACATAGGAGCCGTCTTAAGTCAATCAGGACATCCTATATCATATATATCTAGAACATTGAATGATCACGAGCGAAAATACGCAACAATCGAAAAAGAATTGCTAGCTATTGTTTGATCAGTAAATTATTTTAGACCATACATTTACGGAAGACAATTTAATTTATATGCGGATCATAGACCAATAGAGTGGTTATACAAAAAATACAAGGGCAAAGATATTAACCAGAGAATACAAAGATGGATTTTGAAACTAGGAAAATATAAAATCAACATTAAATATATTAAAGGAAAAGATAATATACCCGCAGATTACCTGTCGCGTATAATAAATGATGAATGTAATATTTTAACTCTATTAGAAAACAGAACAGCAACTTCAAGCGAACGTATGAATGTAGAAGAATTACCACTACAACCAATATTTTTACAGCCTTTGTTACCAACACAACATTCAGCTGAGATGTATTCAAGTGAACATATACTGATTAAAGATACCTACATAAATAAATATTCGCAACAAATATTGCTTACCAACTCTAAAGAATCATATTTACGAATACATTGTCATAGACGATTAATAATAAATCAAAATGAAATAAATGACCAACTAGTAGAGAAACTTAGAAAATTCCTTTATAACAGACAAACCGCAATTTATACAGAAATATCAAATAATAAATATAACCAATTTCAAGAACTATTAATTAATAATTTTGATTTAAAACAAATACCCTGTATTCGCGTAACTACATTGTTAAAAGAACCAAGTAATGAAGATCAATTAATGGAAATAATAAAAAATTATCATTTAAAAGAAACAAGTCACGCAGGAGTAGATGAAAATTATGAAGGCTTAAGAAAAACTTGGTATTATCCAAATCTAAAGAAATATAATAATAGATTCATTAACGTATGCGAACACTGTAACTTAAACAAGAATGATAGAAATCCAATTAAACCAAAATTTAATATCACGGAAACTTCGACAGATATCCGACAAATTGTACACGTCGACATCTTACACGTCAAAAATAGTTACGTCTTAACTTGCATGGATAAATTTTTAAAATTCGCATCAGGAATAATATTACCCACGCGTAATAATTTAGATATACGACAAGGCTTAAGAATGATATTCGCAGTAATAGGAAGACCTGATAAAATAATAACCGATAATGAATTTAACAAAGTAATTTTAAAAGAATATTTTAAAAGCAAAAATATAGAAACACACTTCACTAAACCAAACACACACACAGGTAACGCAGATGTAGAAAGACTACATGAAACTTTACTAGAAAAACTACGTATATTAGACTCTCAGTTAAAAATGGAAATAAAAGAAGCCATATTCGAAACTTTAGAGATTTATAATAGACAAGTTCATTCCACAACTAAAGAGAGACCAATAGATATTGAAAGAGGAAAAGTAGACAAAAATAAAGTGAAAGAACGTATACTGCAAATGAAAGAAAGAATCATTACAAAGTTAAACCAGAAGAGAGAAGATTTTAATGAAAATAGATCACAGATAGAAATAAAGAACTACAAAGCTGTTAGAAACAAATAAGTCCCTAGATTTACGAAAGTAAAATATGATAAAAATAAATTAGCCCCTCAATTGATAAAGAGACCTAAGAAAAACATCTCTATTCCAGACAATGGACGCCGATAAAATCTAGATAGTGATAATAACATTAATTTTACCCGTATTGGCATTACTGACAGTAGAACCTATTGATACAGAGACAGGATACGCAGAAATAAAAATGGAAAAAGTTAATTTAGTCAATAAATATAGAATAATATTACACTATGTCAATTTATCCCTAATTCAAGAAGTTTTAAATGATATTCAAAATGCATCACATCCCTATCCTTTTCCTCCTGAACAAACTGGGACCTTGCAAACCGAAATAATTAATATACAAGCTCAATACTTAACTTTGATTCCAAGTATTAGAAGAAAAAGAGGAGTTATAAATTCATTAGGATCAATTTATAAAATACTTTTTGGTAATTGACAATGACGATAGAGAAGAAATAGAATAACAAAGGAGAATTTTAAATTCAAATAAACATGCAGTAATCGAAAATTCAAATAAACATATTGAAATTTACAATCGATTAAAAAAAAAATCAATTGAGAATATATTAAATAACATAGAAGAAAACAAATAATAGATATTACAGATAAGTGGGAAAAAGAAATTGCATATGTTAAATTAATAAACAGTTTACAGAATTCACAAAACAAAGTTGAAATATTACAAGACAATATAATGTCATCAAAATTAAAATTAATATCAAGAAATTTACTTACTCCAGAGGAAATATAGAAAAATAAAATAAATATAGAAAAATTAAAATTAATAGTATCTAACGTACTCATTAACCAATATGATGATAAATAATTGCTATTCATGATAAGAATACCTATCGGAATAATCAATACCAATTCCTATATGTGAACAACCATACCCAACTCCGAAAATAAAGAAACATCATTTCAAGAGACAGCTATTGTAAAAGTAAATCAAATTTGTTACGATTATAACAATGAAAAATATGTAAAAGAAGTAAAAATGACAAATTTATGTTTTGAAAATAGCGAGACGTGCATACTTGTAACTGGTAAAGCTTTTGTTTGAGAAATCAATCCTGGATGAATTATTATTAATTAGAAAAACTTAAAAATAGAAAGTACATGTGATGAACGACAATGGAACTTAGAAGGCAAATATCTGATCAATTTCAATGATTGCACATTAAAACTTTATAAAACAGAATTAAAAAAAAAAAAAGCATTACAAAAATAATAACTTGATACCAATAGCAAGAAAAGAAAAATTATAGCAATTAATTTTTAACGAACTTGAAAAGGTTTAGATAGATGTTTTAAAGCATATTACAGAATTAAAATATGAAAAGAAAATTCATACAATCATGGGAACCTCAGTAACCATAATATTAACTGTGGCATTACTGATCCTCTTCGTATATTTTAAATAAAAAAACAAAAATTTGAAAATTCAAATTAAATCAGTCCCTCAGACTAATTATAGTCCTCAGACTTTGTGGGGAGGTGTTACGCCATCGGCTGCACTAATGCCACGCACACAACTATATGTCGTTCACAAAACAAATTTAAGATAAGCAGAGCATCATAACGGAATGTAATTAAGAATATTCTAAAAAGCCCAGCTCACTTGAGACTCGGGTCAATCGTTTTTCAATAGAGTGTCAAGCAATAAACGTGTTTTCTCTTCACTTGTAAAACTATATATTGATTCTTTCCTCCGTTCGGGCAAGAATGAAAATCGCATTCTAAGTGGCGGCGCATCTGCCGACCACTTGCGCAAACAACCATTGCTATTTAGGTATGCCGGACCGCACCACTAAGAAGACTTCAGCCTTATTTTTGTTTTTTATTAATCTTTAAATGTTATCCTTTCGAGTCGAGATTTCGCTCATATAACATTTAATTTTTTGAAAACTGACTTTTGTGAAAAATTGATTAATTTTTAAAATTAACGACAGAAGCGATTAGTCTACACGCAACGAGGGCTAGACCAGTATCATGCCACCTATGTCTGTACAATAGAGATTAAATAAATAAATTATAACGTCACGCAAGGGCTTCAGATGTGTTGAAAGAAATTTCATACTTAAGAATAATAAATAAATAAGTCCAAAATATGGTCAATTTTGAGATAATGTGCATATTTATTAATTTCTTTTCATGTGCTAATATTAACGCGATCTCAATAAGGGCAGCATGTAATAGATATCCTCATTTCTATTTAATCCATCACTGCCAGCAACCGTACGGAGGAGATTACACAATCCTTATGGCCTTGAACCTTTCACGATGATTCTGTTTTCCATCTTGCGTCCTTCCATCTGTGAACGTAACGCCCATAAATATTTGAATACATCGCACAACTTTTATTTTAGTCCTCCTTCCTATCTTGTCCTGTTACGAATGCAATTACGTCAGTTCACTTGGATTTTCACAAAGAATAGAAATCATTCTGCCGTACTCCACGATTACGTGCATGAATTTTATGGTTCCGCATCAAGTTCAGATATACATGGTTGATTCTGATGACGGTTTATCTCTAGCGTTGAAAAAAAAAAATATTAAATTTGAAACGTTATGCCGAGTCCAAGAAAAGTGAATACATTATGCATGTTGTTCGTATATTTCAGGTTCCATTACAGAAAATTTAATATAAGAATGAATACAAGTTATGGGATTGAACAGAATTATGTGTTTAAATTTCTGTGTTTTATTTTAAGGATGGATTTTCAGAAATTCAAATTCAATGATAGAATCGAACACAAAAGTAATCAAATATGAGTAAACTTGCAAACATTCCCTTCACTTCACTGTTCACAGAGTTCAATAACAGGAAGTCAAAGGACTGCAAAGAATTTCACTGCCAAGCACTCAAACAAATTTCTCTTCACGTTTATCAGCATCCCTATAATAGAGTAACTGAAAACATTTGCTTCCTTGTATTTACAGCAGCTGTCACTCAACTTGCCGCCGCCCTTAACACAATTTTCCGGTGATGCTATTTTCCCTACTGACAAATTTCCTGATGGCAGCAATATTGAAACAGAGGCGGAAAAACATTGATACAAATTGTTTTCTGCCTAATCAATAAAAAATGATTGATTTTTTTTGCCTGACGGTGTCCTTTTTGTGCTTATTTTTTCGAGGTTTACAAGGACAGCAATAACCAGGGTAACTCAGCTGAGATGTGGGGAGTTGTGTTTACTGCTGTGATGGAAGACAGCCATTGTTATGCAATTGTAATAGTGAAAATCTCCTGAAAATGACGTGATGTTATTTTATTCCGAAGCAGGAGACGCTGAGGAGTATTTGACAGATCTTTTGAGCCAGGTCCATTACTTTGATTTCCATTAAAAAGAAATTTATTCACTCAATCATTCCGATCACTTACAGCTATCAGCTGAGTTATTTATCATTCTCGAATTCAGCATGGGGGGACAAATAGGAAAAGCTTTCGATATAAATTTAGTAGAAATCGATAGATGTGTCGACGTAGGTGGAGGTAACAGCTGTGAGCCTACACAGATGAGGAATTGTGATTCATCAGGTTAACGATAAAATCAAATTACACCTAAAGCTCGATAAAATATACCTTTCCGGCACTCCTAAAAAATAATACTCCTAATTAAACATCTCGCCATACAATCGTCAAATTAACTTCAGTACCCGTAAATAAAGTCACTTAAATGAAAGACGACTGCACTTTGATTAGATTCTCAGATATAAAATTCATGTTAGCCTTGTATGGTGGAGAAAAAGGCTAAATAGATTGGGAATAAAAACAATTGAACAAGTTCGCGTTTTTCCATTATCAGCATTAGCAATTGTTCGCATATCTAATCTACTTGATGTTGATTGATCCGAAGCGGTAGGCAAGACATTTACTATTGTTTACGCGGTGTTAACGCTTGCTTTGAGTATGCTGTCATCATTGTTACCTCATTAGCGTAATTAATAAATAATTGTGCTCGTGTTTTACTACGTTTCAGGGAGAAATTCGCTGGCAGCCTTAGTGGTAAGACATTTGGATTTGAATATTCATGCTGGATTATTTATCAGAAAGGATGAGGAGTGATCATAGTTGGTTACAATAGAAGAAATTTTAGGTTTAAAAATTTATAAAAGTAATTTGAATTTTTTTGTTACGCTCATAAATAAAAACCAAAACCTGCAACATCAGTTTTATTTCCTGAATTAACAGTTTCAACCAATTTATACCATGTGTAAAGACAATCAGGAAATAACAGTTCCAGAATCGAAACTCTTGTCAATATTTTCATTTCGTAAAAAATATCAAAAGTACAACAAACCACACGATATTTAAAATGTTACATATTACTCCTCTTCATTCACATATCAGTCGTAAATTAATGCAAACATGAAGGTATCAGTTGCACCGCGACATTTTGCAAAAACCAAAAATCCATGCTTCATGTATCCTTCCATTCCAATAAATCAATCTCTTGATTACTTCCTTGACAGAACTGCATTTTGCACAAAGTTAACTGGCATGCACTCGTGTAGTGTGACCGATCCCCAGACTCGTATCGCAAGTACTTGCGGCTTATAAATATCGTCACACATGTGAAACTGCATGAAGCCATACAGAGCGTGGACTCGGGCTGACCACTGACCACGTAATATGTACATTTACATTAACATGTATGACTAAGCACAGTAAAAGTCATTTTATTGCGAGATTTATGAAGTGAATAATCAGAGGCAGACCAACTTGGGTGAGTAGAGTGTGGAGCTCTTGTGTTCCCATCAAAGACCAGATCACTAACATTCACCGCAGCAGGCAGTAGGTGGGTCTAAATAAAAACTTAAATTGACCATTACATTTCCCGTTGGCTTTGCGGATTTGGTTATACTAACGTAAGTAACAATTGAAGAGCTGCGAAAAATTAATTCAACATTTGTCTTGGTATTGTTTTTCTCTGGGTTTCCACAAAAAAAATATATTTTTGCACTACTTTATTGATTTTAGGGTTTTCTGCCTTTTGCCGTGTGCTTTATTCTTGAAAACTATATTCGCTAAAATCACCAAATATTGATAGAGGGCTTAAGTGGGATTCCATGTCTAATATTCGTTGCGCACTGACGTGTTTCGAAGATCCTCCATCTAGCATTCACTGCGAACAGACGTGTTTGAAATACAATAATTATTTTAATTTTTCAACACGTCAGCCCGAAGTTGATATTTATTGAAAAAAAGCAATCGACCCAAAAAATGGCTATCGAATGTTGTTTTACTTCGATTAGTAAAGAAAAGCGAAGAATCCAAAGACAACATCAGGACCGCTGGTATGGAGGAGCCCGACGGCTTCTCACTGTAAGGGCAACCTGAGGAAACGACAAATACGAAACTGGCGATAATCAACAAAAGAAACCATATTCAAGAAAACTCCGCAGATGGCGGATGCAAGCTACAAGAAATTACGGACAATGAGCAAATAATCAAACTAAAAAAATAAAAAAATTAACTAAAGCCAGTGATACAGTCGCTCAAAGATCTATTCAAGAAAAGGATGAAGCCTAAATAGTCGCAGCTGCAAAAACAAGTGCAACAGGAAACACAGGCGAAGAAAATTTTGGGTACATTTTGCATTCCCCTGGACCCCCTAATTCATAAAATGACTTTTTATTTGAGATTGTAAAAGTTCTAATCAAGACATTTCGTTTGATACCCCACTCGACTACTTTCGGTAAAAAAAAATTTTAAGGGGTCATTCGTTACTTTAAAAATTTTTTAAATTTTTGGTTAGACCTTCACTTCTGTTCTGACCTTTTCACAAAGTTTGAGCATTCTCGCTTCTATAGTTTCTGAGGAAACTAGCTGTGACGCACGGACAGACGGACTTTTACTCTGCACGGATTATATTGAAGTTGAAACCCTCATGAATTCCCTTAATCCTAATATATTCCCAGGTCCGGATGGCTTGCCGAATATATTTGTTAAGTCATTAGCGTCATCGCTTTGCATTCCCCTGGCTTTCCTCTTTAACCTTAGTTTGCGTACTGGTGCGTTCCCGGCTTGCTGGAAAAGAGCAAATGTTGTTCCTATTCTTAAAAGTGGTGATCCTACTTCTGTGTCCAATTATCGTCCTATATCCCTAATCTCCTGTTTTCCGAAATTACTTGAGCGTCTTGTACATAACCGGCTTTCAGTTTTATTGGCACCTATCTTGTCAAAGGAACAAAATGGCTTTCTTAAGTGTCGCTCTACGACCTCCAACCTAATTGAATTTACTGACTACATCGCGAAGGCCCTGGACAATCGTTTGCAGGTTGATGTGATCTTCACTGACTTCTCTAAGGCTTTTGACACTGTCAACCATCAACTACTCTGTCGCAAACTTAAAGCCTTTGGAGTGGCTGGCCCTCTTTTATCATGGATGGATTCATATCTGTCTTCTCGCACTTGTTGTGTTAGTTACTGTGGAGCAACCTCTATACCATTTCACCCAACGTCCGGCGTTCCCCAAGGTTCCATTCTAGGCCCTCTCCTCTTCCTATTATTTATAAATGACCTTCCATCAGTCATTGCTTCTAATTGTCTATTGTATGCAGACGATTTCAAAGTCTTTCGAGCTATCAGATCGATACAAGATTGTCAATATCTTCAGATGGATCTGATTGCTCTTAATAATTGGTGTTCGACTAACTACCTTTGTTTAAATGTTGCTAAATGCAATAAAATGACGTTTAATCTAAAGCTATCTCCCATTTTCTTTACCTATACGTTAAATGATATCCCACTGGCTGCTGTGTGCTCTGCTAAAGACCTTGGTGTTATTTTTGATCCTTGCCTCACTTTTGATGCTCACATCTTAAATGTGACTGCCAGGGCATCAAAAATAGTGGGGCTTATTTTTAGGCACACATACAAGTTCACCAACATATCCACTCCTATCCGCTTGTTTACTTGTCTTGTCCGTCCTATCCTAGAATATTGTTCTGTAGTTTGGTCCCCCCGATACTCCTACCTCACGAACTCGTTAGAGAATGTACAGCGTAAATTTAGTCGAGTTTTGTTCTACAAACTCAAACTCCCATATCAATCCTATGAATGCCGCTTATCCTTTTTATGTCTTCCGACTTTGTTGTCCCGTCGCATCTACTTGGATCAGTGTTTTCTGTATCAACTATGTTACAATCAAATCTCTCCAATATTATATGCTGACTTACACTTCCGTCAATCAACGCGTCCTTCTCGATCAAACACTTTGTTCGAGGTGCCCTTTGCCCGTACGAATTTATACTTTCATTCTCCCGTTGTGCGAATGTTAAGGAAACATAATAAACTTGAGCTTGGTCCTTTTTCTGATTCCTATTTTGTATTCAAAATAAGACTAAGAAACCTCGTCCTTACAACTCATTTTGAATAGTTCGACTTGTTGTTTTTTTCTTTTCTTTTTTTTGCGCTTTAACTTCATTTTTTAAGCCTGTTAATTTCATATTAACCTTTTCATAGTTTAATAGACCATAATGCCTAATTTTTCAATATTAATATTATTTAATCTTCCTAATTTTTCTTTGCTTAATTTAAGTTTTCATTCTTACTTGTTTCTGCTTGTCGTTTTTCCATTTTGTAATTGGATTTATTTTAATCTGTTAAATGGAATTGTAAATAAATAAATAAATAAATAAATTTGAAAATAAATTGAGTAATCACGAAATCAAAAGAGTCAATGCAGAAAAATCAACTACTAAAACGGAATCATGTTTGGTTTGAAGTCAGCCAAAGATGCGCTGATCTCTGGGCAGGTTCGACACTTCACCTATACCCCAAAATGTGAAAACATCAGAACTTTTTTGAAGGGTCTGGACTGCGGAGAGGATAATGTTCTTCAGGCGCTCAAGGAAGCTGCACCCGAAATTAAATTTTTTTCCGCCAAAACATCGCGACCGGTAGATCGACCGTAGAAAGGAAAAGTTTACCACTTTCTCTAGTGAAAATCTCAAACAAAAGCAGTCCAAGGTACTTGAATTTCAGAGTGGTGAGGTAGGAACACATCCAGAAAACCGTTGTCAACGATTTGGTCATTCAGCCGCCAACTATGCTGTTTTCAGCAAATGAAACATCTTACTTTCTGTTAGGTTCCTTTCAAAGGACAAGAAAATCAAATAACGGTAAAGGACTTTTATCGTTAAAACCAAAAAATTCCGATTTTCATCCCAATTTTTTATTATATCTGATCGATGCATGTAAGGATTTTTATTGTAGATGTGTCAAATGAAGGACAACATATAAGACACATAATAATTGTAATCTTTTTGAGGACTCTGTAGATATTAGCAGTTCAATATGGTATTTTGATGCCGACAAATTGAATTTTGATGCTCTCTCGTATGAAATGTGCCAATTATTTTTACGACTCTTCAAGGATTTGATGGAGTTACCGAATGTTTTGGTCATATATGATTTAATTGTGCGCCAACAGAACAATCTATGACATTTAGTTTTTAGAGATTATCTTGTTTAAATGTTGACTGCAACTAGGGCGTAAATGGTCTATCCTGAGTGTTCAATTACGCTTCCAAAGCGTCGATTGAACCTGGCTTATCCCTGAAGGCCAAAGACTTCGTGTAACCCCAAGGAAAATAATCCAAAGGTATGTAACACACGATCTAGGCGACCAATTTACTGGTCCAAAATGTGAAATCAGGTCCTCACCAAAATGATTTCTCAATAAGCCCATTGTATCTCTCGCTGTATGCAAAGTAGCGCCGTTTTGTTGAAACCAAGGTTTACCGATACCAGGGGCTTCAGTTTCAGGTAGCTAAAAATCCGTTATCATGGCGCGATAGCGGTTGCCATTGACGGTTACGTTCTGACCGAACTCATTTTTAAAGAAACATGGACCGATGATTCCACCGGCCCATAAACGTTAAGGTTTGTATACCTTGAAACAAAGATATTTACTTAAAATACGCCAATTTGTTGCGCACGATAAACCAAGATTTTTAGAATGACGCCGAATCGATTTGTAACGGTTTTCAGCCATACTCACAGTTAGAGCCGCGAAATTCTCTATACTACGTGCTGGATGTAGCCTAATTGGTAGAGTATCATCCAATAATGTATGCTGGGTTTCAAATTTGTGGATGGTATTGGCTATACTGGTTTCGGTAGGTCGACGATACACACCATAAGTTGCTCTAAGAACACGAAATACATTCTCACGGTTGATTTTCGTGACACAGCTGAACAATTTGGATACGTTGTTGCAGTATAAGTCTTTCCATGATGATTTGCCTAACAATACGAAATAAAAATTACATTACAGTTGGACCAGAATCTCGCGTGTTATGTCAAAAAAAGTCAGCTGAAAATCAAACCTCATAATGAATCACCCTTCCTTCCTGCAAATAGCACTTCCAACTGTCTTCGTCGACCGAGTCAGACCAGCGTTTCCTCGGTTTCCCCACTGGTCTCCGGCCTTCAGTTCGCCCAAAGAATACCTTTATGGGTATCCGTTGTTCGTCCATACGATTCACGTGGCCTGCCCATTGCCAGTTAAAATCGTTGAGACCTTCGGCTCGTCAAAAATTGCATACAGCTCATAGTTGTATTGAATCCGCCATTGGTCCCCATCTAGCTTCGCTCCAATTATTCGCCTCAGGAACCGTCGCTCAAAGGCGTTCAATATATTTGCAAGTGCTTGGGTTAAGGTCCATGTCTCACATCCATAGCATAGCAAAGGTATTATCATAGATTTGTATACTTGGAGCTTTGTTTTGTTGTTGTCTTCAAGATCATCAAAACTGAATAAATTATTTGATTTGCGAGCTGCATTCTTCGGCGTATTTCACCTCTTTCATTACCGGTTCTCCTTATTTTGCCGCCTAAATACACAAATTCGCTAATATTTTCGATATTGCATTCGCCAAGTATGATATTTTGCGTACTTGAAGGTGTTTTTCGTCGACTGCGTCATGAGCTTTATTTTATTTTCATTGATTTGTAGCCTTGCTAGTTTTGCTTCGCTGTCGAGTTTCAGAAATAGTTCTTTGGCAGTTGTTAATGACTGTGAAAAAATGTTGATGTCGCCCGCATAGGCTACTAATTCGCTCGACGTGTATAGTAATGTGCCTCGTGTATCAACAGGTAGCTTATTTATGACGTACACTAGAGTCAAATTGAATAGCAATGACGCCAGCTCATCTCCCAGCTTTAGTCCGATATTTGTGTCAAAAGCATCGGTGAGTTGGTTATTGATGTGGACTTTGGATGTCGTCGACGTCATTTTCATTTTGGTAAGACGGACTAATTTGGCTGGGATGCCAAAGCCATTATTTGATACAGTACGTTACGATCAATACTGTTTATTTATTTATTTAATCTATAAAATAGATATAATCCAATTACATTATAGACCAACAAGAAATAAAGCAAAGTTTATACAATCAACCAATCCAAAAACAAACAAATTTTTTGGTACATTTTGCCTTCCCCTGGACCCCCTAACACGCCACTCAACTAACTTTGGTTAAAAAAATGTTAAGGGCTAATTCGTTATTAGCGGGGACCCCCCTTAAAATTTCTTTAAATTTTTGTTAAGACCTTGACTTTCGAGAGACCATCACTTCTGACCTTTTCACCAAGTTTGAGTATTCTAGCTTTTATAGTTTCTGAGGAAACTAGCTGTGTCGCACGGACAGACGGAGGGACGGACGGATAGACAGGTCGCGAAACTAGTAGGTCTTTGTAAAAAAAAAAAATTACAAAGACCTGAAAAAGATACTATGTACAAAATTCAATAAACTCAATCAGAAATAGAAAAATAATTCCACGAAGTTAAATAGAAGAACTCGTTCTTCAAGTTTAAGAGTTAAGACCAAGCGCGTTATGATTACGCGGTAGTCGTATAGTTGGCGGAAAAAACAAAATATCAGTGCGAACAAGGGGAACATTGAAAAGTACCGAGAATCTGGTTGGGGCGTCCGGTATTGCAGGAGGAAATTACAATGCCATGAGCTTTAGAAAGTAAATTGTGATAAAGCTTGAAAAGCAGGCATTAATCGAGAAAAACTCTGCGAGAGACTAGTGAAGGAATGCGCAGAAAAGTCAGACGATCACTTTAAGTGCGATATGAGATACGGAATTTAAAAAAAGGGAACCGAGTAAGCCTTTGTTGCACAGATTCTACAGCTTACTTAGGTAGCGTTGATGCGGAATCCATATTTGCAAACGATACGCCAATATGCTTCGAAAAAGAGTAACAAATAAACAAACGAAAGATGAAATCTTTTGTTGATCTGAGGATAAAACCTGATATTCGAGATGCTTCAGCTACTAGATGAGTCATATGCTGTCCAAAATAAACTGTAGTGAATAAAGAGAGTTTCAAAAGGTCCGTGAAGGACTGCAGCGATGTTCTGCTGCCTCGGCAGAGGAAGGTGTTGGTTCCTGCCGAGAATGCCCTCGTCCGGAGACGCGTGAATGCGCTGGCAGGCTAGCATTGCGGTGTCGTGGGGCGGGTTCGTTTCCCTGGCACGAGGACTCACTACAAAACATTTCGCATTCACGAATTGCTTGCAGAGATCACAAGAGGACGACCGAAGTCGCAAATTTGTAGATAACCTCCACGAAGGAATTATGACTTGTTACGAGAACAAGTGCAACCTGACAAGAAAGGCTAATTTGGGGTGACCTCGTCTTTACCCAAATAAATTCAGGGCCCACAAATGAAAGAGGGGCAACCGGGTGGTGGTGGAGCTCCTTCATGCCCACCCAACCGGAATAAATCCAATGTTAAATTGTTGAAATGGCCAGGTATTCCTCTTCTGAGTGGAAAACTCATACAACTTGAATTATATGAACTTTCCCATCAGAAGGGGAGTACCCCGGTGACCAATTTATGTCATAGAATTATACAATTGAATTGCATAACTCTATGCCATAAAAAGGCACTTGGCTTGGGCCACTCAACCCATAAAGTCACCTGAAACAAAAAGGATTAAATTGTACCCGGTGGCTGGCTCATATTTTGGGGTGGAAGCCTGCCACCGTACTGGGTCCTATACTCGGTCAGAAAAACCGGAAGGGAAAAGACCAATTTTTTCGTTTAATTCTTCATTTTATTTACAAACCGCATGATTTTCAAGAATGTTAACCTATCACTTACTGTAAAATGATTCTCTTCAAAATGCAAAGATTTCAAAATTTGCGATAAACAAAATATAAATTAAAGCCTAGGACCGCCAAAAATCGATTGCTTAATAGATCGTTAAGTATTTTGTTCCGAGTCAAAACCATGAGCTCATATTACTTATAGCATATAAATAACAAATGTTGCATATTTATACTATGCTTTTCAAGTTAGTTTTTTTTTGTTTTTTTTTTTCCTTCTTAACTTAAGATTCCATCCAGTTTTCCGAGTTTCCGAGTTGCTTTTCAACAGGCAAAGTAAAAAGGTTTAATTTTAATCACGTTCAGCTAATGAGAACGCGTCAACTAAATTTCTAGGCTTCCAATTAATTTGAAACCGAACTCTATGGTCGAAATCTAATATATGTATCTGCATATTTTGTATATATATAAAACAAATTTTATAATTTATTATAAATAATATAAATAATGAATATAAAATATTGAGCATAGATTTTTATTAATTAAAAGGACTCACCGCTGTTCCGTCGAGCGCTCGATGGGGCTGGAGGTGTCCTGTAAATTCTTAAGGTTGTTAGCATCGTTGCTATTAATATTAGTCTCACTTATCACTATAGAGGTTCTTTGGGCGAATGCCATACAAAATTGAGTAACAAAATCACTTGTAAAGATATTTTTTCGTCCGCGGGCAATAAACCGCAGAGGTAAGAATGTCGGAAAAATGGTCAGTTTAGCAATAAAACTGAGGAAACTCGCTATTGAACCACCGCCTGTTAAATGAAGTAAATTAACTTTTGACGCTTTAATATCTTCCTCATCAACGATGCCAATCCGGTTTAGATCGATCACAGCAGCTTCTAGCATTAGCGTTACAATTTATAGGTGTATCGAATTCAAATCGTGCAGCTTCCTCCATACGATAATAACGGGTTGGATCTCTGTAGTCGATCAGGTCTTTGCGATTCCAATGATTGATGTTATTGCCGGTTCCTTTATTCGTTGGGAGTCCCTGCAACTCCGACGTATCTGCTTTTGATTTCTGCAATCCTTTGAAATCGTGGGCTACTTGATCCCTTTTCTTTTCTAGACTAACTTTTCTAACTCCTTAGAACGATAAATATCATATTTTTTTATCAACGCATCTAAATCTGACTTTATGCGACGTTTTGAGATATTTTCACGACATAAATGCTGCTCCTGCACTAAGGTTTTGGAAAATTCCATGTAAGGAGTAAGGACTGCATAGTTCTCGTTGGCTTTATCACCGGTTACCTAAAGTGCAGAAATTCGCCTGCATGACGCTCAAAGTTAGGTTTGATTTGGCTTAGTTTCATTTCCAACCTCAATGATACGTTTAAGCAATTCCACACCATTCTCTGCAGCCGGCCTTCAGTTGTTGTGATGCTATATAATTATTCGTAGACGACCAACTGAATGGCTGTCGCTGACTATGACTATTATTCCCTGATTCGCGTATGGTTGAGCGGAGGTTTCTTTGTGATGAATATGATCGCCAAAACATCGCGACCGGTAGATCGACCGTAGAAAGGAAAAGTTTACCACTTTCTCTAGTGAAAATCTCAAACAAAAGCAGTCCAAGGTACTTGAATTTCAGAGTGGTGAGGTAGGAACACATCCAGAAAACCGTTGTCAACGATTTGGTCATTCAGCCGCCAACTATGCTGTTTTCAGCAAATGAAACATCTTACTTTCTGTTAGGTTCCTTTCAAAGGACAAGAAAATCAAATAACGGTAAAGGACTTTTATCGTTAAAACCAAAAAATTCCGATTTTCATCCCAATTTTTTATTATATCTGATCGATGCATGTAAGGATTTTTATTGTAGATGTGTCAAATGAAGGACAACATATAAGACACATAATAATTGTAATCTTTTTGAGGACTCTGTAGATATTAGCAGTTCAATATGGTATTTTGATGCCGACAAATTGAATTTTGATGCTCTCTCGTATGAAATGTGCCAATTATTTTTACGACTCTTCAAGGATTTGATGGAGTTACCGAATGTTTTGGTCATATATGATTTAATTGTGCGCCAACAGAACAATCTATGACATTTAGTTTTTAGAGATTATCTTGTTTAAATGTTGACTGCAACTAGGGCGTAAATGGTCTATCCTGAGTGTTCAATTACGCTTCCAAAGCGTCGATTGAACCTGGCTTATCCCTGAAGGCCAAAGACTTCGTGTAACCCCAAGGAAAATAATCCAAAGGTATGTAACACACGATCTAGGCGACCAATTTACTGGTCCAAAATGTGAAATCAGGTCCTCACCAAAATGATTTCTCAATAAGCCCATTGTATCTCTCGCTGTATGCAAAGTAGCGCCGTTTTGTTGAAACCAAGGTTTACCGATACCAGGGGCTTCAGTTTCAGGTAGCTAAAAATCCGTTATCATGGCGCGATAGCGGTTGCCATTGACGGTTACGTTCTGACCGAACTCATTTTTAAAGAAACATGGACCGATGATTCCACCGGCCCATAAACGTTAAGGTTTGTATACCTTGAAACAAAGATATTTACTTAAAATACGCCAATTTGTTGCGCACGATAAACCAAGATTTTTAGAATGACGCCGAATCGATTTGTAACGGTTTTCAGCCATACTCACAGTTAGAGCCGCGAAATTCTCTATACTACGTGCTGGATGTAGCCTAATTGGTAGAGTATCATCCAATAATGTATGCTGGGTTTCAAATTTGTGGATGGTATTGGCTATACTGGTTTCGGTAGGTCGACGATACACACCATAAGTTGCTCTAAGAACACGAAATACATTCTCACGGTTGATTTTCGTGACACAGCTGAACAATTTGGATACGTTGTTGCAGTATAAGTCTTTCCATGATGATTTGCCTAACAATACGAAATAAAAATTACATTACAGTTGGACCAGAATCTCGCGTGTTATGTCAAAAAAAGTCAGCTGAAAATCAAACCTCATAATGAATCACCCTTCCTTCCTGCAAATAGCACTTCCAACTGTCTTCGTCGACCGAGTCAGACCAGCGTTTCCTCGGTTTCCCCACTGGTCTCCGGCCTTCAGTTCGCCCAAAGAATACCTTTATGGGTATCCGTTGTTCGTCCATACGATTCACGTGGCCTGCCCATTGCCAGTTAAAATCGTTGAGACCTTCGGCTCGTCAAAAATTGCATACAGCTCATAGTTGTATTGAATCCGCCATTGGTCCCCATCTAGCTTCGCTCCAATTATTCGCCTCAGGAACCGTCGCTCAAAGGCGTTCAATATATTTGCAAGTGCTTGGGTTAAGGTCCATGTCTCACATCCATAGCATAGCAAAGGTATTATCATAGATTTGTATACTTGGAGCTTTGTTTTGTTGTTGTCTTCAAGATCATCAAAACTGAATAAATTATTTGATTTGCGAGCTGCATTCTTCGGCGTATTTCACCTCTTTCATTACCGGTTCTCCTTATTTTGCCGCCTAAATACACAAATTCGCTAATATTTTCGATATTGCATTCGCCAAGTATGATATTTTGCGTACTTGAAGGTGTTTTTCGTCGACTGCGTCATGAGCTTTATTTTATTTTCATTGATTTGTAGCCTTGCTAGTTTTGCTTCGCTGTCGAGTTTCAGAAATAGTTCTTTGGCAGTTGTTAATGACTGTGAAAAAATGTTGATGTCGCCCGCATAGGCTACTAATTCGCTCGACGTGTATAGTAATGTGCCTCGTGTATCAACAGGTAGCTTATTTATGACGTACACTAGAGTCAAATTGAATAGCAATGACGCCAGCTCATCTCCCAGCTTTAGTCCGATATTTGTGTCAAAAGCATCGGTGAGTTGGTTATTGATGTGGACTTTGGATGTCGTCGACGTCATTTTCATTTTGGTAAGACGGACTAATTTGGCTGGGATGCCAAAGCCATTATTTGATACAGTACGTTACGATCAATACTGTTTATTTATTTATTTAATCTATAAAATAGATATAATCCAATTACATTATAGACCAACAAGAAATAAAGCAAAGTTTATACAATCAACCAATCCAAAAACAAACAAATTTTTTGGTACATTTTGCCTTCCCCTGGACCCCCTAACACGCCACTCAACTAACTTTGGTTAAAAAAATGTTAAGGGCTAATTCGTTATTAGCGGGGACCCCCCTTAAAATTTCTTTAAATTTTTGTTAAGACCTTGACTTTCGAGAGACCATCACTTCTGACCTTTTCACCAAGTTTGAGTATTCTAGCTTTTATAGTTTCTGAGGAAACTAGCTGTGTCGCACGGACAGACGGAGGGACGGACGGATAGACAGGTCGCGAAACTAGTAGGTCTTTGTAAAAAAAAAAAATTACAAAGACCTGAAAAAGATACTATGTACAAAATTCAATAAACTCAATCAGAAATAGAAAAATAATTCCACGAAGTTAAATAGAAGAACTCGTTCTTCAAGTTTAAGAGTTAAGACCAAGCGCGTTATGATTACGCGGTAGTCGTATAGTTGGCGGAAAAAACAAAATATCAGTGCGAACAAGGGGAACATTGAAAAGTACCGAGAATCTGGTTGGGGCGTCCGGTATTGCAGGAGGAAATTACAATGCCATGAGCTTTAGAAAGTAAATTGTGATAAAGCTTGAAAAGCAGGCATTAATCGAGAAAAACTCTGCGAGAGACTAGTGAAGGAATGCGCAGAAAAGTCAGACGATCACTTTAAGTGCGATATGAGATACGGAATTTAAAAAAAGGGAACCGAGTAAGCCTTTGTTGCACAGATTCTACAGCTTACTTAGGTAGCGTTGATGCGGAATCCATATTTGCAAACGATACGCCAATATGCTTCGAAAAAGAGTAACAAATAAACAAACGAAAGATGAAATCTTTTGTTGATCTGAGGATAAAACCTGATATTCGAGATGCTTCAGCTACTAGATGAGTCATATGCTGTCCAAAATAAACTGTAGTGAATAAAGAGAGTTTCAAAAGGTCCGTGAAGGACTGCAGCGATGTTCTGCTGCCTCGGCAGAGGAAGGTGTTGGTTCCTGCCGAGAATGCCCTCGTCCGGAGACGCGTGAATGCGCTGGCAGGCTAGCATTGCGGTGTCGTGGGGCGGGTTCGTTTCCCTGGCACGAGGACTCACTACAAAACATTTCGCATTCACGAATTGCTTGCAGAGATCACAAGAGGACGACCGAAGTCGCAAATTTGTAGATAACCTCCACGAAGGAATTATGACTTGTTACGAGAACAAGTGCAACCTGACAAGAAAGGCTAATTTGGGGTGACCTCGTCTTTACCCAAATAAATTCAGGGCCCACAAATGAAAGAGGGGCAACCGGGTGGTGGTGGAGCTCCTTCATGCCCACCCAACCGGAATAAATCCAATGTTAAATTGTTGAAATGGCCAGGTATTCCTCTTCTGAGTGGAAAACTCATACAACTTGAATTATATGAACTTTCCCATCAGAAGGGGAGTACCCCGGTGACCAATTTATGTCATAGAATTATACAATTGAATTGCATAACTCTATGCCATAAAAAGGCACTTGGCTTGGGCCACTCAACCCATAAAGTCACCTGAAACAAAAAGGATTAAATTGTACCCGGTGGCTGGCTCATATTTTGGGGTGGAAGCCTGCCACCGTACTGGGTCCTATACTCGGTCAGAAAAACCGGAAGGGAAAAGACCAATTTTTTCGTTTAATTCTTCATTTTATTTACAAACCGCATGATTTTCAAGAATGTTAACCTATCACTTACTGTAAAATGATTCTCTTCAAAATGCAAAGATTTCAAAATTTGCGATAAACAAAATATAAATTAAAGCCTAGGACCGCCAAAAATCGATTGCTTAATAGATCGTTAAGTATTTTGTTCCGAGTCAAAACCATGAGCTCATATTACTTATAGCATATAAATAACAAATGTTGCATATTTATACTATGCTTTTCAAGTTAGTTTTTTTTTGTTTTTTTTTTTCCTTCTTAACTTAAGATTCCATCCAGTTTTCCGAGTTTCCGAGTTGCTTTTCAACAGGCAAAGTAAAAAGGTTTAATTTTAATCACGTTCAGCTAATGAGAACGCGTCAACTAAATTTCTAGGCTTCCAATTAATTTGAAACCGAACTCTATGGTCGAAATCTAATATATGTATCTGCATATTTTGTATATATATAAAACAAATTTTATAATTTATTATAAATAATATAAATAATGAATATAAAATATTGAGCATAGATTTTTATTAATTAAAAGGACTCACCGCTGTTCCGTCGAGCGCTCGATGGGGCTGGAGGTGTCCTGTAAATTCTTAAGGTTGTTAGCATCGTTGCTATTAATATTAGTCTCACTTATCACTATAGAGGTTCTTTGGGCGAATGCCATACAAAATTGAGTAACAAAATCACTTGTAAAGATATTTTTTCGTCCGCGGGCAATAAACCGCAGAGGTAAGAATGTCGGAAAAATGGTCAGTTTAGCAATAAAACTGAGGAAACTCGCTATTGAACCACCGCCTGTTAAATGAAGTAAATTAACTTTTGACGCTTTAATATCTTCCTCATCAACGATGCCAATCCGGTTTAGATCGATCACAGCAGCTTCTAGCATTAGCGTTACAATTTATAGGTGTATCGAATTCAAATCGTGCAGCTTCCTCCATACGATAATAACGGGTTGGATCTCTGTAGTCGATCAGGTCTTTGCGATTCCAATGATTGATGTTATTGCCGGTTCCTTTATTCGTTGGGAGTCCCTGCAACTCCGACGTATCTGCTTTTGATTTCTGCAATCCTTTGAAATCGTGGGCTACTTGATCCCTTTTCTTTTCTAGACTAACTTTTCTAACTCCTTAGAACGATAAATATCATATTTTTTTATCAACGCATCTAAATCTGACTTTATGCGACGTTTTGAGATATTTTCACGACATAAATGCTGCTCCTGCACTAAGGTTTTGGAAAATTCCATGTAAGGAGTAAGGACTGCATAGTTCTCGTTGGCTTTATCACCGGTTACCTAAAGTGCAGAAATTCGCCTGCATGACGCTCAAAGTTAGGTTTGATTTGGCTTAGTTTCATTTCCAACCTCAATGATACGTTTAAGCAATTCCACACCATTCTCTGCAGCCGGCCTTCAGTTGTTGTGATGCTATATAATTATTCGTAGACGACCAACTGAATGGCTGTCGCTGACTATGACTATTATTCCCTGATTCGCGTATGGTTGAGCGGAGGTTTCTTTGTGATGAATATGATCGGTTACGGGAGCTATACGAGCTCTTTCGATATTTGTCCACGTTTGTAGAGGTGCTCTTTCTGTCTTACGCCGAATCCTTTCGTTTCTTCCCGCTAGAATCGTTCTTGCTCGTTGATTGGCAACGAGGCGACATATGTTCGATCATCCGAACAAACGGTTGCCGAGACCTTGAAAGCGAATCAAACGCGGCATCAGCTAATTAGTACTGCTCCAGTGCTGGTTCTTCGCACGAATTTGAAATCGTTATCGAAATGGGGCTTGGGTGTTGTATGTGTACGAGTAGTTATCAATCACTGTAATCACGGCAGGCCATGGAGTGATTGCGGCTTGTCCTCAATTCGAATGGCATTGGGTACCCGTATTTATCCTTGCACTATCAACACCTTAGCAAAAAAAGTTCACCTCAACAGAGTATTCCCCGCAAATTTTAATTGTTGCCTGTTTCGACTCACCAATAAGTTCGTAAACACGCTCTCTTATTTTTAAAACTATCGCGCACGCAGATAAACCGGTAATTTGTCTTTCGCACCTCCGGATAATTTTATTTTATAGTTCCAAATAGTCTTAGATTAAGTTTATGTTGAATCGTCATTTGAAGTGTTTGCACTTTATAAAAATGATTTAATACACATGCCTTGTTTTAACTACTAGTGTGCAATATTTTAGTTTCGGATGATAATTTTAATTTAATTTTAGGTAGGGTTGCGTTTGAGCCATTAAAAGTTTAATATATTAACAATTGGTCAAGAACTTAGTGAACTTGTTATGTCCCGCACAATAAACAGATACGACATTGTATAACTTGTATAGAATGCTTATCGCCTCCTCAGGAGTCATCACTGAATCACTAAAAGCTGGCATTTGACTTTCGTTCAGGGAATCTGATTCCAAGGAATGTTCACTTACTCCCGCAAGGTTCCGGAATCCTTCACGTCTTTCCTCAAGGATCTCTTTTTCTTCAGCTGTGTATAGCGTCGGCTGTCCTACATATTTGATTCTTTTACGTCTAGCATCACTTAAAGGACTATCGTCTGAGTCATTACTAGTTGCTGAATGGAAAATGGATGAGTTTTTGTCCTTTTGAATATCCCGGGGTGGTGGAGTATTGGATACTTTGCTTATGGTTTGAGCAGGTGTTTCAGTAGAAGCCTCATATTCAATAGCGTTAGGTGTGTTAAGGTTATTATGGGAATAGGTTTCGTTCACATAATCTAGAACCCGACTCAGCCTCTCATCAATTGTTGGCGCTTTCAGGGGTGCATGGCTTGCAGGGCGAGGAAAACGGCTTCCACGCTCCAGGAAAAGGTCATGATGTCGAAACTGCACTTTATCTTCTTCGAGGAACTCTTCTCGAGATGACTGCCTTTCCAGCCGTGCTGATGAAGAGCTCTTTTGCACTAACCCCATTCCCTTGGGCAGCAAACTCCGACTGCAAATAGCCTTTGGTAGCCACTGTGTAGGCCAAGTCTGATGAGGATTCTTGATATGAAAAGTCAGGAGCTCGTCCTGTAGGTGGCGTACGTTTTCCACTGCGAGTAATGTTGAGTCTGCCAAGTCCTTCGTGAGTGCCAACGTCTGCAGCCTTCGGAGACGGAGGATTTTTATACTCTGCCTTACGACCCGATATTGTAATCCGAAGTTTTTGTTTTGGTTCGGCCAAATTAGTTTTTCCCGCCACCCCAGCTTTAGCCATACATTAACATTCCTCCAAATGAGACGTTGAATTGCGAAACAATTTCTCAAACAGTAGAGATGCGGTGCATAGACGACACCGCGCAAACAATGTAATACAAACAATAATTTAAATCATCAACACGCGTGAAGGAAGCACGGAATGATTGATATTCGTCCAAAAATAAATACTTCTTGCTTTCGAGCAAACAAGAATCAAGCGTTGCACGTTCGCAAGCGTCGAAATAATGGACCCTAGCCTCACGCGTTCCAATTCATTCATTGTGTTTTTTAAATAATGTTGACATGCTTTGGATCCAAACTCTCTCACGTTGTTTAAATTTTAAACGACTTCAATCGGAAATCGAATTCCAAAACTAGACACCAAAACATCAACAGTCAAGAGACAATAAACTCAACCTACTTTCGCTTTCACCCACGATTTCACCCTCTTTAAAATTCCGTACACCCGCTACGATTCTACGCCAAACAGATTCACTTCGATTCACGAAACTCAGAAGAATGCCATGAGAGCGATGATAATTTTTTCCACATTTGCCCCATCACAGATTTATTCGCGTCAATTTCCTTCGGGGCCATTGCACTGCAGCTTCTTCAAACTTTCACTACGAAAGCACAGTCCAGCACTTTTGTAAAGAACCATTTATTAACATGGGTCCACGAATCACTTTGTTTGCGCCACCACTACCATGTACAGCTATATTTCCCACAAATATATTAACTCCAATAAACTCGACTAAAGTTTTCCGGGAAAGATCCAAACCGGATGCTGTACAATTTCAGGCTGATTAATTTCACTTCTGCACGCAATTCCAACTAGGAAGTCATTCGCAAATTGCGGATTCGAAACCTGTTGACAACTGGTTAATTCATCACGCTGTTCGTGGAAATTGGTGGCCCAAGGTATTCCAAGGCGCTTGCCGGTTTCTAACTTGAGTTAACGGTGTTTTATAGATTGTCTCTCTTTCTGTCGTCTTTCCCAAGTTGCCAAATTGGCGGGGCCGAGCCATCGAGCAACGACACAACAATGGAAAATCGCGCAAAGTTTCGTTGAATAGTGCCATCTATGAGTGAACCCGTGATGGTGATAATGCACACTCGTTTCGGTGGTTTTTAAAATTCAAAATCGTCTTTTTGTAGATTCGATTAAGTTTTCAATTGAAAGCAATTTATGTTTATAATTATTAGGCGTAATTAAGGGGGAAATAAATCGAAAGAATACGACAGGCACGCGTTAATTACCGACAAACAAAACAATTTTTAATTAATATTATGGTTGGAATGGGTAAAATTTGACAAATTTTATGGGGTTTAAATGATACAAGGATTTTATCGTTCCTATAAAATTAAAGGGGTTAACCGTTTTGTTCTAAGCATTTGGATACCGCGTTACACCGCAATTAGTTAAATTATATTCAAAAGATATTGAAATAAAATCACTACACATTAAAATATTAAACAGTTTTAGAATTTTGTTTCCCGGGTGTTAAGTACAAGAGAATTTTTTTTTCACTTATTTTTTCATGCGAAGAAAAAAAAAAAGAGCGAGTGTTGCGATGGGGAAGGTGACTGAATGGTTACTCCTTGTTAAATTGAGTTTGTGCGGTGTGCCTGTGTCAGCGCTGCTTTTAGAGCCATAGCTCCTAGATTACTACAAAACCTTGGTGTCCAAAAATACTCCCAGGTCGTTGTGGAACACCACCGCTCCCAAGGAAACATTAGCAAGCGCATAGTTATAATCAAACAAGTTGAGTAAGCAGGAGAGTGATCCTACCAGAAGGTCTTTGTAAACATCCTAGAGTTAGAAACAATTTTTCTTATAACTTGAACTATTCATCCAATACTTGGATATGAAATCGTTCAAATTCATGCAAAAAATTCACAGTTTCTTTTATAAGCACAGTGCAGCCGTCATTTTGATCTAGCTTAAATTATTTTTCTGAATACTCGGCCGAGTGAACATATTCAAGTTAAACACTATTCCTTACATTTTCATGAAAATTGAAAAAAATAAAAGTGCCCAGGTCAATTTGATATATGTATCCACCATAAACACGTATAATTGTTGTTGTAATTCCATATGATTGAAATGGCTATAACTCACTTTATTATAACTCGATCTCAATTAAATTTTGTAAACGTCAAATGCAAAATTTTTGGTACATTTTGCCTTCCCCTGGACCCCCTAATTGACAAAATGATTTTTTTATTTCAGATCCTAAAAGTTCTAATCAAGACGTTTCATTTGATACTCCACTCGACTACCTTTGATTAAAAACATTTTTCAAGGGCTAATTCGTTATTAGGGGGGACCCCCCTTAAAAATTTTTTTAATTTTTGGTAAGCCCTTAACTTTTGAGAGACTATCACTTCTGACCTTTTCACAAAGTTTGAGCATTGTAGCTTTTATAGTTTCTAAGAAAACTTGCTGTGACGCAATGGACAGCCGACAGCCAACGGACCGACGGACAGACGGACAGACAGGTCGCGAAACTACTAGGTCTTTGTAAAAAAAAATTTTACAAAGACCTAAAAAAGACTTTTTAAGGGAGTAAGTTATCTTGAAACATTTGCTAGCATTTCACTTCATCCGATTAGTTGTACTCCAGCCTGCTAATATATCCTGGTATTTCTGCAAAATAATAATCATTGGAAGATTCAATCACCCTGAATATTTTGAAATCATCTGCGTACATGAGTGAGTGTGAATTGAGCTGAGGAGGAATATCATTGACAAATAGAAGAAATAACAAAGGACCAAGAATGGAGCCTTGCGGAACTCCAGAACAGGGATAAAATGAAGAGGATTTATGGGCATTAATTGTCACAACACAACTCCGATTAGCTATATAAGAACAGAACCAATGCATAATAGGTATGCCTAAGCCGAATTTGCTTAGTTTTTGGATGAAAATAAGATGATCAACTGAATCAAAGACCTGAGAAAAGTCTGTGTAAATAACGTCTACTTCGTTTACCTTATCAAACTCAGCAGCAACCTTATTTGTAAAAGATAGCAGGTTGGTGATAGTTTATTTACCTTTGATGAACCCATGCTACACAATTCTTTCCAAAACTTTGCAAAAACAGGGAAGAAGTGAAATTGGGCGGTAATTGGGAATGCTTGCTTTATCTCCAGATTTAAAAATGGGAAAGACATTAGCTCTTTTCCAGCCTGACGGGAAGCAACCATCTGAGAAATTTCGGTCAAATAAGATTGACAAAGGAACACACAGCGAAGACGGCAAAGATTTAACAAATATATTGGGAATTCCATTTGGATCACAACCAATCTACCGTCAAGACCATGTAATAAGCATTCGACTTCAAGAGGGTTCACATATACAAATTCATGATTCAACTATTGATGACTGAAGATGCTGCAGCAGTTGTATTGGTGTAAAACGAGGAAAAATGTTGCGCAAAGAGCACGAATTTCCCCAATAACAGATGGCATGCAACCATTAAAATTCATTGAATAAGGCATACCGTAGAACTTTTTAAACGAATTAATATAGGCCCAGAAAGACGTTTAAGCACTTTACCTTATGGAGCCCTCCACGTGATCAATGTAATGGCTCTTAGCACTTACTTTTGATTAATCTATTGGCTTCAGTTGTCAAGTGATATTTCCTGCAGGCAGCGTCCTTGGCATTTAAGGTGTATCTTTTAACATTCTACTGGCATAGAGCATTGTATAACTAGTTATCACGGATTCAAGAAAAATATAAAACTTTTGAAGTGCTTCATCAGCATTTAAGTTTCAGAAAAAAGAAAACCAGATTACAGAGTTTAATTCTAACTCCATGTCACAATATCTGGCTTTTAAGAAAACTAAAGCGAGAGTGGGTAAGTTTTTTTTGGACAAGTTCACGAGCCAGAACAGTCAACAAATGAAGCGGAGGATGATGAGGATCAGGTTTCACGAAATGGGGAGATAAAAGATTTCGTTATGTTAGGCAGAACCAAATCCAGAGCTTTACTGTTAACGTTCGGGATATCATTTAATTGTGAAAGTGAACATAAAGAAAGGAAGAAGGAAAGGGTGACAGAGTGATTATCAAGAGGTAGGATTTCAGAAAATGTGCTATTCAAAACACGTGAGGTAAGTTGTAATTCTCAAAATTCCTGGGCAGAATTTTTCATAAAAAAGAACCGAACTTCCATAGATAATATATACAGACAAAATCATTAATGTTGTCACTGAGGACATGGCAACAGACACAGTAATGCATTCTACTGGAGATGACACCTTGAGATTGCATGAGGAAGCTTCTGAAATCTCTTTATAAATTCCGATCAAAATACCGCCTCCCTCAGACTTGCCAGAGTTTAAACGACTACGATCTCTACAGAACACTTAATGAGCAGGAAGAATTTCAACACCCAGCATATCCTTGGCAAGCCATGATTCCGATAAAAAAAACGGTGTCATCAAGAGAAATAATACATGAAAGCTGAAATTCACTGGTCTTGGTCCTTAGACCGCGAACATTTTGATAACATACCTTGAGAGTATTACTCATATTCGGTCTCTCCGGCGAACATCCAACCGAAAATTTTTCCAGGGTTGACTCACAAACTCCTCAACAAAAACTCTATGAGGACAGAAATTAGATCAAAGCAGGGCTTTAATTTCCGGAGTGGAGGTGACACGGAATGATGAAATCGTTTGCGAGTCGAGATTTTCTGGAATTGGCTTCTTAACTATCAGCAGAGCAGGTTCATATCCCGGTGTAACTTCTGATCAATTAGCATTTTTCAAGTACCTGCTTTATTGTAAACAATTGGTCTATAGTCGATCTGCCTGCTCTAAAACTACATTGATCCTCCCCAATAATGCTGTTCGCGTGTGATCTGATTTTATTTTCTAAGATTTTTGAAAGTATTTTGTACGCTGTACAAAGTGATATGCCCCTTTAATTTTCGATCTGTAGCTTGTCAGTTCTTTTGTGGGTAGAGAATATAATTGATTGGCTCCACTCTTTCGAAATATGTTCTTGCTGCCAAATCTACTGGATGATTTGATGGAAGGCTTCCTGAACACCGCTGCCACCATACTTGATGAGCTCCACTGGCGCTTTATTATTCTTTTGGGCTTTGATGGTAGAACAAACTTCATCTAGAGTTGATAGGGCCAATGGAAGCTCTCCGCAGACATCTATAGGCTCCGATATTCTGGAGCTGTACAAAGGATTAAGGAGGTTCTTGAAACATAGTGCCCATCTTTCCTTAATCTTGGTTTCATCAGCGATGTCATCACGACAAGGCGTGTTTTGGGCTGATATCCACGGTTTAGGCTTTTCACTACTTTGTATGCTTGTCTTATATTGTTGCTCGCTAGACTTACATCTATACTTTTCAATTGATCGTCATATTATTTTCTTTTCTTAACTCTAATTATCTTATTCGCTACTGTTCTGAGATTTTCATAGTGCTTCTTTCTTCGTCCTGGTTTTCCTACCTACGTATTCTTTCTACGCCTGATTCTTTTGTCGGAAGCATTCTGGCACTCATCAGCGAACCAATCATTTCTCTTGCGGCAGGCTTAATGTCCGATCGTCTGTTCATTTTGGTAAGACAGACTAATTTGTCTAGGGTACCAAAGCAAAGCATTATTTGGTACAATAAGCTACGATCATTACTGTCGTATGCTTTTTTGTACGTCTATGTTGAGCTCCCAGCATTTCTCAAGTACCTGCTTGATGGTAATCAGTTGGTCTATCGTTGATCTACCTGCTCTAAAACCACCTTGATATTCCCCAATCATATTGTTGGCGTGTAATCTGATTCTATTTTCTAAGATCTTTGAAAATATTTTGTAGTCGTACAAAGCAGTAATATGCCTCTATAGTTTTCGAAGGATAACATGTCACCTATTTTGTGCGTAAGGAGTATAATTGATTGGTACCACTCATTCATCATATGTTCTTGTTGCCAAATGTGCTGGATGACTTTATGCATGACTTTTTGAAAATCGCTGCCATCATATTTAACGAGCTCCAGAGCAATCTCATTGATGCCCGGCGCTTTATGATGGTTTTGTGCTTTGATGGTGGAACAAACTTCATACAAAATTAGTGGGGCCAATGAAAGCTCTCCGGTAATATCTATAGTCTCCGATGTTCTGGATTTAGGAGGCTCTTGAACCCTTAATCCAGTTTAAAACAGCAATGATGTTACCGTTGTTATCACGGCAGAGCGTGGTCTTAGGCTGATAACCACGTTTCAGGCTTTTCACTACTTTGTGCGCTTGTGTTGTGTTGTTCCTCGCTAGGCTTACATAGATACTTCTCAATGAGTCGTCATAGTATTTTCTTCTCTGAATTTTAATAACATTAGCCGCTACTCTTCTGAGATTTTTACAGTGTTCTCTCTTTGTCCCGGCTTTCCCGCCTATATATTCTCTGTACACCTGATTCATCATCAAACCGATCATTTATTTTACGCCGAGCTTTATGTCCGATTGTGTGTTCTGCCACGGTTTTAATAACCGCTTTCACTTCCATCCAGAGCTAGTTGCTTACCTTTTGAGATGCGTCTGATAGGATGGAAGCCAGCTGGTTGTCGAGGGTCTCCGTGAAATTTTTTGCCACAGACGTCATTTGGAGCCTTACGATTTAAAATTTTTATAGCGGGCTGGTCTTCGCCGAATATGTCTTTGACATACGACACCGATAGGTTAATTTGACCAAATAATAATCAGAGTTACAATTGGCTCCTCGGTATGTACGGACGTCAAGTATGCTCGAGGCCTAACGTTGTTGGATCAGAACATGGTTGATCTGGTTTTGTGTGTTGCCACCCAGTGATATCCACGTCATTTTATGTACGCGTCGATGTGAGAAGCAAGTCGAACATTTGATTAGATTTCTGCTACATGCAAAGTGAATCAGGCGCTGGCCGTTATCATTTGTTTGATCGATGAGATAGCTCATTGCCAACTTTAGCGTTGAAGTCACCCAGAATTATCTTTATGTCGTTTGTAGGCAATGAGTCGACTGGTCTTTTTAGGCGATTGTAGAACGTTCCCTTCGTTCGGCGTGAACATTAATCAGCCAGATTCTGAAGAATTTCGCTTTTATATGGGTCCCACATAACCGTTAATTGACTGCCTTAAAATCAATAACGTGCAATTTGAACTGCCTATTTACAATTACGGCCACTTCGAATTCTCGTTTTGCAGTAAGCTTCCCTCTTTTGAATATTATCTGCGATCTCATGTCTTCAATATCATTTAAAGCCCAGTTCGTTTCCTTAATTGCCTGTTGTAAAAGGTCTGTAACAGCGGCAGAGTAATTGAGTGATCTGACATTTCAGGGTCCAGTGCCATGGTGCTTTTTCCGTTTGCGAGATTATTGCCGTGAGTCCAATCCATTCCAGTTTTTGTAACATGGTAGGGTTTTATAGCGACAGGGAGTTAGCCCATCGCCCAACCTCCATTGCGGTGGCATGGTGATTACTTCGATTCCATTATCAGAAGCGGAAGATTCGCCTTCACGTTGTTACATACCCATGAAGGAGGTGTAAGCAGGATTTAGCAGCTGAGCTGTAGATGTACCTACAGTTATTAGCATTTCTCGACATTTAAGGTCCCATTATTGGGGAACCAGTAAACCCAATGTGATTTAGATTGTTCGAATAAATTGTTTCGATGATGTAATAATAAGCTATCTCCAATTAAAAAAAATCAGGCCCCAAATGACGTTTGATAAAATTATTCAATTTTTAAAAATTAACGACAACAGGGATTAAAAAGCAGGTCTGAAGGCAACAAATGCTAGAGGCGAAATCTGACAATCTAGTCATTGCCCTAGCAAAAATATTCATGGGAGCTGAAATTGGATTAGAATACTCTCTGAATAGCAGATTAAGTTGACGGTGTTCAGAAAGCAACTACCTCTTAAATTTATTAAAGATACCGTGGACTCCTTTGATACTCATTGGACCAAAATACTGTGACGGGACTAAAAACTCCTTGCGATTTCATGTAAATGCATGCACTGTAAGCCCTTTCGCTGGCGTCTGCGAATTCATGCAACTGCCGTTTTGTGGAAGATACAAATCTGTTGCCATAACTAATCAAATAACGAGTTGGACATATCGTAAGCAACACGGCAGCAAGTTTAAATATGTAACCATATTTTATTTTCCTAACACAATTTGTGGGTTCTATGTATGAAACAAACTTGTGGTATAGTGATTAGGGTAGTCGTTGACGACAACGAGTTTATGATTGTGGTATTTCTGTCGGAGTACCAGCGTACTTAGCAATGATGGGTACTGATTGAAAAAATCAGGTAATAATCACACGGTTCAGCGTAATATTGACCATATCACCTTCTCGAATACCGTTACGGTCAAGAAATGAGATTTCCAAACAAATCTCAATGCTAAGGTTGAAATTGGAACAGTGCGCGAATATTATTATAATTAATTTAAAACCCCTTCAGGCAGGAGGACTCTCTTGTAACTTCAACTTGTTTATAATTCATTATAACGATCGAATGTGGCCACTGTTTTATTTGAAGAATTTGTTATGAACTCTCTCTATGCAAAATATTTAAGAATAATATTTAAGCAAAAAATGCACTTCTCACTCACACAAGAGCTTTCGAGCTTCAACGTTTAGTAGCGGCCTTAATGTATTTTTTATATTTAATTTCAATGGAAAACAAAATAACTTAGTAGTCTAGCTCACCAAATAGGATGTTACTCTTCCCAAAGATGACCATTTGAAACAGTCAGAAGAAGAATGGATTCACAAAGATATCAATCAAGGAGACAGGATACATTCATTTTTACTCCAGCTATAGCTGCATCATCGCTAACTTGATTCGAATTTCTCGTTGAATAAGATCCGAAGATTCTTTCAATTAGTGACTGACATAGACGTACACTTTGCCACCCTAGATAGGTGGATGTGTCCCAATTAGACGTTGCCGAGTGATTAATTGATTCCAATTAATTACTCGCCAATGTCTGTCGGTAGAGAAAGACGAGCAACAAGTTTATATGTCAATCAATCCCACGGGAATGTACGAGAATAGTACGAAAGTGAGTAGTGTAAGTACGAGTACGGGGGCGGAAGTTTGTTAGGAGAGAACTCCGTGTAGACGTTAGCGGAAACTCGGTCAAAAGTAAAGTTAAATGAAAAGCAATGAATTCCTTTTCCTCATTAAGTTTCCATGCTTAAAGCGATTGTTTGTAGTTCGTGAAATTTATGTTCGTCCTTTTTTGTGCGGAGGAAAGTTCTAAATTTAGGTCAAACAATTATTGGGGTCATGGTTAGAAATACCTGGAACTCTGGATAACAATTCTTCTCATCGCTGAGAAACTCTTTTTTCCATATTTCTGCACGAGTTATTTTAAGTTTACCGGAATTTACGAGTATGTTTTCGCCGCATAAAATCTGATCGCTTCATCTCAACCAATTGAATGCATTCACCGCCAAAATATCAACCAACAATAAATTTCAGACACGCTGTTACAAAACAAACGCGTTGCTACGTTACGTGACACGGCCAACCGCATGATGTAGCAAAAATGCTGTGCACACCTGCTCGCTAAGCAAGTGCATCAACCTTGGTGACGAATCATTTTCAACGGCGAACTATTCGTATGTTACGTATGTTATGCCACCTATGCCTAATTTATTATAAATGCTTTCTCTTATGGCTTAACCTTGTCATCGCGTCAATAATTAGCTTTCGTTGTCGACTGGATGCAGTTCCGGACGTTGTTGTTGTCGGGGGACATTCAAACAATCAATTTCAGCTACCTTGGCCCTCATAACACTCCACACAACCTATCGCTATCAGTATCAATGAGCCAATAAAAATGCAGAAAATCGGCATGCGAAAGTAATGTAGATTCCATTAAGTTGTTTTTAACGACCGTTTGTTATGATAAGAATTTGGTGAATGTACGAGTGTCCACGGTGATCGGGATCGGGTGATAGTATCATTTTTAGAAAGGTTACTGTATCAGCTAAATTTTTAGTGCTGGTCCAACATCCACACCTTGGTGAGATACATGTAATAAATTTAGAAATCTGTCTTCGGGGCACCTCGTGTGAGTCATAGTCAGAGTAGTTTTGCCATTTAAAAATTTTTGTTTTTTTATTCGCACGTATTGAAAGTTTTGAGATTACAAATTAGCGATTTATTATTCCTTATATTACTATTTCTCATGAATTGTGCATTGATAAATTCAATTTTGGACAGTGCTCTTCTATAGGATAGTGTCAGAAATGATCATAAAATAAAGGGAATTTAACTAAATTTGAATGGAATGCCAATTAGGAGAAAGAAAAAGAGGATACAGGCAGAACCCGCGACATTAATCAGTTTCTTCACATATCAAAAGATTTGCCGCAATTTGATGAATTTTATTTCTTTTTTGTGTTTCATCAGTCTTGACCAGCAACAAGAGAATTTCCCAAAGGAACTAGCCGTCCACACTTTGGCTTTATATTGTACAGTCAATGAACTTGTAATGCTTAGGACCCCGCAGGCGGAGTACTGGCCGATAGGAATACTCTTGGAGGCTAGCATTCCTTGGGGAGTTCCGCCCCCACGAAATTCCCGCAGGAGGAGTGCCGGTCGATAAGAGCACTCTTGAAGGCTAGAATTCTTTGGGGAACGCCGCCCCACGGATCCGAGGATATGGGGGGGCGCCGTGAGGTTCCCCCCTGGGATGACAGGTAACGACCCTGATTGGACCTCGACTACGCTTTGGACAACGAACTGAACAGAATAGCGTCCAGCCCAATCGAAGGAGATCGGAATAAAAGAAGGAAGGAAAAGGCACTTGATGGGCGCGGAGCACCAGATCGCGGGTTCAAGACAGTGCTTACAGAAAGAGCGAAAAACCCCCAAAGAAACTGCTTCAAAAAAAGCCAGAAAGTAAAGTTCACACGGACACCGAACAAGAAAAAAGACAGAAGCCCCGACGAAGAACCCGGGAGGGGGCACTGCTCATAAAATCCCAAGATGGCCGATCCTACGCGGAGGTGCTGCGGCACATCAGGGGAAACGTAAGGCCCGAAAACCCCAACACTGCCATTCAAGCAGTGCGACCAACGCGGTCGACCCAATTACTGGCCGAATTTGGAGCAGAGGCCGACAAAAAAGAAGAAGAAAGTTCTCGGCAAAAGCGCAACTATTGCCTCACGCGAGACGATGGCAACGATCGAAATAAGAGACGTTGACTGCGTCGAGGATCTGGCTGAGGTAGAAGAGGCCATCATAAGGGAGTTCCCTAGCGTGGGCAGGATCAAAGCGAGGCTGACACCAGAAAACCATAGGGGCAACGCCGAAGAATTTCTGAACAAGGGCAAAGTACAAATAGGGTGGGTTGTCTGTGAATACGGCGAAGAGCAACGCCTCTTCAATGTTTCAAATGCCTTGGCTATAGTCACACCACACAAGAATGCAAAGGACCCGATAAGAGTTCCCTATGTTACAAATGCGGTGAAATAGGACATAAAAGAAAAGAGTGTACGAAAGAGGCACACTGTATTCTTTGCAAGGATACTGATCCAAGGCATGATTTTGAACACGTCTTGGGATCAGAAAAATACCGGGTTTACCAGGAAGCCCTAGCCAAGGCAAAATCTGAACTTCGATGACCCGCATCCTGTAGCTAAATCTACACCGCAGTAATACTGCCTAAAGTCTACTTGAGCAGTTTGCGAGGGACATGAAAGCCGACTTTTTGCTGCTGAGTCAGCAGCACCATGATAAAAGTACTGCATTATGATATCCTGACGAAACTGGTACTGCCGCCATCGGGATTTGGAGCAGTGATTTCCAAGCGGAGAGTTGGGGACGGGGGGATGGTTTCGTGTGGGTTCAGTGTTCAAGGACCACCTTATTTAGTGTGTACCTTTCCAAGCCAGGCTTAATGCTCTGGAGGGCACTGTCTCGAACGCTCGTTGAAGGAAACTTCAACGCTAAAGCAATCGATTTAGACATGCCTCAGATGGATCAGCGGGGGAAACGTATCCTGGAAATGGCGACAAGGAAAGCGCTCGTCGTACTAAACACAGGAAATATGCCGACTTTCCGCCGTATTAGCTGTGAAAAAACCATACCGGAAGTAACATTCGTCTCCCGGTTCTTAGTACGAAGGATACACAATTAAAAGTATCAGAGGACTATTCAGCCTGTGATCATCAGTGCATTCTGCTTGAGATCAGTGATGTTGTCTCGCGACGTCCGTGCTCTCGGCTTTCTACAACTGGATGGAACATCGGAAGGATGGACGTCGAGGTGCTCACAGCAGGTGAGCCGCTGCAGGGAGTTTCGGAGGGGACGGAAGAACTGACAGCCCAAGACGTGGTGAACTCAACCATGAGCATCATTATGACTGCTTGCTCCATTTCTATGCCCCGTCGAAAACCCCCGCATGGCAAGCCCCCAGTGTACTGGTTGTCAACTGAAATCGCTGAAAAGCGAAGGGAGTATCACAAGCTTCGGCGTGAAATTCAACGGGCGTGGAACCGTAACGAGGCATGCAACCGGGTGGCAGCATATAAGTCGGCCAGAAAATGCCTTCGCAAATTGATTAACGATAGCAAGTCTCGCTGCTGTCAAGATCCAGTGGACAATGTGAACAAGCATCCGTAGTGTCTTGGCCACAAGGTAGTTATGCTGAAGCTTGGCGCGAAAAGATAGATGGGATAGGGCGGGCACTCTTCCCCGCCCATCCCATCCGTGTTGACGTTTTTCCACTCTTCACACAGCAGGAACTAGAGGAGGCAGTCCTTTCATTAAAAGCGAGGAAGGCTCCAGGTCCAGATGATGTTCCAGCTGAGGTGTTGCGGCTTATCTATCACCATTGTCCTGACTTGCTGCTCAGCACATTCAACGCTTGCCTATGGGACGGGGTTTTCCCGGTACTATGGTCGGTGGCGAGGCTCGTGCTGATCAGCAAGGGGAAGGGAAATGTCAGATCGCCATCTGCATACCACCCGTTATGCATGCCAGACAAGGCTGGGAAAGTGCTAGAGAAAGTCATCAAAGGAAGACTCACTGATGCGATTCGTGCTGCTGGGGACCTATCTCCTCGGCAGTGTGGCTTTAGAGCAGGACGTTCCACCATTGATGCGATTGCAGGGGAGGACAGCGCCGTCCAAAAGGCAGAGGCATATAGACGTCAGGAACGCTTTATACTCCGCTAGATGGATGGATATTCTGGATAAGCTGGTAAACTCTTTTCAAGTTCCATAATATCTCATGCGGCTTTTGAGGAACAACATAAAGGACCGAAGCCTGCTGTACGATACGACACAGGGCCAACGGAGGATGGCTGTTACATCGGGTGTTGCCCAGGGATCTGTCCTTGATCCAGTCCTGTGGAATGTGTCTTACGACGTGCCACTGAGACTCGAGATGCCAGATGAGTTAACTGGGCGGCAGCGGATGATTTTGCGGGTCTGGTCGCAAGACGCACCGTTGAACAAGCGCAACTTAGGCTAGGTATGCTAATGCGCCGAGTGAGGGACTGGATGACTGCTCGCGGGTTCAGTCTAGCACTGGAGAAAACCGAAGTGGTCATCTTGACAAAAAAGAGAATCTCTAGAGTAAGGATGATCAGTATTGGAGACTACAAATCGAAAGAAAACTAGCGGTGAAGTACCTGGGGCTACTGATCAACTCGAAGACAAGTTTCTCTGAGCAAATCAGGGCAACGGCTGAGAAGGCTGCTTCGGGAATATCGGCTCTAAGTCGACTTATGGCCAACGTAGGGGGCACCACCCCATCAAGAAGACGCCTCTTGATGAGTGCTGCAGGGTCAGTGCTACTGTACGGAGCAGAAGTATGGGGCGACGCTCTCAGTAAGGAGGTATATCGAAAACGTTTGGCACAGGTACGGAGAAGAGGAGCACTGAGGATGCATCTTCGTATCCAACAGTCTCTGATTTGATGATGAGAGTTATTGCAGGCGTGATACCTGTCGCCCTCCTTGCTAGAGAGCGTCGCGCTATTTACCTGCGCCGAAACGAGCATGCGAGGGAGATGGTTATCCGCGAGGAGAGATAGCGCTCGCTCAACGATTGGCAGTAGTCTTGGGGGAATTGCACGAAGGGAAGGTGGACTGCGCGCCTCATCCCGGATGTGAGACCGTTGCTAAATCGAAGGCATGGTGACACTTACTTCTATCTGACCCAGCTTTTGAGCGGGCATGGGTGTTTTCAGTCTTACATGCACAAGATTGGTAAATCATGGTGCTCCGAATATCGGTTTTGCCCAGGAGAGGCGTGCACGAAATGGGTCAGGCTGCAAGGGACCTCTACGGGGAGACGGGAGAGCTCACCCCGGATAATGAAGTCGCGGTGATGCTCGAATCGGTTGACAAATGGAACCAGGTGGCACATTATGCTCGGGCAGTCGTAAAATATAAAAGGGACTCACAGCAGCCCGGGGCGTTGGGGCTGGGGGATCGCTTTTTTGGCACTTCCTTGTCCCCTCTCCCCTCCCGCTGGGAAAGGGATCCCTCAGCTTGAAGGCGATTCACGGCGTAACAAAACGAGACCTGGCTCGAAGTGAGGTGTCAAACGGTTCCAGGCTGGGTTCTCAGGCTGACAGGGGCTCAGAGGTTTCTTTGCACTTCAGAAGAAAGACTTTGTCGCTTCGGGGTTTTCACGCCTCATAAATGACAAAAGCAACCAGTTTTACTTGGCGATGCTGAAAACTATTCTCAAACTTGTGCAAACAGTGAATCTTGCATTTGAGCACACAAATGCAGATGTTACAAAACTCTACAGTGACCTTCGCATCCTTGTTTTCTTCGTTACCAACCGTATTTTGACTCCAAAAGCAATGGCCCTGATAAGCCGACGCGGAGTACTTCGGGATGATTAAGTTAGAATGCCCAAAAGAGCCCTCAAAAATGGTGAAAATCATTTCCCAATAGATCGAACCATATTGGGAGATATATTCCAACAACTCCTCTCAATCTCGAATTTGCTTCCTGAGGAAGTGAACACTCTTCGTGATGCATGTGAAAAGTTCATGATATCTCTATGCTACCAGCTCGTTGAGAGATGACCTTCAATCCTCGCTACGATTGAAAAACTTAAATTTTGGTCACCCTGACTGGCCCTTATTAGATTGCGAAGGCCGACGTTCCAACAGCTGCCACTTGACCTTACAGGTTTGTGAAAATTGATAGAAATTACCCCACTGCTTATTAAGCCATACCTTTTACTTTTGCTACATTATGAAATCTGTTGGATTTTGTTTTGTTTTTCTTCAGATCCGTCAGTAGACAATATTGTGCTGGAGAATCAATGAATCGACCTCATGAAGGTGTTAGTTTGTGACATTTGTCATCACCCATAAATAAACTCAAACATCGATCTGATAGATATCAAACATTTTTGGACATGTGTTTCAAATTGCAAAAATTCAGCTGTTGAGCAACCATTTAAAGAATTAGCAATATTTGTAATCAAAGTACTGACCCTCCCAACCAGCAACGCTGTTTTAGAAAGGTTGTTCAACGTGATGAGTTTTGTAAAAAGCAAGCATCCCAACAAATTTCAAATGATCATGCTGTCCGCCATATTGCGAGCGCCAGTACACTTAAAAGAGAGTGAAATGATTTGCTATTTTTCAATTCATTAATATTGTATCATATTTGAAGTATTTACTTCTACCTTTGAACGTTATTTTTTCACACCATTACAGTTTTACAAGAATTGCTGTGTGGACTTTGAGACCACAAAGGAAATGCTGGCACGATGCAACTCCAATATGTAATGCACGATGTTAATTGTGAGTCACATCTTAACGTCAAGTTTTTCGCCCAACTTAATCTGGCATTTCTTTGTTTCAGTGTTTGATAAATTCAACCATAGAGAGGTACACGATTGACCCACGCGTTGAAGTTATTGAAACCTTGTACGAAAATAGGCGTTCAAATCAAAATGCATTTCGTGCACTTTGTGTTTTTTTCGGTCAGCATAATCGACTAAATGTGTCGGGAGAATCGTGCGCAAATTTCAGTAAACCAGGTCTGTAAGAAATGTGAAATCATCTGTGCATGCTCACCCAGTTAGTTCTGCGAAGAACATTGCTGTTGTTCGCGATAGTGTGGGAGAAGAGCTGTCAACCTCGACTCGTAGTCGTACACAACAATTGAACATCTCACGAGCATCACTGATGTGAATTTTGGATAAAGATTTGAATTTACTCGCTTACAAGGTTCAATTGACTCAAGAGCTGAAGCCTGCTGACCATTTCAAGTGTCTGCAATACGCCGCATGGTTGGTTGAACAGACAGAAGGCAATAGTGACTTGACAAAGAAAATCATCTTCAGCGACGTGGCACACTTTCACCTCAGTGGATTCGTTAACAAGCAGAATTGCCACATTTGGGCAAATGAGAATCCAAGAGTGATTGTTGAAAAGCCGATGCATCCACCATGAGCGACTGTTTGGTGCGGTTTATGGGCTGGCGGCGCCATCGTGCCATACTTCTTCGAAAATGAGGACGGACAAGCAGTTAACATGAATGGTGTTTGCTATTGCGAGATGAGAGCAGACTCCTTGTGGCCAGAAATTGAGGTTATAGATCTGGACGATATGTGGTTCTAACAGGATGGTGCCACTTGCCACACAGCCAACGAAACAATGGCTCTTTTGCGCGAGAAATTCAATGGCCTGGTATCTCACGATGTGGCGATGTTAATTGGCCGCCACGATCATGTGATTTGACACCGTTGGACTTCTTTCTCTGGGATATTTAAAAAAAGGTGTACGTCGATAAGCCAAGAACAATTCAAGAACTAAAGGATGAGATAGTTCAGAACATTAACGACATTGAACCACAATTATGTCTCAGAATCATTGAAAATATGGACCATCTGATAGAAGTATGTCACCGTAGCCATGGCAAGCAAATGAGCGATATTTTGTTTCACAAATAATTGCCATAGATCTTTCTATTATAATAAAAAATATCAACATAATTCTCTGAAAACGTTTTGTTTTATTTACAATTAACATCGTGCGTTTTGGTTGGACCACCCTTTATCTATCTTTGGGAGAAGGCTCAGCAGCTGTTCAAGAAGTTCCACTTGATTCAAATGAGGATTCAGAAGATGAAGATTATCAAGAGATAACAACCATTTTTGATCCAGATGGGGCTAGTTATGCTCTTAATATTTAGTGTTTTCGTCACATTTTTAAAAGGCCGTGTTCTTGTTCTTAATTTTAATACTTCATAAGAATATTGTGCAATTTTTGTTATTCCTTCGTTCCTTCCTGTACGGCAAGTCAATGCCCGAAACCGTCCTAGTCAAATATAGGACCAAAGTTTATTAAAAACGAATTGTTTGTCTTATTTACCCCCCTCTGAATACACAAAGTCGACTTTGGAATTGAAATACCGCGGAACTGTGCTACTTTCGGCGCAAAGCCCGCTATATTGGGCCATAAAGGTTCCCGCTACTTTTGGGCTACTAAAGCGTGCTCTGGTCACACTGAGGAACCCTCCTCATCAAGAAGACAACTCTTGATGAGCACTATGCAGTCTGTTCCATATTACATATATTCACATAGTATCCACGCCTTCCATTAACCCTCTGTTGCACACTTTCTGAATTTTCCCGGGAGCTGGTCAGCTGATCTGGGGCATGTCAGCTGAGCCGAGGCCTGTCGTATTAAAAAAACAAAACAAAAAGCAAATAAAATTTCCGACGCACGTGTTTTTTTAACGCATTTCAGAACATGCGAGTGCTGCCAGATCTTAATAAAAAATTAAAAGATTGCATGGAACGATTTTGTTTTTCTGCAAAGTTATTGATTTTTTGAGATCTGGTAATCCTGAAAACTCTCATCGAAGCACATGTTTATATTCGCGCCAATCCTCGCGTCAGCATTAACCAACTACCTGCTGCTGAGGATTCATGGTTTGCTCTTCAGCTTGCGTTCGGATTTTCCTGAAGGGTAGATTGAGTGTGGATACAAGTGTAGAAACAAGGAGCACTGCGAATTGCATGTGCATATTGGACAGTCTTCGGGTCGACAATGTTAGTGATAGCGGAAATATTTGCCTACATAGTGAAGGCGACAAATAGGTTGTCGCAATGGAAGAGAGACAACGCACGCTCTGTGTTTGGCAACTGTCCTGGAAGAGTGACATAAAGAGAAGATGGACTGCACATCTGATCCCTGAATTTGGGCAGTGGCTCGATCTAAGGCATGATGAGATTGATTTCTACTTGACCCAGCTCTTGAGCGGACATGGATGTTTTTGGTCGCACCTGCATATGCTTGGTAAGTCACGGGCTCCCATCTGCATGTCTTGCGTAAGAGAGGTAGTGGATGCGTGGCATACAAGTTATGACTGATTATGGCGACTATGTTCAAAAAACGAACACTTTCGACCTTTACATCAAATTTATTGGTTCAAAATTTATGTGAACCAAGATATGTGAAGAGATGCGTGTGAAGCATTCGCACGAATGGTGATAACTCCTCCCTCCTTAAAAATCGGTATCACACAGATTAAAATGGCAAAACAATTGGTTGTATCTGTGATACGGAAACTGGAGGCGATAAGGGCCAGGAACGCACTCCACGCAAGTAGACTACTAAAAAAATTGCAACAAGGGCTAAAACAAATAAAACTAAGTCTGAGGAGATCGACACGATATTATTAAGTGGTACCTCGTCTAGTTTCTCTACGTCGTCTAAGTGGAGTTTATGTAAGAGGTGGAGATCTAATTTAATATTTGCTTCCGTCAAATTAGGGTTAAGGACTGACGGGACAACTTGAAGTGTCCTTATCTCCCTGCTAGAATACTCCCTATTATCGAGCCAGATTGTATCATTCTGAATGTTGATGAGGTATGTTCCATTTAGAGCTCTAGTGACATTTTCGTGCTTAAGGCTCCCGTTAAAGTTGGTAAGATAAATAGTATTTCCCTCTATAATCTCGATTATTCGGTTATTTCGATATTGATAATCGCACATCGCATCAGAGCCCGAGAGATAGACTAATCAGTTGCGATTCCTTACATATAGGTATGTCCTGAATGCGAATACGTTCATTGTTTAGAGTGAATTTCCCCGACTGGGCTAGGAAGAAGTTGGAGTGCTCGAGATGGATCATTCTATGGTTCCTTATTGTGGGACGTATAAGTACATGATTATAATCAATGTCACTTGTTTTAGAGAGACTTATGACGTACAAGAGAATGGGCCCCTTTGTAACTACCATAGGTTGGACGAATTCAATAGGCTGAACTTCATTTTCATACGGAAGGGTCTCAATTTGGGCTAGTAACTCATTAATCTCAGAAGCGTCTAGCAGATTGGTATTAACTTTTCCACTCTTAGGAAGCTGGCAAGCCAAAACTATTCCGTGAATTTCGGTTCTAAAGATTACCATATTATTGAAAAGAGATTGCTCGAACTTATCATTGTTTAAGGTATTGACTTTGGCTACTATTCGATTATAATTATCTGTTAGCTGGGTAGACACTTCAGTCATATAACGGTTTATCTTATACTGCTTATTACTACTGGCGATCATACTGTTCTGTGACTTGATGACATTATCCTAGTATGTGGCGTCTGGGTTTCCTGCCACCCATTTCCAGGCTGATACAATCCAATTAATTGAACGTGGAATCCTTACCTTATTACTACCTCGCAATCGAACTAGCAATTATACTATCTTGTTAAGTTGCTGCCGAAGCTGAGATACGAGAATGCTGGACTTATTGATACGGTGCTGCACTATAGATCTCATATTACCCATAACCTCATCGAATCTACCCAGGTCTATCGAATCAGTGACCCCCATTCACAATTCTGCCAATTCCATGCCTTAAGGTAACCATCGGTCCCGTATGTTCATAAGTATGTACCAAAGCCCGCGCCAACGCCACGATCAATCTGAAATATGAGAGATGTTGTTCAGATGTGATTTTTGAACAGTGGTAACAGTTACTTGGTTATCTTTAGCTACAATCATTTTCTTAAAAAGAGGTTTATTTTTAATTTTAATCTGCTTATCCCTTCTAAATACCACATTCCCTGCCTTGTAGGCATTGGGTTTCGATCTCCGCATATTTTGAGATCTAATTCGGTTCTTTTGGTTGCGGAGGATTTCGTTTTTGAGATTGTGGCTTAGTTTTGTTTTAAAGTCAACCATGTTTTGATAATTTATTCGCTGCGATCTAAAAAGGAATATATCTACTGGTTTTACCTTTGTCACCGAGTGAAATGTGTTGTTATACCTATTGACTGCTATATGGCCACAAATTTCTTCAGAGAAAGCTCTGTATATTCACTCTGAAGGCATCTCACTATTTCTATTATTGAAGTCTCTCAATTGGGCAATTAATTTCACTTTTCTGAGGAGGGGTCAGATAAACTTCTATCCCCAATGCTTCTAGCAGGTTCATAGCCACTGGGCTCAAGAACCCACCCTCGTTGTCTGTAACCAAGACCTTAGGCACAGTGAAATAATGCAAAACTTAAATAATTTTTTCTCGAAGGTGTTGTGCTGATTTATTTTTTATTTGAAAAAATTAGTAAATTCACTAAATTTATCAATACAGGTTATGTATTTAGGGATCTTGAAATATAAATAATCGGTCGATCTCTGCCGATGTCACCTTGCGATAGTACCGCTCCAATTGAATGCTTGGAAGCATCCGTGGTTAAGTTAAAGGGTTTTTCGAAATCAGGGTACGCTAGCACCTTTGACGAAGCAAGAAGTTACTTTAAATCGCTAATAGCCTTTAATTCGAGCTCTCCCAGTGAAACTTCTTTTTCTTTGACTGGTTAGCTTTAACCTGCGGATTGTCGCCCCTAGTCAAATTCTTCAAGGATTTTGCTATGCTGGCAAAGTCCTTGATAAATTTCCTGAAGTAATATGCCAAACCAAGGAACACTTTCAAATCCTTTAAATTCGTAGGGGGTTCAACTCTACTTAAAGCGGCTATTTTCTTGGGATCTGGAAGAATGCCCTCCCTCCATATAATGTATCCAAAATACTCTACCTGAGTCTTCAAAAACGAGGATTTTTCTAGGTTTTGCTTTAAGTTTGGGCGCTCAAGTTGGGAAAATATAGTTTCTATGTTTTGTAAATGTTCGTCCTCTGTTTTTCCCAAGATAATAATGTCATCAATGTACACAAAACACAGCCGACCGATGAAAGGTTTCAATACATCGCCGATCATTCTTTGGAAAATGGCTGGCGCATTTTTAAGGCCAGAAGGCAGCCTCGTAATCTCAAATTTCCCGTTTTCGATAGAAACTGCTGTTTTTGGAATAACCATTTCTAGCACTCTGAGCTGATGAAAACCGGATGTCAGATCAAGGGAAGTAAAATATTGTGAACTTCTAAAGCTGGCAAGTGTGTTCGTGATATCCGGAATTGGGTACGTATCCGATATTGTGACTGCGTTTAACCTTTTAAAATCTATAACTATCCTGTATTGCTTCTCACCCGTTGAATTCGGCTTCTCCCATCCTCTAGCATTTTCCCTATCTGTCTATCAACTTCTGACCTCAAATTAACTGGGCAGCTATAAGACCGTGTAAATTGGGTTCGATGTAGATGTTCTAATTTATGTCACTTATTGGTCCGAAAGCCTTTGCGTGTTTATCCAACATGGTCTGTAATTTCATTCTTGTTGTACCGGGAAGATGATCACATACAATTTCCACATGATTAACTTGCCTAGATTCCTTTGCCTTTAGAGGAATCTTAACATTTGGTTTAATTTTCAGAATGTTGTTCTTCCTGTCAATTATTGCGTCCAATTTTCTGAGAGTGTCGGCTCCAATAATACCATTAAATGGTCTCAAACCTGGCAGCACATAGAAATTAACTAAACTATTATTGCCAACACTTTTGAAGAAGTTCCCCGAAAATTTTTTCCCTATTGATATCTCGCCCGCGGCGGAATGAATTTTAAAGGGATTAGAAATTGATTTAGCGTTCGAAGCATGCTTAGCTGCGATAAAATCTTTATTGGCACCGGTATCAATTAAAAATTTCATGATCTGACCATCGTACCCAGTATATTCTATGTGTGGATCGCTAGAGAGGCGTCCATCGTAAAATTTAGATGACTCTCTTCTGACTCATTAATACATTCTTCGTGTAAACCTCCGTCCGCACTCTCAAAATACTCCTAATAGTCAGAGCGATGAGGAAACTCCGAATCGGACTCGACCTGAGTTTCCAAATTATAGAGACGCTGCGATTTCTTAGGTAGAATTGCTGACACAGGTGAGCCGGCCTAGGTAGCGGCCTGTTGAAGTTTAATAGTGCCCTATTTTGAAATTGGTAAATTTGGTTCCTTTCCGCCAAACTCAACTACTGATGGGGTACAAACGCCTTTGGCTTGCTGTGCTCGAAGCGAGAGCTGAAAAATTGGTTGACAGGAGCGGAAGTAGTATTATTATCCTGCCGTGAATGAACCGAGAAATTCCTAAAGTTTAGATTCTGAAACTCTATACAAGATGCGTAAGTATCCGGGAGTGTTTGGGGCTTTTGGATAGTAAGCATTCGTGAAAGATCACCATTCAAGCCCCTTACAAAAACATTCAGTGCTCTATTCCTATAATTTTCCGTAAGCTCGGCGATAGTTTCCAGCGATCGATCCTCAGCCTTAATTTTATTTATAAGTAGCGATAATTGATGATTTAACACCGCATTAAAATTCATCAACGCTTCTATTGTGTTGAGACATTAATTGTAGCTGATGCTCTAGAGTACGAACATCCCGTTTATCAGCATAGTGGAGTGAGAGACTTTTTTTTAATACAGGGCCAGTCAACATCAAATATGTTGTATGATATCAGGGCAGCATCAGCCGCTCCTCGAATTTTCCGCCGAATGTAGTGAAGTATGGCGCTAAATATGAGTTTTTCGCGCACTATTTCATAATCACCGAGGATTGTCTCCACACTACACCCATGACAAATATTGGATCGGGTTGGCATCAAATGTTTGGATATCAAATGTTTGGAGACCCTCACAGAGTCGGGAAGTGTTGTAATCGAGCAGATACGGTTGTGAACCCCGTCCAATACGCGACATGCACACTGAAAAATACGCCAGCGCTAGTCCCGAATCGGATTCGCCCAGCGTTACAATGCCCCAGAATGAAACAAACTTAAGGACTACAGAATGCGCTGTCATTGAAAAGCCCAAGTGATACATGTCATTTAACACGACCAGCAAGTGCGGGAAGCTCGAGAAGTCGTAGTCGAATCATTTTTAAGACAATTATACCTGATCAAAAAAAGACACTGCATTTGCGATCACATAAAACATCTCGCAGTAGACCTACCAGTGATGACAATATTTCCGATGAAGAAGTTGCTGAGATTATGTCCCGATCATCATACAAACGTCCTCAAACCAAATCGATTCTTTCGCCAGACAGTAAAAGTCCGGACAATAAACAGCCTCGAATTGAAAACAAGTCCCCCGTCACTCCCAAGAGCAATTCAAAATCTAAAGATCCAAATTCAAATACAGACAGTCCCAGTACAAATAAGAATTACACTAAATACATCGAAGAATTTTCAATCCCAGCTAAATCATTTTATTCATCTTCGCACAATAAATCACCCATTGCATCGCCACGGTCTACAAGACCTCGTCTCTCATTGCCTGTTGTAAATTTGAACAAGTCAGCACCGACCGCGAAAAAAACCACAAAAATCCAAGTCTTGATAGTGTGCGCGTTTGGATAGCGAACAAGTGTCGTCAATAGATTACACAGGGGAGTCTGCTTGCAACCGCCAACGCGCGTGGACGGGAGGAGTGAAAGTAGATGGCAAGAAAACGGCGCATTCTTAGACCTTCTCGCTTATATTTTATCGTGAAAAGTGCTAATAATCGCATTAAGTAGACTATATGCAAATTGAATTAGAAAGTGTGTTAACAACTTGATCGCGCGCATGCAGTGCTTAATATGGCATTGGTGACAGTGCAGCGATCACCAAGCACAACGGGATCATTACAATGTTCTATTTCGGTGGGGTTGGAGAGAAAACGGTTTTGCGAATAGCGTTTGCATTATTTTTGCCCGAAACGCTTGCAAAGTGAGACGAAATAGGAGATGTGATCTGGTTTTCTCGCGGATTAGCGGAACGCGGAGGGAATTGAACGGAAAAACTTGGGGGAGGATGGTGGACGTCGTTTGTAGCGGATGGTCTACGGTCGGTGCGTGGAGACGGAAAATACTAGTGTGATAAGAAAATCGATGAAAAATATTTTCGCGCTTCGGGGAAAATTTGAAAAGTGCTAATCATCCGATGGTGAACTAAAGGATTTCATGCCTGACGGTTCGGGAAAATGTGTATAAAAGTTTAGACTGTGTCATTACCGGACAAATTACGCGTTATTAAATAAGGCTTTGTGTGTGATTCAAAGGTGGAAGTCGTGAATCAGTGCGAAAATTAGAGTAATGTGTACGGAAATTAATCTTATCACCGGCGGCTGTGTTATTTGCATATTCATTGGGAGTTGGTTACATTAGCTGCCTTGCCAAGTAACGGGTTTGAGAGGGAGGACATCTTAAACATAATATAAAAACAAGAAGGCGACAAGTTCCACGCACGTATACGTAACTCAGTCACCAATACAGCGAGTGACATTGACATGGGAAAAATGAGAGAAAGGGCGAACGAAACGAACAACGGTGCCGTCATTCTAGTGTAATATAGGATCTAAACACTGGAATCACATTGCAAGTACCGATAGCAGACATACAAAAGCCAAATCAACGGGCTCTACAATCAAGCCAATCCGAGGAGAGTTTTTATCGTCGCGTGTAGCCACATCAAGTCGACGATATTACATTTTAATGACATCGTGAACTAAAACCTATTGTTTGTTTCGTGTTGATTTGCGTTTGGGTTTTAAATTGACATTTTCAACAGTTACAGTGTCGCGAAAAATTTAAACCTTATCATCGATAGCTTTCTTTTACAAAATTAAAAGTAAACTTTGCAAATCTGCGATTATTGGTGGGAGTACATTCGTGAGCCTTCACCATTTTCCATTAAGTCGCGAGTCCAAAAACCACCTCAGATAGCGAAAACCTTGCACGCGCGCCACAGATATCACGACAAAAGCGCAAGAGGAAAAAGAGAAGTAAATAAAAATTGTTGTTGGTTTTTGAACCAAAGCAGTTCTGATATTGAAAAACGAGTGTCTTCGACATTGCGCCTTCAGCTGGTTAATTGACTTCTGATAGAAGGAGAGTGACCTGATGACATCGATTTGAAATCTATATGGACATAAGCAAAATGTTAACAAGCTTTGTTACATCATACATCGAAGTTAAGCCAGGTACTCGTTTTGGTGCTTGAGCGTGGTGACGGCAGCTATAGAATACGGGGCTTGGAGACAACACAGAGGCAGCTGTCATCCGATTAGGACTTCTGGAAATGACCGAATTTGTTGATGTTTTCTACCCGGAGAGCAAACTGTCCAAATTCTTTGAAGGCTGCTGTGTAGCTGATTTAATTACAACTTGTTATGGTGGCGGAAATCGTGGGATATTGGAGGCGTTTGGTTAAAACAGGAAAATCAATTAGAGAGCTAGAAGCGATTCGCGAGGTTTGTTCTGTCAATGTTAAAGCTTGTGACCTTATTGACTGTATATGCAATCATCCGGAACACATGTAAGCTCAGATGCAATCTTATCTTTTGATTATATTTCTTAAAATTTTTTTTTGCTTCGGTTTCATACCTTCTCTTCATTTATGCACGTAGATACCATCATTTATAAATATGTTTTGTAGATTACCCAAATCATTGAATTAGTTTCAAAAATTGTCTCCTATTCGATCTATTGTTCAATTCGTTAGTTAGTTAGTTTAAAGCATGTGTTTTGTTTATGTGTAACTCATTTTTTCTGCATGCTGGTAGGGTTCGTAGAAAAATCAGTTTTATGCTAGGTCTTCACACATTTTTAAATTTAAATTACCGCGTACAAAATTTACGAAAATGTTAAGATTGAAACATGCTATATCTTGTGAAGAAATCGGTGGTGGTTGCTCAGATGCTTTAAATGGAAATTTTTTGTATTATTTCAATGACCAGACAAAAGCTTTGAAGTTGCAAAAATGTTTCGTACATTCTTTTATTGGTCTTGCTTCAATTGGATGTTACGTGTAACAATGTTTAAATTTTAAATATTTGAAATTTCATCAAAACACGTGAATACCTAGCATTACTTCAAGTCAAAGGAAAATGAATCAAATTCAATGAGTTATTTTAAGTTTCATGAACGGATTAAGAAAACAAGAATACACTGCCAAAACTCGATAGTGAGGTACTGGTGTTCTTATTTGTGAACATTTTTTTTTGTGTTCTAAAAACCTCCGAGGCACCTCAGAAATTTTAAAATATATCTTTAAAAGTTACACTTCAATGTAAATCATAGTAATGCATTGCCCACCAAATAACGGCTTACATTATATTTTCGTCAGTACAACCAATATATTCATTTGAGAATTACACTGGTGGTTGATGCTTTTAATGTTAGAGACAAAGTTGAAGTCTATATATTATACACACACACACTGTTCCTTCTCTTGTTTACCATAGGACACGAAACAAGCTAATTTAACTTGACAGAACTTTGAAGTAAGTAATTAAGTAATATTAATAAATGTCAGTTGTTTCCCTATACACTATGGTAATTTTTTCATTGTACATCGCGTCAGAATTTTTTTCTTCTTCTTACTGAATAGAAAGTATCACTTTTAACTGCTCAACGTAGAAGTGTAGAAAAAAAAAGGAAACTTAAAGTTTCACGAACTTATATTTGTGATATGCAAAAGTGGTACTAGCGGTGTTGCATCACTTGACTGTTACACCAGCTGTAGTAGATGAGCAATTTTCTTATACATATAATTAAATCGAGATTCGCGCGGTTGTTTGAATAAATAATGAATTGTTAAACGAAAAACGCCGGTCTTTTCATTTTTGTCCTGTTTGACCGGGTATAGGACCCGGTACGGTGGCAGGCTCTCCTCATTAAACATGAGCCAGCCGCCGGGTACAAAGTAATCTTTTTGGTTTCAGGTGACCTCGCGGGTTGAGTGGCCCCTTTATGGCATAGCATTATGTAATCAAATTGTATAATTCTATGGCATAAATTTGTCACCGGGGTACTCCCCTTCTGATGGGAAGGTTCATGCAATTCAAGTTGTATGAGTTTTCCACTCAGAAGGGGAATACCTGGCCACTGCAACAAAATATATATGGATTTATTCCGGTTGGGTGGGTGCGAAGGGGCTCCATCACCACCCGGTTGCCCCTCTTTCATTTGTGGGCCATGACCTTCGTCGGGTAATGACGAGGTTACCCCAAGTCCGCCTTTCTTCTCAGGTTCTTCTTGTTTTCGTAACAAGTACTATCTCCCTCGGTGTAGTTATCTACACTTTTTGCGACTTCGGTCGCCTCTTGATCTACAACCAAATTCGTGAGTGCGAAATTTTTTTGTAGTGGGTCCTCGTGCTGGGGAAATGAACCCCCCCCACGACACCGCAATGCTAGCCTGCCAGCGCATTCACGCGTCTCCAGACGAGGGCATTCTCGGCAGGTACTGTCATCTTCTTCTGCCGAGGCAGCAGAACATCGCTGCAGTCCTTCACGGACATTATTGAAACAGACGAAACACTACAGAAGTTTCTTGATATCATCAAGATCCTTCTCTGTTTTAGGCAATTCGGAGTTTGTCAAAATTGAGGAGCTAGGAGGAAGGTTAGTTAGTAATCTATGCTCTATTACCGACAGCTTTCCCTCGCTCTGCTCATACCTGCTAATACAAGAATTTATTGCAGAAACGGTTTGCTCAAGGGCAGAAAGGCAAGCATCCGCCCTCTTTGTGAGTTCGATTTAAGCATTGACTGACCTTGTCAATTGACGGATGGATTCATGAACTTCCTCCATTTTTTTATTCTATGAAGTTAGAAAAAAGAGACAATTACAGTCACAAGACCACTTCAAAAACTCAGGCAGACCTAATCTTCAGGAATCAAAGCGAAAAATAGAGAAAATATATCACTGCACTGACAATAATTACACCGGATTCACAGTATTTCACTTTCACAACACACTTTCAAAAAAAGAAAAAATGCACCACTTGATGTGATTGCGAAAATAATTCAATAACAGTAATTGAGCCACTAGTTGAAAAATTGTGTCATTTGATATGATTGCGATAATTAAATATTTCAATAATAAATTACAATAATTGAGCCATTTAATATAATATAAATGGACTTACATCAAAGCAATAGAGTTTACTTGCGGTAGAAGCATTTCCTTACTATTCGAACGGTCCGTATAACTCCTTTTTAATGCAGTCCATTGAAACTTGGAGAGCGTCTACTGCGGTACGGTATTGTCACTAGCTTGATTCAGAAAACTTTTACACTTAATACTTTTACAATTTACACGGACAAAAACTCTCTGCTACTTACAATAAATTAATAAGGTTACCTAGATGCGTTTGCATTGTATTGCGTACCAAAGTTCATCATTGTACTCATCAGCAATTAAGCAATAATGTAACATAAGGTTCAATGAGCGTAGAACTGCAATTATTGTTATCAGCGATATGTGCATAATTAAATAGGTCAAGATATGTGAAGAAATGCGTGTGAAGCATTCGCGCGAATTTTGATAACTTAAATATTTAACTGCAAAAGATGGGACAGACTGCGGGGTGACCTCTTCAGTGAAGGGGCGGCGCTCTTCTCGGAGACATATAATCGGAAGGATGCTTAAATCTGATGACAAATGGAGCCGTGTATACATTATGTACGAGCTGTCCTGGAGGATAAAAAAGTTACTTGACCATCAGAAGGCGTCGAGGCCTGTCCTCAACGGGTCTCTTTTCTAATAATTTCTACATACTGGTAAGGAGATTTTTGGATCCCGAAGACGGGGCCCCTAGGCGAAAAAAATGAGGCCTTACACGAAGTAATGCACGAAATGGTTCCAAGCTAAGTTTTAAACTGACAGGGGAGGTGTTCAGTGTGTAGTCTATAGTGCCTTATGTGCTTAAGAATTCCAGGCTTCACCTTCCAATCACAAGAAAACCAGTTCGATTCTGACAAATAGGGTAGAGAGCAATCTACTACGATCTGGCTTAAAATAAGGCAAGGAAGCATACATAGCTTCACTAAGTAAAGTTGATCAGCTGAGTTCGGGTGTGTAACAGCTCGCCATTCTATCAGCGCTTCGGTTCTGCATGAATCTACAAAACGTTTAGTTCCACTAAATTGGTAAGTTTAGAGACTTCAGATGGCCTCGTCATCCTTGTCTTTAATCGTTAAAAAGAACAGAAACTTTCTCTGCCAGCAAACCCTAACCAAATTATATTAAAAATATAAGAGTCCTTTGATATGAGAACAGCGCAATGACGATTCATTTCGAATTCCTTCTATAAATAAAACATCAACCTATTTCATGCATTATGAATTGAAATCGTAACTATATTGTGTTAATTTTCTACTCTATTCAATAAATGAAGTCCCAAAAGATTGGACTTAAAGAAATAATTTATTTTCGCGTGTAACACGCTATCATTGGGTACGACTCCAACAACACATTCTCTCTTTTAGAAATTATATTAAAACATCCTGACGCTACTTCACTCCGGTACACACTCGACTGTCCAACAAGAGTCAGGTCAAAGTTCCAACAACATTCGTTTGACGTGGCATGAATAGGAGTGTGTTGGAGGGTAGCAATCTATGAAGATTTATAGTGGCTGTTGTAAAAACTTCCACCCAGTAACAACAACCTCAATTTAAAGTCGAGTGATATTCCGCTGTATACAAGTCTCCACAAGTTTGTAGTGCAATCAGCAAACACAGCATATAAAATAAAGTAGAACTTGGTCTGGACACAGGATAAAGGATATTACGATGTTACGCTGTGCTACTAACGGAAATGATGACTCTTGGTTTACTTTGCACGGAGGACACTTCAAAAATGCAAAGTTCGTGTTGCAATGCGAAACGTTATAGTGAATGGGGTAGCTATTAAATGGTCGGACAAAAGCGAAAGAGTGGGAAGACCGGTATAATGGGAATAATGGAAATTTTCCTGAAATTTGCCGAAACTGGGTAGTAATTAAATTTAAGTTCGCAGGAATAATTTTTGACATGGGCAGGTAATGGAAAATAAATATTTGTTTCATTGTATTGACAAGCATTTAAAATAACCAAAGAATTTATGTATTAAATGGAAAGTTCCCTTTTCAAATGAGATGACAGTCAAGTACATCTGAAGATTTGAAAATCCATCTGCATAATTTATCATGGAAGGACATTCAACATGTGCACACGTTCTCACGTTGAAAAAACTTCCACTAGAGAGATCAGGAATATCTAGAAAGGCTCAGTAATCTGCATTCCCTTTTCTCTCAAGCGGATCGACATTCAGCAAAGTTACTTCCTAATCCTTTTTCACGCATCCGTAAATTTCCAAATTACATATTTCACTTCATTACAAATTTTAATTAAATGGATTCCTCAAAGCCTGACAACCTTGAACATATGTCATGCTGGAAGTAAAATATGAATACATTCAACATTTTCACGCAAATGTTAACCCTCCACACATCGGTGTGGGCTGCGACAAAATTCGCATAATGTAAAGTTTCTTTTCATCATGATTTCAAGTTGATTTTAATTCTTGCTAATTGGAACTGGAATGCCTGACAACAGTTCCTTCTTAAATTTTTTTTATTTTCGAGTGGTCTCGTGCAGGGTGAAGTTCAAAGTTATCATGATGCGCTAAGTAGACAGACTTGATGAACCGTTATGTCCTTTGCTCCAAATTGCGGTTCTTCGGGACCTTTAAAGGATGACTCTTAATTATGGAATTTTCCGCTCAAAGATCACAAGAGTCATTAATCAACTGCTCGCCCTCCTGCGCTCTGGGAATGTAATCAGGAAAGTTTTCGTGACGGGCGGTCTTGTGAGTTTCTTGGAAATCGATTGAAATTAAAGATGAAAAATTATGCAAATTTCTAGTTTCTCAACTCCGAGGAAAGTTGAGAGAAATCTGTTTGCACTTGCACGTGCTGCGACGAAGAATCGATTCTTTAGTTATGCACATGCAAATCATCATATTTCTACCTTTAAAGTATGAACTTCGGTTCAAGGAGAACGTTTTCTTTTCTTGTCACGCTTAAAATGACTTGGCATTAACAAAAAAAGTTTTTTTTCCTAGTTTGAATGTTGTTCAAGGAAATTCTTCACTTTATTGTGTGGCTTTGGGGAATGGGTATATTAAGATCTTTAACATCGATTTGAAAGTTTTTATCTTTCGGTAAATAAATAGATGTGCTGAGTTATTTAAACATTTGAAAGGCTGGCTGGAAGAACGCGGTAAATATTTAGAAAAATCGTTTACTCGGCGAGTGACAAGGTACAAGATTACTCTACAACGCATCCATCCTCTTTAAAATAGTCCTCGTGGGCAGCTATACAACGATTCCAGCGCGTTTTCCATGCTTCGTAACATTTCTGGAACGCTTCGACTGCGATGCCCGCGAGTACCCTCGTCACGGCCGCCTGGGTGTCCGTAATCGACTCAAAATGGGTTCCTTTGACCACCGATTTTGTTCTAGGGGACAAAAAAAGTCACAGGGTGACATATCGGGCGAATAAGGCAGCTATTGCAACACGGCGATCCCTTTATTTATTTATTATTATTACCAAACAAGGCATACATATAATACATTGATATACATAAATAACAATTAATAGCATTAACAATTTTCAAAAATTTTAAAAGTATTAAATCATTATATAGTTAAAAATTACAAAATATTTAATTAGATTAAGTTTATTGGACTAGGGAGGACAAGGCGTTTAGGATAATGGATTTGAATTGGACTCTGGAGATTGTTGGAGAGTAGTGAGCACTCAATGCGTTAAATGTTTTGCAACATCTATTCATTGGTTCGCTGTCTGCATACCTAGTATGATGCCGCTCTTCTATCAGCATACGCGAAAGCCTAGTGGTTCGTGATGTTTCATTCAATTTTATTTTATTAGTTATGTATGGTATCTTAATGGTGCCTCTAAGCACGTCGAAAGCGAAGCAGCAAATTATCATTGATCTTCGGGAGGAAAGTGATGTCATATTTAGAGTTTGGAGTCTTTGTGCATATGATGGTAAAGTCTGGTAGTTTTTAGGATCATATAAGCATCTCAGAGCAAATAACAGAAACTGTTTCTGAACAGATTCAATTCTGTCTATATGCACATCAAAAACAGGGTTCCAAATGAAACATCCATATTCCAGTATGGGACGGACTGAAGAAAGGTATAAGGTTTTGGTCACCCATATGTTCTTAAATTCCTTCGCTCTTCGCTTGATGAAACCTAGGAGCTTATTAGCTCTGGAAATTATTTCATCGTAATGCAACTTAAACCGCATCTTTGTATCCAGGATGACATCAAGGTCTTTAACACTATCGACTCTAGCCAGTTTTGTATTGTTCAGGTGATAATCAGCTTTGAAGACTGAATTTTTGAGGGAAAAGGTAATCACCTGACATTTTTCCAAATTCAAATGAAGCTGGTTTATGGAAGACCATTCAAACAGAGAGTATCTTGCTTTGAAGGAATAGTGAGTCGTTTTGACAGGTAATCACATGAAACAGCTTTAGATCATCCGCATAAAATAAGTGGGATATATCCGATAAGGTTTCTGACAGATCTGAGATGAATATATTAAAAAGGAGAGGACCGAGATGACTCCCTTGAGGTACTCCAGAAAATGCATTTATTTCTTTAGACAAATGTCCCTGAAATTTGATTATTTGGGTTCGGTTTTCTAGGTAAGAATAGAGCCAATCAAGTAATGAGTCAGTGATTCCAAATTTCTGCAACTTCATACACAGTATTTTGTGGTTGACACGATCGAAAGCTTTACTAAAATTGGTGTATATAGCATCAATTTGGTGTCCTTTTTCCATTTCACATAGCGTAGTAGACACCAACACGGTGAGGTTAGTGGTTGTCGCGTGATTTTTTTCGGAAGCCATGCTGTTGGTTATTAAGGTGAGGCTCTACGATGGGAGATAGTTTGGAGCAGATAATTTTTTCAAATAGTTTCGGAGTGGTCGATAATATAGCAATTCCTCTATAATTTTTAACGGAACCTTTGTCACTGCATTTGTGAATTGGAATCAGATGGGATGATTTCCAGTATGTTGGGAATATTCCTGAGGAGAGAGACTTATTGAAAATAATGTAAAGTGCTAAAAGCAGTTTCTCCTTGCAGTGGAACAAAAACCAGGGAGGAAGCAAATCAGGGCCTGGTTCTTTGCTCAAATCAAGCTCCTCAATAGCTTTCAATATTTCTTCTTCAGAAATAAACATCTCGTTAATTAGAGCTGCTGAACATGTGGATGGAGAAGGAGTATAGGACAAGGTGCTATTAGTAGAATAAATAGATTGAAAATGACTCGCGAAAAATCACAGATTTCTGCCGGCGATGATGATCTTAAGTCACCATATGCCATTGACTTGGGGTACCCCTTTGATTTACGTTTAGTATTTACGAAGTCAAAAAATTTCCTTGGATTCTGGATTATATTCTCTCCAATAGTGTTTACATATGATTCATAAGCTTTTCTAGATTTTGATTGAAATTCTTTTGCCGAATGATCATATTTGCTTTTCAATTCATTGCTTACATTGGATCTTTTTTGTATGATTTTATGGAGTTTGTTTCTTTGGTTTCGTAAATATCATAGGTCCCTATCAAGCCAAGGTTCAGATAATTTGTCTTTTTTTAGGGTTTTGTAAAATAATTTTACAAAACCCTTCTAAAATCGCGTCCTGTCTGTCCGTCTGTCTGTCTGTCCGTCCGTCCGTCCGTCCGTCCGTGTGTCACAGCAGTTTTTCTCGGAAACTACTTAAGCTAGAAACATTAAATTTTGTATGTAGGTGTAAAGTGGTGATCTCTTCAAGGTTCAAATATAAAAAAATTTTAGAAGGCATTTAAGGGGGGTCTCCCCATACAGGGGAGTGACCCCCCGAAAAAAAAATTTCATTGAAGGTGGCCGATATGGGTATCAAATGAAAGGTCTCCATGAGAACTTTTCAAAACAGGTCTTCGTTTGGCAAAATTTGCTTCGAGGGGCGCACAGGGAGGGGAAATACACGAAAAATTTGTGTCCCCCCCCTCGCGATTGGACACCTGTGATCCGAAAAATCTGAAAAAAATCAAGAATGTAGGTCTTGATGAGTACAACAACAACAAATACGTTAGAAGTCGCAATTCACTCAACTTTGTTAGTAATAGTATGATTTATCGATTTTATGTTTTCTTGAATAAAATCTTAACGGTGCCCTTAGATTCAATGAAATTCAGTACACAGATGACTATTTATAAGATTGATCTATTCTGAAAGTTTCATAAAGATTGAATCATATTTAGCGAAGTTATAGCAGTTTGAATTTTCCCGTATTACTATGGAACAATATGCGCTGCATTTATTACTATGGCAACATATGGCTATGGAACAACACGCGCTTTTTACCGACTCAGACACTACAGTTTTGCTAGGATTTGCATGAAAATTTCAGGAATGATAGGTGTCATGTATATCTTTGAGAATCGATTGAGCTGGTGGTATCAGTAATCGTAAAACAAGAAAGTGGCTGTTTTAAATGCGAAGATTGAATAATTTTGAGTTATTTTTTCCCAACTTCAACGTTTAAGGTGCATGCTTTGAACACTCGATTCAATTTAATGAATGACTGTAGATCAGTACCTATAATTAATGCTTATAAGTGAAACAAGTCAAGGAGGTGGGAGAGAGCTCCTAGCAAAAGGGTTTTGTAACCATTCTAGGATTCGAAAAAAATTGGCCATTAATCGATGATAACAGTACAGGAGAGTGGCCCCTGAAAAAAAAAATTCATCAAACGTAGCCGATATGAGTATGAAATAAAAGTTTTCATGAGAGCTTTTCAAAACAGTTGTTAAACTGCCAGTTTTTGCTTCAGTGGGTCACAGGGGGGAAATACATGAAAAATGTGTTTCCTCCGTCGCGGCTGGACATGTGAAATAATTATCAAGGGAGATATTTATGAGTATACCAATACCAAAAACCTCAGAAGTCGAAATTCGTTCAACTTTGTTAATAATAGTATGATCTTCGTATTTCATATTTTCTCCAATAAAATCGTCTTTGACATGTTTCTTGATGTGATTCGATCTGGTGACTGCATTTTGTAAATTGAATACAAAACCCTTCTGACATGAGGGTAGGTCTGTTTACCCAACTTGTCTTAATCCTAGGTACATAACTTTCAACGGCGTCAATGATTGATTATCTTATAGAAGCGATCTATCGCATCGTTTATAAGTGTACCGGTTCAGTCAATATTACTTAAATAATTATTAATGCCCTGGTTGTCAGCATTATGACAGTCATATACAATTAAGTTATTGTATGAGGAAGTATAGGTTTCATCAGCATTGGGCAATTCAACAGAGAATGCGTTATGGTGTAGACTGTTAGAGAATAAGTTATCCACATCCCTAGTTGGATTGACCACTACTTCGTCATAAGCATTACTTAAAATAAGATCAAGCCAATTACCATTCTTATTGGGAGTCGGAGCGACCTGCTGCAAATCGTTCCCATAGAATGTACTAACAAAGTTGAAGTCGCTGTGATCTAGGAGATTAACTGGAATAAGACACTTATCATCAGGTTCAATGATGAATGTTAAATTGGGTCGATTAAAGTCTCCCACAATTATAGCTTTCCTCCTCGTCGATGGATCCCGCAAGAGAGGAAATAACACTGCAAACACCATTGTATGTTGCTTCGCTGGATTTGGGTGGAATGTGAAAAACACCAATATATATATTGATTTTGGACATTTTAATGCGAACAATTTTATGCTGGCAAGATTTGTTCGTAGCAGTAGGGATGAGTTCATTTGGGAAATTCGTGTGCACAGCGAGAGGCTAAATACTGGGACACGCTGAGTGCGGTGTGGCACGGCGCGTTGTCGTGATGAAGGATCCAGTTACGAGCGATGTCTGAGCGCACCCAGTTGACTCGTTTTCGCAATGTTTCGAATACTTGGCGATAGTAGACTTGATTTACGGCTTGTCCTGATGGAACCAATTCTTTGTGGACGATTCCACGGTTATCAAAAAGGCATTAATCATCGTTTTTACCTTCGACTTGCTCATGCGAGCTTCCACGCTTTCACGCCCCTCCTTAATGCCATTTCTTTATGCCATCAAAACACCTGGACATAAGTAAGAGCACTAACACCATGTACTTTTACAATTTTAGCGTACGTTTTCGAAGCTGAGTCGCCCAATCTGGCGCAAAATTTTACCGCGACGCGTTGCTCTTGATTTCGTTTCTCCATTTTTGTGACGAGCACCACCAACACACGTCTACTCAACACGACACAGCAGGCGAACTAAACAAGCTAGAGCGATGGTAAATATATCAATGGAGAGGAAAAGGATGCCGGTAAGGGGAAGGGAGTTTGAAGGTCGCAGGTTTACCACAAGCGCGGCAATAAAATCAGTCTCATTACTTAATTGTCACACTTCGTATATGTCTTGTGAATGATTTCTCCAAAGAGTGCAGGAGGATCGGAAGTGTCATGAAATCATCTGTTCAGTTGTGGAAAAACGCGGGATGTTATTGTTCAAATGTAGCAGGTTATCAAAGTGTCATTCCTCCTTGTGTTTGTGACTAGTATTTACTGTTTACCAGTTTACTCCCCGATTTTTTGTTTTGATGAATCGATTAAGTTACACAATAAGTGACCAGGAGAGTCTCAACAAACGGAAAAAGCGAGTGGAAAGATAAAAAACGAAAACTGTGTAGAGGCCGTGAGGAAGCTTTAGTTAGTTGGGCAGGGAAGCAGATTTTCCCGAAAATTGCTCCAGTTTTAGTAAGTATTATATAGTTCATACATAAAATGTTCCTTGTATAACAGATAAATGAATGCATCTTACATACACTATTCATTTGAATCGCTTTTAATTCTAACATGGTTTTTATTAACGTTCATTTTTCGATGATATTTTTGATAGTGCTATGTTTTCCTTTACAGCCAAGAGCCTGCAATGAATCATGCAAGAAGAGCTGCAGAGATTTGAAACGAGAGAAAGTTCGTGAGCTATTCACAAAGTTTTACCAGGCATCGTATGATGAACAGTCTCTGGTACTTTTGACATACATGTCGTCACATGAACCGATCAAAAGAATACCGGGAGTAACAGATGCAACTTCTCGAAGATCAGCTACATTTAACTATAAAATTGACAATGTTTCATCTGTATCTGAATCAATTTGAATTCAAGTTCAAGTTTATTCCATAAACTTGAATTCAAATGAAAAATACACTCTAATTAATCCATTAAAAGCAATTTGAATTCAAATCACAAGTAATCACGAATTGCAATTCTACTAGCTAGAATTTTAATTTAAGTTCTTCACCTGAAACAATTTCTCCACATTAGCTATGCAATCTGACTCCATTCATCCCTTCATCCATAAATCATCGTCGCGCGCAGAGCCAAGTGCACATGTTGTTGTTTGTTTTCATGCAATCTAATCTGCGACCTTTCGTATCGTAACGACGCGTGTATGAAAGCGAACATTGAAGCATTGTCCATATGGTTGATGGATGAATGAATGACCAACTGTAAATTGGGTCACGTATTTTCTTTCACTTATATGAAGTGTGAAAAACGATAATAAGAATTTAGAACCATGATATTTTTCCAAGGGGAAAATTTATGACTAATAACTAAGGTTTGAATTCTGTTTAGGTTTAAATTTTTGTAAATCGATATGCAAATCGAACTGTAAGAAATTTTTATGAGTAATAATTTAAGTAGGTACTTGAAATTGATGAGTGAAATATTATAGCATGTAGGAATTGTATAAATAGAAACAGTCGAAAGAAATAAGAAAACATTATTGATTTGGAAGTGAACTAAGTTGTTACTCACTGCGTAATTACGCTGCCCAAAATCATCGCAATATATTGTTGCGCAATATTTTAATTTCTCCGTTTTAGTAACCATGGCGCAAGTGGATCTAAGTGATCCTCGCCAAGCTTCACTGCGGCTAGACCGCTTGGATAGGTTAAAATAGGAATTTTCAAACTCTTATAAAATCCCGATCATTAGTTGAAGCAATTATAGGAAGGGTAAAGAACTGCCCAATAGCGAATCATTACAAATGTAGATGTTTGCAAGAAAACGTTTTGCAATGTTTTTCAAATCAGTCTACGCCGAACTAAAACGATTTCAAAAATTTCGATGATTTGACTACAAAACTAAAGAAGGGCAAGTTTAAAATCACCGAGTTTACTTGGTTCAAAATGACTAATGATGATCCTATTAATTTGTAGGCGCAAACTTCTCACAACATTTTGAGGCCATCGCAAACTCATCCAGCGTTTCCCACTAACTTGGACGACAGATACGTTGGATGTCTACCATCTTTGTACAACGAAATGATCCCTATCAGGAAAGAAAAAAAAGATCTTATGGATATGGTTCAATTTATGGATAAAGAAAAGCATCATCGGTTTTACAGAGGGCTTCCATCAACTTAATCATTAAAATTTCATTGTTATTTTGAATTATTATTATTTTTTATAATGTAAGACTTAGAATGAAAACAAATTTTTTGTATTAATAAATCAGTATGAATTTTTAAAAATACCTTTTTTCACTTGAAGCAGTCGAAAGAAGAGGAAGAAAACAATCTTATAGAAAAACGAGGTATGTAGTCATCATTTGTAGGCTACTTTGTTTAAAAGCAAGCTTCCTGAAAAATTAGCGAAATTAACGTACCGCGTTGTTCCAGCCAGCCATTCATATATAATAAAACAAGCTATTGTAAAATGCAATATTATAATGCATAAAAATTGAAAAAAAAAACCAAATTGGTACTTCCTTCTTTGCTTGCAGAACTCCAAGCGCCCGGTGCAATACAAAAAAAAAAGCGTGGGGCCTCCGAAAATCAAATTTTAAACATTAAAATAAAAAAAAAGCACGCAACGGTCACTTTCAACTCTCCGATCTTCGTTCGAGCGTAATCCCAGAAAATTTCAATGCTGTAGAAATAAACGATGCTTTGCTTGCAGAACTCCAAGCGCCCGGTGCAATACAAAAAAAAGCGTGGGGCCTCCGAAAATCAAATTTTAAACATTAAAATAAAAAAAAAACACGCAACGGTCACTTTCAACTCTCCGATCTTCGTTCTAGCGTAATCCCAGAAAATTTCAATGCTGTAGAAATAAACGATGCTGTTTATTTTATTTTCTCGTCCGTTATTGATTGGTAAATGCTTAAGAATTTTTCGAATGCCGTAATACAACAAATGGACTAGGCCATTTTCCATGCTGTCGTATGAAACATCTATAACAAATATAAAAGCTGTTATCTCAACATGATCGAAATTTTAAAAATATTCACTAGGAAACTCTTTTGCCGAAATAGTTTCTATGCGGTACGGAAAAATTTCCACTTTTAGACCAGCTATTCATTGAACACTGTCAGTTTGAATTGTTCGCCATCATTTCAATCACTAAAATCTTTCATTTTACGTCGTAAATCGTATCGTCCTAACACCTTTTCAGAAAATTCTCGTTGTTATTTTTTCCTCGTAATACACTTTTTTCACGGAAAAAAATTCATGCACTTCTCAAGTGCAAAATCCACCTATCTCCCAATTCGATCACTCATGGATTCCTCAAATGTTAACTCCCCGAATTAAAAATCCGCACTTTTTTCCGACACCGCCAAATGCAGTTCTTCTTATTTTCAAGTCAAAATCTCACTCCCTCCCCAAACCAAAAATTTCACTCACCCAATTCCGCAATCCTTTCATTCCCAATTACCGCTGCCGCATCCGGGTAACGTAATCGAAGTTCAAGACACTTCGATTCTACTTCTTTTCCATATCGGCAATCGCAACAATTTCCATTTTGCATATATGGCGATTTGCATAACCATGACAGCGTTTGGTTTTATGCAAATCGTCATAAATACAGAAACAATTGCTTTTGCCGCTGTCCCAGAAAGATTTTTTCCTACGCTCGGGAGAACTTAAAGCCAGGGTTCCAGCGGACCCCCCAGTCGAGAATCCACGACATCTCAACCTTAGCCACCTTCTGTTGATCTCCCATTCTTCCAATCAGCAACTTCAATTGGGAACTTTTTTTAATGTGCATTGAGATGAAATTTGTTGGTAGGGAAACGTGGATGAATTTTTGTTAGTATAACAAATAAAATTTTGTTAGTGGGAGATAATGCATGAAATTAGTTGGTATGAAGAAAAGAATTAGAGCTTGTTAGTAAAAAGCTATCGAATGAAATTTTGTTAATGGGAAGCGGGGAAAGTTAAGTTTACTATTATATTATTTCTTTTGGTAATTAAAGATAGGGTAAGAGGGTAGAATTGAGAAGATGGGGAAGTAAAAATTTAAGGGAAATTGTTAAATGTTAATAAAAATAAATAAATGTACCGAGGAAAAGGTATATTTGCCCAAAAGAAGGTGGAGATAGTACGGCCGCAATTTGAAGTTGCGAATCGGAGAATGCCGGCACGCCGGAATTCGCAACAGAACTTATGATTTAAAGAGCAGTATTATATTTTGAAAAAAAATAACGAACAAAATTTATACGTTATGTATATTTAAAAAAAATTGATTCTTCCAGTGAGATATTAGCAGAATACAGATCGAAGAAAAATAACAGGGGACGAACAATAATTTACTCAAGAGTCGTACTTGTGTAGTGGAAGAAGATTCTATGAAAACTTTTTAATTTTCTTGATTGTTATCGGGTATTATAGGTATAATTTCAAAGCTTAGTTAAATAGTGCTTTAAGATGCAATGCAAAATCTGATGAAATTTCGTATAGCTTAAACAGTGTCTTAACTCTTAAAAGAGAGTTGACAACTTTCCAAAATACTGGTTGGCACTTAATGCGTGGATATTGTATGATTTAAGAAAATTTCAATTCTCATAATGAACAATTTTGGAAACAAAAAAAAACGATAATCCGTGTGTGAACTATTTTGGAAAGATACCATTTCTTGCAGCAGAATTTAAACTAATTTTATTTCATTTAAGGGTAACGCATCCTAAGGGAAGCAAATACACATTAAAATAGGGAGATAATCCTTAAAAATAAAGTAAAAGTAGACAAAGCTATGACAAATCATGCTTGATTAAAGGTTGCTGTCTCAAAACCTAAGCAGAAGGTAGATTTAATAATTAATACAGAGAACTGCTTTGTGAAAATACGTTTTTATCAAATAATTTGTACATCATACTATTCAATTGACGAGCTATTTATTAAAAACAAGTTGGGTAAACAGACCTACGCTCATGTCAGAAGGGTTTTGTACTCAATTTACAAAATGCAGTCACCAGATCGAATCAAATCAAGAAACATGTCAAAGTCGATTTTATTGGAGAAAATATGAAATACGAAGATCATACTATAATTAACAAAGTTGAACGAATTTTGACTTCTGAGGTATTTGGTCATAAAAATCTCCCCTGATAATTATTTCAGATGTCCATCCGCGAGGGAGGAAACACATTTTTCATGTATTTTCCCCCTGTGCCCCCACTGAAGCAATAACTGACAGTTTAACAACTGCTTTGAAGTGCTCCCGTGAAAACTTTTATTTCATACTCATATCGGCTACGTTTGATGAATTTTTTTTCAGGGGCGACTCTCCTGTACTGTTATCATCGATTCATGGCCAATTTTTTCGAACCCTAGAATGGTTACAAAACCCTTTTGCTAGGAGCTCTCTCGCACCTCCTTGATTTGTTTCACTTAGGAGCATTAATTGTAGGTACTCATCTTCAGTCATTCCTTAAATTGAATCAAGTGTTCAAAGCATGCACATTAAACGGTGAAGTTGGGAAAAATAACTCAAAATTATTCAATCGTCGCATTTAAAACAGCCACTATTTTGTTTTACGATTACTGATACCACTAGCTGAACCGATTCTCAAAGATATATATGAAACCTATCATTCCTGAAATTTTCATGCAAATCCGAGCAAGACTGTAGTGTCTGAGTCGGTAAAAAGCGCATGTTGTTCCATAGCCATATGTTGCCATAGTAATAAATACAGCGCATATTGTTCCATAGTAATACAGGAAAATTCAAACCGCTATAACTTTGCTAAATATGATTCAATCTTTATGCAACTTTCAGGATAGATTAATCTTATAAAGAGACATCTACGTACTGAATTTCATTAAATTTAAGGGTACCGTTAAGATTTTATTCAAGAAAACATAAAATCGATAAATCATACTATTACTAACAAAGTTGAGTGAATTGCGACTTCTGACGTATTTGTTGTTGTTGTACTCACCAAGGCCTACAATCGTGATTTTTTTCAGATTTTTCGGATCACAGGTGTCCAATCGCGAGGGGGGGGGACACAAATTTTTCATGTATTTCCCCTCCCTGTGCGCCCCTCGAAGCAAACTTTGCCAAATTAAGACCTGTTTTAAAAAGTTCTCATCAAGACCTTTCATTTGATACCCATATCGGCTACCTTCAATGAAATTTTTTTTTCGGGGGGTCACTCTCCTATATGGGGAGACCCCCCTTAAATACCTTATAAAATTTTTTTGTAGTTGAACCTTGAAGAGATCACCACTTTACACCTACACACAAAATTTGATGTTTCTAGCTTAAGTAGTTTCCGAGAAAAACTGCTGTGACACACGGACGGACGGACGGACGGACGGACGGACGGACGGACGGACGGACGGACGGACAGACGGACAGACGGACAGACTGGTCGCGAAACTAGTAGGGTTTTGTAAAATTATTTTACAAAACCCTAAAAAACGGCTTAAAATTATTGCGTTTAATGTTCATTCTATTCGTATTGATTAAAAGTCGTTGAGGCATAGATTTCCCAATTCCAGATCGCGGTGAGAAATTCGATTGTCATGAAGATATTTAACTCCTTGAATAATTTGATAATTATGTAAAAACGACATTCGTAGTCGGTTATAATCTTCCTACAAATGTGAAATTCTATCATAGGTCCTTGGTTATTACAAAGCTCCAAAACAATGCATATGCTGTTGCTGTCATCGAGAAAAAACTATGAAATATCTGGATAACTTAGACTTTTATGTATAGTTATTTCTTGTGTCATCTGCTTTTAGGTAAATTTCTCGAGAGAAATTTACCTATTGCGGAGAGCATCATATATATATATATATGGGATATAACGAAATTTGTGACCACGATAGAGGTTGCAATTTTGCTTCGATTTTCACCAAATTTTCAGGAAAGGTGTATTGGGTAATTATCTCGGTTAAGTTCGTGAACCAGCTATATCGGCCGCGCAAAAACAAAATGGCGGCCATTTTAGACGAAAAATCGTGATTTCTGTTCTGACCAAAGTATAGCTCCGATTTGGATGAAATTTGGTACAAAGGTTCATTGCTGTATGTGATGAATCTCACAATAAAAAATCCAAAGTCGGTACGGCAGAAACAAAATGGCGGCCACTCAAAGGTCGAAAAACGTGCAAAATTTTGTTGTCTTAATAGTGGTCAAAGCTTTCGACAGATTTTCATGAAACTTGATAACTTGATAGAAATTATAAGTATCTAAAGAATTACGTGAAAAAATTGGAGGTCAGGTTGCAAAAAACAAAATGGCGGCCAGTTAAAGGGCAAAATTTCAAAGGCTTTTAAAAGTCGCAATTTTGATCCGACATATACGAAATTCGGTCGAAAGATAGACATTATTTAGGCCTACAGTCTTTGATATTTTGGTGATCATGCATGAGCAAATTTCAAAATGGCGGCCGTTTAAATATGCGTTTTTTTCAGGTTTTTGTGGCCCTCTAGCGGTCACATTTTCCAGCGGATTTTGATGAAACTTGAGATTATGGATCTCTGTACTATGTTCTTGTATTATGCAGGAAATTATTAAAATTGAATGAAAAATAAAAAAGTCGAAAATTTAAAGCCTAATAGTTTTAGCTGCCATTTTCTTTAAAAATTGAATTATTTTGCCCTGTCTAGAGTGAAACTTCTATTTGAACGAGAAATTACATTGATTGATGAGTTCCTAGCATACAAAGATTTAAAATAATCCAAAATAAAATGCATGCATTCAAAATGGCGGCCCCCAAAGGTCAGAAGGCAAGCGCAATTCGCTATTTTAGTGCCAACTGAAATAATGAATATTTTTCATGATAACGTTTTAAATGACTTTACTTGATAGAATTTATAAACCAGACCATTTTTAAGATATTGTAAAATCTTTTTAACAATCCCCTAAAAAAATTATAAAATCGCGACTTGTCTGTCTGTCCGTCCGTTTGTTCGTGCGTCAAAACAAGTTTTCTCGCAAACCACATGAGCTAGAATGAGGAAATTTTCTACGTAGGTCAAAAGTGGTGCCTCTTGAAATTTGCAGTGCAAGAAAATATTTTAAGGTATTTTAAGGGGGGTCTCCCCATACAGGGGGGTGGCATACAATTTTTTTTATTTCTGTAGCAGCCAAGATTCTCAACAGATTCCGTTGAAACTTGAAATTATAAGTTATTAACGCAAGTTAATTTAATTTAATTATGCAAATCGAATAACAAATGAAAAAGTCGAAAATTTACAGCTTAAAATTTTTAGCAGCCGATTTCAATAAAAATTGAAATGACGGCCCTCATAGTTCAGAAAAAAATTGAAAATGTATATATTAATGGCAACGCAAGTGCTGATTAAACTTTCATGGAAATCTTTTGAAATTAACTATTCGAGCTATTTAAGCCTTTGTGTGGTTACCACTGTGAAATGTGTAAACAGCAAATGCGAGAAGGGCGAAACCGGTATTTATACATATGTTTACAACAATTTATGATCCGCCGATTTTCAATATGTAATCCATACGTATGCAACTCAACTTAATTAGCAAAATATTTGCGCCCCGATAAAAGGTCTCTAAGAACGAACGTGGCCAGATTTTTTTTATGTTAATAAATACCCATGTGGTACTATGAAAATTGCAGAAAGAAGTTAAGTAGTAGGCAAGCCAAATTTTTTTTCGAAGCTTTATGCTACACACGAGAAATTTACCTTTCCGGCTGGTGCTGCCAACGGGGATTTTTTTTATAACCCACGGAGTCCGGAGCTTGATTGGTTTGTTTTAATGTTAGATAAATAGTAGGAAAAGCGTACATAGTTGTCAGGTTCCAACTTTTCAGTCTTAGTCCTAAATATGATACCGTTGTTTCATTGAACTTTTTTTAGTTCTCCACTCGGGTCGCCAATTCAGGTGTGTCCTTGCGATGCCGATCCTCACTTTCCAGGAGTTCACTGGAATGTGGGGTGTAGGGTAGTTCTTAATGATTGCACAGGTTTGGGGGTATCCATCGATGTTTTCTGGAGAACTCCACTTGTTTTCCATTCGGTTTGCCCCTCGACGGTCGACTATATGTCTTCATTCGAGCCCTATTGCGCATCAATTGAGCAAATGCACGGATTATTTTCTCTTGCCCAACAACCATTCCTTTACGGTTGTCTTGATTGCCCCCGGCAATACGCCAATCGTTTGCTTTTACTTCCCCGGTCACTTTCTAGTAGCTTATCCTGTTTCGGTAACACCGGTCGTGTGTTGACGAACAGATGAATGTCGCCTTCTCCGCGCGCAAATTGTTGACATATCCGTCAGTTGGCGAACTCGGCAATGGCTCCACTTTTCCGGCTCTCATTTTCCGCTATATTTCTCCGCACGCAAGAAATATCTTCCCGCATACGCTACAAAAGCATGACGACAAAAAGTGATCCGGCCGCGGGCAACGAGAACATCAAAACTCGACTAACTTCACTCTTCATCATGCGTTCCATTCTCCTCTAACTAATGCACTTCTTAGCCGTCACTCCCCATCAACTTCGATTTTCAAACATGTCGGAGCTCTCCACTGAACGTAAACATCCCAGGGTGCTCACTTCTCACCGTTTCACGTAACTCTCAATCGCGGACGCAAAATATCGCGCCAAGCATCCGTAGCACTTTCCTCGCCTGTCTTTTCTTCTTCTTCTATGTACTATCTAGCCTCATAGCGATTTGACAATTTAGCCGCGACCCGCACCTGTCACTTGACCATCATCAACTGGTGATTCATTCGCTCACCGCCAGTCGACGCCAATCAGTTCAGTCACAGAGAACTGTCAAACAGCCGTATCAGCTGGTTGGGACATATCAGCTAGCGGAGACATCTAATTTCAGGGGTAACAGATCTCCGCGGGATATCGATCCAGGGGATCAAGGTTATCACAGTATTCAAAAAACAAAATAAAAAGCAAAAAAATTTCGGACGCACGTGTTCTCTTAGGCATTTCAGAATATGGTAGTGCTGCTAGATCCTAATAAAAAAACTAAAAGATTGTATAGAAAGAATTTGTTTTTCTGCAAAGTTATTGACTTTTTGAGATCGGGTGATCCTGAAATTTCTCATCGCAGCATATGTTTATATTCGCGCCAATCCTGGCGTCAGCATTTATCTACCTACCTGCTACCGACGATTTATGATTTGCTCTTCGGCTTGCGTTCGGATTTTTCCGAAGGCTATATTGAGAGTGGATACTATGTGAGTACAAATTAATTACGCGGGTGCGGAATTCTTTTAAAAAAAATTTGTTTTATTCAGTTCGAAATTTGTCTTAAGACTAACTTACATGTTTTTCTTAAATTCTACATAACGCCTCGTAGTTGATGCAATTCAACGTGACATGCCGGATGCCGCCCAGACGTTCCCATGCTTGCAGGAATTCGCTCGAGGTTACATAGGTGCAATTGGATCGTTGTGTTTTGTCTATTTTGTGGAATTTAGCGCTGCAGGTGTTTGGGTTTCAAGAATTGTATGTATTTTGTAATTACATGTGTTTTGTTCCTTAACTCTTCCCCTCTTAAGTTGAATGTCCTCATTCAACCTTAGAACAACGGTATTCTGTAGATGCTCGGAGAGTTTTGTAATTCTGGTATGGTATTTTCTGGCAGGCTTGGTAAGGATATGAAGGCTGATGGTTTCGCTTCCTGTAAGGATGATTGTGTTTGCAGGTTCAGATCAGAGTTCGTTTTTCCTGGGGTGGTTGAGGCTACTTTAATTATAACGTTCGAATTTCTTTTATTCCTCAGGTAGGTAACTATTTTTGATGTCGTCAGTATTACTAGGATCATTGTGATTGAACTGTAAATTATCCATTGATCCGTTTCTTTGCCTGTTTTTATTAGGTTTATTTGCTTTGTATTGTTGATGTGCATCTCTTTAATCAGTTTGAGGGAGAGTATTTCCAAAAGCTCGTCCTTTTCAATGTCGATGTGTAGTAGAGGTGGTAGTAATTGTATGTTGGTTGTTCCGGTGGATTTGTAAGTCTGGTTGTTGATGTTGACCGTTACATTTTCATGTTTGATGAGGAAGGTTCCAGAAAGATGTTGTGATGATCCATTTACCTCGATTCTTCCATTGAAGTTGTTGAAAAGTATGGTGTCAGTAGCGATTTCCTCGACAAGTGGGATATGATGACCGTTCGTTATGTTGCATTTTGCTTCTTTGCTTTTGAACAAGTAAGGGATACAAGTTGAGTGACTAATGTTTCTAATGTCATTGGTTTTACAAATCGAAAGTTCATTATGATCTTTGCATTTGCCTATGATTCCGAAATATTCATCGCTATTTTTCAAAACATATTCATATTCAATTTTGACTATAGTGTTATGCTTTTTTACTGGTTTTACAAGAAATCGTTCGTAATTAGTTTCATAAGCAGTTGGTACATCTATTATATAGAAAACATGTGTGTAATTTTGAAAAATTTTTACATCTGCAAATTCCACAGCTTCTTCTACGTTTCTGTATGGAATATGGTTTTCATTGAAGGTATTTACAATTGAGTTTATTTCGGATTTCGAAAGGATGTTTGAATTCACAGTATTAGTTTTCGCTAGTCGTATAGATTCGACAATATTCGCCAATTCTTCTTTTATAATTCTTAACTTGTATTCTGTACTTAGGGCTAAGGTAGTTTCAAAAACTCTATCCTTTTTTAAAACGTTTAAAATTTCATCTGTAACATTAGTAATTTGGTTTATTCTTTTATTATATACTTTGTTTATAAGGACTTGTCTGTTATTGTTTTCTAAAAGCTCATTCATCTTTCCTGTCAACAAAACAAGATCATCATGATCTGGATTTCCCGCAATGAATTTCCATGCGGATCCAATAAAGTTTAAGGATCTTTTAGTTTTCTTTGGCCTAAATTGAATATTATCCAAAAGGTTTTTCGTTTGCGATACTTCGTGGGACAGCAATGAATAGAATGGATTGGATTCCGGGATATGGTTGGTAAGTAAGGCTGAAACGTTATTGAGGAAATGGTTGTATTGGTCCGTTTGTAGTATATGCACGAGCTTGAAGATTCCATTTTGGATTTTCGCAGTTCCTGTTTTGAGTGTCGCGATTTGGGAATTTGAGTAATCTATAATTTGTATGTCCGCATCGATAATCTTGAGTAGAAACCTGAAAAGAGAATCAGTTCCTAATGTCACTTTTATGTATGGTTCTGCCTGTTTCAGTTAAAATGGTGGTTGGCCTATTTTCTTTCACTATCTCCCTTTTGTATCTAGTTGTTATTTTTGATCCCTTACGCTTATTTATCTTAACGTATACTTCCTGTCCTATTTGGTAATCTTTTATGGCCTGCCTAGATTTGTTGTGAAAATTTAGATCTTGCTCCTGCTTCTTTTTGATAGCTTCTATATTATCCCTGCGGGATTTTTCTAATTGTTCAGGACTTGTGGATACTATCCTGCCGTAGAAAGTCTCTATGGGTGTTTTTCCGGTGGTTGAATGAACGCTGTAATTGTACTCATACACGGACCTTTCCAATAGTTCTTGAAAGTTCCTATGGGTGCCGTCAGTTTTAAGGCACCTCATGATTTCTGATAGGGTGGAATGAAATCTCTCAACCTGCCCATTGACCTCACTTTTGTAGGATGGTGTTTTATAGACAGTTATTCCGAGCTGATCTTGCATCATGAACAAGATCGATGCCGAATTCAATGATTTCTCACCGTCTATCACAATAGCCTTTGGAATACCATAAAAGAGTAAGAGCTCTCGGAGTGGGCCGCGCACATCTTCGATCGCTCTGGATTTGAGTTCTCTTGCTTGTGCGAATTTGGTTAGTTTGTCGACGGATGTCAGTATGAGATGTCCTTTCGTTGAATAAATATCAACGTGAAGGATATGGCCTGGGAATTCTGGAATAGGAGTCGCCAGAATTACAGGATTGTTCGGGTGACGGTCGTATTTGTTTTCTTTGCAAATACTGCACTGCTTAACGATCCGCTTTATTTTGGCGCTCATTTTGGGGAAATGAAATTGCTCGATTATTTGCAATTGGTTTGCCTTTGCATTCCTGTGAGCTCTTTTATGGAATCTTAAAATAATGTCCTCCTGTTCGCTCTCATTTGAAACATTTTGTGTTTCTTTCTGTGTAAACCTAACCCTGTAGTTTAGGATAATTCCCATGACGTCTTCTGGTGCCTTGATGCCATTAATGACGTTAGGATTAAGATACCTCATAAAATTCCGACAATATTTTCCCTAGTGTATTGGGGTTCTACGAAAGTATGTTTGAAGTAGTTAGGGAACGGCTTTTCCAACTGGTAGCTAGTTGCTTCTGCGTTCTTTAGAATTATCTGAGTGCGAAATGCATTAAGTGGGGTTTCGTCAGAAGGTATCAAGTTTTGGGATGAGCTATCGTCGCTGTGGGCTGTGGCGGTCAAGGAATGCAGGTTGGTTCTTCTGGGGGGCCTAGAAAGGGCGTCTGCCACGACATTGGCCTTTCCAGGCTTATATTTAAGCTCATAATCATACTCCTCCAGAGCTGCTTCCCAGCGTTTGAGCTTTGTGTTAGTGTTTTTATTGCTCAACGCATAGGTGAGCGGTTGGTGGTCCGTGAAGATATGGACCTTTTTTGATCCGTACAGGAAGTTTCTCAGAGACTTTAGGGCCCAAATGATAGCCAACATCTCCTTCTCGTTGGCTGCGTACTGTTCTTCTGTTTCGCTTAGTGTTCTAGATAGGAATGTTATTAGTCGGCCCTCTTGTGCCAAAACAGCACCAATGACGTATTGTGAAGCGTCTGTAGTAAGCTCAAATGATTTACTGAAATCTGGGTATGAAAGCATCACTTCTTGTGATATTAAGGAATTTTTGATTTTGTTAAATGCCTCTAATGCTTCCTCGTTAAGACGAATTTTTATTTTGCTAGACATGTTCTTAGATACTCTGCCGTCTTCCCCTCTTAAGAGTGAGGTAAGGGGTTTAGCTAGTTTGGCGGAATCCAAAATAAACTGTCTGTAGTACCCAGACATGCCTAGGAAGGACCTTAGCTCCTTTAAGTTTGTAGGCGGAGGAAATTTCACTATTGCCTCTACCTTTTTCGGGTTTGTCTTGATACCTTCGCTCGAAATCACGAAACCCAAAAACTCAACTTCGGTCCTCATGAATTCGCATTTATCTAATTGAACCTTAAGATTGGCTTCCTCCAGAGTGGCGAATACGGAATCGATATTCTTGAGATGCTGTTTCTCATCCTTCCCCACGATTATGATGTCGTCAATATAATTTTCGCACTCAATCCCAATATTTTTTCGGAGGATGTCATGAACCGCTCGTTGGAATGTCGCGGGTCCATTCTTCACTCCAAATGGGAGCCTGTTGAACTCATATTTTCCATGGTTGACGGAGAACGCAGTTTTTTCCTTGTCGGCTTCCCTCGACGGTATTTGGTGGAAGCCGCTTTTTAGATCAACTACAGTAAAAAATTTATTTTTCCCCAAATTGGCAAGTATGTCATTTATCTCCGGTATGGGATAACGATCGGCGATTGTGACGGAATTCAATTTCCGGTAGTCAATAACTAGCCGGTATTTCCTTTCCTTGGATGCGTCCATCTTCTTTGGGACTACCCAGACTGGAGCATTATATGGTGACTTGAAGGATTTATGACGCCATCATTTAACAGTTTTTGAATTTCCTTATCAACGAAAGGTTTTAGTGCCATGGGGTATGGGTACGTTTTTGAGTAGACAGGGTTATTGTCTGTGGTGCGTATTTCTGCCTCTACCCTGGTAGTGTATGTGTGCTTTTCATCAGGTTCGGCGAACAGTCCCGGATATTTGCCTAAGATGTTCAATAGCTCATCCGTTTGCCTTTGAGATAGATGGGGTGTTCTTATTCCAATATTATTCACGCCTTCTGAGGTGCGTTGCTTCATTGGAATACGTATGTTATCAATGATTGTTATAAAATTTTCTGAAGTGTGAATAACAGCCCTAAGTTGCTTTAGGCTATCGTTCCCAATAATACCGTGGAAAGTGTTTAGTGCCGGTAAAATGAAAAATTTGAATGGTGGTACAGAGGGTCTAAATATGTTGATCACAGCGTGATGAGTGATCTTAATATTGCCTCCTATAGAGTTGGTGAAAAATGGTTTATCGTTTGGGATGCAGAATTTTACACAGTTGGGTTGAATATAATTCTTGTTTGATCCTGTGTCTATGAGGAATCTAAGAATGTTACCGCTCTTCGCTACATATTCGAAATAAGGGAGCAAAGAGCTCGTCAACCTAAAAAATGGATGTTTTGTGAGTTATCGGCCTCCTCGTTCAGGTCTGGTTCTTGGCACAGGTCTTCCTGGTCAGCAGGACTTCCCTCAAGTCCCATATAGTCAACAAGAGTCTCTTTATTTGCTTGATCTTCGTTCATAATAGCCTCGTTATATTCGTCCAGACTATTTTCGGCATCAATGTGGAATGATCGTTGCTGTTTTTGAGGATTTGGTCCCTGGAAAGGAGTTAATCTCTTTGCAGCAAACATTGGTCTAGGCGGAGGTCGATTTTGATAATTAACCACTCGTGAGTGTAGGGAGTGGTCTACGTCCATGGGCTCAGGCCGTAGTTGTGGCTTCGGGAAGATTCTGGGGGGGAGGCGGTGCCTGATATTGCATTGGGTATTGCTGGCGAAAATATTGGTTGGAAGGAAAAGGGTTGTGTTGAGGCTGTTGCCTTGTTTGATAATACTCTAGATATGGACGTTGTAGAACAGGCTGCGAGTGGCGCGCTAAATCGGAAGGATGAATATTTCTGGGCGCCGGGACGGATTTATTTCTTGGTGGTATTGGAGGAGGTGCATTATTGCTCATACGTCGGGTAATATTATGGGTACTATTGGCGTATTGTACCCTATAATTGACATTTTCAAGTTTTAGACATAACCGAAGGGCTTGTGGGAGGTCAGTAGGTTCCTTCATACTGAGGAGCCTTGGGAGATCGCCGGTAAGTCCCCTGATAAAAGTATCAAGGGCTTTGTCTCTGTAAGAGTGAACCATTATATTCATGGCCTCTCTACCTATTTCCATACTTGAAATCTTGTTGGGAATTAAGGACAGGTGGTGATAAACGGACTGGTAAAACTGTTGGACGCTATCGCTGCCGTGCACTTAACAGGTCATTTGATATTCCAAGGTTCCCAAATCCCGTTTATCGGCGTAGTGCAGGGTTAGGCAACGTGATATGCGCTCCCAGTTAAGGGGAGTATTGTAGGACTCCAGGACCGTGTCGGCTTGGCCGACAATTTTATTACGAATAACATTTTAGATCCCGTAATATTTTGCTGAGCCTACCAAGTGGGAATATATGCCGAGAATTCTATCAACGCTCTTTTTCCAAGAGCTAAACTCCCTGGTTGTCTGGAGAACTCTCGGAGGCTTTTAACAATATCTGGAATTTTGTCCAAATCAACCAAATTTCCCCTTTAGTCTTCATTAATTCTTTGATCCACATCAAGATTAGCATCGATATTCGGCAGTAATGCTTGCTGAACCAAGCGAGGTACATCTCTTGCCAAAATACTAGTAATTAGCTCTTCTATCCGCAATTGCGGATTATCGTTTTCATTTTGAGGAAGCTGGGGATTTATTTCTTCTTCTTGTACAACACCCAGCCTGGGCGGCATAATTAAATTTGCTCGACGAGCCATTATACGGAAGTGGTATATGTGAATGGGAGACACAAGAGATCGCTACGAAAAATCTTAAGGTTACTTACGGTTTTGCTGGCAGTAATTAATCCTTTTTACACACACTAATAATTTTTATATTCTTCACCATTAACTTCAATATGCTTCTTCACTGTTAATTTACATATATTCTTCTTCTTTTCTATTAATTTCGATTATATTTACAATACAAAATTATGCTTTTCACTCAATTTCTTATGTTATTCTCATAGGCACAATGCACACACATTAATTTTTCATTTCTTTTCCTACTCAACTATTTATTAACATGATACTTTTAATATTAAATGGACACAAGGTTGAATATATCTTACACTTAGGTAACAAGGAAGGGTTTCATCGCGAAGCGGCTGTCGATTGCGCTCGACTCCTTTTCCTCCAACAGGTTACTAAGGGGCCTCTTTTCTTCGCGGTACACTAACGGGTTCGCGGGATCCTGCGCCGTGTCAATTTTGATTTAACCTTTCCTTCGATTAACTTTCGGGAAATCAAAATCTAATCACGTACCACTTTTAATTAAACCTTTCGTTATCTCGACTAACTTTCGGAAAATTATTAAAGTAGGTACACAGGTCCCTGCTCGGGCGCCAATTAATTACGCGGGTGCGGAATTCTTTTAAAAAAAAATTTGTTTTATTCAGTTCGAAATTTGTCTTAAGACTAACTTACATGTTTTTCTTAAATTCTACATAACGCCTCGTAGTTGATGCAATTCAACGTGACATGCCGGATGCCGCCCAGACGTTTCCATGCTTGCAGGAATTTGCTCGAGGTTACATAGGTGCAATTGGATCGTTGTGTTTTGTCTATTTTGTGGAATTTAGCACTGCAGGAGTTTGGGTTTCAAGAATTGTATGTATTTTGTAATTATATGTATTTTGTTCCTTAACTTACACTATGGTGTCCATGTATCCCTCGTCCAGTCAGGACATACTACTGGCGAAACGACATCACCCAAATTGACGTCTTCGCTCAGGGGGAGCATTATAGCGTTTGCGTGTTCAACACGAGAGGCGCACAAGCCGAAATGAACTGATAGCGACATCAACGCCATCAAGTATGAGCGGAAACAGCTTGGCAAGATGTACTCTCTTTCTTTCAGTGCTTGATCTCGGCATATTGACGTCTTGTAATCTTTTGAGTGGAAATAACGTTTTGTGTCTAGTGGCCGCTTTAACTTGTCTCTTGCCAGTTCTGTTGATTAATTTAAAATCTTCCGCAGACAAATTTTATGAACAAAATTAGAAATGCCTTCGGATTTATTGTAACCCGAGAAGCTATATCAGGCACGTTTGTTTCTCCTTTATTCAAAATCAAACTTTAAACATTGTAGTAATTTAGCGTGATTCAAGTTGAACATAAATTAAATTTATTATGAAAAAGCATTTTCCAACATCGTTTCAAGCATTTATTAAAACTTATTCATGCGCTAAAAATTGCATTCTTTGTTTAAGATAGAAACTTCAGATGCGTATTTCTGAAATCATTTAGAATTCTTTTTTCTGCAGGTTAAATTTAGATTGATATTGTGTTTCAAAGCATCAACCTGGAAGGTTAAAACCATTAAGGAAAGCACATTTGTTGATATGACGAGAAGGTTATAGTATACATTTCAAAGAGACCGTATACGAAGAAAAAAGGATTCACGGAGTCTCCAAATTGGTTCAAACATGTCCTTCTCGTGAAACAGTATTTTTAGAATAAATTTGTGGCGTTACTGGTATCCTATTTTTAAGTACGAAGGAACTACATACATTTTGCAGGCAGAAATCCTTTCCATGACCACGGAATACAACTTTAAAATTGTTATACATAAAGCATTTATGTACCCTCTAGCTAAATCATCTCTCATCAATAGACGGTTGATAATGCAGTGCTTTAAAGCATTATCAACCTTCCACTTACCTTCTTATCTATTCAAATTTCCCAGAAAAAAATAAAATCAAGCCTAAGAAATCCAATATCAACATATTAAGTAACGTCTTATCAATGACCGCACAAAAACGCTAATTGCTTCCGAAGTCGACTTGTAATTATTCCGACAGATACATAAGGGTTCTTCCTCCACGACCGCATTTGACTCAGTCATCGATATTTTTCGATATTCCCTAATTACTCATACTGTTTTAATTCCAAAAAAAATCTAATTAAAAAAATACACAATCTTGTGGTTTTTATAAAGATCCATTCGTGAGATTGCAAGCAATAGCTTTCTTGTGTGGTTGTGGCAGCGGAAGCGAAAAGGCAAATTACTCATTCAAAGTTTACTACCGACATTAACGTGGGGTTGGGGATGAATTCCGATGAAGTAAATTTGTTTTTCTTTCAAAACCATTGTTTTTGTTATTTTTGTTCAACCAAGGCAAATAAATAAATGAAAATGAAATATGTAGGAACATTTAAACGTATTTATTTAGTCAAAACAAGTCTGCAGCGACGATGCGAGAAATGGGGCAGTATGTTGAATGTTGGCCGTGGATAATAGATTGTTTATACTTATTGTTAGAGATGGGGATAGTTAGAGTTGCATTAAATGTCAAGGTCGCTGTTCTGGAATAAATCTTTCAGGCAATGTCGATGAAGTTCATTTGGTATTTATTTGGGTCTGAATTTCAATGTTACATTTATAGGTTTCTGGATTTTATTTGCATCTGGCTTTTGTAGGTAAAGTTTTCCAGATGGCTGTTTTTCTTAAAAGTAATTATTTGAACTGATTGTTTCTTTTGTGTTTGGGAGGTGAAGGCTGTTTACGCCCTGAGTGTGGGGCTATCAAGCACCCAGTGCTTCTGGACTACACTATAAACACCTCCCCTGTCAATCTGAGTACCTAGCCAGCAACCGTAGGGGTATAAAACAAGCAAATAATTAAGGGACGAAATTTCTTTTATCTTAGTTGCTCATGGAAGTTTTGATGTGATTACGCAAAAAGAAAACAGACTACCAACCGGTGACTTTACGACGAATCTACTTAACTCATTCGATTTACATACGTGTGTTAAAGAGTAAAATATATGGTAATTTGCATTAAATATCACACATACATACATATGCAACTTGAAAACATTTATTTATTTATTTACTAGTTTCATACATAGTATAATATAGGCGCTAGCCAACACAAATAAATAATAGTATTTCACAGTTAAAAATCAACATTAGTAAAATTTTACAGGAAATAATAACATTTGTTATATCTTTAAATTCATTTTTTTTTTAATTTCAAAATTCATTCAAATTAAAGACTCTATTAATTAATCGTAAAACAATTATTTGTAGTTTACGTTTCATGATATGAAAATATTCTTTTTCCTAAAATTACTGATACGAGGTGTGACAATTAAGTAATTAGACTGATTTTATTGCCGCGCTTGTGGTAACCCGTGACCTTGAAATCCCCTTCCCCTTCCTGGCATCCTTCCTCTCTCCATTGATATATTTATCACCGCTCTAGCTTGTTTAGTTCACCTGCTGTGTCGTGTTGAGTAGACGTGTGTTGGTGGTGCTCGTCACGAAAATGGAGAAACGAAATCAAGAGCAACGCGTCACGATAAAATTTTGCACCAGAATCGGCGAAACAGCTTCAGAAACTTACGCTAAAATTGTGAAAGTGCATGGTAATAGTGCTTACATTCGTGCCCAGGTGTTTCGATGGCATAAAGAGTTTAAGGAGGGGTGTGAAAGCGTGGGAAAAAAGGCGCGTTGTAGAAGACCAGGCGAGGTGTGGACTGACACAAATGCCAAGCGTGTGCGCACCCTAATCCGTGAAGATCAGCGTTGAACAGTTCGAATATTGGCCTCGGAACTGGGTATGAACCGTGAAACAATCAGGCAAATTTTAACTAACGGTTTTGGGATAAAAAAGTTATGCGCGAAGATGGTTTCAAAGCACCACACCACACCGCCTTCAGCGTGTCCCAGTATTTGGCCTCTAAAGGGATTGCCGTATTGCAACAGCCGCCTTATTCGCCCGAAATGTCACCCTGTGACTTTTAGTTGTTCCCTAGAACAAAATCGGTGGTCAAAGGAGTCCATTTTGAGTCGATTACGGGCATCCAGGCGGCCGTGACGAGTATTAGCTAAACTTTTTAATTGGATCATTTCACCCTTTTCACATCAACTTAATGTAAATCTATACGACGAATTTGCTCTATATTTGAAGCTTATTTAACGTCGCGCGGATATCGATCACTCTTTCGGATGGCTCCGATAGCTTTTTAAATTACTTTTTATGGAATTATTTGCAGCTACATATAAATGAGTTGCATATTTTGAATAATAATTTTTCTGAAAAATTATTAGAGAAGAAAAATGTTAGAAGAAGGTGGTTTCGACGTGTGCACTAATTCTCCTCAGGCCATCACTCTTAGATACACACCGGTGATGGCGACCACCATGCTCAGAGGTGAGGGAGTTAATTTTTAATTTTTCTACTTAAGCAAACTCAATATGTTTTTGTATCTGCAAGTTATATTCAAGGTGAATTTCTCTTGTAAGTACTTGTATTAGCTAAACTTTTTAATTGGATCATTTCACCATTTTCACATCAACTTAATGTAAATCTATACGATTACGGGCATCCAGGCGGCCGTGACAAGGGTACTCGCGGAAATCCCAGTCGAATGTGTTACGAAGCATGGGAAATGTACTGGAATCGTTGCTTAGCTTGTTACGTTAAAAATAGTAACGAAACGTCACAACAAGCGATTCCGGTTGGAGGCCTTGTGGTCCCGACTAGGCCGTGGAGACTGGGTAGGTAAGCGCCACTCACCTACCCTAGAATTGGCCCCAGGAGCCAATTGGTGAGCTTGAGGCTCCCCGGAATGGTCCTTCCACCAGAATGACCACTGGTGACCTTTACTCGGCTCGTCGAGCCGCCTATCACCACTATCACTAACTTCCACTAAGAACACTAATTTCCACGAAAGAAAACTAACTGCCACCAAGGAAAAAAAAACAACCTCCACTAAAGAAAACGTCTGCGCAGATTGAAATCCCTGGCGGGAAGGATCCTTACGGAATCCAAGCCAAATCTACGCCTTCCGCCAAACCCTGCGCGCTCCACGCACAAAAACACTGGCTGAAACACTTCACACAACACAAAAATTTCATATAGAAAATTAAACTGTAATCGAGATGATTTCGGTTAAATGCGAAATATTTATTCATAAAATTCAAGGCCTTTACACTTACACAGCTTTTTTACTTCCTACGTTGGGGGCCCTGTCGATGATTGAAATCCTCGCACTTCAACTCGCCTCAGCCTGAATCGGTTTCCTTCGCTGGTTGTCTCGAGCAACCTTCCCTTCTTCGACGCTATTTCCTCCTGAGGTTCTTCACTTGTTGACTAGCAAAGTGTTCCGTCCTTCCTTCTGGCAATTTGCATTTGCTCGCTCGCAAGATGTTTTCGCTGGCCTGGGAGAGGCTAAAGGCTCGTGGCATGTAAGTGAATCCAGCGGAATAAGTATCAATAAAGATAGCTACAAACGCCAAGGCAGAAATAGAAGGAGAAGCTTGGGTGCTCCTTACAGTCAAAGGCCATACGAAGTGGATTCCGATGCTGGTAGTGCCCGCAGTGAACCAGCCCCTTATACTGGGGGTAGACTGTTTACGGTTGTACGGGATAATTCTGAATCTTAAGAGTGAGTCGTGGAACTTTGCCGTCACAGCTATCATGGAGGCGCTGCAAGCGAGATCTCGACTGAAGAAAACAGAGGAGGAGGAACTTCAAAAGTTGATAGAGGAGGAATCCGAGCTGATAGGGGAAGGCCTTGGTTGCACAAGCGTGGTAGAACACGAGATGAGAACCAACTCTCCACATATAAAGCAACGATACTATCCCGTCTCTTCTACCGTCCAGCAACACATCAACGCTGAGCTGGAGGAAATGCTCGAGTTAGGAGTCGTTGAACCTTCTTCTAGTACTTGGTTCCCTATCCTACTAGTCAAGAAGAAAGATGGGAAATGCCGTTTCTGCGTTGACTATCGAAAACTATAAAAGGTATCGGGACGAGACGCATATCCTATCCCGTAAGTATCTGCTACGCTCGATAAGCTCCAAAACGCCAAATATTTGTCTACTCTAGACATCAAGTCTGCGTATTGGCAGGTTCCGATGCCCGAGAAATCAAAACCTTTCACAGCATTCACTATTCCAGGTAGGGGTCTATTTCAGTTCAAACGCGTGCCGTTTGGTCTTCATAATGCCCCTGCTACATGGCAACGATTGGTAGACCAAATACTGGGGCCAGAATTGGAGCCTTACGTATTCGTCTACCTAGATGATGTGATCGTAGTTACCCTAGAGTTAAGGACCCATTTAGAGGTTCTGCGAGATGTGCTACGCCGGTTGCATGAAGCAGGACTTCGAGTATCTCGCGAAAAATGTGAGTTTTGTCACCCGCAACTTAAGTATCTAGGGTACGTAGTCGATGATAGAGGGCGACATGTAGATCCAGATAAAGTGGATTGTTTGCTGAACATCCCACAACCTACAAATGTGAAGAAAGTGCGGCAATTCTTGAGCATGGTATCGTGATATCGTCGGTTTATACCGGATCACGCCACACTAACCGCTCCATTGACAGATTTGCTAAGGAAAAATCGAAAATTTGTGGGACTGCCGAATGCGAGGAGGCTTTCCTGCGTTTAAAACCAAGCTATCCACAGCACCAAGCCCTGATTACACCAAGCCCTTCAAAGTGCAAACCGATGCTTCTGACTTAGGACTGGGGACAGTTCTAGCGTTAGCGAGTGACGCTTACCTACCCTGATTCCACGGGCTAGTCGGGACCCCGAGGCCCCCATTCGGAATAGCTTGTTGTGACGTATCGTTAATATTTTTAACGTAACAAGCTGCCTAAGGGGATTACTTTGAAAGGGATGGCAGAGTTGTAGAATAATTTTTAAACATAGGGTTTTCGTGGAATCAGTGTCATTACTTAATTGGCACACCTCGTATATTTACGCATTTTACTTACTTCTTGGAATATCCTTGTTTCTGTTAAATAACTCATTATAACAACTAGCCAGTCTGTAAATGGGATCGTTATAAAGATACTTGGTCTGGTTAACGTCTAAATAAAAAGGTAAATTCAGTTTTAAGCGATTAAGCGATTATCCCAAGAAAGGCGATTTTTCAATTCAGGACAATCAATTATTCCTGAGCAAATTTTCAAAAGGTGTTTTTACATCATTGACAATCAAATTAGATTGTATCGTTTAGCGACCTCCGAATACCCATGGCAATAAGGATGCATTTTTCTCCCAACACAAGAAAAATACCTTAGAGCTCTATGTTGAATCTTAGATAGACAATAAATCCTATTTTCATAATGCGATCTCCAAATTAGCAAGTCATACGTTAACCTAAACCCAACTAAGCTCATATAAAGAGTTCTGACGAAAAATCGCTCTTGTCAAAAGTTTTCAAAAATTAAAATTAATTTTTTAAAAACGTTAGTCCGAAGTTAATTTTTATCGGAAAAAATCTTATATTGTCGAAGTAATCGACTCAGGAAATTTGTATCGAATATTTTTACTTCGATTGGTAACGAAAAACAAATTACCAAAGAAAACTTCGCCGCTGGTATGGAGGAGCCCGACGGCTTCCCACCGTTGGGGCAACCTGGGGAAACGACGAATACGAAACTGGCGACAATCACCAAAAGAAAACATAACGAAGAAAACTCCGTAGATGGAGGGTGCAAGCTGCAAATAATAGCGGACAATCAACAAATGGCCAAATTGCAGAAAGAAAATGATGAACTAAGGCAAGAGATACAGTCTCTCAAGGATCTTTTCAAGAAAGGGATGAAGCCTCAAAAGACGCAGCCACAAAATAAATGGCAACAGGTAACAAAGCCGAAGAAAAATACAAAGCAAGTAAATCCAGAGGAAGTTCTAAGTGCTGGTGGCACTAACGAGAGCCAAAATTATTTTGCAGCGCTGGAGGGATTAGCCGAAGATATGGAAATCGAAGAAAACATCGGAGGTAATTTTAATCAAGATAATGACGTTAATTTCATTCAATATTTAAAGAACAAAAATAAGGAGGAAAAACCAGCCCGCAGTTCTGCTGGTTCCTCTGAAAAAGCTTCCAACAAGACAGAAAAAGTTCCGCCAATCAACGTGTTCGGACAAACCGGGAAAGATATGGTTCGGCTATTGGCAGCCGAAAATAAACTGGCCAATTTCGAAATCAAAAGAGTTAATGCGAAAAAATTAACTATAAGGACGAAATCACTGGTTGATTTCAAGTCAGCCAAAGATGCGCGGATTTCTGGGGAGGTTCCACACTTCACCTATACCCCAAAAAGTGAAAAAAATCAGACCTTCTTGTTGATCGATCTTCTTCAGGTGCTCAAGGAGGCTGCACCAGATATTGATTTTGTTTCAGTCAAAACCCTTGCGACAAGAAGGTCGACCATAGAAAGGAAGAATTTATCACTTTACCTGGTACAAAGAGCAGTCCAAGTGCCCTTCAACAAATAAGGTACTTGAATTTCAGAGTGGTGAGGTGGGAACGCCTCCAGAAAAGAGAAGTCAACCAGTGTTACCGGTGTCAAAGATTTGGACATTCGGCTGCCAATTGTGCCATGCACTATCGTTGCGTTAAATGCAAAGACGTTCACGCTCCTGGTGAGTGCAAATTGGCTCAGACAGAGCCTAAAGAAAAATTATACTGCGTTAACTGCGGTGTTTTTGGTCACCCAGCATCATATCGAGGATGCTCCCGATATCAAGATGCAGAAATTAAATTTGCTCCAAAGCAGACACAAGTACACTGTAATATCTTACCTTCCAACTTCGTCAAGCCCGGAGTATCATTTGCACTCGCCGCTAGAGGACCAGCAGAAAATGCTGGAAATAATGTAAATAATGTAAGTGGCAATAATGAGCTGCTTCTCAAAATTTACCAGCAACTTAATTCTTTATCGGAGAGAATCGACAAACAAGATTCAAAAATTAACTTTGCTCTTCAGCGTTTAGGTCTTTCAAATGCCTAATAATAACTTGTCATCCAGCCATATTCCCATGGATAGGCTTCGCCTCATATCGATTAACGTCAACTCTATCGTTGCTATACATCGGCGTGATTATCTCCTTGAATTTGTTGTTAAGCAAAAGCCTGACATCATACTTCTCACTGAAACCCACCTCAATTCATGGCATTCCATGGAATCCAAAGATTTTGCATTCCTAAGAAACGATAGGGTAATAGGTGATGGGGGAGGTGGCACCGGGATATTGGTTAGAAGACCCTATTGTTTCCAAAATATTGAAAAAGTCGAATTCAAAAACTTTGAATTTCTTGAAGTGTCCGTCATCAAAATTTCACTGCCAGGTGGGGATAACCTCTTCGTTATCTCTGCCTATGCAACTGGTCAAAATGTTCTCAAGTTCAAGGAGGAAGTCAATTCCTTGTTTGAAATACTCGAATTGAACAGGCTGCGTAATTATTATATTTTTGACGGTGACCTGAATGCCAAGCATACATCATGGCTGAACGCCACCAATAATCCAAGAGGTGTATTCTTGAAATCATGGATAACAGAGAACCAAATTGAATACAGGTGCAACCTATATGGGTCGGAGTTCCCAACATACCCTAGGACAAATTCATATTTGGACCTCTGCATTGCTGACGCAAGACTTGAATTCAGCTTTAATAGTCCTCAACGGAAACTGCAGGTGCTTCCTTACGATAGCGACCATAACGCAATCGTAATGGAAATCAATCATCGAAGGGATGATTTCTTCCTCTTTCCAGTTCAACATGAAAACCATCGGTTGAATTTCAAAAAAACAGACTGGGGAAAGTTTCAAAAGAAGTTTAATCGGGAGTACCAGAAGCAATGTCCCCCTTCTGATGATGGCAACGCTTGCTCAATGGTTCCTTATAACAGAAATCTAACTGACGATGAAATAGATCTCTATTTGTCGAAGTTAGAGAAGCTGACAGTCGAAACGATTGAGAAAGTTGTTCCCAAGATTAAACATCGAAACGATATGGAAGGATATGAAACACCAACCATCGCAAGGTTGAAAAGATTGAAAAGCCTTCTTCTCACCCGCGTCAACAATATTTATCGACGATTTTTGGACTACAACCATCCCTCGTTGGCTTTGTTGAAATTACACCTGAAGAATGTCCGGAACTTAGTCCGTTCATACTTCAGGAGTGAGGTCAGCAATCAATGGGCGGAAAAACTGAGGGGTATTAGCCCACAGGACCCAGATGGCGCTTTCGCAAAAGTGAATAGCTTATTCCGCAGGAAGTCTCGAGTGAAGGTATCGAATCTTGAAGTCGCTAGTGATGAGATAAATCTTCTCGATAGAGCTGGTATCGAAATTGATAGTACGACTCCGGATAGAAATGGAAACAGGATTATATGTGATGGATTGCAGAAACTTGCCCTGATTGGAACACGTTTTGAATTGGTTCATCTGCCAAACCCAGAGAGAAGGAATGAAATATTTTCGGAGGTCGTTGAAGCAAAAGTTTCCGACTTCAAATCAAGCCTGAACGGCCAATCAATTCTTCATTTCAATGAAACATTAACATCTGACCTCATACCGAGCTTGAATCTTATTGATTATTTTGTCAGCTATGAAGACTTGTGTTTCATATTTCGCAGAATAAACAACAAAAAATCAGGTGGTACTGACGGTATTCCAAATGTAGCTCTCCGACATTTGCCTGAGGTTGCTATTAGGAATTATTGCATATTGTTCAACAACATGTTGAACAATTCATATTTCCCAAATGAGTGGAAAAAGGCTAAGGTATTTCCGATCTTGAAGAAAGGAAAAGAATCTTCATGCCCCAAAAGCTATCGCCCAATCAGCTTGCTGCCTAACATCAGCAAGGTGTTTGAAGTGATACTCAACAGAGCATTAAACGCCCACATTGAGAAATATGAGTTGATGCCGAATTGCCAATTTGGTTTTCGTGCCAGGCATTCAACCATAAATGCAATAACGAAAGTAACCTCTGACATCTGTTGGAAACTAAACAACAAAGAATGTGTTGGAGCATGTCTCATTGATATGGAGAAAGCCTTCGATACGGTGTGATTAGATGGACTAGTTTTTAAACTCCTTCAGGACAGGTTCCCCAGACACCTTGTCGCCATGATGTGGAATATGTTATACGGGATATCATTTGTTGTAACTGATGAAAATCTGACAACAATGCGTGAATTCAAGGTCTTGAATGGTCTACAGCAGGGAACAGTTACTGCGCCCCTGCTTCTCTCAGTATTCATTCGCAAGCTATTGAACAGCTTTGATTTTAACGTCTCGCCAACGCGATCATTGGTAGCGTTTGCTGATGATCTGATCATTTATACGGCAGACCGAAAAGCTACAATAGTTCAGAGCAACCGTCAAAAAATGTTAAATGATGTGCAGCTGTACACCGACAATTGGCAAATGAAAATCAATGCGCAGAAGTGCGAAACAATTTTATTTCGGACAACGCTGCAGGGGGCCAGTCAAGACTTGAAACGTAATTGGAAGGATTTCCACATTATGGCTGGTGAGGGTAGTTCAGAACGGGTTCCACATAAATCCTGTGTTCGATACCTCGGTGTTCATCTCGATCAGTATCTGAACTATACTGAACATGTCAAAATCATGCTCAGTAAAGCACTGAAAGTAGTCATGGCCCTTCGGCGACTCTTTCATTCCAGATACGTTGATCAAAAGGTCAAAGTTATTTGTTACAAGACCCTGGCTAGATTATGATGGTTCCAACCCCCATTTTCCCTTTTTTTCCTAATCGTACCTTAAGTAAAACTCCAACTGGCTTCGCCACTACGATACAACAGAGCGCTACCGTTATCTACCGGCCTCTTTTATCACTTCATGCTTAACGGCTTAGCCATTCAAAGCCAAGGCCATGTTCGTGGTATTCTCGATGCACTTCTACTGGAAAGTACATCTTGAAGTTGGTGAGTTTGCCTGCTGTTACCTTGCCGGTTTTCCCTGCTACCGCTTTTCACACTGTAACATCTCTGTCATGGCTGTTGTTGCCACTGCAATGCTTACTGCCGGCGCTGAGGTATACTTTGCTGCTGCTTGCTGTTATGGCGACGCCTGCTCCAAGTCTACGCATGATGACGATGAGGATGATTGCGAGCCAAAGAAAAGCGTAGATGTTGCAGCTGGTCAAAATGGTTGATGTCTCGCAGATAACTTGGGGATGCTTCAGTTGCAGAGTTTGTGATGTGGTGATGCTGCAATGATTGCTGTTGGATGCTTTTCGTTTGCTATAGCCTTTTGTAGTTGGTTGTTAGAATCTTCTCTTGATGTCGCGCGGATGCTTTTTGCTGCCGCCGGAGGCTGCAAGTATGCGCATGATGACGATGATGATGGTTGTAAGTCAATGCATAGTCAGATATTGATTCTGATAAGATGGCTGATGTCCCGCAGACGAATGTATTGGAGTTTTGTACGGTGGATACACTGGACTGGGAATTTGAGTACTATTCGCTTGTGCGGAAGCAGATTCAATGTCTGCTGTATTGAATAGGGTGAGTCCTAGAATGTTTGATGCCTATCAGCTATTGTCTGATATGGCTCGTTTGTCCCCATTTGGTATTGCATACTTGGGTTGGCCGGATTAATTTTTTTGGCAGTATTTTCAGTATGCAAATTTGTTTGATTTCTCTGCTGCTGAATTAGTTGCATTTATTTTCGGTTTTTAATTGAATTCGTCTGCTAGTAATAATGCTGTCTATGATTTACTTCTGAGTTTGCGTTATTCGTTTGCTGTGCTTGCTGCTGGCGAAGATGTAATTGTTGGCGGTTCCTATACAGCTACTCCTAAAATCTACTTAAATTAGTTTTACTTTTTCTTAGATTAGTTTTGCTTTTTTTTAAATTCGTTTAACTGATCTGGTTGAAAAATGATATTTATGAGATAGAATTTTAATTTAATAAAAAGTAAAAATTTAATTCAATTTGTTTGGTGGAAACTCAACTGGTAAGGGGTTTCCGAAAACAATTCGAATTGACAGAAGTTGGAGGAGTACTACTTTTCGCTGTCGTGTCTACTCAACATTTCCCTTCAGCCCCGCAACAATCTGTATCAAATATAAGTTTCTCATCCAAAAATAACATTCTATTGATAGATTTATCTTCAACTTAGAAGTATCTCCACTAACAAAAAGTGGTTCGAAATGTTTGACAAATATTGCTGAAATGTCTTCATCATTGAAGGCCCGACATTCCTCAAGATACATCATAGATGGAAATCCATTTATTTTTTGTTCATTGTAAATAAAGTGCCAGAAATTTTTTTAACGTTATTTGAAATAGAGCTTTCTACTTATCGTCGTCCGTGAACAGTGATGACACAGAATAAGAAACACGTGCCACAATACCAGATGGCCCCTTTTCAACTGGTGTCGTGTAGCTTAAAATTTTTTTTTTTTCGGTTGATATGAACCAACCGTGTGTGTCCTTTTTATCAACTGGAACGCCCCTTCGATATGTTTCTTTCTTTGAACGTATTAAAGTCCATGAACTACAATATTTTACGCTAACCACGAAGTGTAGAATCTGTATTTGCAGCCCTTTTGGGTTCTAAATACGCTCATTTTGGGATGCGATCAATTTAGATCTCTTTCAAAGAGTCTTTACGTAATGAGTTTCAGTGCACATATAAACTAAATAAGCTGTTAGACAAGCCAAACATCCTCCGCAATATGTGCTGCCAGATCATTTCTCTGCTTCAGCAAAATAGTCATTAAGTGTCGTTATTGCTGATTCAAAGATATGCCCTTCAATATGACCATAAAGTTCACTAGGAAGGCTTGTATGAAATTTGACGGATGTTCCTTCACTGTGATCCCGTTGAACGAACACTTTAGTGCGATTGCCGTGCACAATCCACCAGAAGCACTCATTACAAAGCTGTTTCCAAGACGCAACACGCAAAGTGTAAGCATTGGATTTTATTTTAAACGAAATCATAGTGATATAGGTAGGTATTGATGTCTGTGAAGGACTGCAGCGATAGTCTGCTGCCTCGGCAAAAGAGGATGGTAAGGTCCGCCGAGATTGGCCTTGTCTGGGGACGCGTGAATGCGGTGGCAGACTAGCGTTGCGGTGTCGTGGGGCGAGTTCTTTCCCTCCCCAGTACAAGACCCACTACAAAAATATTTTTTGCATCCACGAATTGCCAAAAAGGTTCTATCATTATCGACTGGAGTCGAAAAAGGAGGTAACCTGCTAAGGGCTATCAAATTGCTGGTTCAGCGGAGAAATAAGGCCCTGAGAAAACAGACGGACTTAGAGGGACTTCGTCATTATCGACGATACTGATGGCTCACAAATAAGAGTGGGGCATCCAGGTGGAGGCGGTGCCCCTTCGCATCCTCCCAACCGGATCAAGATCCAAATGTAGACGTGGCCATATACATATTTCCCATTTGAGTGAAAAACTCATACAAACATAATTTGCATAAATTTTTTCAGCAAATGAGAAATATAAACGTGGCCAATTTATGTTATAGTATTATGTGATGGAATCACATAAACCTATACCATAAAAGGGCACGCGAGCGGATGGCTACTCTACCCAGGCAAGGGCACCTGAAACGCAATAAAAGGAGAGGGCTTGCCCGATAGCTAGCTCATTTTAGTGGAGTTGCCTACCATCGTTGCGCGCTCCATACTCGGTCAGGTTCCCACCGTAAGGAAAAGACCGAGTTTTAAATTTAAAAATTCATGTTTTACTTTTTACCAAACTTTAATATCAATAAACAAAATATAGCAATGCAAAGACACAACCAGAATTTGTTTGCTTATTAATACCGAGCAAAAAAAACATGCCTCAATAATGTGAGTAACCTAAGAAAATTAATCTTTATCGCATTTAATTATTACTAAATACCCCAAATTTTAAAAAAATACTGAAAAGTTTCATAAATATTAGTAACAAATATTTCATACATTTAGATTAAAGCAATTTAATCAATCAATGGTAACCACGTTTTCGGAAAATCGCAAGAAAATTTAATATAAAAAAATTTTATTATAGGCAAATATATGGTTACTCTGCCATAGACGGTCCCAAGTCCGTTTGAGAAAGGAGGAGGGAACCTTTTGTTTCCACAACCCATAGCTTTCATGATTCCTCATCCCAAACCCCCCAATTAAATGGTAGTAAATGGTTCCCCAATAATATAACATTAACTGTCAAGAAATGCTAATAACTGTAAATACATCTACAGCTTTGCTACTAAATCCTACTTACACTTCCTTTGTGAGTACGTAAGAGGGTGAAGGCGAATCTTCCGCACTTGATAACGGAATCGACGTAATAACCATGCCGCCGGAATGAGTTTGGGCGACGGGCTAACTCCCCGTCCCTGGAAAACCTTTAATTGTTTCGAAATCTGCAGATAGGCCTCGGAATGGATTGGAGTCACGGCAACGACCTCGCAAACAAAAAAAGGACTATGGCATTGGATCCTGGAATGTCAGATCACTCAATTACCCGGGCGCTGTTAACGATCTTATGCAACAGGCCAGTCAATATGAATTAAAAATACTGGCAGTCCAGGAAACGAATTGGACTGGAAACGACATTCAAGACATGAGATCGCACACAATATTTAAACGTGGAAAGCTTACTGAAAAATGAGAATTCGGAGTGGCCTTCATTGTGGATAGGGGGTTCAAATCGCACGTCATTGATTTCAAGGCAATAAACGAGCGGGTGTGTGCGATCTGTATGAAAGCGAAATTCTTCAAAATCTGGCTGATTAATTTTCACGCCCCGACCAAAGAAAAGGACGAAGGAATCGTTTTACAATCACCTGGAAAGACATTGCCTACAAACGACACAAAAATTATTCTGTGTGATTTCAACGCTAAGGTTGGCAATAAGCTATCTCATCGGGGAACGACTGGAGGATATAGCCTCCACAATGAAACAAATGAGAACGGCCAGCGCCTGATTGACTTTGCATGTAGCAGAAATCTAGTCATACGTTCGAGTTGCTTCCCATATCGACGCATTCATAAAATGACCTGGGTATCACCGGATGGCAACATACAAAACCAGATCGATCATGTTCTGATCCAACAACGTTGGGCCACGAGCATACTTGACGTCCGTACATACCGAGGAGCCAATTGTCACTCAGATCATTAGTTGATCAAATTAACTTATCGATGTCGAATGTCAAAGGCCTATTCAGCGAAGACCAGCCCGCTGCGAAAATTTGACATCGAAAGGCTTCAAACGGCGTCTGCGGCCGAAAATTTCACGGGGAACCTCGACAACCAGCTCGCTCCCATCTAATCAGACGCATCGTTAAAGATGAGCAACGAGCTCTGGATGGAAGTGAAAGCGGCTATCAGGACCGTCACGGAACAGACAATCGGACATCAAGCCCGGCGCAAGAGGAATGATTGGTTCGATGATGAGTGCCAGAATGCATTAGAGAAAAAAATCAGGCATACAAAGAATGCGTAGGCAAGAAAACCAGGACAAAGAGAGAACACTATGAGAGTTTCAGAAGAGTAGCGAATAAGATAATTAGGATTAAGAAAAGAAAATACTATGACGACCAATTGAGAAGTATAGATGTACGTTTAGCGAGCAATAACACAAGACAAGCATACAAAGTAGTGAAAAGCCTGAAACGTGGTTATCAGCCCAAAACCACGCTCTGTCGTGATGACAGCGGCAATATGATCGCTGATGAAATCAAGATTAAGGAAAGATGGGCATCATATTTCAAGAACTTCCTTAATCCTCCGCACAGCTCCAGAACATCGGAGCCTATAGATGTCTGCGGAGAGCTTCCATTTGTCCCACCATCTATGGATGAAGTTTGTTCCATCATGAAAGCCCAAAAGAATAATAAAGCGCCAGGCATCCATGAGATTCCAGTGGAGCTCATCAAATATGGTGGCAGTAGTGTTCATCAAGCTATTTACAAAATCATCCTGCACATTTGGCAACAAGAACATATGCCGAAAGAGTGGAGCCAATAAATTATATTCCCTATCCACAAAAAAGGTGCCAAGCTACAGTGCGAAAATGATAGGGGCATATCACTACTTTGTACGGCGTAGAAAATATTTTCTAAAATCTTAGAAAATAAAATCGGATCATAGGCCAACAGTATTATTGGGGAGTATCAAGGTGGTTTTAGGGCAGGTAAATCGACAATAAACCAATTGATCACAGTCAAGCAGGTACTTGAAAAAGGCTGGGAGTTCAACATAGACGTACACCAAATTTTTGTTGACTTCAAGCAAGCATACGACAGTATTGATCGTAACGTACTGTACCAAATAATGCTTTGCTTGGCATCCCAGCCAAATCTGTCCGCCTTACCAAATGACAATGACGTTGACGACCTCCCTTAAGGTTTGTATATCGTCAATGTTTAAATTGTCCAATTTCAATCTCTTCGTCCAATCGTTCTTTTTTTCACATGCGCAGCGACTGTCATCCAACTTTCTTGGAACATCTGTGCCCTTTTTATGAACAAAATCACACCTGGTCGTCGGAAAGTGTCCTATTTAGCAAGGTAAACCGTTCTTTAAATTCGACCATTCTTGTTGCCTCCTCATTTGTTCCGTCTGACGCGTAATCTACAAAGTTGCTAGCTCAGATGAAAGAGAAAAAAAAAGAAAACAGCAGAAAATTCTTTGGGCTCGCACACAATGTACACTCGACGTCGGACCGGAAAACGAAAAACAGCGCTACGTCATTTAATTTTCGTACACCCTAAATTAATTACTAAAATGAAATCTTTAATTTCAATTACAAACAATGTTTTACTATCTGGAAATGTCATCCCCTTTCTTTTTTTAGCCACTTATCTCTTGCGAACACACCGTATCCAACATTGGTTCGTAAAATAAACAGTATCCCGTTCATTCAGATATAATGATATAATTTTCTCAATCCCATCCGGCATTTCCACGTGCTAGACTATTCCTACTTAAAGCAACGTAGACTAAATATTGCGACGCGGGCAACTCCTACTACACTTGAGCCCATCAGATAACCAAGAAGCTTTGACTTTGGAATGTCTTTGCGGTTGTTTCCGTATTTCTTGTTCTTCTTTGGGGACCTGATTATTTCTGGGAGCTAAAGACTAACTTTTTCACAGATGGTCGGAGGGAGAAACCTTTGCACACCCAAGCAAGAACACTTCCACCATATGTTGATGAGCACCTGAGTTTCATTTCACTTTTCACTAATTCACACGGCCCAAAGTGCTCACAATTTGCACAATAACTTCATCCGATAATCTATACACTATAGCATTAGTTCATATTTCCCCTCTTTGATTTTTATCATTTAAGAAGTGCTTTGCTTGAATAACTTACATGGATAAATTCTTTCATCAGCACTGTCGCATGTCACCATTCGGTCCATTTCCGCTATTTTCGTTTATCGTTATTACACTTGTCTCTAGTGTTGAAAACTCTTTTTCGTTTCCATCGATAGGGCGTGCATGAAAATCGATAACATAATCTCGATAATCTTTCCAAATGGAAATATGAATTCCTGTTTTTTCTAATTAATTTTCCTGCTTACGACAGGGCCCAAAGAGATCAGACTAAATTTCGCATCATACATATCTGTTTCATTCATGGCGGTATCTCTTTCTGTAAGAACTCTGGTGATTATTCCGTTACCGCTAACTCCTCGTGCTGACTGACTACCGGGCACTATTGGCATCAAAGAATGCGAACCATACATAGGAATGAACAATGGATTCTCACAAAGTAATTTGCACATGCACTGTGCTTTTACCACTAACGATTTTGCACGAAACTGTTTGTTTTTTTTTTTCATTCTAATCCGCACAAATTTCTCCGAAACGCGTCACGCCGTATCCGGAATCTTAACTTTGGCGAAATAGTAATCTAGTAGCAAAGTAACACACATATCCGATATTATCTTCCCCAACGTGATCGCTGTCCAAGCAGACTCTACGACCCGTCAAAATCTTCCTGAATTTCTCTGTGTCGCAACTGTGAATCGAGTCCAGCTGCTCGCTCAGCTGAGTTAGATTGCATTCGGCAATGGAATACACGGATAGAATGCACGAAATCAGTGTCCTCATGTCCGAAATTTTAATTTACAGATTTGAATTTTAAAAGATAACAAAAGTAAAAACATGAAAAAGATTTTAAATAATAATAAAAATTTAAACATCATAAAGAATATAATTAGAAGGAAACGTTTAATTTACAGAAGAAAATGATATAAAATTTACATTTAATTACAATAATAAAAATATTTTATAATTTATAACCACGAATGGAAGTAATGGAATTTTTTCCAAATCTGCAATTGAAATTTCGGATAAGTGTTATGAAGGTTTTCAACCAGTTTGCTTGTGTTACTCGATTACTACAAAATGTCGAGGAATAGCACCGGTGATGATGATGACATCGATGTGCTTATATTTAGTCGAGAATGCTGATGTTTAAGCGAACGGCTAGGTTTCAATGAGACGGTGCGAAGCTAAAATTATACACGGTGAGTAGGAACAACTCAAACACCGCAATTTTTAATTCGTTTTATTCAGAACGCAGCAGAACGTTCTTCACTTTGCACTCGGGAACAATCAAATTTTCTTCCCCGTTTTCTTCGAGATTTATCATGTTTTCCTCTTATCTCAATCAATATCACACGGGATCACGCCTTTTGTTTTGCCCACAATCTAAAGTTTCATCTAGGAATCAATCACAAAGCACAATTCGCTCATTATTCTCTAAACACTGCACTTTATATGTGCTCCTTCCCCAACTCGAACATTCATACATTTAAAAGTTTTGATTAGAAGAAGAAGAAACTATTCCTGGATATTCCTTCGATTAAAACCACGACGCACATCCTCGATGCGAGTGACACGTCTCGCGCTAGCTAAATCGAAAACTCCCCTTGCGTTAGAAAATGTTCGTGGCATAGGTAGCTAAGCCGTCAAAAAATTCCACAATCCCTCTGCCCGATCTTTCCGACGTGCTCCCGGTGGCGATCAGAATCAGACTCCTCGATCGAAGCAAATCTCCCCACCTCATTTTCAATCATCAACTTGCGGGACTAGTCGCAACGGTAGTTGATGAGCCTTCCATCGACTCTAGATTGCATTGCGGAAGTGCAATTCGTGAATAAGCTCCGATGTAAAGGGGTTGCCATGTCCGAATTTCAATTGCAGGTTTGAATTTTTTTTAATTAATGGAAGATAGTAATTAAATAATAATGAAAGAAACATATCATAAAGGATATAATTATAAGGAAAAATTTAATTTTAACATAGAGAGGGAAAAAATAATATAAAATTTATATTTATAATAAAAAAATATATTTTATAACTTATAAAACTATAAATTGGAATAATTAAATTTTTCAAATCTGCAATTAAAATTCGGATCGGTGTTATGCCGGTTTTCGAGCAGTTTGCTTAGCCAACTGCTCGATCACTATACAGTCAAGCGATGTTGTCCCATGCCAGTAGTAAAAGAAATGTCACAGCTGGCCGACAAAAATCGCTATTATACGATCCTCGATTTCTTTTCCGGGTATCATCAGGTGGAAATTGAGGAGTCTTCAAAAAGCACATAACTTTTACTATTCACGAAGGACAAAATGAGTATAAGAGAATGAGTTTTTGGGTTGCTTACCGCTCCATGTGTATTTCAGACTATAATAAACGAAAATGGGAAAAAGATAAGCAATGGGATATTTTGTTGATAACATTCTAGTGAGCAAACTGTTTAACAAGCATTACAGCGTTTGGAGGGATTTTTCTCGATCTTTAAGGAAAACAGACTTACATTATGACTCGATAAGAGCCAATTCTTGAAGATGGAGATTCACGAAAAGGGCATACAACCAGGAGAAGTAAAGTTCCCTACGCAGATTTCTGGGGTTGACTGGAACTTTTCCGGAAATTTTTCGCCGACTACGCATTAATAGCACAACTGCTAACCCAGTTGTCAAAGAAAAATATGCAATTCTAATGAGGATCTAACTGTACCGTTACTTTTGAGAAATTGAAAAGAAAACTGAATACCGGACCCGTCTTGGCGATCTATAATGCGAAATATCAAGATCAAGTATATACAGATGCAAGTAGTACTGGCTTGGCATGCTTTGACAGTCAGCAGACGACAAAACGTATCGACCCGTGTTTTATTATGGTCATCGCTGCACTGAAACCGAAGAAAAGTATCACTACTACGAGCTGGAGACTCTGGCTATCGTGGAAACATTGGAGCGTTTAGAATTTACTTATGGGATAGAAATTCGCAGTTGTCACTATCGCTATTACTAAGTTAAATAAGCAGTTGATGATCGCTCGATGGTGGAGTTTATATTCTCACTTGATCATAGAAGCGCCGATAGAATGATATACATTGATGCATTAAGTCGAGGGAGGCAGAACGCAGTCGACCCAGATATAGTCCACAGTACTATTCAAGAAATCGAATTTTCAGCAGAGGATTGGCTTCTCACGATGCAGCGACAATATACAGAAATAGTCACTATATTGGAAAAAAAAACGTCAACAACCGATTCTACGACGGAAACCCAAATTCGTAACGACTACAATTTTGATCAGGGAAGATTGTACCGAGAGACGACGGAGTAATTACGATGGGCAGTACCCAGGACAGCACGTTGGCACATCGTGAAAATGTGTTACGACGACGTTGGACATCAGTTGGTGGAGAAAACCATATGCCGGATAAAAAAATACTTGACGTTTCGTCGGTTGCGGTATCATGTCAAAGGATGCATAGCGGCCTGCATTCTCTACTGTTATCATCCATGGATAGGTGGAATGATTGAAGGGGAGTTACACACGTACGAGAGATCAAAAAACCCCTTCAACACCATTCATTTGGGTCATCAGGGTCCATTTCCAGTTAGTACTCGTAGAAATCCCCATACACTCGTTGCTGTGGGCGGTTTTACAAAGTATGTTATCGTCAAAGCTGTTCGAAATACTTCCACATCCCCCGTCATTACAATGTACAATGAACTGACTTCCTACATTGCGTTACTGACAACAATTATAACTGACAGAGGAACAGCATTCACCTCAACTCTGCTTGAAAAATATTGCAAGGACAACCTTATCTGTCATGTAAAGGTTGCGGCACGAACACCGAGAGCTAATGGTTAGGTGGAACGGACCCATCAGTCAGTCAGAGACGCCATCGACACGTTGGTCCACCAGGATAGCAAGCAATGGGATCAACAAATACGGACGGTTCAGTGGGCGCTGAACACGGTTGAAAACGCTACGACTGGGCAGAGTCCTCACTAGCTGGTATTTGACTACAAAGCTCGGGACTTGTTCGCCAACGAAGTTATTTTGGCTCTTCACGATAGCTCTAATAATAAGGATGCAGCTGAGGATATGATGAAGACATGACACGCGGCTGCTGCATCACGTGCCTCTACACAATCATTCAAGTAGAAGGAACGATTCAATGCAAAACACAAGGATTCGACATCGTATAATGTGGATGACCTCGTAGTGGTTGATCATCAACCATCTGCTACTGGAACATCGAAGAAGGTGGAGCTTCGATATAAGGACTTCAGTTATGACGAAGAAGTTACCGAAGGATAGATACGTCGTTGAAAATATCCCGGGCGCAAATATGCTAATGCTTTCGCCTCGGACAATATGAAAAGATGGTACGCTGTACTTCCTGAAGCGGAATTAGCATCGAACGGAGAGGGCGACCATGGAGGCGAGGACGCCTCTAAATAGTAGGGTCAAACTGTCAATTCTCCTGGCAACTCTATTGCAGATAAAAATGAACACTTTAACAATTTTTTTTTTAAATCCGTTGAATAATAAAACGAGGTCGAGCATATGTTAAAGCTGCATGTAGAATGTACATACTCGTATGTAGTTGATACACATACATCCTACTCTAAAGAAACTGATCTCAATCAAACTATCAGGAAACATATGCATATACAATATTAAACCTTACCACAAATGTATTCACACAAACGAATTCAAATTTAATTCAACTATATTCCCATGGAACAAAATTCAGTTTTCAAAATTAAGCATGTTTTTCGCGCTTATTGAAATCCAATTTTCCTGAAATGTCGGTCAGCTTGCTTTAGCTTTATAGAATCGATTTCACATTCAGCCTGTTGCATGAGGATGAAAATTTGGAACACTCACGAACGCCATTCAAAATATTTGCATATGAGTGCATACGTATGTGCAGTCCTGTACATATGAATATTTGATGAAAGCAAAGTGTAAACGCGTTTAATTATAAGTTCAAGTGACCTAAATTGTTTAAACCAGCCAGCTGGTACATGTTTTACGAACGTTCCATCTCGAGTTGTTTATAGGTCTCTTTCTCACTCTCACTCACACACTACGGAAATCACGCAAGAGGACACTTGGTTCACATATTGCAGATATAACGTATGGTGAACTGCTGTCTGTGCTTGCCTGTCCTGAGGATAATTGGCACACTCATAATGCTGAGCCATTAAATGTTAATTACATTTCGATTTGATAGAGCTATTTGGGACGGGTGTAGGTTATGTGAACTGGATAGCTTATTCTGGTAGAAAGTATAATTTGGCACGATAAGAGCTGTGATTTTATTTATAGGTTAAATGTGACTGTGGCACGTGAAGTTTTGATTATGCATATGATAAATCCACTTTTCCTTCTATTTAGCACACTGTAAGTAAACGCGTGCTGAGTTAATAACGAATTTATCAAATGTGCGTAGTCCTAAATTTGTTGAGATAATTTTAGAACATAATTGTACATAATTTACTATAGAAGGTGCATGTGTGTCCTTAATCTATACTGGAAGTCTGGAGCACATAAAATTATACAAATAAGCAATAGATTAGAAATAATGAATCCTTAGGTTAGATTATACGCATTCCAGTATGTAAAACGTGATTTTTCTAATCAGTATTGATTATTATTCGATGAAAATATCAGATCGTTACTATTCTACGTTTAGTATTCGTTGCGTACAGACGTGTTTTCAATGTTTCTACGTCTAGCATTCGTGGTGAACAGACGTGTTTTTTATCGCTCCTGTCAAAATTTTTAGAAATTAAATAATTTTTTACAAAAGTCAGTTGAAATAACTTTTTTAAATGAAAATCAACACCGTCGAACTATTCGAGCAATTATCGAATACCTGAAGTTTCTTTTCTGAAGAGTTCTCAAAAAGCGGAAAGACATTCAATGGAAGTCCCGGTTTTATGTACATTCCCTCTAATCTCGCTGCAAAAGCAACGAGATGGAGAAGCCCGATGAGTTCAGCCATCTAATAGAATGATCGTGTCCATCGCCAACGATGACGGGCGAGAGAAAACTAAAGCGAAGATTCGATGACAATCAAGAAAAGACAAACCAAAAATTTTATCAGTCGTCAAAATCGACCAACTAGTCAAAGCTAAGGACGAAGCAGAGAAGTATGAGAGACAAAGTGAGGAACTCTGACTAAGGATCCAGTCGCTAGAAGAACTAGTTGGCAAATTAACGTTCAACAAAGAAAAAGAAACCACCAAGAAAGAAAAAGAAGTAAAGCCAAAAGCAACCCGAAGACAAAAAACCAAAGAAACCGCAACAGGAACCTTATCAGGAAGATGTCCTCAGCGCAGACGTGAACATTGAAGAGGAGAAAGGTAACAAAAATTCTGAACGTTGTTTCATTGAACCTGATAATAAATTCATCGAATATTTATGCTAGTCCGTCTGTCAATATTAATCAAAAGAAAGAAAAAGTCCCACCAATCAATGTATTTGGGCAAACTGGCAAAGAAAGGGTTCGACTTTTGGCAACCGAAAATAAATTAAATGATTTTTACATCACAAGAGTGAATACCGAATAACTGTCGATTAAGACTAAGTCACTGATTCACATTCAGACAGCAAAAAGTGCGTTGAGTTCTGGAGAGATTCCACATTTTACGTACACACCAAAGAGCGAGAACAACCATACCTTTTTATTAAAGGGTCTAGACTGCGGAGAGGGCACAATTGATCTTCTTCAGGTGCTTCAAAAAGTTGCACCAGGAATAGAATTTATTGCGATTAAAGGCTTCGCACTAAGGAGATCATTTGTCCAACGTAGCAATTTGCCCTTTTACTTAGTCAAAATTTCGAGCAAAAGCAGTCCGAATGCCTTTCGAAAAATAAGGTACTTGAACTTTCGAGTGGTGAGGTGGGAACGCTTCCAGAAGAGCGAAGTCAACCAGTGCTATAGGTGCCAAAGATTCGGTAATTCGGCTGCCAATTGTGCCAGGAAATATGGATGTGTAAAGTGCAAAGATGTCCATGCTCCTGGTGAGTGCAAATTGGTTCAGAGGGGGCCAAAAGAAGAACTATATTATGTGAACTGCGATGACTTTGGTCATCTAATATCATATCAAGGATGCCCCCGGTATCAAGATGCAAAGGTACAATTCACCCTAAAACAAATTCAAGTACACCGGCGTGTGATACCTATTTTACCAACTTCGTCAAGCCCGAGGTGTCATTTGCACTTGCTGCAGATAATGCAAATATAATAATTAATGTAAATGGCTATGATGAGCTGCTTCTTAAAATTTATCAGTAAATAAATTCCTTATTATAGAGATTCGATAAACAAGATTCAAAAATTGATTTTGTTTTTCAGCGTTTAGGGCTTTCAAATGCCTCAAAATAACTTCTCAACCAGGTGGCACATTATATTTGGTCAGTCCTAAAAGATAAAAGGGACTCACAGCAGCTGGGGATGTGGGGCTGGGGGATCGCTTGTCTGGCACTTCCTCTTCCTCTTTCCCCTCCCGGTAGAAGGGTAGTCCAGTCGCCTTCTTGCGAGCATGGGGGTCCCACACTCTGTGCGTGAATGGGCATTCACCTCCCTAGCAAAAAAAAAACTTGTTACAACATAATTCTAATAAAATGCAATCAACAATTTTATCTTATACTTAAAAAAAATTTTATCATAAAATTCCTAACCTAAGCCTTTAACCTTATCTCTAAACCTAATATAAAAAACATTGCATATACCTAACCTAGCCCTCATTTTCAAAACAAATAATCAACAACACTAAATGTAGCAATAATGAGCTGAAACTCAAAAACTAAGTAACGAAAAACACAAAATATGAAAATAAACACGAGTAATTTAGACATTGTTATTCAGCCACCAATACCCGTCTCAGCTCGACCAGCTCAACCAATCTAGCAAATGAGTATCTCCATTGGAATTGTTGGTCTCGTGAACTAGCCCGTCTGTCTATGTGATATACGATTGGGACACTATCAGAATCAAAAACATATCGATTCATGTCCAAATACACGAATGGTTCTGTAGGCACGAAGCCAGTAGCGAGGCAAGTCGTAATATACCAGTCTGTAGGGTGGAATGGCTGTGAAATCCAAGGGTTTTTGCTCGCAGTTACAGATCTTGCGATATGATTCCGAAGAAGTTTCAATATGAAGTTATCGACTCTTGTCATTTTTTCAGTTTGATAAATTATTCTATTCTATATATAATGCTTCCAATCCGTCTCAGGCTTTCTGTACAAACCAGTACATGCACGAAGACATTTTCTTTCGAAGACTCTTAATTTTTCCATAGTATCAGATCTCACATCCATATATCAAAACTGGTCTAACCAGGGTCTTGTAACAGATAATTTTGTCCTTTTGATCAACGTTTCTGGAATAAAAAGTCTTCGAAAAGCCATGACTGCTGTTTGTGCTTCACTGAGCATGATTTTGACATGTTCAGTATAGTACAGATACTTATCGAACACCGAGCTATCGAACCCAGGATTTATGTGGAACCCGTCCTGAACTACCCTTGCCAGCCATGATGTGGAAATCCTTCCAGTTATGTTTCAGGTCTTGACTGACCCCCTGCAGCGTTGTGCAAAACAAAATTGTTCCGTATTTCTGCGCATTGATTTTCATTTGCCAATTGTCAGTGTACAACTGTACATCATTAAACATTTTTCGGTCTGCCGTATAGATGATCAGATCATCAGCAAACGCTACCTATGATCGCGTTGCCAAGACATCAAAATCAAAGCCGTTCAATAGCTTGCGAATGAATATTGAGAAAAGTAGAGGCGCAGTAACTATTCCCGGCTGTAGACCATTCAAGACCTTGAATTCGCGCATTGTTGTCAGATTTTCATCAGTTACAACAAATGATTTCCCGTATACCCGTGTTTGGGGGAACTGTACTGAAGGAGTTTAAAAACCAGTCCACCTAACCACACCGTATCGAAGGTTTTCTCCATATCAATGAGACACGCTCCAACATGTTCTCTATCATTTAGTTTCCAACAGATGTCTGAGGTTACTTTCGTTATCGTATGTATGGTCGAATGCCTGGCACGAAAACCAAATTAGCAATTCGGCATCAACTCAAATTTCTCAATGTGGGCATTTAATGCTTTGTTCAGTATCACTTCTAACACCTTGCTGATGTTAGGCAGCAAGCCGATTGGGCGATAGCTTTTAGGCCATGAAGATTCTTTTCCTTTCTTCAAGATCGGAAATACCTTAGCCTTTTTCCACTCATTTGGGAAATGTGAATTGCTCAACATGTTGTTGAACAATATGAAATAATTTCTAATAGAAACCTCAAGCAAATGTTGTAGAACTACATTTGGAATACCGTCAGTACCACATGATTTCTTGTTTATCATCCTGCGTAATATGTAACACAAGTCTTCATAACTGACAAAATAATCAATACGATTCAAGCTAGGTATGAGGTCAGACGTTAATGTTTCATTGAAATGAAGACTTGATTCGCTGTTCATGCTTGATTTGAAATCGGAAATTTTTGCTTCAACGACCTCCGAAAATAGTTCATTCCCTCTCTCAGAGTTTGGTAGATGAACCAATTCAAAATGTGTTCCAATCAGAGCAAGTTTCTACAATCCCTCACATATAATCCTGCTTCCATTTGTATCCGGTGTCGTACTATCAATTTCGATACCAGCCCTATCAAGAAGATTTGACTCATCACTAGTGACTTCAAGATTCGATACCTTCACTCGAGACTTTTTATGGAATATGCTATTCACTTTTGCGGAAACGCAATCTGGGACCTATGGGCTAATACCTCTCAGTTTTTCCACCCATTGATTGCTGACCTCACTCCTAAAGTACACACGGACTATGTTCCGGACATTCTTCAAGTGTAATTTCAACAAAGCCAATGAGTTGTAGTCCAAAAATCGCCGATAAATATTGTTGACGCATGTGAGAAGGAGGCTTCTCAATCTTTTCAACCTTGCAATGGTTGGTATTTCATATCGTTCCATATTATTTCGATGTTTAATCTTTGGAACCACTTTCTCAATCGTTTCCAACGTCAGCTTCTCTAACTTCAACAAACGGAGATCTATTTCATTGTTAGTTAGATTTCGGTAATCAGAAACCATTGAGCAAGCGTTGCCATCATCAGAAGGAGGACATTGCTTCTGGTACTCTCGATTAAACTTCTTTTGAAACTTTCCCCAATTTGTTTTTTGTTTTAAATTTAATCGATGATTTTCATGTTGAACTGGAATGAGGAAGAGATCATCCCTTCGATGATTGATTTTGATCACGATTGCGTTGTGGTTGCTATCGTAACGAAGCACCTACAGTTTCCGTTGAGGACTATAAGAGCTGAATTCAAGTCTTGCGTCAGCAATGCAGAGCTCCAAATATGGATTTGTCCTAGGGTATGTTGGGAACTCCGACCCATATTGATTGCACCTGTATTCAATTTGGTTCTCTGTTATCCACGATTTCAGGAATATGTTACACTTCTGGGATTATTGATGGCGTTCAGGCAAGATGTATGCTTGTCGTTCAGGTTACCAGCACTTCTGGGGGTGTATATAAAATGCGGAACATCTCCAGAATTTAATGCACTTTTTGCTGCCTGGAAATCAACCAGCGACTTAGTTCTTATTGTCAGTTTATCGGCATTGTTTCTTTTGGTCTCAAAATCATTTAGCTTATTTTCGGCTGCCAAAAGCCGAATCATATCTTTGCCCGTTTGCCCAAATACATTGATTGGTGGGACTTTTTCTTTCTTTTGATTAATCTTGACGGACGGACCAGCAGACAAAACTTTTGGTTTTTCTCCCTATTTTTAATTTTTAAGTATTCAATAAATCCATTATTTGGCTTAGCAGTAGATTAATAATCAGAAGTTTTATTACCTGGATCCACTTCAATACTCATGATATCTTCTAGTCCAGCTAGCGCTGCATAATAATTCGTGCTGTCATTTGCTCTGCCTGCGCTGAGGACATCCTCTTAGTCAGCTTCTTGTTTTGGTTTCTCAGATTTCTTATCTTCAGTTGTTTTTGAATTTACCTCTTTTTCTTTCTTGCTATTTTCTTTTGTTCTGTTGAACGTCAATGTTCCAACGAGTGCTTCTAGTGATTTGATTCGAAGTTTGAGCTCTTCATTTTCTTTCTCAACCTTGTCAGCTTTCTTGTTAGCTTTAATTAACTGCTCGATCTCGATGACCGATAAAAATTGCGGTTTTTCTTCATTATTATCGTATCTTCGTTTGAGCTTTTTTCGCCCGTCATCGTTGGCGATGGACATGATCGTTCTGGTAGATGGCTGAACCCATCGGGCTCCTCCATCTTGTTGCTTTTGGAGCGACACTACAGGGAATGGTCTTGAACTGGGACTTCCCTTGAGCTATTACCACTTTTGATACTTTTTCAGGAAATAAATTTCAGGTGTTCGGTAAATGTTCGAATAATTCGACGGTGATGGTTTTCAAATTAAAAAAATAATATTCAACTGATTTTTGTGAAATATTAATTAATTTTTAAATTTAATGACAGGAGCGATCAAAAACACGTCTACACGCAACGAGTGAGACGTTTGGTGTTCTGGATAACATAAACAAATGATGGTTATGCACGACACATTAAAATTTGGTTCGATGAGCGAAGTTTCAAATCACTGATCGAGGAATTATTAATTTTGAAAATTAGCTCTAAATTACTAAAGTCAAAGTGAAGTGTAGTGAAATAGTGTATTGACAGGTTATTCATGACCTTGTTGTAGATAAATAAATAGCAATCAGTGAATAGTTTGATTTTGTTTTAAATCTAATTTCTACGGAAAAATTCTCGGACAAAACCAAAGGAGTTAAGGTAAGTAAATATATAGTGATATAAGTTTGCTTTCTATTATAGACTTTCTATTATAGGTTTCTTTTGCTTTCTATCATAGACATGATATCTCTTTGTCTCTGCTACGGTTTTGTTTTCTTTTCATTTATAGCTTATCTAGCTGAAGATGAAAAGAACAAAAGAAAGCGGAGCGTTTTATCGCAATTTTAAAAAAGTCAAGGAAGAGGCTGGAAGGAAAAATAAAAGTTCCATATTAAAGTTTGTCATATTTTCTGACGCACCGCCGCATACCCATAAGTCACCAGAGCCTTCCAGTGTTATTTCTTTAGGTGTTCACCATTTGCCGAAATTCACTACCAATGAGTTACTACAACCGAGTGCAAGTACTTTTATTGAGCTTTCTGGTATTCTGGTACCAGAACTCACTGACTTAGATTTTAATAGCAACGACATTGGAAAATGGCCTGCAAAAGTTGATTCAAATTTAAGGCTATTTTTGATTCAAAGAGGCCCTGAAGTTGTTCAACACTTGAATGTGTCGACTTTTTTGAAGAATCAGCAGTACCACACATTTTTCAGTCAGACGAGAACTATGTTAGAGCAACAGTATTGTCAACGATACGCCTGACACGAGATTGGTTCTACCCTACATTGCCAAACGGCGAAAAAGTTTTACGTTCTTAGATGGCATATTCACCTTCTAAAGCCTCTTTGTTTTGTTTCTGTTGTCGTATATTTGAGGATGCAAATTCATCAAATGTGTCGAAATTATGCTGCTCCGGAGGATTTCATACTGCTGGAAAGTGAATCCAAAAGTTGGCAACCATGAATCAAGTGTTCAACATAATAAACATGTTTGCAAATGGAAGCAACTAGAAACAAGACTTTAAGAAGGACAGACAATTGATAACAAGAAGCAGTCACAAGAGAAACTAAACAAGTTGGGTAGACAGACCTATGCTCATGTCAGAAGGGTTTTGTACTCAACTTACAAAATGCCGTAACCAGCAACGAATAAAATTAAGAAACACGTCATGTTCGAGGATCATACTATTTTAAACTAAGTTGAAAGAATTTTTTAATTCTGAGGTATTTGTTAAAATTATACCCATAAATATTTCGCTTGATAATTTTTTCAGATTTTTTTAGATCACGGGTGTCCATTCGCGAGGGAGAAAACACATTTTTCATGTATATCCCCCCCTCTCTGTGCCCCCACTGAAGCAAAAACTGTCAGTTTAAGAACTGTTTTGAAAAGCTCTCATAGAGAACTTTCATTTGATACTCATATCGGCTACCTTTCATGAAATTTTTTTCAGGGGCCACTCCTTTGTACTGTAAGCACCGATTCATGGCCTATTTTGTCGAATCCTAGAATGGCTACAAAGCCCTTTTGCTAGGAGCTCTCTCCTCCCTCTTCGACTTGTTTCAATTGTATGTAGTCATCCTCATGATATCTACCATTCCTGATATTTTCATGCAAATCCTGGCAAAGCTGTAGTGTCTAAGTCGGTAAAAAGCGCATATGGCTCCATAGCCATATGTTTCCATAGTAATACAGGGCACATTGTTCCATAGTAATACGGGAAAATTCAAATCGCTATAACTTCGTTAAATACTATTCGATCTTTATGAAACTTTCAGAAAAGATCAATCCTATTAATAGTCATCTTTTTATTGAATTGAATTGAATTTAAGGGTACCATTTAGATTTTATTTGAGAAAACATAAAATCAATAAATCATACTATTACTAACAAAGTTGAGTGAATTTCGATTTCTCATGTATTTGTTGTTGTTGTACTGACTAAGGCCTACATTCGTGATTTTTTTCAGATTTTTCGGATGGAAGGTGTCCAATCGCGAGGGGGGGGGGTACGCGAAAAGTTCGTACATTTTCCCTTCCCCTGCCCCCCTTGGTAATCATAAGGCAATCTGAAGACCTGTTTTGAAAAGATCTCATTGAGACCTTTCCAATGACACCCTATTCGACTACCAATGGTGAAAATTTTTTTTTGAGGGGTCAACTCCCTATATGGGGAGACCCCCTTAAACCCCTTTGAAAATTTTTTTCACCCTTGAACTTTCAAGAGGTCACCACTTCTGACCTTTCTACAAAGTTTCATGGCTGTAGCCTCTATAGTTTCGGAGAAAAAGTGCTGTGACATACAGACGGACGGACGGACGGACGGACGGACAGTCGGACAGACGGACACAGGTCGTGATTGCAATAGGGTTTTGTATTTTAGTACAAAACCCTAAAAATGGCATGGAGTTCTGAGCAGAATGTTTGATATAATACAATTTCTTGCAAAAAAAAAAATTGGCGTTACGCAGCTACAGAGAAGATGAGGTTAGTGCTAACAGAGGAAATTTTTTGGAATAAGTGGATTTGCTGGCTAAGTACGATCTTGTTCTCCGAGAGCATTTGGTTAGAATCAAAATGGGCCAAAAAATTTCACTAACTTATATGTCACCAGAAATTCAAAACGAGTTCATTGAAATTCTAGGAAGTAAAGTTCGTCAAAAGATTATAGCTCGTGTACAAAAGGCTAAATATTATTTAATAATTTTTGACAGCACTCCAGATATTTCGCATAAAGATCAAACGAGTCAAGTCCTACGATCTGTGGTTATTGAAAATCGGGAGGTTTGAGAACAGGAATCCTTTTTGGATTTCATCGAGACCAAAAAAAAACTGCTAAAGGCATAAGTGAAATGATTTTGAACAAACTCATGGCTGATGGACTTCACGTTATGAACTTTAGAGGACAAGCGTATGATAATGTTGCGACGATGGCTGGAAGGCACACAGGTGTACAACAGAGGATAAAAGACGTCAATCTTAATGCAGAATTTGTGCCATGCTCAAATCACTCATTAAACCTGGTTTGTATGCATGCAGCTTCAGCCGAGGTAAATTCTGTAACTTTCTTCGGCACGCTAGAGCGCTGCTATGTTTTTTTTTCTGTATCTACACATCAGTGAGAAGTTCTGATTGCGACTACAGGTAAAAAATTGCAAAGGATTCAGGACACACGTTGGAGTGCTAGGAGCGATGCTGTAAATTTTAAACGACACCACTTCAAAGAAACATTGATTGCACTTGAAAATCTAACCAAAACTGAGGTGACAATGCAATCATTTTCTTTTTTTAGTTTATTGGGTCTCTGGCAGCGAGTACTACGTGAAGTCAATGATGCTCAGAGGTATTTACAAACCGAGGGACTAAGCATAGATGAGTGTGGCAAAAAAATATGTGCATTGCAGATTATTTTGAAAAAAAAGCCGAGAAAAATTTGTGGACGTGGCTTTAACACACGCCAAAACTTTGTACTGAATCGGCCCTACGCCACTGGCGATTATTCAGTCGTTGACGTTGGATGAGAAGCCAGATAGTAGCAGACGTCACTACCACACACATGACCATGAGTAGGCAACTACTACATACGCAATGCGCCACGATATGACTTCCCATCCTACGTCAGTTTTCTCTGCGAAGGAACGTCATATAGCGGAAGGTAGGGGCCAGATGGCAAGATGGCGTGATGGTTTTGTGACAAAGTTTTTTCTTTATTGAAGTCCTAGTGTTTCAAACCAATCAATAAAAATATTTTGGCTATTTTTCATCAATATTTCGTGAAGGAAACTCCGCATGTTCAATGGGATTTTGTGCGGACACAGGTAATGAATGAAAATGTTATGTGACATTCTGTGAATAGTTTTGCAGTTTAGTTGCCGGAGATAGCAAGTGTCAATTTCTTTGGCTTTCCACCTGAGGGTAGCATTAGGGCTCAGTTCCTCCACATAATTCGACGTGAAAATCAAGTGAGTAAAGTGTGAACACCAAGGGAGCACCTAACCTCAAATCTTTTTTTTTGTCAGTGCAGATCGGCTTGAGGCGGTAACGGGCAGTTGCACGAAAGCAGCGACAACTGTTTGGAGGATGCCGTGTCGAAGAAGGTGACATAGCTATGGAGAAATATACAGACGAATATGTGGAGGTTGGCAAGTAAGTCCTACGGTGGTGTTGGCAGTCCCCACGTCATTAATTTAACGAATAAGGGCCAGAGCAAGATATGATTTGCATGGCATCTCACCATTAATTTCTTGCAACGTCAATTGTGTATCTTCTATTTATATGTACGGACAAATTGCCCTGGTTGGTGATACTATCCGGTTTAGGAGCTCAACTTTTTTATTTATTGATAATGAAGAATTTTCCATTTGTTGAATTTATTTATCCATACCTTTCTTAGGGACTGTGGTGATGCTAGTGGCAAATCACCTTTTTGCGTTTCAATATTTCACATACAACTATCATCCATTTACGAAGGTTCCCGCCATTTTTTTTACACTTTGCATTTGGATTGTCCTATTTGCGCTTTTTGTGTCATTGAGTGCCAATGATAATGTGCTCCCGACAGTTTCAGGGCAGAGTCCTTTGCTAGATAACCGAGATGTGGTAGCGAACTATTTCTCTTATTACATCTTAAATAATATTTCATATCAATCGACAAATTACTAAAAGCAGTATAAAAATAAATAATCCAAAGTTTTTTGAATCGCGAACTTCATATCCCACCCTGATTTATTTTGGAAAATATTCAAGATTGAATCATTTAGTTCTGCTATTAGATGCTCGCAAGACCAATATCGACTCAATATTTTATTCTTTTTTTATCAAGAAATTAAATTAAAAAAAAAACGCTACCATAGAAATTGTTATTAATTTTTCATTTTTAAACCTATACGTGTTTACATTTTATACAATCGAAAATTTCATGAGTAAGGAACTGTAATGAATCATGTGACGCCGCTGGTGACCACTACCGACACACTTTGCTGCTAGGTGGCTTGTCATTTTGCGTTGGTTGCGACCAGTGCACATCCCACGTCTATTTTATCGTGGGATGCCAACAGAATTTTGACAGCCACATGGCAGCTGTGTGGAGTAGTGAGTGCCGGTGAAAAGTGACCAATGGTGCAGACATATCTCGTGAACAAAGTGAGTATTAAGTTTTTCTCGAGGAAGGAATAAGTTTTCAACATAACTAAAGCTTCCTTAGGGAATCGTCACGCAACATTAGCAAGACTAAATACTACAGAACCTATAGCGTGCCCATTTACTTTCCCTTCGTACGGTATGTCACGATCTACATGAAGCACCGTTGAGATATTTCAGTTACTCCACCGTGTCAAGTCACAGCTAGGTAGCGCTCGTCAACAAAAGACAACAGTGCACTAGTGCACCAAGATAACGACAGGCTACGTACTGATTTGATTCGAGGACTAGATAAGGTTAAGAAAGTACGCTCTCACTCAGCCGATGTGGGGACTTGTTCGTGGCGCTAGTTCCGGTTTAAGTTGTACTATTCGCGATTAACAGAAGCGCTAGGCACGACGTCTTCTACGCTCGAATCTAAAATAAACAACTGACGGCACAGCCAAAATTCGATTCTCAAATCTCCACCATTCGGTTTCACTTACACGAAGAACCAGCAACGCGGCAAATTTACAAAGCGACCGGTAGCAACCAGACTAAATCATATTTTGCTGTTCACCATTATAAATCCATTTTGTCCAATTACTGTGGACGTTCTACACAAGATTTGCCACCCACACGGCCAAGTGCAGAGAATTGTAATCTTCAAAAAGAATGGAGTACAAACGATGGTTGAATTCGACAGTCTTGAATCAGCACAAGAGCACGTGACAATTTACATGGAGCGACATATATTCAGGATGTTGCACTTTGAAAATTGAGTATGCAAAGCCCGAAAAACTTAACGGATACAAAGAATGATTCAGATACAAGTTGGGATTACACTTTATCCACAGCTGCCAAAGAATTGAGCAATGGTCGTACTCCACTATTACAGGAGCCAAGTTACGGCGGTCATCCACGGCCATATAGTGAGTACCAAACATAGAAAAAAAACATCACACAAACATGCATACACATAAAATATACATCTAAAACGTGTTAATCAAAATTGACGAGTCGGTTCAGAGTAAGGTACAATAATTAAGACAGATTCAAATTTTTTTTTTTTCAAAATTTTAATGTTTCCGACTTATTCGTTTTAAAAGAATTGGTTGAAAGACTGAACCAGAAAGAACCTTAGATTCAGTAACACAAACTAAAGGACCCAAATAAGTCAGTTTTATTTATGGCAGCAGTATGAAATTTGAGCCTTTTGTTCGCAACATTAGACTTATTGAATAGAGATATGATCATTGATGATATGAAATACATGAGTACAACTTGATTTCCAAAAGAGACCTTAATTGAAATTTCAATTTTGCTAACATTCGCTCGTTCTAATTAAGAAGCAATATCAAATATCTAGAATTCTAGATTCATCCCAACGAAATAGGAAACGATTCTAATTGCATTTGGCTAACGTATTCCAATTCATCATCGATCGTTTGATGAGGATCTTACAAAAGAACTATTTATAAAGCTGCTTTCAATATAAACTTAACTGGAAAATAAGTTTTAAACAATTCAGGTCATACTTGAATTTTCCTGCATTCATTCCATCATGTTATAAATGACGTGTCCATAACTAATAACATATTATATAAAAGGTGAGGGAATAATAACAACAAAAAAAATATATTCACGATGAGAATGTAGTCTTTCACATAAATGTTGGAAGTGCGCAATTCCCACTATTCCTACGTAAATTTTGTCTCATTTTCTTTTAAAAAACACAGAAAACAACAAAAAGAACATTAAACAAAAAAAAATAATGTGATGTTGCATAATATAATAATATTAAATTACATATTAATATTCGAAGAAACAATGTTAATGTTTTATATATAAATAATGATTCAACTATTATTTAATTTTAATATATTATTTTTTTTTTTTAATTCTCCGTGGATATATTTATCAAAATTACGAATAATTTCTTACTTAGGTGTATATTTATCTATCACGTTAATATTAATTAAAAGTAATTATATTACATTGATGAAGTTAAAAAGAAGATAATTAATCTTAAGTGAATAATATGATGTACAAAAAAAAAACTCAGAATAAGGTCATCAGATCATGAAGCAAATATAAATAGATAGTAAATGATTCGGTTTGGGGAATAGTGTGGCTAAAATTACGTTTAAACTCCAATTGATATACAAAGATGATTTAAGTCATGAAAATAAATCAGACCGTTTCATGACAAGAAAAATTCAAAAATTACAATTTTGTTTCAGAAAAATAGATTTCACATTTTTATTTGGTCTCTTAAATAGAATGTATTTTTCTGTAATGTGAATTAAAAGGTATATTCAATTTGAGTATTAGCATCTATGAACGATTTATTTGAGCTGGGCTCTATTTCACCAAGCCAATTCTTACATACATTCAGGATCATGCTAACAATACTAGCAACCATTAACTACCATTTAACTGTTATGCATAACAACAGAAAACGTATACGCTTCACACTTTAAAACACAACCAATAATGGATTGTTTTTTTTTCGATTTAATGTATGTTTTTATTGGACAATCGATTCCTATTCTCATGAATTATAGAAGGGTAGACGGCCACTCATGCATGTATATATACCTAAATATTAATGAATGTGATTTGAGAGAATTTTTACATGATACCAGTAGATAATTTTTAAACTTTGATAATTCAGTTGGAAAGAATTATAATTTTAAAACTATTTTCTCCGGGTTTCTCTTTAAAGAAAAAAAAAATAAAGACGAAAATGAATTGCTAAACACTAACAACGACTTTCCTTTCCAGTAGTTCTGCTTTTCAGCGGGAAATGAGGTGCAGGGTAAGTATGCCGTCGCGAGGGTAGGGTTTGAGAAAATCCGCTGAAGTCGGTTTCGCGTTGCGCGCGGTACGCGGTACCTTAGTTGATTTTGATTTTTCTTTAACGTAGCTTTCGTCGGGTTGAGTCAACGTAGTATATTTTTCGGTACCCAATCGGGAATTCGGGAACGCGAAATAAAAATTTGATTTTGTTCTTTTGATTGGTCATAGGAAGAAATACGGAGTAACGTAGAATAGGTTTCCTCTCCGTATGGTTTTGTTTTGTAACGCGTTTGAAAACGGGCGTGTATAGGTGGCTGAAATATGTAAATGAGCGTAACCCATTCGGAGACCCGCGACCGAAATCCTCTCCGATCTAGCTGGCCGACAAGCAGCCACCGCGTGAATGGGTTACGGTGCACGGAGTGGTTGACCGGTTGGTACCATCCGTTGGCACTACTCAGACTTAACGTCTAGAACCGATGAGAGGTCGGTTCCGCGTTCGGACGTAAACTTTTAAATCATTACAGAACAAATTCAAATAATTAGAAAATGTTTAAATGTCTTTTCAATAACACTCAACTAAAATTTTAAACAAATAAAATCTATTTTTTATATATCTGTGAAAAATAATTGCCACTCACAAATTTTTCAAATAGAACATAAACAAATATATAGAATTTACGGATGAAAAATATTTTTTTTTATTATTAGCATCAGAGAAGGAGAATGCCTATTTGTAAAAGAACAAACCAGCTCAATACAATTAAAATAAATTACTAAATAACAACGACTTTCTTTCCAGCATGTCCTTCTCTTCCAGCAGGAATGGTAGCGAACGGTAAGTATGCCGTAACGAGGGTAGGGTTGTGGAAGTCCGCAGGTGGCCGGTTTCGTGTCGCGTGCGGTACGCGATACCATAGTTTGTTTTGCGTTTTTTTTTTTTTATTGGAGTGGGGTTTTTGAGATCCGGATTAACGTAGTAAATTTTTCGGTGCCGCGTCGGTGATAGTCGGGAACGCGAAATTTAATCTAGTTTTTGTTGTTGTCTGAAAGAATGGAAGAAATACGGAAATACGTAAAGTAGGCTTCTTTTCCGTATGTTTGCGTTTTCGACGCGTTTAAAACGGGCATGTGAACCGGTTGCTGGGTTGTTGTATTTTGGACTTAGTCTGCTCGAGTAAGACCTGCGACTAAACTCCTCTCCGAACTAGCTAGCTAGTTAGCGGCTACCTCGGAGTAGACTAAGTGTGTCCGGACTTGTTGACTTGTAAGGTACAGTCCGTTGTCACATCCAAAGACTTCACGTCTAGAACGGATGGGAGGTCGGTTCCGATTTCCTTCGAGCGTTTTGAACAGCAAATCATTACAACTTTGTGTGAAGACCTTGGAATTACTTGTGAATCTCGAAGACGAATTAAGAAGAGTCAGATAATTTGTGACGGAAGTAAGATCGCTGGGTTATTGTATGAAGACGAATTGAGGCGAACCATGTTTTCTTCGATATACAGAGTTACTGCTGAAATTCGAGAAAGTTTTCAACAGCTTAAAACTTTGGCACAAAAATATGACTTTTTAAGGGCTGCAGTAATATTAGGCGACCACGAACTCAACCTGGATGAAGCTCCTCAAGATGTTAACAGAGAAGAACTCAAAATTTAATGAGTACGTCTTCGGACTTTCGTAGCTGCAGCTGACCCAGATTGCAAAACTACATTGATTCAGTCCGGTGCTTTAGACTTGTTAAAATATATCGTTGAGTTTAAGCTTGAAGATGTTTTACCAAATATTTTTACAATGTTGAGAATTTGCTTAACAGTGGCCATCAGTAATGCCAGTTGTGAGAGAAGCTTCTCGAACTTAAATTCATAGAAAACTATTTAAGATCAACAATGTCTACACTAAGATTAACAAATTTAGCTATCCTGGCAATCGAGCGGGATATACAATAGAAATCGAAATTGAAAGTTGCATAAAAGATTTTGCTTCAAAAAAAAAACAAGAAAAGTTAATTTTTGAATGATTAAAATGATTTAAGAGTGCTTTCTCAACTTTCAATTGATTTTCTGGTCTTATAATTGAACACATTATTTTCTCTTTTAATCCTTCGCATGTGGAAGAGAAAAATGGTTCACGACTAATTTCTCTTAGTGAGAAAAGAAAATATTGTCACCGGGAAATTAGTGCTAATTTATTTCGGTGTTTCACATTACAGTTGCCTTGATGTTTTTAACCGATTCTGCAGCAACATTTTTCAAATTCACTATTTTATTATTTATTAAGCCCCTATTGCAGTGTTTTTCAATATTTTTGTATACGCGACCCCTTTACAGGATGAAAAATTCTCACGACCCCCTTAAGACATATACTGACAAAACTTTATTAATTTAAATGAGTATGTTTACGATTTTCTCTATTTTGATACCTATCTACAAGTGGAAAGAAGTAGTCCACTCCTACGGGAAAGAGGCGTGATTTATATGTATGTATATATATGACGGCCTCTGTGGCGCAGAGGGCGAAGGCCAGGCTGCGATGCAGAAGGCTGCGGGTTCGATTCCCGCCGGGTGCAAGTATTTATGCTTAAGAAATAAATATTTGTGTCTGGCCTGGATGTTTTCTATGTATTATATGTATGTATTTACAAAAAAAATGTATAATATCGACACCTGCAAGGAATAACATCGTAACTCAGTTTTAGGCAATTTTAATTTCCAATCATAATCGTGCTCGAATATGATTGGAACTTAAAATTACCTGCGACACCTGCAAGGAATAACTCCTTGCAGGTGTCGATATGTAGTATATCTGTTGTCTGGTACCCATAGTATAAGTCTAGTGCTTAGTTTGGGGCTAGATTGCGCTGTGTAGAACGTTGTGTAATATTTATTTATTAATTTATTTACATATGACTAGCTGCGCTCCGCGGTTTCACCCGCGTAAGTCCCGATCCCGCGGGAATATCGGAATAAAAAGTAACCTACGTGTTATTCTAGGCCTTCAGCTATCTACATACCAAATTTCATGGTAATCGGTCTAGCGGTTTTTACGTGATTGAGTAACAAACACACATACGTGTACAAAAACTTTCAGCTTTATAATATTAGTAGGATACCTATCTATTAATTATTTATTTGTATGCAAGGGAGCCGCGAAAGCTTTGAAAGTAAATAGCTACGAGCAAACTTTGTAGGCTGAGTGCGGATCTGACTTGAACGCGGGCAAAATTTTGCGACGTTGCCACACCGCATCGTTGCGCCAGCGCGAGCGAGAGGCACGTATCGCGCCACCCGCACACTAGCACAGAATGTTATTTTGTTTCAACTCTTTCTCACTTCGCGGCAGGTCAGCGTTGAGTTTGGACGTTAAACATTAGCATGTTATTGTTTTGTTTTTTCACTTGCTTGGCCCAATTATAAAATGGATAAATTTCTCAAAAGATCGCAGCATTCAACATCTGGTACAAATGTTAGTGGTGGAAGTGAATCAAAACCGAAAAAAATAGACATTATGACGAGAATTACTTAATATACGGGTTTACAGTCATAAATAATAAACCTCAATGTGTAATTTGCGGCGATGTTTTATCTCGTGAGAGTATGAATCCGTCAAAACTTTTGCGGCATCTTACGACCAAGCATCAAAAAGAAGCTGATAAGCCGTTGTAATTCTTTGAACGAAAATTGAAAGCTGTCAGTCAGCAGCAAAATACTATGGTCAAGGTAATAAAATAGTGTTGTCCTAGTCTTGTACAAAACAGTAGAGTTGTAAAAACGATAACAATTAAAAATATTAAAATTTTATTCCTCGAAGCGCATCTATGTTTAAATTTTGAATAGAGATGGATACTAATTGAAACTATCGATATCAAGTAATTCTCATTATTTTTTTACCCGGCTGCAGCAAAGCCCAAAAAGGGGTTTTGAATTTAATTAAATGTATTATTTATTTATTTAAAAAACTAAAAAGAATAGTTTGGTTGCGTCTCAAAATGGATGCGCTTCGAGAAATACCCCATTTTTCCAATATCTTTATTTTTTTAGTGTTTGCATACTGCTGAAATTAATTGCAACTCAATGTTAGTGTGCAAGGCTTGTGCGCTTTTTATTTGTTTGTCATGTATTTTTTAGGGTTTTGTACTAAAATACAAAACCATATTGCAATCACGACCTGTCTCCGTCTGTCCGTCCGTCCGTCTGTCCGTCCGTCTGTCCGTCCGTCTGTATGTCACAGCACTTTTTCTCCGAAACTATAGTGGCTACAGCCATGAAACTTTGTGGAAAGGTCAGAAATGGTGACCTCTTCAAAGTTCAAGGGTGAAAAATTATTTAAAGGGGTTTAAGGGGGGTCTCCCCATATAGGGAGGTGACCCCTCAAAAAAAAAATTTCACCATTGGTAGTCGAGTAGGGTGTCGTTGGAAAGGTCTCAATGAGATCTTTTCAAAACAGGTCTTAAAATTGCCTTATGAGTACCGAGGGGGGCAGGGGAAGGGGAAATGTACGAACTTTTCGCGTACCCCCCCCCCCCCCCCCCCCCTCGCGATTGGACACCTTTCATCCGAAAAATCTGAAAAAAATCATGAATGTAGGCCTTAATGAGTACAACAACAACAAATACATGAGAAGTCGAAATTCACTCAAATTTGTTAGTAATAGTATGATTTATCGCTTTTATGTTTTCTTGAATAAAATCTAAACGGTACCCTTAAATTCAATAAAAAATCTGAAAAAAATCATAAATGTAGGCCTTAATGAGTACAACAACAACAAATACATGAGAAGTCGAAATTCACTCAAATTTGTTAGTAATAGTATGATTTATCGCTTTTATGTTTTCTTGAATAAAATCTAAACGGTACCCTTAAATTCAATAAAAAATCTGAAAAAAATCATAAATGTAGGCCTTAATGAGTACAACAACAACAAATACATGAGAAGTCGAAATTCACTCAAATTTGTTAGTAATAGTATGATTTATCGCTTTTATGTTTTCTTGAATAAAATCTAAACGGTACCCTTAAATTCAATAAAATTTTGCAAACAGATGACTTTTTATAGGATTGATCTTTTCTGAAAGTTTCATAAAGATCGAATAGTATTTGACGAAGTTATAGCGATTTGAATTTTCCTGTATTACTATGGAACAATGTGCCCTGTATTACCATGGAAACATATGGCTATGGAGCCATATGCGCTTTTTACCGACTTAGACACTACAGCTTTGCTAGGATTTGCATGAAAATTGCAGGAATGATAGGTATCATGAAGATGAGTACATATAATTGAAACAAGTCGAAGAGGCAGGAGAGAGCTCCTAGCAAAAGGGCTTTGTAACCATTCTAGGATTCGAAAAAATAGGCCATGAATCGATGATTACAGTACAGAGAAGTGACCCCTGGAAAAAAAATTCATGAAAGGTAGTCGATATGAGTATCAACTGAAAGTTCTCTATGAGAGCTTTTCAAAACTGTTCTCAAACTGACAGTTTTTGCTTCAGTGGGGGCACAGGGGGGGAAATACATGAAAAATGTGTTTCCTCCCTCGCGAATGGACACCCGTGATCTTAAAAAATCTGAAAAAATTACCAAGGGAGATATTTATGGGTATAACTCTAACAAATACCTCAGAAGTCAAAACTCTTTCAACTTTGTTAATAATAGTATGATCCTCGAATTTCACATTTTCTCCAATAAAATCGTCTTTGACATGTTTCTTGATTTTATTCGTTGCTGGTTACTGCATTTTGTAAGTTGAGTACAAAACCCTTCTGACATGAGCATAGGTCTGTCTACCCAACTTGTTTATATGTTATATTGTTTTATTTGTTTTAGGTATCCAGCGTAAACGACTCAGCATTATTAGCTAGCTACAAAGGCGCATATCGAGTTGCTAAAGCAGGGTAGCCGCACACAATTGCAGAAAATCTTATTTTGCCAGCTGCTCTGGATATGGTCGAAATTATGGTCAGCAAGCAGGAGGCAAACAAGTTAAAAAGCATACCGCTTTCTGATAATACTACTTCACGCAGAATAAACGATATGGCCAATGATATTCGAGATCAAATAATCGAAAATTTAAAGAAGAGTCCACATTTTGCTTTGCAGTTCGACGAATCTACAGATGTATTCGATTGTGCTCAGTTTGTAGTATTTATGCGCTTTGAAGCAGATGACAAAATCACAGAAGAAATATTGTTTTGCAAAGCACTTCCTGCAAATACTTCTGGCCAGTGTTTGTACGATATGTTTTTAGAAAGCACTTGTAACTTCGACATTGATTGGAAAAAATGTATCGCTATTTGCAGCGATGGAGCGAAACTCATGACTGGTAAAAAAAGCGGACTCGTTGCGAGATTAAAATCAATAATGCCAAACGCATCATGGACACATTGTTTTCTTCATCGTCAAGCTCTAGCAGCTAAAGTTTTACCGTCTGATTTAAATGACGTGCTTACGGAGGTAATAAAAATTGTGAATTCTATCAAAGGTAAAGCCTTACAAACCCGGCTGTTCAGAATTATTTGTGAAGACATGGGTTCGCTTCATCACAATCTCCTTTATCACACAGAGGTCAGGTGGCTTTCCAAAGGAAAGGTATTGACAAGAGTTCTAGAACTAAAAGCTGAACTGTTAATGTTCTTACAAGATTCTAAATCTGAATATGCTAATCATTTATCTGACCCTGTTTGGCACTTGAAGTTAGCATTTCTGGCAGATCTTTTTAGCCATCTTAACAATTTAAACAAAAGCCTTCAAGGGAGAGAAGAAAATATCTTAACAGCTACAGATAAAGTGAAAGCATTTCATGTAAAACTTCATATGTGGTCATCTTCTCTGCAAAACAATATATTTGAGTCTTTTCCGTGTGTTCAGAAGACTGTTGATGATAATGCAACAACCCAATCACTTGTAGTAAAAGCTCACATTCCTTCTATGATACAGAGCTTACATAATTTGCAAGAGAAATTATTAACATACTTTCCAGACTTGCACTCTGAAGCTGACAATGGGCGTACGTGAATTTTGGTCCCTTTCTTGGATAAGTCAATAGAATTGGCAGATCTCGCTATAAATCTGAAGGAAAAACTTGTAGATTTAGCTCCTGACGGCGTGCTGAAAATGGAATATCATTCGCAAAGTATTGACGTGTTTTGGATGAAAAGAAAACAAGAATATCCAGAGCTGGCAAGGGAAGCTCTAAAATCATAAGTGCCATTCGCCACCTCATACTTGTGCGAATTAACATTCTCCTCAATGGTGGACATTAAAACTAAAAAGAGAAACAGACTACTACTAGAAAATGATTTAATCATAAACGTTTCTAAAATAGCACCACGCTTTGAGATTTTTTTGAAAAATAAACAAGCACATCCTTCTTACTGATATTGTATTTTTATTGTAGTGTAGAACCTTGTCATTTCTCTTTTGCCGTCGATCACCCGAATAAGGCTTTGCGACCCCTTAGCAAGGCTTCGTGACCCCCCTAGATTGAAAAACACTGCCCTATTGCAATATGTCCCAATAGAAGTTTACGCATGAACGTTAGAAAAAACTGGATAATCAAAATAAAGATGCTTTAGAAAAGCGAATCAGTTCATAATTACAAGGTATTTATGTTTACCTGTCAATCCATTATGCAAAATAAGAACTCTTAATGAGAATTTTCAAATCTAATTTTAGATTTAACTTGAAGCTTATGCTTATTTTCTGTCGTCCGTCGTGGTGTAGTACGTAGGAGGCTAGCCGCGAATGCGACAGGTGCTAGGTTCGACCCCCCGATGTAACGAGTTTTCGATGTCAGTATCTGTTGACGGACTTCCAGTCTACTCAGCTGTGATGGGTACTGAGTAAAATTAGGTAATAATCACACGGTCAAGCGTGATGCCGACCACATCACCTTCCAAGTACCGTTATGGCCATAAAATGAGATGCTTGACCTCGTCTCAACGCCCAGGTTCAATTTGGACTGTAGCGCGATTATTATTATTATTATTTATTATTATTTTTATGTGGGAATATACTATTTTGTTTCTTCTTCAAATGAAAAAATCCAATTCAAACTAGCTACACATTTTGGAATCACCCTATGAAAATTTAGTTGACTGTGAATACGTGTTTGAAACGAGTTCAGATAACAGTGAATAGAACGCTCGTGAGTTTGTTTATTTGGTTGGAGAGAAGGGTAGACGAGTTGGAGTTGATAGGAAACGAGACGTTCTCGGTACGACGAGCTCTGCGAAGGACGGAACACAAGTGAAAGCTAAATTATTTGATATTCTTTGCAAACCGTTTCTGTATCAGTATACTTAATTAATAAATAACATACCTATTACGTGCGCAAAGGTTTTATTCATTCCTACAAAGTGAGGGCTCGTCCGGGATGAAAGCCACGTTAGCGGTTCGGGTAGAGAGTGAAATTAATAAGTATACGCGAATGGAGATAGGTTTACGACGTAGACTTGTGAGAGTGCGGTACTAAGAAAAGACGCGAGGACGATTGAATACATTGAGTACCGAGTTACAGAGTGTTGAGATAGACGTGCTAAACAAAAAAAAACTGTTTAACGGCAGACGGCCTAGTGATAGTTTTATCGAGTGAGTTTGAGACCTGTTTTTTGTTCGGAAGCACGATGGCGACTGTACCGAGTAGTGTTGATCTAGACGTGGGTTCTATGGAATATGAAGAGTTGAGGAAAAGGTTAGAAGTGTTGAATCTGCCATTGAGTGGTGGCAGGGCTGTGCTTGCTGGGCGATTAAGGAAAGCCTTGGCAAAGTCTGCAAATGGAGTCTCAGGATCGCAAAGTAACCAAAATCAGCGTAGTCAGAGTAATCTAAATGCACGAGATTCTGAGAATGGAGACGGGGATGATGGCGACGGTAGCGAAGGGAGTGACGACGACGACGAAGACGATGATGAAATAGATGTAGACTCACTATCGAAAGATGAATTAAAAGAGAAATTGCGTGGCTTAGGGTTAAAGTTAACCAGAAATAAACCTGTACTACGAAATAGACTAAAGGCAGCATTAGAAGAGGATGATCATAATAAAGATGACGATGAAGACGAGGAAAGCGATAGCGATAGTGATCTACTGGCCGCTACAATCAACCGGTGTTAACATTCAAAGACGTTGAAGATGCGCTCGAGTCATTTAGTGGTGACGGAAATTAAAATGATTATCGGTGGATTAAAAATTTTGAAGAGACAGCAGAGATGTGCGATTGGACTGATCCGCAGAAAGTAATTTATGGAAAGAGATTGTTGAAGGGCTCTGCAAAATTGTTTATAAATTATGAATGCAGTACAAAAACGTGGAAGTCAATTAAAAAAGCGCTCAAAAAAGAGTTTGCTAAGACCGTTAATAGTAAACAGGTTCATAGACAATTGAGTATTAGCAAGAAAAAACCTGAGGAGCTATACCAGGAATATATTTATCGGATGCTGGAGATTGCTAGTCATGCTAATAGTGAACTAGAGGCTAAAATACAATTTATTGTTGACGGGATACAAGATGACGAGGCCAACAAAACTATCTTGTATGGGGCTAAAACGATAAAAAGTTTTAGAACAAATTTTGGGCAGTATGAAATGATGCAGCGACGTAGCAACAATAGAAATAAACTTAAACAACAAGACAAATCCAAACGCGCTAATAGTCAAGCAAAGGGAGAACAACATGACAAGTCAATTAAAAGGTGTTAGCTGTGGCGATAAAAACCACGTGAGTGCTGTCTAATAAGTCGAAGGGGACAAAGTGCTTTAAATGCAGAGAGTTTGGACACGTTGCGAGTAAGTGCGCGAAATACATTGATAACAATGGTTCAAGTGGAGCTAAACCTCGCTGTGATTTAGCTAGTGTCAGTGACAAGAAAACATATAAAACTGTAAACATTCTTGGAAAAGCCATAGACGCGATAATCGATTCGGGTAGTGATTTACATTTAGTGCGATCAACCTTGTACGTTCAGCTAGGTGCACCAAAGTTACAAAAGAAAACGATTTTTTTTAATGGTGTTGGAGCGACGGGTGGAAAAACGTTGGGACGATTTGATGCAGGAATAATAATAGATGACATATCGTTTGTTTTCAATTTTGATGTGGTTCCTGATGATTACACAGGGCACGATTTGATCATCGGTGGCGAATTATCCGATCAGGCTGAGATCACTTTGAAGAAAAGACAAGCGACGTTGACTAAGATCGAAGAAGACGACCCACAAATTGATTTTCAATTGTCTAAAGCGAGCAATGTTGACTGGAGGGAAATAGCGATGGTAGACGTAGATTTTCCTGAAGATACAAACGAGATTCAAGCTTCTGTTGGACATTTAAAGCCCAGAGATTAAAGAATTAGTGCGGCAGTTAGTTAAAAACTATAAAGCCGAGAAAATAGCAGACAGTGGCGTTAAAATGCGCAGAATATTGCAAGACGAACATTCTGTTCATCAAAATCCGCGAAGATTATCTGAATCACAACAACGTGAAGTGAATAAAATTATTGATCAGTGGATAAAAGACAAAATCCTGAGACCGAGTGTATCAGAATATGCCAGTCCGATTGTACTGGTTGAAAAGGAAAATGGTGAACTCAGACTTTGCGTAGACTATAGATTGCTGAATAAGAAAGTTTTTAGGGATCGATACCCCTCACCTTTAATAGAAGATCAACTTGATAGACTTCAAGATGCAGCTATATTCAGCACACTTGATCTCAAAGATGGTTTCTTTTATGTGCAAATGGAGGAGTCGAGTATTAAATATACATCATTCGTGACCCCTGATGGTCAATACGAATTTCTAAGAGTTCCATTCGGGCTCTCTAATTCGCCGGCAGTTTTTCAACGACATATTAACGCAGTCTTTAGAGATTTAATTAACGATGCAACAGTGCTTACATATCTTGACGATCTAATTATACCTGTATGAGATGAAGCTGAGAATCCGGAGAAACTAAAACGTGTATTAGAAACCGTGAGTAAATATGGATTGGTTATCAACTGGGGAAAATGTGAATTATTGGTAAAACGTGTCGAATATTTAGGATGCATTGTTGAAAATGGTTCAATCAAACCTTCAGGTAAAAAAACATTAGCTGTAGCACGTTTTCCAGAACCTAAAACAGTAAGACAAGTGCAAAGTTTCCTGGGTTTAACTGGATATTTTCGGAAATTTATTCCCCAGTTTGCGGTGATTGCGAGACCTTTATCTCAACTACTGAGAAACAGTGTTAAATTTGAATTTGGTGCCGAGCAACGTAATGCTTTTAATCCTTTAAAAAATGCGTTGATGGAAAAAGCAGTGCTGAAACTGTATCGTGTTGGAGCAGAGACTGAACTTCATACTGACGCGTGCATGTTAGGCTGGGGAGCAATTCGAATGCAGAAAGATAGTGAAGATGGTATGCTGCACCCTATTTATTACGCTAGCTGGAAAACTACTCCGACGGAAGAGAAATACACAAGTTATGAATAAGAAGTCTTGGCAGTGATCAAATCTCTCAAAAAATTTAGAATAAAAAACTTTGTCAAGTGTCTTCTAGCTGAAAGAAAGACAGACGAACCAGAGGGATTTTTAAATCCGCTTGATAAAGATGAAACACCACTAGATACATATCACATTGATCATCTAGGGCCGATGGCTTCCACTAAAAAGAGCTATAATCATTTATTTGCGGTGATTGACGCGTTTACGAAATACACTTGGCTCTATCCCACGAAGTCGACGACAACTGAAGAGGTGATGGCTCGCTTAAGTAAACAAGCAGTTACATTCGGTAATCCAAGACGAATAATATCAGATAGAGGAACGGCGTTTACGTCCAATGCTTTTAAAGAATACTGCGACAAACAGAAAATCAAGCGCGTGCTCATAACGACAGGAGTTCCGAGAGGAAATGGTCAAGTTGAGAGAGTAAATCGAGTGGTCATTTCGATGTTGACGATGCTATCAATGCCAAAACCAGCTGAGTGGCATAAGTATGTCGATGTAGTACAGCAATATATCAATTCGTCATTTAATAGAAGTATTGGAAAAACTCCATTCGAACTTTTAGTTGGAGTTCCTATGAAACTGAAAGAAGATATTCGCCTCAGAGAGATCATTGATGAGGAAATTATTGGATCATTTGATCAACAACGTGGTGAACTGCGAGAAGAAGCCAAAAAATATATAAATAAGATTCAAGAAGAAAACAAAAAGACTTTCAATAAGAGACGCAAGAAAGCAAATAACTACAAAGTTGACGACATTGTAGTAATCCAGAGAACACAGTTTGGAGCGGGACTCAAATTGCATCCTAAGTTTTCGGGTCCGTACAAAGTAACTTCGGTTATGAGAAATAATAGATATAGGTGAGCATGAAGGACCTATTTGTACAAGGGCTTCAGCTGATCATATGAAGCCATGGCCAGCTCAACAAGATCTTGACTTCAAGACTGATTACTCGGAAATTGAACTCAACGATGAAGAATTTAAACAGCCTACAGGAGAATATGAAAATTAGGAATAAAGTGACAACTAGTGTGTATCGGGGCGATACGATGTACAGAATGGCCGAATGTGGGAATATACTATTTTGTTGCTTCTTCAAATGAAAAAATTCAATTCAAATTAGCTACACATTCTGGAATCACCCTATGAAAATTTAGTTGACTGCGAATACGTGTTTGAAACGAGTTCAGATAACAGTGAATAGAACGCTCGTGATTTTGTTTATTTGGTTGGGGAAAAGGGACGACGAGTTGGAGTTGATAGGAAACGAGACGTTCTCGGTACGACGAGCTCTGCGAAGGACGGAACACATGTGAAAGCTAAATTATTTGATATTCTTTGCAAACCGTTTCTGTATCAGTATACTTAATTAATAAATTACATACCTATTATTATTTTTTATGTTCAAGTGTTTATTAAATGTAGCATTCTTTCACTAGCTAGGGGAGCATTATTCTCTTACTCTGTTAATGTCATGTTTTCAATAACTTTATTATTTTGCTTACAAATAAAAGCTTATCACTAAACTATTTGCAGTTGGTATAATTCGTCATATGATTTTGCATTAAGGATACTTTTAACGGATGACAGAAGGATTATCTTTCTGAAAAAGTTCTGAATACAAATCTGTCTCCAAAAAAGGAGGGCGGCAAGTCCCCGATCGGCCCCGAGCGTCAAAAACTCACGCTACGCCACTGGATAGATTTCAGTATAAGATAAAGTTTTTTGATTGAATTTGATTAGAATTAGGTTATAACATATTAGTTGTAAGATGAAAGTTCAATGTTGTGTTGCAATTATAAATAAATGTTGAAAAATGTTGACTAGTTTTTTCTCCTTTTTCCAATTGAATCAAAAAATATGTAATAATTTTAATTGATTTGAATTTGAAATCGTTTTTTTGTATTAAATGCGTTTCATTGATAGCGTAAATTTGGAGAGCTATTTGGGCCATAAGTTTTCATATTTTGATTGTTTGAAATCTCTTTATATTCTTTTAAAATTTATAACGATTAGTATTGAATAAATCGCTTTTGACTCGTACTTTATGCCATTTTGAATGTTTTTTTTTCGAAAAAAAATAAATTATCTTTATACATACTGCTTAAAATATTATTTTAAGCAACTCTTCATCTGCCTCAGAAGAGATTAATTTTTGCGGATAACATTTTTGTAGATCATAATAATTGTGAAATACATTTTCCATCCTTAAATTTATATTAGCATGCATTTAGGTCGAAATAATTTTAAGTTTTTGTAATTTTAGCATAATTGCAACAAAATTGCAAACTGCGTATGTTACCCATAATTTTAGCTTTTTTAGGATTAATTTATCATTTAAAGGATAAAGTTTAAAACTCACCTTATAAAGTTGCAGCTCCACAGACTTTTCTTTAAACCTGTCGTATGCAGATGAAATTAGACATTTTTCAATGGGAGTTTTTTTCCCTATTGGATTGTTGTCTAAATTACCACCAATATCACCCAGAAGAAAACACCAGAAAAATCTCTAGGGGAAAAATTTGAATTTCAAATTGGGAATCACGCGAGCATTAAATCACTGAAATCACAACACACCACGCATAACACATTTCATTGATCACTTTCTCCGGCGGGAGCCGGACAAGGGCACGAAATTCCAATTTTCCACTACCGTAAGGGAAATCACAATCAAAAACGATAGCAGCGGACAAACGCGAGTAAAAACCGTAAAACGTAAACAACGAACACGCACTTATCACTTGCAATCTTCATACACTGACCTCCGTCAGGTATTTTCCACCTGAAGAATCTGTTTACGTTCGCAACAGTCGCACAGGTGTTTTCCAATAAGACTCTACCGGCTACTGTTTTCCGGCTTAAAGACTGTCCAGATGGTCGATAGGTGTTCGTAGGCCGTTCATACAGTTTCGACGACTAACAACCCGCGGAGACAATGCGCCACAAAATTGCACGGGGAGAACTTTAAATGACCTCGTCTTGCAAAAGTGTTAAGGAAGGCAGCGGAGCTGTCACGCGAGGAGAGTGCAAGTGCTGCGGAGCACCTAGACACGGTGGCACGATGTGCTGCAGTCGACGGAGGGAGCGACGCGAACGGAGGGAACGGCGAGCATCGACCGCCGCCACGCAACGCTGCGAACCACGGCCGCGACGTCGATAACCACTTTGCAGATTTCTTGTGAGACGTTTGATTTCTTAATTCGAGCACTGCAAGACGTAGGACTGATTGTGCGGCATTCGCACGGGGATTATGCACTGCGGCAATTGGCACTTGTTTGTCCTTGCTCACTCTCACTTTCCGCACCCTTCGTCCTGCGACGACGTCGAGCAAGACTCACTATTCAATTTTCCACTTCAATTCACCGCCGATTAACGTTCAGGTGCACGCAGACGGACACAGCTGCTCACTAACCACAAGACGGCACCAGGCGGTGTGCAATCACTCGGCGACCTTGACTACAAGAAACAACTACCACTGACTGAAGCCAATCACGGCCGCAGCACAACTTCTAGATTTTCATCGCACACAAGTCGCACTGGAAAATCCGAGGGAAAACTGCACGAAAGTCGTCACAGAAGAAACCGAAAGTGTCCAACAGCCACGAATAAGCTTCGCGAGACACACTCTAAGCAAGTCGACATCGGAAAATCAACTGCGGACGCACTTGCTAGAGCAGTGCCGCCGTCGACACCATCAGGTACAAAACATTAGCAACAACAACAACAGCGCAGACAGAAGGTGAAACGCGTCCACCCAAGCTTTTCTGCAAGAAATTGTGTTGCTGTCATCAATGACGAGCGGATTTTCTCGTTTGCAAAACAGAGACCGCCAATCCACCCGCGCCATTCCAGCATCTACCTGTTAGCTTTAGCTTACAGTTGTCAAAGTCTGTTTTGTTTTCATTTTCACATGCACCACGCATGGGGAATTTCACTCAGCTGAGCAAAAGCTTTCATAGCTAAACAACGGGAAATTTCTCCATGAATTGAAATCAGTGGTACCGCTCTGCTAAAATTATTCCATCCGAAAAAGAAATAGGCTTAATAGAATATGACTGAAAAACGAAGCAGTTTCTCGATTCGCCGCGATCATTTTAAATTTAATCTCATGAGATTTGCTTTTATAAATTTTGAATTGTATTTTCGGACGATTAGAATCATTTCACCTTGTGAGCCTAACGCATTTCGTGAAAAAACAGCTTCAAGTTAATGAAAAATAGAAAATCAGATATGGAATAATTCGGTGGCAAACATGGAAAATCTTCCGGCTCAATCAATAAATAGACGAAATAATTATTTTTAATGTTCAAAAATATTAGAATCATTTTACTAATGAAACTCGCGTGGTGGTTTGCCAAAGACTAAATTTATTGTCATATGATACAGGCAGGTAGGTACAGATAGTTCGTCATAGATGCCGCTAATAGTATTTAAAATGCATTATTTTGATATTAATCCTGACATCTCCACTTATCAAAATAATATAAACTTTGGTACATATGTGTCTTATCAGAACTAATAGAAGCAAATCATCAAATATAAAGTAATCCATTAAACAATGCTTTGAATATCTGTAGTAATTGAAGAGGTCAGGAGTGTGAAGAGCGATTTATAAATGATCATCTTGATTTCCTCTATTCTGAATGCAAAGAAACAATATCTACGCTGAAAGGTGAAAATATTCACATTCAGTTTGTCGAGAATATGTTGAAGGTGCATCAAAAATATCAAAAGTTGATAGCTGATGTTTTTGAGAATGACTCGCTATTTTTAAGTGCATTGGACACAGTTTGTCGACCATAACAAGACAATCTTTACAAGCAACAGGTCTAAGTTAGTCGACTAAAAATGCAGCGGCGCTTTACTGCTAAGGATCACATTTCAAACTTTTATGTTGGTGACATTATATAGTATATTTATATGTTCAATTTCAGTGATTTGTAACGAATGTTTGGCGAATAAGGTTCACAATTAATACGACTTTGAGCGAGAACAAGTTGATTTGCCCCTGAGATGGTTGAATAAAAATTACTTCTTCCAATGTTTTATTGCGAAGAAAAATCAATTTTCGAAACGGTTCTATTACGTTCTTTGATACTTTACATAAAACTGTAGGAAGCCGAGAATTGTCTTCTTCAAAATCGAAATTAAAAGTAAAAGTGAACTAGCATATGGTTCTCACATTACTCTGTGATTGAAAGCACTGAGACATTCATTTTCGCGCTGGGACTGAGCGCAACCGAAATGCAGACCAAACCATTCAGATGACTTCTCAAGCGGAGCTCGTCGTCGCCGATTTTCGGCAGTGCTTGCAGAGTGACTGGCGCGGTGTGTGCTATTCGAATAAAATATTTAGAAATTATGAAGCTTTCAAACTTTCGCTAATATCTTTACTTACGAATAAGAGATGTTTTACAGAGAATATCGCTAAAACTCGCAGTTAACGGCTTGTCTTTTACTCAATTTACTAACCAACAATTGAAATTCATATGTCGGGAATGATACCGAAACCAATTTGCTGTAGGATCACTACACACGCCAGTGTAATGAGAGCATCAATCAACGGGAGCTCAGCACGGCTGATTTCAGGGCAAAGTAATCTAATTCAAAGCAACAGAACTAGCTCAACAAGAAAGAAATTAAGCACTGCTGATTACGATGCAATCTATGAAACAACAAAAGAGAAATTCTTGTCGTAATCGAATCTACGAGGGACGACGTAAATTTTAAAAACAACCGAAACGAGTGTGCATTATCACCATCGGGGATCCACCAGAGTACGCTTCATCGATCGAGAAATCGTAGAAGTGCATCGTCGAGTTGGGATCGATCAGAGACGGAGCTACGAGGAGTGCATTCGAATTTTTCATGGCGTGAGGAAGCGATGGACTCTTCCGTCGCGACTGAAAAGAGATTGAGAGGAGTTAAGGGGAGTGTGCCGGGGCAATCAGACTTGCGTGGTGTGTTAAACACAAATGGACATTATTGAGTGAAGAAAAAGTAAGAACGAGCAAGCGCGAGTTACACGGGTTCGCTTGGCTTTTTCCGCGTTGTCGTCAGGAAGTGGAGTTCTTGATCCAAGCCATCGCGAATATCGTTCGGGATCTTGCATTTGTGTTAGAGTCGTGTGTGATGAAAAACAAAATATGCACATAGACATAACGTCACCTCAGTGAGAGTTACTCCGGCGTGCCATCGCTCCATCGCATGCTCCGTCGTTACATCTGGGTGTTGTTTTGGAATAATCCTGTTAAAGCGGTTTGAGTAGCGATCCCGCTATAGAAATTGCATTTCGCGAAGTCTAGCCGGGGGGGAATCACGAAAACGCACGCGGAACGTGGATACGATTGCGCATTTTTACGAGTGGAGCTTGATTAACGTGCAACTTTATTTCTGTGTATCATTAAGGAAGCAGTTTAATTGTTGATAAAACCACACAACCGGCTTTCAGTTAGTTTTCATGCTAAAATTCGAAGTGGTTGCCTAGTTAGACTAAGATCTGTCTTGGAAAGCGCCTGGTTCATGGTTCCTATACTTATGTGCATTGGTCTTGCTTGATGTTTTTTCCATTACGCGATATCAATTGAAAATAACTCGATACGGGGAAAGATTGCTACTATAAAAGAGAATCTATTAAATGTGCAAACCCTTGTATGGTATTTAAGTACTATAGTTTGAGCCTCTTAACTACCCCTGCATCGTTCAATTAAAAAGCGGCGGCAGTAAAGACTGTTAAAGGCAATGGAACATACCTATATACTGTTATCACGAGTTGTCTGTCAAGAGTTAAATCCAACTGTATTTTCTACGATAGAACAAAAGGCATTCGATCAATGGTCCTCAACGGGAGCGTGAGAGACTGTTAGCCAAAAGGATTACAAAACTTTTGACGACGGGATAAGGTGTTAAATATAGCTGAAGGAGATAGGAGATTTTCGTGGAGGGAGTTTAATTTTCTTTTCGTGTGTCGGAAACCGACAGGGGAAGGTTCCACTTGTGAAACAAAAAATTACCAGTTTACCGCTTATTCCGCGTACATAGTTGTCGATCTTGCCATCAAACCTAATTGGATAGTTGCCGGGCTACATCTGAAAATCGTGTTCCCAACAATTTGATTCCTTCGAGCTGCAGAGAAAATTTATTCCAAGTGCATTCATTCACGTCCAAGCGACGGCGGTGAAGTTTCGCGAATAAGTTTAATTGAGTTTCTCGCCAGACGAGAAGAAAGAAATAGATAAACGTAATTGGAACCTTCTATACGCGCATAACAGTGAGGTGATAGATGAGAGACTCCCCGGGGAGATTCTGTTGAATGGTAACGAGGGAAGAATTTATAGATTTGTTATCATTAATTTCGATGCCGCCCATGCAAGTGGATTGTGATAGGTTGCAAACTTTTGCATGTGAAAATTCGCCAAAGAAACGCCTTGATCGGGAATAAAATAGTATATTGTGTTTCTTGGGCACCTCGGCGGTAGTTTTGCTGGTGTTTCTATAATTCAAATTAATTGAGCCGCGAGGGCAGTGACAAAAGCGGGAACATGAAAACAAGCGAAAAGTGATTGAGAACGAGTGAAATTGTTGCGGGGTTTCGCCGTGACTATCGAACTAACAAAATACAAATGCGAATGTGAAAAGGAGAGTAATTTGGTTTCTTGGAATGGCATTGAATACAACTCCACGCTTTTACAATAAATCTTGAAGATAGTAGAGTGAAATTAGGCATTGATAGTGGCTAGCGAGACAGTGGTGGCCGTGCTGCAAGAGCGAGAAGTCTTTGCGTTCATCTTCGATTTTTTTTCCTATGAGTCATTGTTGATTATCTGCCGCTTTGCGGACAAAAAAATCCGATTTGGAATGGACCAAGAGCAGCGACGAATGGAAAATTGTTCTGAGCCAACTGTGTGACTACTGTCGTGGAAACATCCGAAAGTATATGGAAGAATTGAGATCCAAAGAAAAACGTTTTAATTTGTATGAACTTCATTACCACGTGCGCGTTTTAGCATTTACCGACAAAAAAAAAAGTTTTATTACATTTCAGGGCCATCTGCATCGTCGTCGAGCGCTCGGAGGACCTTGCGGGTGAGTACCCTTGCATTTTGTTCTTTATCTATATATATTTTTGCTTAATACAATTTTGTTATTTATAGCTACTTTTATTACATTTTTTTTTGTATACGTTTCTATATTTGAGTCTAAATTCTTTTTTCTAAATTAATCACTTCAGATATCCATTTATATTAATCACTTCAGATATCCATTTAAATTTTTTTTTGCGTTAGATCTTTTTTTTTTTGTGTTTACCGTTCAAATTTCATAAAATAATTATTAAATTTTAGTTTTTTTGGAAATATACAAATTACTTAAAAATTGGAAAATTTATGGGATGATAGATTAAATAAAAAAATGAAGTAATAACGTACCCGAGGGTCTTTCCTTTCCTTTATTTCTAATCGGGTACAGGACCCGGTACGGTGGCAGGCTTCCACCCCAAAACATGAGCCAGCCGCCGGGTACAATCTAATTCCTTCTTTTGTTTCAGGTGACATTATAGGTTGAGTGGCCCAAACAGAGTGCCTTTTTATGGCATAGATTTATGCAATCCAATTGTATAGTTCTATGACATAAATTGGTCACCGGGGTACTCCCCTTTTGATGGAAAGGTTCATACAATTCAAGTTGTATGAGTTTTCCACTCAGAAGAGGAATACCTGGCCACTTCAACAAGCTATCAATGGATTTATTCCGGTTGGGTGGGTATGAAGGGGCTCCACCACCACCCGGTTGCCCCTCTTTCATTTGTGGGCCATGAACTTCGTTGGGTAACGACGAGGTCACCCCAAGTTCGCCTTTCTTCTCAGGTTTCACTTGTTCTTGTAACAAGTACATCTCCTTCGGTGAGGTTATCTACAGTTTTTGCGACTTCGGTCGCCTTTTTGATCTGAAATCAATTCGTGAATGCGAAATTGTTTTGTAGTGAGTCCTCGTGCCGGGGAAAGGAACCCGCCCCACGACACCGCAATGCTAGCCTGCCAGCGCATTCACGCGTCTCCGGACGAGGGCATTCTCGGCAGATACCTCCATCTTCCTCTGCCGAGGCAGCAGACCATCGCTGCAGTCCTTTACGGACTTTATGAACATTTCTATTCACTACAAATGGCGCCCATCGTGGGGCCCGAAATGCCCGGCTGTATCATCAGTCGTGAGCACGAGACAGTCCATCGTCTCTAGGTGTCCCCACTAGGTGTTAGAACTATTGGCGGGTAGATAACTCCCGAGGGTAATTGCACTGATCGTGCCCCAGCAAATAGTAACTTTCGAACTTGTGTTGTCTTTGGACATCAATATCGTTTGGTCCTGCTTTTGAATTATACTTTGGTGGTTTACCACCATTGTATAACTAGTAAGGCCAAATGATATTAGAGTCCCTTTTTGTGTTCGGAGGTTATTATTCCAACAACTTTTTGCGGAGGATTCTGATCCGCTCCCCAAACCAGGGAGGGAGGATGGAAAGGAAAGACCTATTATTTTTTTTTGATAACGCAATTTTGATACATTAAAGTTTTTTTTGATAACAAATTAAACTTTTTTTCATACCTTTTCTTTTGTGAGGATTAAGAATAGCTCGCCACTTTCGGCCACTTGTGATTGTATTGCCTTGTTAATAATTTAATTTATTTCTAGCATGATTTTAGCCTCTAATTCTTTTTCTATTATTTTATTCATTATTTATTAGAGTCCAAGTTCTAGCTTTCTCTACAATGAATTTTCTACACGCATGTAGACTTTGCCTGCGGATTGGCGAAGACATGTATCTACTCTGTGATAGTGCCGTCGATGAAGTGAGGAGGATTTTTGTTGTCGACTTCCTGAAGGAGTCCCTCAACATGAACATCACTTTTGAAGACGATTCACCAGACCAAATCTGTGATAGTTGTTACACGGAAGTGGAACGAATATACTCCTTCATACTTCACTGCAAAGAGACAGAGACGACGCTACAACGTTTCAGATCGGCACGACGTCCTCAGGAACCAGCCATAACCCAGCCAACCAAGATTTGGAGAGCAGACTACCATCCGTCTGAGGATCCGGATCCACCATCCCGATACCAGCCTTGGGATGCCTGGGATCTTCCGCCACGACTCAACCAAACACCATCACCACCCGGTTGCCCCTCTTTCATTTGTGGGCCATGAACTTCGTTGGGTAATGACGAGGTCAACCCCAAGTTCGCCTTTCTTCTCAGGTTTCACTTGTTCTAGTAACTAGTACATCTCCTTCGGTGAGGTTATCTACAATTTTGCGACTTCGGTCGCCTTTTTGATCTGAAAGCAATTCGTGAATGCGAAATTTTTTGTAGTGGGTCCTCGTGCCGGGGAAACGAACCCGCCCCACGACACCGCAATGCTAGCCTGCCAGCGCATTCACGCGTCTCCGGACGAGGGCATTCTCGGCAGATACCTCCATCTTCTTCTGCCGGGGCAGCAGACCATCGCTGCAGTCCTTTACGGATCTTTTGAACAATCAATATTCACTACATATCTAACCTCTGTATAAAATCGTTATGTTTTACGCTACTTTATCCCTTAGTCAGCAAGTCTGCCGGCATTTCAGATGTTGGTAGGCAAACTATCTTAATGAGATTGTTAACTACCGCTTCTCTAGCAAAATGATGGCGCACATCTATGTGCTTGGTTCTTTGATGAAATAATGGGTTTTCTGATAACTTCTGAGCACCTTGATTATCATTATACAATATAATTACATAATCACAACTGGCGACAATTTCACAAAACAAGCTTCTTAAATAAATCGCCTCTTTACAGGCTTCCGCTATCGCTTTGCATCCAGCCTCAGTACTTGACAAAGCTATAGTGTGTTGTTTTTTACATTCACATTCATATGAAATAACGGTTCCTGACAGTTTAAAGTAGAAACCTGTGTAAGATTTACCTATCTAGAGTGTTCGAGGCCCAATCTGCATCAACAAAACCTTGCAATTTACAATTATCTTTGCCGATCATTAGCCCATACGATTTAGTTTTACATATGTGTCTTAGGATGCGTTTCGCATGCTTCCAATGAGTATGGGAATAACAATTAAATTCCTGATAAACTTTCATCACCTTCTTAGTTTTCATCGTTCTCTGAATTTTCTTCACAATTATTTGCTACTATCCGAGCTGTGTTCGACTCCGTTTTCTCCATAATAATAACATCTCCGCTCGTAGTAATTTTTATAGCGAGGAGCCAGTAGAAACTCTCCCGCGATTTCGCGAAGGTCTTGTTAACACCACGGTGGGCTCCCGGCTTTTGGAAAGTATAGTTCGCATCCTATAGGAGCTACAATCCACCGTTTCCCATTACCACTTGAATACGCCATCCTCCACCTGGAGAGAGTTCTATTGTGCCCAATATATTTTCAGGGTGGCACCATGCATCGAAACGTCCTTCCACTCTGGCTGCCCAGCTGTCTCCTTCCAGAGAGTAATGGTCCGATGTCTTCATCGGCTAGCTGGGCATTAGATCAATGCTTGTCAGCAATATTTGCAGTTAGCGGGATATGGACGACGAGAGAGGGCGTCAGCATTTCCATGAACTCCGCCCTTCCGATGAACAATTTTTAGTCGTATGACTGCAATCTTTCGATCCATCTCGCAACTTGTCTCTTGAGGTTTTTGAAGTTAAGCAGCCATCTCAGCGACGCGTGGTCTATTTGAAGGATAAATTCCTGGCCATATAGGTACTTGCAGAACTGCTTGGTGGCCTCTATTATAGCCAATAGCTCCTTCCTGGTCACGCAGTAGAGTCTCTCATTTTTTGGGAGAACTCGACCGTAATACGAGCGGACTCTTTCTTTGGTATCGATTTGCTGGGAAAGTACAGCTCCAACCCCACCGTCACTTGCATCAGTGTCAACTACAAACATTTTTCCGGGTTTTGGATATGCCAGCACGATTGATTCACATGGCTTCTCCTTCAAGGTCTCAAAGGCTATCTGGCATTGTTCATTCCAGACATACGGACGATTTTTCTCAGTTAACTGATGGAGACACTTAGCTTTTTTGGCAAAATCTTTGACGAATCTTCGATAGTAGGTTGCCAGACCCAGAAAACTGTAGTTGGCGCTTGTTGTTTGGTGTTGGCCAGCTTTTCATGGTATCAATTTTCTTGGGGTCTTCTACTTCAGCTGCAAAAAGGGTACACTTGTGGGAACTTAGTTTCAGATTTGCTGATTGCAATCGGGAGAACACCTCTTCTAAGTTTCGCACATGCTCTTCGAACCTTCTCCCAATAACAGTGATGTTATCTAGGTACACCAAGCAGGTCTTCCAGGTTAGGCCTCATAGCACGTACTCCATCCAGCGTTTGAAGGTGGCGGGTCCCAACTAAAAATGCAGTTTTCTCTCGGTCCTTCTTGTTGATTACTACCAGCCAGTAGCCACTCTTGAGATCGAGTGTAAAAAATTGTATAGGAAGACGTCTCAGCGCTTGTTGAATCAGCTTGGCTCCCTGTGTATCTATGACGTCAGTTGCTACACTCATTCGGCCTTGGTCATCGGGGCTTGTTAAAAAGATGTCACTGTACTTGGTGACCAGATCAGAGGCTTGCTTGAATAGCTGCACTGGCAATTTAGTCTGCTTCAATATTGCAGACGTGAATTCCCGGGCTTTGTCTGTCTCTTGCCTCCTTTTACAATGATGGTCGTGAGTAGCTTGCATAGAGGTGATTATGGAAACGAGCTGGCAGCTGCCGATGACTTCTCCGCTCTGATGCTTGTGGTTGAGTCTGCTTCGTTAAGGACTCTAACTGGCACGTATCTGTTCCTTATAGATCTTACAAGGCTTCATCCTACAATTGAACTGCGCAATGCTGGCATCTTCGTTGGCTCTACCGGACAAGATCGGTGGTCTCCAGAATCACCATCAAGCTTGGCTCATAAAATGCTCTCGGAAGATTTTGGTGTATCAGTGTCGGCACATACTACCAAATTCATCTTGCGAATTTGGACGCTGGGACCCTCCATCAAAACTTCGACATTCTGCCATTTCATTACCTGTTTGCCCAAATACATCGTGATTCCATGTGATCGCAGAAAATCCATTCCGAGAACGCAGTCATCCATAAAGTTCACGACCTAAAAATTATGTTGGAACGCAATATCTCTCAACTGCATCTGGAGGTTAAACTCTCCATTGACATAGGCAGTTTCTCCCGTGGCTGTCCATAGTGAGAAAATCCTGCCCCTGTGAAGTAGTTGTTGCCTCACTAGGTCTGACCTGATAATCAATCGGGTTGCACCAGTGTCGGTTGTTATGGTGCAATGCTCTCCGTCAACGTGACCCAGAATTCATAAGTCCGCTTCTCCACGATGTAGTCTTGACACGGTGATGGTGATGCTGAGGACGTTGATTTTCCTAACCAACCTCTGCCCTACGAGTTGACTCGCTCAGTTTGAAGGGCTTCCATTCTCCACCCTGGACAATAGCTCGGTTTTATTCGCTTCTTGCAGTCTCTTTGCAGGTGCTCCTTCTCACCGCAATTCCAGTAGCTACGCACACCATTTACCTGCCGCTCTCGTTCAATTTACACATGCTCACACCGGCAATCGTCTGTCACTATCTTGCAAGCCCGCGCAGTGGTACGAGCCACATTTTTCATTGCCTCAATGTTCAGACTAAAAGCCAATGCATCCTTAATCATTTGCTTTTGAGCTAAACGCACGGCTTGTTGGAATTCCGGGTCCTTTAGTGCGCTGATGAATGCTTCTGTTGGTGCGTCATCTCAATGTTCAGGGTCGTAAGCTTGGTAAAGTACCAGTCGCTTAATGTCTTGGACTGGCTGCTGTAATGTTTTGCCAGACTTCTGCATCCGATGCCGTAGCTATGACCGATAAATCTGCTTTAGATAATTACCTCCATAATGCATGTCAAGCGCATTCATTATAGCAGCCGAGTTTGAGTGCAACTCAACGGGGATAGTCTGCAAAAGCTCAGCAGCTGGGCCTCTTAGAGCAAGAATTAATGCAGTTGCTCGTTCCTGCTCATTCCAGTGATTTGTCCTAGCAGCGGCTTCAAACTGGGTTTTGTAAATGCTCCAGACCATTTGCTCGTCAAATATTGGTGCTTTCACATTTCTGGATGTGCTTTGCGCTGCGGTTGGAAGCAGGGCTGGTGAGGTGGAAGCAGCAAAGCTTCCAAGTTCTTTTCATTTTTTCCATCTCATGGTTGATTCTTTCCTCGACATGGCTGATCTGATGGTTGATTCTCTCCTCGACCTGGTAAACCTTTTGTTCGATGCATTTAATTTGTTTGTTCGGACTACCGAGCTCCGTTTTTATTTCGGTTCAAATCCGCTTTAAAATTGGTTGGTTGTTTTTGCAGATCTGCCCTGATTTCGAATACTTATTGGTCCAGCTTCTGGTCTAGCTTTTCTGTTAAACTGGATGACTATTGTCGCTGTTCTTGCTGCATCAGCATCAACATTCGCATCAGCGCATTTCATGGTTCCTATGATTTTGGTGTTTCTGCTTCTCCACTTTCTGCACCTTTTTCCGCATCTGAGGGCTAACCCGAATCCAGATTTGCACCTTCTGACTCGATCGCGTCACGCAAGTGTGCAATCAGTATGGCCTTTGTACCTTGTGTAACAAGATTTCGCAGTTACAACTCCTCCTCATGCTCCGATATTGTCAATTCATTAATTTTTAACTGTAAGCTTCCTGACATTTTTATTGTTTTGGCTATTTTTCCACCAGTTTCCACTTTAAATTTCACTATTGTGCATTGTAAAAATGTTTAGAAGTTTTCACTTTCAAGGTTTTCTCTCGCGTTTCTGAAACCACTACGATGTATTACAGTTCGCGGCCGATAATTTTAATGTCCCGGGAAAGTAAAAATACACTGTCTTTTAAATTAAGTTAAAAGAGTTTATTTACTAAGAATGCACAACTATTTTACAAATCGCATTTAAATTTAATTTTTGCTGTCTATCAACTTATATTCCAACTGTCTATATCAAAAAAATCACTTCACTATCAATCAATATCGCCTTCAACTTGCGCTATACATTATCACAGTTTTCTACTATCGCGGTTTTACTATATCCCCCGTTCATTCAGCTCGGCTTTATATAGGATCTCTAGTCATTCAATCCATGTCTTGTACATTGGCGAATGTTCTGACGAGCACTACCTGAAATATTCGAGCACTTCTGAATGGCTGCAGTGAGGTCACTTTCAGATGTTGATCATGGATCCACTTGGTCCATTCTTGTGCTTTCGATTACATTCATTTAGTGATCATGATGTTATGAATAGTTGCGTCAACAATTACGACAGCGGCTCGCAGAATTATTTGGACATGTAAAAATATGTTAATAGTTGATATATATTTCAAATCGACCAAGGCATTCCTATTTACTTCGGACTTCCATGAAAATTTTAGGAATAGTGGTTTACTTGAATATGTTCAATGAACCGAGTATTCAGAAAAATTATTTAGCAAAATCACAGCCTGTATGTGCTTATGCACGAGACTATGTATCTTTTGGACGAATTTGAACGATTTCTTAAACCAGTATTGGGTGCATAGTTCAAATCATCAATTCATAGTATCAGACAACTTTTTTCGAACCCTATTATGGTTACAAGCCTTTATGTTGGGAGCTCTTTCCTGACTCCTCGACTTGTTTCACCTATAAGTATTAATTGTAGATAGTCATCTTCAGTCATCCATTAAATTGAATCAAGTTTTCAAAGCATGCACCATAAACATTGAAGTTGGGGAAAAATAACTCAAACTTATTCAATCTTCTCATTTAAAACAGCCACTATTTAGTTTTACGATTACTGATACCCCTAGTTGAATCAATTCTCAAAGATATTCGTGATATCTATCATTCCTGAAACTTTTCCAGAAAACGTGTAGTGTCTGAGCCGGTAAAAAGCGCATATTGTTTCATAGCCATATGATTCCATAGTAGTGCAGCGCATATTGTTCCATAGTAAAACTGCAAAATTTAAACCACTATAACTTTCAGAACAGGTCAATCTTATAAATAGCCATTTGTGTACTTAATTTGATCGCATTTAAAGGTACCGTTAAGATTTTATTCAAGAAAATGTAAAATTGATATGTCATAATAAGGGTACCAGTTAATTCATGCGGTTTTATTTCGAAAATTGAAGCTTTATTATGAAAAATTGCTTTTAGACGATTGAAAATGGTTTGTTGAGCGATGCCAAGTGATTTCGCAGGTTTGCGATGGATCTTGGTCGAGCAATGTCTCCAATTCGTGATCTTCAAACTTTTTTGGCTCTCCGGGCCGTTCATCGTCCTCCAAGTCAAAATTGCCACTTTTAAACCGTGCAAATCACTTCTGGTTAGTACGTTCAGCTAGAGCATGTACGCCATATCCTTCCACCTAAATACAATGATTTTCAGCAGCCTTTCACTTCAATGAAGTAGTACTCCCCGCGATAGCAATAAAAAAGTGTATAAAGCACTAGAATTATTGAGGAATCAGATAGTGTCAATAAAAGAGACAGTTACTCATATCCAACCATCGCAAAATAATGAAACTTTTAAGAAGTCATCATTGTTAGAAAGTAACGTCTCAAGCGCCCTGCAAAATCTTAGTGAACAACTTCAAAAAGTATCTTCACAGCCTGACAAATCAAGCGACCGAGAGGAATTTGCTCATATTCTCACCAGATTGACCAGGCTCGAGGAGATGTGCACCAGTATTCTGAACCAGCAACATAAAACTTCATGGGCTCCCCAGACATTGCGCTCAACGGAAACACAACATGCCAATTCAATATCATCACCTGATCCTACTCCTAACTACATCTACAAGCTTGGAACCTTCTGGACAGAAGAAGAATGGGAGGATCGCATCAAAAGATTACAAAAGTCAATAATTAATCCAAGCCCATCTCTGGAAAAATCGCAGATGCAGCGTACAGCATCTTCTTTACGAAGGGGAACAATTTGAATGCAACTGCTGTCAGAAAAAATATTGAAAACATACTCCACATCAATAGTTGCAAGGTTGAAGAACTATCTTCTCAGAACACTCGAAGGAAAAGCTTCAAAGTGTTTATTCCATCACAGTATTCTTGGCTCTTCACAAACTACAGAAAAAAGAACGGCAACTACAGGTGGAACGGTATGAGCTTTAAATTATGGAAGGAGCGTAATGGAGTCACAGAATCCAAGGCCAGCCGTGACAAAAGTAATTATAAGAAAGTATGTATTCTTAACTCCATAATTAACACTTCAATTTCATCCAACATCTCTTATAACGCACCTCCATCCTTATCTCCTCCTATTTTATTGAAAAGTGATACGTTAAATGAGCCAGAAGTCAACACCACTAAGAAGATTTGTGGCCAAACACGAAAAATTTCTGGAAAAGAGCGATCGAGTGTCGATGAGATGACTAAAGATCCGTCCTCGATACCTGAAACATCCATCTCAACAACTAGGTACAGTAATTTCGTGCGTGATGAAGACCAAGTACCACCAGCCACGAGCTCATCTGGACAGCCAACTTTATCAACCACTTCAAACAAGAGCAAATCATTTCTAGATCCACTCTTACCGCCCACTGTTAAGGCCACTATTGTCTCGAGTAACGATCTGGAGAAAAGGTACCTTATTTCAAGGCTCAGAGAGCATAAAATTTATGAATGTGTTTGCCTCTACCTCTCCTAGATGCATAAAGCACCGGAAACAACCTGTATTGAAGGTAAAACGAGGACTAGTCTCAACATCATTATTCAAAGAGAAGGCCTTCCGGTCGATCTTGATGCCCTTTGGAACTTATATTTTTCCTATCATGAAGAGTTGGCTATGACCATAGACCAGGCGAAAAAAGATCTTGAGACCTATGCTTCCTTTGTTAGTTCCAGTTATATCTCTTCACTACAAAGGACAAGAAAAAACCAACACAAATTTTTTCGTCCCCTTTCATAAGTCTATTCAACATAGTCTTAAACTGTTTTACCACAACTGTAGTGGTATCCATAATAAACTGCCCCAACTGTTTCTTGACGCAAAACCTTGCCATTTTAATATACTAACCCTGACCGAAACATGGTTAAATGACCCTCACAAAAATGTGGAGATTTTGGACAACAATTGGTCCATTTACAGAGACGACACAGATTTCCTTAGTACTGGACAATGACGCGGAGGTGGTGTATTGATTGCTGTACATAACTCTCTCCTTAGTGAGCCCGTCAAGACGCTATGAAATTCATTATTCCAGCATAAAATAGTGCAAATAAAGCTGCAGAAATTTTCTGCATATATTGGCGTCTTCTATGTCCCTCCAAAATCATGCATACCTCCAGAATCTGTCGAAATTATCTTTAATGCTGTATGTGATATCATAGCTGAAATTACTTCCAGAATCAATGAAAAAGACAGAGTCATTATAACTGGTGACTTTAATTGGCCAAACATTAAATTCGTAACCGATGAACTTGGTAACCTTCTTCCCGTCAATCTTCTAGACAGTAATGACTTTAACTTAGTGAGCATCCTATATGGCAATGATTTGCAGCAAACTGCTCCTATCCCCAACCAAAACGGAAATTGGTTAGACCTCATTTGCACAAGTGCACATGACGAAGTAGTGGTCAATCCAACTGATTAGAGCGAGCGCCTGTTTTCCAACACAATTCATCACTCCGCCTTTTCTGTTGATCTTTCCACTCCTGATTCAGTAAACCCTTTTTCTTACAATAATGAGATTGTATATGACTTTCGTAATGGCGATTATAACAATATTAACAGCCTTCTATCAACTTTCAACTGGACTGGTACTTTGTCAACATTAGACTTGGATCAAGCCTTTTCCACCTTTTATCAAATCATTCTTGACGCTGTTGATTCATTTGTACCTAAACTTAAGAAAAAGACAAGGTTTCTGAACCCTGGCTGGGAAGTGACCTCAGGCGTTTACGAAACCAACGAAACAAGCTATATAAAATATTAAAAACTGGTAACAACGTTGGCGAAGAGTTTAAGAGAAAATATGACGAGCTCGCTAATGAGTTTAAAATTAAATCTCAAGAAGCATATAAATCCTACATAAATGTTGTAGGTGAAGAAATCACTCGGAATTCTAGAAAATTTTTCGAATTCGTCAACGTAAAACGTAAGATACATGGTTACCCTTCAGCAATGAAATATAATGATTCTATCTCTTCTTCTCCAGAGCAAATCTGTGAGTTTTTTGCTGATTTTTTCCAGGGAATCTACTGCGATCCTGGAAACTCTCAAAATCTTCTGTGCTCTCAAATAGCACCAAGAGCACAGATCGATAGTATTTCGATATCTGAAGAGGAAATTCGTTAAGCCATCGAAGCTCTTGATTTGAACAAAGGACCTGGCCCCGATCTCATTCCCCCTCGTTTTTTGGCTCTCTGTAAAGATAATTTGTCCCTCCCTCTTTTAACCTTTTTTGATAAATTGCTTTCGAGCGATGTTTTCCCCTCACATTGGAAACCATCTTATATAATACCAATCCATAAAAAAGGCGAAAAGCGGTCTGTTGAATATTATAGGGGAATCGCTACGTTATCTTCCATACCGAAGCTTTTTGAAAAGATTGTATGCGATAAAATTTCACCTCTTATTGAACCTTATCTCAATGACGAGCAACATGGTTTCCGGAAAAGCAGATCTACTACCACCAACCTTATCGGGTTGACGTCAGATATTCTATGTGCAATGGAAAAGGGTAACCAAATCGACGCCATATACACCGATTTCAGCAAGGCATTTGACCGCGTGAATCATGAAATATTGATAAAAAAACTGCATAGTTTTGGAATCACTGGCCCACCGCTTAACTGGATTCATTCATATTTGAAAAACCGCATCCAATATGTCAAGTTCCAAGGTCGCTTATCGAAGAAAATTAATGTCCTCTCTGGGGTTCCTCAGGGTAGTCATCTGGGTCCATTACTTTTCAATATCTTCATATCTGACCTTTCAGTGGCACTACCCGATATACCTCACCTTTTTTATGCCGATGATCTGAAGGTATATCACATTATAAAATCGCATATTGACGCTTGCTTTCTTCAATCCAAATTAAATATTTTGCTCCAATGGTGCAACGCTAATCAACTTGCACTCAATTTGGATAAATGCCATGTCATAAGTCTTTCCAGAAAAAAAAAAATCATCCTTAACGATTACCAAATCAAAAGCACGAGTTTGAGCAGAGTTGAGAGCATAGTAGATCTGGGCGTAATCTTAGACACACAGCTTCGGTTCAATCTTCAACAGGACGAAGCCCTCTCTAAAGCTAATAGGATGCTAGGTTTCATCAAAAGGAGAGCCAAAGAATTCGAGAATATTTGGGCAACAAAATCGCTATACACTTCACTTGTTCGTCCCATTCTCGAATACGCTTGTTTGATCTGGGACCCAATTTACAACATTCATAAAACTAGATTCGAGTCGGTACAAAAACAATTTTTACTCTTTGCCCTAAGGTTCCTCTATGACCCCAGAGATTTCCATAGCTAGCTTCTAGGCGAACAGCGTTGTCTTCATGCCTAATTTTCGATGTGCTTAGGGGTAATATTAACGTGAAATTTATTTCCGAGAAAGTACGGCTGAATAACCCTTCTAGAGTTACCAGAAATTCTCCTATGTTCACCACAAAAACACATCGGACCATATATGCGGATAACGTGCCAATAAATAGATGTTGTTAAGCATTTAACCAAATTCAGCAATCATTATTCCCCAACCATTTCCAAGTCCCTTTGCAAGTCCATAATTACACAATCCTGCGCTTCCCGGATACAGTAGATCATTAAGTAACCTAATGTATAAATTGTAATATCTTTGTGTTTTGTTAAATGATGCCTTGTTTGGCAATAAATAAATAAATAAAATAAATAAATAAATAAAATAAATAAATAAATAAAACGCTTTATTCGGCACAAAATTCAGCATTTTCAGAGTAGAAAAAGTATTGTTGTTTACGCTTCAGCTAAATGACACATACTGCTTCTGAAACTATATGACAGTAGTTTTTCAACACATATTTGGAAAGGTGAATCACTGGAATAAAAATCAAGTTACGCCATTTGTTAGAAAACCACATGAATTCTCACGTATTTGTTGTTGTTCTACTCACAACGGCGTACATTCACGATTTTTTCAGAGTTTTTGAATGAAGGGTGTCCAAATCAAAGAGGTACATAGAAAGCTCGTATATTTACCCTTCCCTTGCTCCCCACGGCACTGAAAAGGCAATTTTAAGACTTGTTTTGAAAAAATATCATTAAAACCTTCCTAATGCCACCCTACTCGACTACCGATGGTGGAAAAAATTGTTGAATGATCGCCTCCCTATATAGGGAGACCCCCTTAAAACCCTTTGAAAAAAATGTTCACCCTTGAACTTTTAAGAAGTCACCACTTCTGACATTTCCACAAAGTTGTAGGGCTGTAACTTCTATAGGTTTGGAGAAAAACTGCTGTGACATGCAGACCGATGTACAGACGGATACAGGTCGTGATTTAAATAGGGTTTTGTATTTTAGTACAAAACCCTAAAAATGTTACGTTCCGGTATAAATGGAGCATTTTTTTCAGAACTGTGTTAAATTGAACATCAATGATTTCAATTAAAATATATCTTTCTTATTATTAAAAAATGTATTGTGATTTTTTGAATTAAAACAACCGCAGAAAATAAAAGTGCCATTTAAAAATTAGTACATTAGGAAACAATTGTTAAGTTACAAAAATTACAGAAGTTGTGTTTTTTTTTATTCTTTTATAAGGACAATGCTTCAGTACGTACTTTCTACTCAGAGTTTGACTTAAGCCTAATTGTTACTATGTATTTACAAATACTAAGTATTTAATTCGGCTGAAAAAATAAATATCTTAATTTTATCACTTTTATATTTTGGGGTATGTCACACCCCACCCAGTATGGGGCGAGATTTTTAGTTACCTGGCACAGGGTGTGTTAGCTTAACGTTAGCACTGGTGAGGGATATGTAGCGTTCAAAAATAAAGAGAAAAGTAATATCTTCACAAATCCTAATAATTTCAATCAAATTTTGTAAAATTAAAATAATTGATATCGAGAAATCAGTATTTATACCCTAGAATATTGTTGTATTATTATTTCTTCTGATAAATTTTCGTTCAAATATTATAAAATGAAAGAATTCATAAAGCAATTATTGGTGATTAACATACTTAATTTATTTGTGGCTGCTATCTCACCCATAATTCCATTTGTCATATTTAAAATACTTCTTCACTTGTATTTTCTGCGGTTGAATCAATTCTCTTGAAACATTTTCTACTTGTGTATTTATTGAGTCAATAAAACATGTTTTATTAATGTTGATTGATTTAGTAATTCCGCTTGAATATGATTTGCTTTAGAATCAAAAGTAAAGGACATTCTACGCTTGTACTAACTTATCTGAACTACTTGTTACCGCATGTCCCATTATTTTGAAAAAAATTGAATATGTTAACTGTTGATTGAAATAAAGAAAAGCAATTATCTCCTCTATAGATAAGATGGCTCAGCAACACTTCAAGGGAAATTTTACTCAACGAAAGCTTTAGAGGGGTGATAAGAGATTTTATTGAAAAACTTGTCTTGCTCTCTGAAGCATTTGATCAGCTGATGTAGCTTTAATCTGAAAAGCGCCTGGTTGCTAGGCAACATTGTTTGTTACTGAAAGTTTCATCTTTATTGTGGTTTGTATCTGATAAGTTTTTTCCGCAACAGAAATGTCTTTTAAGGATGTAAGAGGTAAATATATTTATATAATTTTCCAATCATATTCATTATGTATGGTGAAGTAATTTAACTAAGTTTAAAATATAGATTGCTTGTTAGAAATAATCACTTAAGACAATTTGACTCTAACATTAGTATCTAAGGTTAAGAGTGTTGTGTGGAAAAAATTATAGCACACGCTAATTAATACAAATGAATTATTCTTGAATAAATATAGATTTATCGGACCACTTGAAAGTGCTTGGCTACCCAAACAAATTCCCTCTTTCATTGCTTTATACAAATTACGGAGGCCTGAACAGTTTCAAAGTGGTTGCGGACATTCTTCAATGGCTTGTTGGTCGGCTGGAGCCCGGTGCTACTCTGCCAGGCAGCACTAAAAATGAAAGTGATCGAGTCCTTCTAATCCGATCAGCTACCGAGTTCTTCGTTACTAAAACCGGAGTAAAAGTGAACCCCAGGAAACTTTACGCTAGCTCGTCAGTTGCTGCGAAGGAGCTGCAAAAATTGACGAGTCTTCTCATTGCTACTCCTTCTGCTGAGGATGATCAAAGTGAAGATGGCTTTTCCAGTTTGGTTCCAGTTGATTTGGGTGATAAAATTGACGATTTGCGACGTGCTCGCGAGCTCTCTTCAGAGCTCACTAATCGCGGAGCTGCCCTCTATGATCTGCTTTCTAAGGAAATGGTCAACAAAGTTAGTATTCGTCGTTTTCATTTATATTTGCAAGATTACAATAAAACTCTCTTTTAGGAGATTCGAAGCGCTCAAGCTTCTCGAGTCATGGAAATTTCGATGGTTGAAAAGGCTTTGAAGAATGGAATTTCTTCAGCGCAGGTGAAGTTGCAGTCAGCGAAAAGTCAATTGGAGAACTCCAAAGTCGAAAAGCAAGCAGTGAGCTCGAAGTTGCAGCGCAAGAAAGCCGAGCTTGATCGCTCACGGCAGCGTCTTGATGCGCTTCAGAAGATACGCCCAGCTCATATGAAGGAATATGAAGAGTTGGAGGATGAGCTTCGAGAACTCTTTCAGCAATATTTCCTACGGATTAGATGCCGTGACGCTCTCAAATCGCAAATAAACTCTAGAGTTAGAATTCCCACGCCGATTGCTACGCCCATCATAAAAGCCGTTGAAAATTCGATTACTTTCATTCCGGAGGGTCTTATTGATGATGATGACGAGGACGATGATCTCGATGAGATTGACGATGAGGACATGACGAATATTGCCGGGATGATGAGTCGTGACGAAGCAGTTCCTAGGCCACATGATGTGGGTCCAGGAGTGAAAACTGAAGCTAAAAGAGAGGGGTCGAGAGTCAGGCCAACAACAGGGCGCATGAAACCCAGGACTGGGACCACAGTTGGTCGTCACAAGGTTATTGGTAACATGCTCGGTGATCCAGATGATGATGGGTTGGATAGCAGCTTGGATAGTGAGAATTCGGGAAGTGATATTGATTTGGCTGCTAATGATTGTAAGATTTGATTTGTATATTGATCCAGAGGAATTTTTTATAATAGTATACTTTTAGATGGGCTGAATTCGGATGATGATATAAGTCTTTCAAAATTAACAGGGAATGCAGCTCCAAAACCAGCACCCAAGAATGATCTCAGTGATGAAGACTTCTAAGTGATTAAGGCATTCACCAGCATTCGATTCTATTACACTCAAGAGAATTCTCTAAGAGATTGTTAACACTAACAGAAAATTGATATTAAAAGTATACTCGTATAAAAATTACGAGTGAGAAACTAAACATTTGATTTTATTTTCCGATGAATAACCTACATTAAAAGAATCAGCGTTTGCTGAACTACACTATTAAAATTTTTTGAGGTTTAGGTTTCGGGGATCATAAGAACTTTGACTTTGACCGTTGTAGTCCGTCTCTTCAGCAGATACTGATACAAGGCTATGAAAGGGATCGTAGTAGTTTTTGCGTATAGACGTCATTTAAATCGCTCCTGTCAAAAGTTTTCAAAAATTAAATTAATTTTTTAAAAACGTTAGTCCGAAGTTAATTTTTATCGGAAAAAATCTTATATTGTCGAAGTAATCGACTCAGGAAATTTCTATCGAATATTTTTACTTCGATTGGTAACGAAAAACGAATTCACAAAGAAAATTTCGCCGCTGGTATGGAGGAGCCCAACGGCTTCCCACCGTTGGGGCAAGCTGGGGAAACGACGAATACGAAACTGGCGACAATCACCAAAAGAAAACATAACGAAGAAAACTCCGTAGATGGAGGGTGCAAGCTGCAAATAATAGCGGACAATCAACAAATGGCCAAATTGCAGAAAGAAAATGATGAACTAAGGCAAGAGATACAGTCTCTCAAGGATCTTTTCAAGAAAGGGATGAAGCCTCAAAAGACGCAGCCACAAAATCAATGGCAACAGGTAACAAAGCCGAAGAAAAGTGCAAAGCAAGTAAATCCAGAGGAAGTTCTAAGTGCTGGTGGCACCAACGAGAGCCAAAATTATTTTGCAGCGCTGGAGGGATTAACCGAAGATATGGAAATCGAAGAAAACATCGGAGGTAATTTTAATCAAGATAATGACGTTAATTTTATTCAATATTTAAAGAACAAAAATAAGGAGAAAAAACCAGCCCGCAGTTCTGCTGGTTCCTCTGAAAAAGCTTCCAACAAGACAGAAAAAGTTCCGCCAATCAACGTGTTCGGACAAACCGGGAAAGATATGGTTCGGCTATTGGCAGCCGAAAATAAACTGGCCAATTTCGAAATCAAAAGAGTTAATGCCGAAAAATTAACTATAAGGACGAAATCACTGGTTGATTTCAAGTCAGCCAAAGATGCGCTGATTTCTGGGGAGGTTCCACACTTCACTTATTTGAATCAGACCTTCTTGTTGAAGGGTTTGGACAGCGGAGAGGATACGGTCGATCTTCTACAGGTGCTCAAGGAGGCTGCACCAGATATTGATTTTGTTTCAGTCAAAGCCTTTGCGACAAGAAGGTCGACCATAGAACGGAAGAATTTACCACTTTACCTGGTACAAATTGCAAATAAGAGCAGTCCAAGTGCTCTTCAACAAATAAGGTACTTGAATTTCAGAGTGGTGAGGTGGGAACGCCTCCAGAAAAGAGAAGTCAACCAGTGTTACCGGTGTCAAAGATTTGGACATTCGGCTGCCAATTGTGCCATGCACTATCGTTGCGTTAAATGCAAAGACGTTCATGCTCCCGGTGAGTGCAAATTGGCTCAGACGGAGCCTAAAGAAAAATTATACTGCGTTAACTGCGGTGTTTTTGGTCACCCAGCATCATATCGAGGATGCTCCCGATATCAAGATGCAAAAGTTAAATTTGCTCCAAAGCAGACACAAGTACACTGTAATATCATACCTTCCAACTTCGTCAAGCCCGGAGTATCATTTGCACTCGCCGCTAGAGGACCAGCAGAAAATGCTTGAAATAATGTAAATAATGTAAGTGGCAATAATGAGCTGCTTCTCAAAATTTACCAGCAACTTAATTCTTTATCGGAGAGAATCGACAAAAAAGATTCAAAAATTAACTTTGGTTTTCAGCGTTTAGGTCTTTCAAATGCCTAATAATAACTTGTCATCCAGTCATATTCCCATGGATAGGCTTCGCCTCATATCGATCAACGTCAACTCTATCGTTGCTATACATCGACGTGATTATCTCCTTGAATTTGTTGTTAAGCAAAAGCCTGACATCATACTTCTCACTGAAACCCACCTCAATTCATGGCATTCCATGGAATTCAAAGATTTTGCATTCGTAAGAAACGATAGGGCAATAGGTGATGGGGGAGGTGGCACCGGGATATTGGTTAGAAGACCCTATTGTTTCCAAAATATTGAAAAAGTCGAATTCAAAAACTTAGAATTTCTTGAAGTGTCCGTCATCAAAATTTCACTGCCAGGTGGGGATAACCTCTTCGTTATCTCTGCCTATGCAACTGGTCAAAATGTTCTCAAGTTCAAGGAGGAAGTCAATTCCTTGTTTGAAATACTCGAATTGAACAGGCTGCATAGTTATTATATTTTTACCGGTGACCTGAATGTCAAGCATACATCATGGCTAAACGCCACCAATAATCCAAGAGGTGTATTCCTGAAATCATGGATAACAGATAACCAAATTGAATACAGGTTGTAACGATTTCCTTCTTCGTCTCGTTCGATCGCAATCAGAACCGACCTCTCATCGGTTCGAGACGTGCAGTCTTGGAAATGACAACGGACTGTACCCTTCAGGTCAACAAGTCCGGTCACACTTAGTCTACTCCGTGGTGGCTGCTTGTAGGCTAGCTAGTTCGGAGAGGAGTTTCGGTCGCGGGTCTTACGCGAGCAGACTAAGTCCGAGTTACTTAACTCAGCCACCGGTTCACATGCCCGATTTCCAAACGCGTCAACAACTACTCATCCAGAACGGGAAACCTACGTTACGTTAGTTCTGGATGTGATCTCTCCACAGATCTCAAATCAAAACACTACAAAATCACCATAGGCGCGTTACCGAATCACCGACGCGGTACCAGAAAATAAGCTAAACTACCTCAAGTCTAAAATAACCTACTCTAAGAAAAAACGAGCGCAAACAAGGGTACCGCGGACCGTAACCGACTAGAAATCAATCATCCGCAGATTATTAAAACCTAACCCTCTTCAAGACATACTTACCCTCGGTCATCACTTCCGCTGCAAAAGAAAGAGCATGCGGAACGGAAAGGCTTATGGCTTCGTTAATACTTCATGTTTACTTTTTTTTCAGAGATTTTCATTCAGACAATAACTAATGTCTTTTACTTAAGCTAATTATAGAACAATATTTAAATTTAAGAGTATAATATATTGCCCAATACATGACATATAAAAGATCTAACAGTAGGTATTATCAAAGGTTAATAAGTTTAGTGATCAATGATTAATAAAGTTTGTAGACTTAAGAAAGTCATAAAATTTATTTCGAATTCGAATATTTTTCGGTAATTTGAAAATTTAATGAGATATACGGCGATTAAAATTCAAGTGTTATGGCCATTCAATATTATTTGGTTGGACAAATACCTTTCGTTTTGTTTTTAAATAACGTACATATTTTTCCTTAAATTCTATTTGCTAACTGCCATGAAACTGAAAACATTCATATCGTTGTAAATTAATTGAAATGATCAATGTTGCTAAAATTATATTTTGAGCTTAAGTTCGTATAAACCTTATAAATTGTATCAATGAGTGAATTGAATGCTAATTACATTGTTTTTGTATAATATTCTCTGCACAACCAAATTATATTAATTTATTTGCTTAATTAAGTTATATTTATAGCCGTATCAAGGAGATTTCCGCAGCTTTTGGCCAGCATTTGGAACAATGAATTACGGCAATTCAGAGTTTCTTTGTTTTTTGAAGAAACCACCGTCTTACAAAATATTATACTGTCATTCTTAAGATACTTGTATGAAAATACTTCAATGTATTGTATAATAAGATTCCATTATATTGTACAATGTATAACTAATATACTTTCTTTCCGTAGTTTTCATCAAATATTAATCAATGTTACTGGTCAGGGATTTAAATTAAATCCTTATTGGCACGATTTAAATAGTAATCTAAATTACATTAATCATTTAAAATAATTATATTATAACCTAGCAGTAAAATTTTTATATTGATTTACATTGCTTTGTTGTTTATTTTGATTATTTTTGGGGATTATTCAAGATGAATTTAGTGGCAAATAATGTAAGCGTAAGAAATAATAACACCATTGAACTTTATGTTATTGAAAAAAAAATGAAGTTTACGTCTCACTGTTATTTGCTGTTAAATCGTATGCATAATAATTTGATACGACTAGGTTTTTATTATGAAATAACTTCAAATTAACCATACAAATAATTTGATAGCTTTCATATACAATATTTTCTTAACAAAAATCGGTAGGTATGGTTGAAGATATCCTTTATTATTTTAATGTTTTTCTAAGCTTTACTACGCATTGTGTAAATTGAAGCATAATTAAACTCAAACTTCATGAGATATTTACTGAATTATAAAATAGCATTAAACGGCAAATCACTAGGCAGTGAGTATTTTTATAAGACATTGCCAATAAAGAAACATAAATTGCATTGTTAAATAAAACTCAATTAATTAATTAACGTAATATATTACATTGACCCTGCATTCTTTTATACATTTACTAACATTTGAAATGGTGACTTCCTAAGAGTTGACGTGAGTAGACTACACCTTAATACTGTCAAACCCCGCCCACTCGACCTCACACTCACCTTCCAGTCTCTTTTCATTAATTGTGCATTTTTTTAAATCTTATCAAACTGAAATTTGTAACTTGATTTCTGCAAAAACATATGTCAATAGCTTTTATAATCCCAACTTATATTATAACCGCGAATGTGATTTAGTTTGTACACACATTTTCCGGGGTACAGAAAATAATATAGGATACCTTTTAACCCGAGAAAGGCTATTCCCTTGATTTGTTCGTTATGCTTGCTTGTCTTAGCTGCGTAACCGTCGTTGTCAGGAGTACAGAAAAGGCCGTAGGGTGCCTTTAATCCCAAAAAGCTACTGTTGCCTACAGAAAAAAGTGTTTTTTACTAGCTTTTACCCCTAGCTTTACTCGGCGGGCCTGGGATGCTGATGTTCTATAACATATGTCTAGTTAGGCTTTTAGGGTGATTTGAATTTAGTAGTTTTCTTATTATTTTCATACGGAGAGCTTATTAAGTACTTGGACGTTACAATGGAATTAAAATTTAACGAATATTTTTGGGAAACCGATATATTCTACTATGATTTCTCATTATGATGTTTTCAGAATTTACTCCGTTTTCTTTCATAATCACCGCATGTCAAAATTACTCTGGAAAGGATTGAATATAAAGTTGACAACGAAAGTGAGATATGATGGTGACCTTTTTGTGAAATTCATGTAAACGCACCACAATATGCGAAACAAAGGAAATATACTCGGCTTTCTTGATATTATTCCCTGATCATAACGTTGTAAGAGTTATTAAACGTACTTTTGGACACTTACCACCGAGCTCGGCAGTGATTTTCCTTGGTCACCTGGATCATCCTCAGCTCCATTAGCATTCCCATAAGCCACACTTTCTCCGCCTTCAGTGTCTGTATTGCTTTTGATATTGGTAAAATTCTTCGTGATGTCAGTTGCATAGCACAAATTAAAGTTGTATGCCACATGTAACTCATTGTTGCATTGTAGACAGATATGATGTGGAAGGCGGTCAGTCAAGGTGATCGATGATGATGCAATCGACTGAAGCATGCGAAGAGCATCTTCGTTTCCTTTTTCTGAAAATGAATAGTAAATTACCACTCGCTTTGCAGATGCGTCAACACACCGATTTTACCATTGCTAGATTCTAGAGAAAGATGCGTCCAACTGTGACGAATAACCGTTGTTTTCATACAGAAGGCTATTCGCGCAAAACCATCCATGAAACAATAATTTTGGACAACATTCACTCGCAATTTTTGTTTTCTACCACCGAACTGTCGAAAGTCACCGCACTTTTCTGTGTATAGTGAAGATTTAAACAAGTGAAACACTTTGGTCTAGAACAATCTTCACTCTCACTCATCGGAAGTCAACCGCGCACCTTCTGTACCTTTTTCTCGTGGCGCCGGACTGTCAATCCGACAACCACCGACAAAACAGATGTGTGTGGAATGGCACGCCACATGGCGGCAATGTGCATCTCCATTTGTCGCCAGTGGCATAGTTTTTCGATGGCCACGGTGGAGGGGGCATTGCCAAATGGATATGTCTCGAAATGCGTCGGGGTGTTGATTAATATTCTGTTTCAAATATTTAAATCCACAGATCTAAATATTTGGAGAAAAAAAAATATTTTCTGCGCAACGATATCCGCACGAAAGATGAAGTCCGCTTGCATTTCGAGGTCATACCCATCTGGCCGAGTGCAAGGGTTCGGGATCGGAATCACTTCGATTCCCGGGCGTAGGCGTCACTTTACAAGGTGCAACCAATATGGGTCGGAGTTCCCAACATACCCTAGGACAAATTCATATTTGGACCTCTGCATTGCTGACGCAAGACTTGAATTCAGCTTTAATAGTCCTCAACGGAAACTGCAGGTGCTTCCTTACGATAGCGACCATAACGCAATCGTAATGGAAATCAATCATCAAAGAGATGATCTCTTCCTCATTCCAGTTCAACATGAAAACCATCGGTTGAATTTCAAAAAAACAGACTGGGGAAAGTTTCAAACGAAGTTTAATCGGGAGTACCAGAAGCAATGTCCCCCTTCTGATGATGGCAACGCTTGCTCAATGGTTCATAATAACAGAAATCTAACTGACGACGAAATAGATCTCTATTTGTCGAAGTTAGAGAAGCTGACGTTGGAAACGATTGAGAAAGTTGTTCCCAAGATTAAACATCGAAACAATATGGAAGGATATGAAACACCAACCATCGCAAGGTTGAAAAGATTGAAAAGCCTTCTTCTCACCCGCGTCAACAATATTTATCAACGATTTTTGGACTACAACCATCCCTCGTTGGCTTTGTTGAAATTACACCGGAACAATGTCCGGAACTTAATCCGTTCATACTTCAGGAGTGAGGTCAGCAATCAATGGGCGGAAAAATTGAGGGGTATTAGCCCACAGGACCCAGATGGCGTTTTCGCGAAAGTGAATAGCTTATTCCGCAGGAAGTCTCGAGTGAAGGTATCGAATCTTGAAGTCGCTAGTGATGAGATAAATCTTCTCGATAGGGCTGGTATCGAAATTGATAGTACGACTCCGGATAGAAATGGAAACAGGATTATATGTGATGGATTGCAGAAACTTGCCCTGATTGGAACACATTTTGAATCGGTTCATCTGCCAAACCTAGAGGGAGGGAATGAAATATTTTCGGAGGTCGTTAAAGCAAAAGTTTCCGACTTCAAATCAAGCCTGAACGGCCAATCAATTCTTCATTTCGATGAAACATTAACATCTGACCTCATACCGACCTTGAATCTTATTGATTATTTTGTCAGCTATGAAGACTTGTGTTTCATATTTCGCAGAATAAACAACAAGAAATCATGAGGTACTGACGGTATTCCAAATATAGTTCTCCGACATTTGCCTGAGGTTGGTATTAGGAATTATTGCATATTGTTCAACAACATGTTGAACAATTCATATTCCCCAAATGAATAGAAAAAAGCGAAGGTATTTCCGATCTTAAAGAAAGGAAAAGAATCTTCATGCCCGAAAAGCTATCGCACAATCAGCTTGCTGCCTAACATCAGCAAGGTGTTTGAAGTGATACTCAACAGAGCATTAAACGCCCACATTGAGGAATATGAGTTGATGCCGAATTGCCAATTTGGTTTTCGTGCCAGGCATTCGACCATACATGCAATAACGAAAGTAACCTCAGACACCAGTTGGAAACTAAATAACAAAGAATGTGTTGGAGCATCTCTCATTGATATGGAGAAAGCCTTCGATACGGTGTGGTTAGATGGACTAGTTTTCAAACTTCTTCAGGACAGGTTCCCCAGACACCTTGTCGCCATGATGTGTAATATGTTGTACGGGAAATCATTTGTTGTAACTGATGGAAATCTGACAACAATACGCGAATACAAGGTCTTGAATGGTCTACAGCAGGGAACAGTTACTGCGCCCCTGCTTTTCTCAATATTCATTCGCAAGCTATTGAACAGCTTTAATTTTAATGTAGCGTTTGCTGATGATCTGATCATCTATACGGCAGACCGAAAAGCTACAATAGTTCAGCACAACCTTCAAAAAATGTTCAATGATGTGCAGCTCTACACCGACAATTGGCGAATGAAAATCAATGCGCAGAAGTGTGAAACAATCTTGTTTCGGACAACTCTGCAGGGGGCCAGTCAAGACCTGAAACGTAATTGGAAGGATTTCCACATTATGGCTGGTGAGGGTAGTTCAGAACGGGTTCCACATAAATCTTGTGTTCGATACCTCGGTGTTCATCTCGATCAGTATCTGTACTATACTGAACATGTCAAAATCATGCTCAGTAAAGCACTAAAAGTAGTCATGGCCCTTCGGTGACTTTTCCATTCCAGATACATTGATCAAAAAGTCAAAGTTATTTGTTACAAGACCCTGGTTAGGCCAGTTTTGACATACGGATGCCAGATCTGGTACAACCAGAGTGCTAGTACAATGGAAAGATAAAGAGTTTTCGAAAGGAAATGTCTTCGTGCATGTACTGGTTTGTGCAGAAAGCCTGAGATGGATCGGAAGCACTATATATCGAATAGAAAAATTTATCAAACCGCTCAAGTAACAAGAGTTGATATCTTCATATTGATCTGTAACTGTGAGTGAAAACCCTTGGATTTCACAGCCGTTCCACCCTACAGACGGGTATATTGTGACTTGCCTCACTACTGGCTTCGTTCCTCCAAAAGCATTCGTGTATTTGGACATGAATCGATATGTTTTTGATTCTGACGGCGTCCCAATCATATATCACATATATAGACGGGCCGCCGATAAGAAGATAAAATATCCTCCGAATCTGAGTTCACGAGACCAACAATTCCAATGGAGATACTCATTTGCTAGATTCGTTAAGGCTGATCGAGCTGAGATGGAGCAATCTAGGTATTGGTGGCTGAATGACAGTGTCTAAATTATTCGTGTTTATTTTCTGTTTATGTGCTTTTTATCGTTACTTAGTTTTGTAAATTCATCTCATTATTGCTACATCTAGTATAGTTGTTTATTTGTATTATAATTTAGGTATAGGTTTCAATATAAGGTAAGGTTTTTTTTTTTTTTGATTGAACTTATTTAGAATTAGGGTGTAACATATTAGGTATAGGATATAAGTTCATTGTTGTGTTAGTAGTATAAGTAATTTTCGAATAATGCTGGTTGGTTTTTTCTCCTTTTTCCAATTGAATCAAAAAATATCTAATAATCTTAATTAATTTAAATTTGCAAGTGTATTTTTTTCATTAAATTTGTTTAACTGATAACGTATAAATTTAGAGAGCCATTCGGGCAATTAAGTTTTTAATAGTTTTATTGTTTGGAATTTGCTTTATGTTCTTTTAAATATTTATAACGATTGGTATTAAATAAAGCGCTTTTGACTTGACTTGACTTGATACAAGGCTATGTAATGACTTTCGTTTCAAATCGCTCGAACAAATCGGAACCGACCTCTCATCGGTTCTAGCGTTGCTTCTTACTCAGGCCCATAAGGAAATCAATTAACGTACTTGACGTCACTTCCCGTACCGGAAACAGCTGATCAGTAGCCCTACATTTCGACAAACAGCTGTCCAGAAAACTTGAAAGCAGCATCTCAGTAGGCTTTTGAAATTGTCAAATATGACATTACTCAGATGAAATTTAGCCGAAATGATACAAACGGGAACAAAATACATATATTTGCGCGCTAATGTCTTCGACGCCTCATATTTAAAATAAATCGTTGACATAGTTCTAATAAAATTTCAAACTACAGTCGAATGTACTGTCAAAAATCTTTAAAAAATTTGTTTGGTTTAAACAGCACTAGACGGCGCTGATGAGGCTACTCGAAGAGGTTAGTTAGCGACGTGACGCGATGTTTCCGTTTTCGGGCCTGAGTAAGAAGCAACGGTTCTATACGTGAACTCTGAGTCGTGCTAAAGAATGGTATCAACCGGTCAACCAGTCCATGCACCCGTAACCCATTTCGCGGTGGCTAGTTGTCGGCCAGCTAGTTCGGAGAGGATTTCAGTCGCAGGTCTTTCAAATGGATTACGCTCAATTACGTTGTTTCAGCCACCATCAAGTGCCCGCTTCAAACGCGCATAAAAATACAACATACGGAAACGAAAGCTATCTCTACTTTATTCCGTATTACTTCCATTCTTTCAGACAACACAAAAAAAAATGGATCTACTTCCGCGTTGCCGAATATCACCGACGCGGTACCGGAAAATATACTACTCTAACTCGAAATCGGAATAACCTACTCTAATAAAAAAACGCAAAACAAATTATGGTACCGCGTACCGAGCGCGATGCGAAACCGGCCATCCGCGGATTTCTAAAACCCTACCCTTGTAACGGCATGTCCTACTGGGTTTACTTTGTAAAATCTTAAAAAAAAATCTATCACAATACCTCAGCATTTTTTTAATTTTAATTTTTAAATGTAAATATAAATTTAAGTAACAATCGGCGAGTCTGAAAATGTAACGTGATCCACCCACATGCCAGTCAACAAACACGTCACTTGGCTATGAGACAAGAAATCATGATGACACCATGTCTATACACTTGCCTCATATTCGATCATCAGGAATGTGCTGATTCTATGTCAACGTACCAGTGGCGGTTTCTAGCATAAGTTAGAATTTAGAATCTAGTTTTAGTTTTAACTGAATCTCTGTTATTAACGGTTGAAAAGTATAAATTTATATTTTTTATGAAAAAATCGTGAAGACTTAATTAATTGGCGCCCAACGTGGGGCCCTAACATAACCGTAAGCATGAAAGTAAAACATACGCGCGAAATAAACGCAATCTGCAGTGAACAGATCTACGAAAGTATTCACGCGAAAATCAAAGTAAACCCGAGATACGAAAGTGATTTGTAACGGAAAGAAATTCGCGAGCGAGATACGAAAGTGCCGTGGTGTGTGTAGGGTTCCGGACAACAGGGAGGAAACAAGGCCCCCAACTAGCCAATGCGCAAAAAGGAGCAATCAAGGATTGCTGTGTTATTGTAAGTTTTCAGAATATTAAGTTAGCTAGTTTTGAATTAGAAAGCTGAGCCTTATTCATATAAATTTCACTGTATTCGCATATACTTGTATTTCAATGCATGTTATTTTCAGCAAAATTTTTAAATAGATTTACAATTTTTTTTCTTTTGATAAACACTTCGTGAAAAAATGAAACGTGAGAGTGTAGTGTCGATTGATAGACTTAGAAAATTTTTGATAAGCCTTCCTGAAAAACGAAACTCGTATTGTGGTGTTGTAAGTGTAGTGTCGATTGGTAATGGCGTGACAGGAGAACCTCATTCGACCAGCAATACTAGAGTTTGGAAACGATCCCGAGGAACAGGATGTTGCGAGGGGTGCCCCTCCTGCAGCGGCTCCTCAAAGAGCAGCAGCACCTAACCTGAACGTGCCGGGGCATTTGGAGGCTGTAAGAGAAGGAGTAACTGCACGAGAGTGCCCTAGAATCCTACACGGATTGCTATAACCCGATCTGGATCCTACTTTGGAAATGGATCAGGGAATAGAGGAGAGATATAGGGGAAACCTTGAAGAAATGAGCAAGATTCATGATATAGGGAAAAGCCTTAAAGAGTGCTCAGGGCAGCCTGGAGCATTCAGCTCCTGGAGGAAGAGCGTAGGAAGGGTTCTGCAAATTTATGAAAATTTGCGTGGGACCCCAAGATATTACGGAATTCTGAATGTAATTAGAAATAAAATTGTAGGACAAGCAGATATGGTGCTTGAGTCCTACAACACCCCATTGAATTGGGTAGGGATTTCCCGCTGCCTGACTCTCCATTATGCTGATAAACGGGATATTCATACATTGGAGTACCAGATGAATGCGCTGGTGCAGGGGAATAATAAGTTCAAGAATTTTATCATTTGGTATACTAGAACCTCTCCTTAATTCTAAATAGATTTTACAGTATGGAAATGGGGTCGGAAGCTAGAGATGTCCTTACTCTCAACTATCGTGATAGGGCTCTCGATACCTTTATTAGGGGTGAATTAAGTATGAAGGAGCCAGCTACTTTACCGCAGGCTCTTCATCTATGCTTGGAGAACATGAGATATCGCAAACAAGCTGCGCATAGTGGGCAACAAAGTCTGCGAAAATTTGATCCAAATATTCCTCCACAGGATCCACCAAGAAATAGAGCGCGGCATCCACCTGTTCCTGCTCTTCGTAGGTATTTTTATCCAGATGCTAGGGTATATCCGCGGGAACCATTTTATGCAGATTTTACACCACACCCTCAACAGCGATTTGGAAATCAAATGCGCCAGATGCATCCAAATCCACCACCTAGAGCCTTTCTGCCACCTAAACCTCAGCCTCCTCCAGAGCCTATGGACGTGGATCAATCAATTGAGATGACGAGCCGTTAACTATCAGAATCAATTTCGAATGAGAAAAGAACCTGGTAAACGTCCTCCTCCATGACAGGAACAACGGGGTTACAAGGCGCAAAGGATCCTTTACACTGAAGGAGACCGGGTGCCCGCAGCGAAATGTTCTATGGGGGACTACGAATAGCAAATCAACGAATACGATGCGAATTTCAGCGAGCCTTTTTCTGAGTATGATGGAAACAGGATGAGGGTACATGTCTGCCATACGTTCCACCGGAAGAAAAGGTTGAATTTACAGCTGTAAATTTTTTAGATTAGCGAGCTCTTCCTGCCTTACATAGAACATACGACGAAGAGTGGAAAAATGTTTAGATTCCTGATCGACACAGGATCTAACAAAAACGATGTACAACCTAAGTATATTAGACATCCTGTTCAAAACAAAAAACCTTTTACGATCGGTTCGGTTAATAGAAATACCCAGATTACCCACCATTCGTTCATCGACCTGTTCAATAACGGAAAACCCCTGAAATTATTCTTGCTAAAAGGCCTAAGCCCCTTTGATGACATTATCGGTAATGACAGCCTCAAGGAACTTGGCACAATAACTCATACTGGCAAAGGGCTCATGAAATACATCTTGACATGCGTATTGCTCTGAAGCAAAAAATATCAGAGTCCGTCCATGCTATTAACATTAGAACAACGCATTTAATGGAAAAGCAAAGAGGAAGATTGATGCACATATTCGTTAAGTGCTCTAAAGTATTATTGGAGTCCAATCAAAAGCAAACATATACAACTGGAATCCAGGGAGAAATTCGAACTACAACCAATACCTAAGTTTATTCAAAATCGTATCCTTACCCCATGTGCTTAAAGGATGTGGTGGAAAAGGAAATGAAGCAGCTATTGGGCGATGGAATTATACGGCCATCTCGATCACCATATAATTCACCCGTGTGTGTCGTCCCAAAGAAGGTCGACGCATCTGGGGAGAAAAAATACCGCCTTGTTGTAGATTTCCGGAAACTTTTCAGATAAATAATGCAAAATATGAGTTCACGAGATGCCCCGTGGGTTACAAGAACTCCCCTCCGACCTTCCAGCGTGCATTAGATGACATCCTCAGGGATCATATTGGGAGACGTTGTTGGATTTACATAGACGACATCATAGTCATGGGAAAATATGAGGAAGAACATTTCCAAAATTTGAAAATACTGAATACGCTTGAAAAAGCTAATAAGAAAATCCAAATAGATAAACGGAGTTTTTGATGGAGGAGGTTGAGCTTTTGGGGTTTGTCATTTCAGAAAAGGGCATTCAAACTAATCCGAAGAAGGTTCGGGCTATCGTGGACTTCCCAATTCCAAAGACGCTACGGGAGCTAAGATAATTCCTCGGTATGTCAGGGTACTATCACCATTTCATGCTTGATTACGTAAAGATAGCGAGGTGCCTGACATCCCCCCTAAGAAGGGAGGATGGGCGAGCGTCCAGATATCAATCAAAGAAACAAACAAACAAATAAGCCTAGGAGATGAAGCAATGGAGGCCTTTATCAAAATGAAGAGCGGTCTAATATCTCAAGAGGTGTTACTTTCTCATCCTGATTTCGAAAAAGAGTATGAGCTAACCACCGATGCCTCTGATTACACGATTGGGGCAGTTTTGTCGCAGGGAGGTAGACCTATAGCTTTCCATTCTCGAACGCTCAACTAGACCGAAGAGTCTTATGCGGCTAATGAAAAGGACATGTTAGCCATGATATGGTCCCTGAATTCGTTGCAGGATTACTTGTATGGGTCAAAAAAGATTAATATTATACAGATCATCAGCCGCTAACGTATGCCTTAAGTAGCAAGAACAGCAATGCTAAGATGAAGAGGTGGAAGGTTATTTTAGAGGAATTCAATCATAAATTGAGGTATAAACCGGGAAAGGAGAATGTTGTGGCTGATGCCCTTTCTAGAATTCCACCTATAACTAACGTAAGCTCGCTAACTATGACAGTTCATAGTGAAAAGAGCTCCTCGCACAGCCTTATAACATCAGTACTCAGCCCTCTTAATTCGTTTAGAACGCAAATCATTCTTAAGTTTGGGGAGGAAACCAGTTATAAGTTGGACAAGCCATTCACAAACTATTTCAGGCACACTTTTGTCGAGCCAAATTACACCCAGGAGAAAATTATAGGCATATTTAAAAGATATTTAAACCCTGCTGTCACCAATGGGATAAAAGCAGATGAGGTCGTAATGGGGATTATTCAACGGGTGTATCCGCTATACTTTAGGGACTGCTAAATTTTATTTACCCAAAATATGGTGACGGATGTTGGTAACGATGTTGAGCTGGAGGATATTATTTTAAATTATCACAATAGGGCCCATAGGAATGCGAAAGAAAATAAAATTCAAATTTTAGAGCACTATTATTTCCCAAAGATGACCGCAAAAATTCAGGTATTGGTCAAGCAATGCACAACATGCAACGAGAATAAGTACGAGCGATGACCTAATAACCCTGTGTTAAAGGGGACACCTATCCCGGAATTCCCTGGCGATATAGTTCATGTAGATATCTATCAGACCGAAGGAAAGTTACTGCTTACATCATTGGATAAATTCAGCAAGTATGCGCAAGTGCGTATTTTAAAGTCTAGAGGGATACAGGACATAAGAGGACCCTTAAGGGGGTTACTGATCTCGTTTGGAGTACCAAGACAGGTGGTCATAGATGGGGTAAAGTCTCTGAACTCCGCATCAATCACATTCATGATGCAAGATCAGTTGAGAATACAAGTTTACCAAACCCCTTCCCACAGAAGTGAAGTTAACGGGCATGTGGAGCAATTCCATTCAACGCTAACAGAGATTATGAGATGTCTTAAGGCAGATGGTATCCCTAGATCTTTTGAGGAGCTAGTAGAAACAGTGGTCCATGAGTGTAACTACAGTTTACACTCGGTGACTGGTAAGAAGCCAGTTGAGCTAGTCTTTGGAAGAATCGTATCAGCAGACCCGGAAATTTTTGAAAGAGCTAGGAAGGAGAACGTAGAAATGTTGAAGGCTAGACAGGCAAAGGATTTAGAACTCCATAATAAGAATAGATTAGGACTTAAGAACTATGAGGTAGGACAACAAGTATTTGTTAAAAAACAATAAGCGAGTTGGATCAAAATTTTCTGCTAGGTATAAGAAAGAAACTGTTAAAGAAAATAGAGACACAGTTATAGTTACAGAAACAGGACGTGTAATACTTAAAAGTGACATTCGGAATTGAGACCCTTTCAGATTCGTGGCTCTTGTGGAAGCGGAAGTGCAGATAATAGATCATCCCAACTCGCAAATGATAGCTATAAAATCTGGGATGGCATGGATCCACAGTGGTTCCCTGAATTTGATCCACATCTTTCTAATGGAGCAATATTGGTATTCGGTACACAACATCTCATCCCTCGTGAACGATCATATTCCAAGTAATAATCCTTTTAATCAGTTGTTGGTGCAGGAGATATCTGAGGTGGAGAAATACCTACAAAACTTTAAATCTCTGCGGCCAAACAGGGCATTAAATTTTCTTGGGACGGCCTGGAAATGGATAGCGTGTACAATATAAGGTCATATTACTTAAGGAAGAAGTTTGAAATGTCAATGTAAACTCCAATATTGTTTCAAAATTCGAAATATCAACCATAATTAATAATTTTCGTCAAGATAGCATACCGGAAATAAGCATCGAAGAAATCCTAGAATTATCAGAACCAAAGGTCATGCCAAATTCTTTCCATATTTTTTATATTGTACCTATCGTAACAAATAAAATTTTTGAAAAATATGTATCAAAACCAGTAAAGAACAAGTTGAGTAAGCAGGAGAGTGCTCCTACCAGAAGGTCTTTGTAAACATCCTAGGGTTAGAAATAAGTTTTCTAATGGCGTGAATCGATAACTTGAATTATTCATCTAATACTTGGATATGAAATCGTTCAAATTTATACAAAAGATGCACAGTTTCTTTCATAAGTACAGTGCAGCCGCAATTTCGATCTAGCTTAAATGATTTTTCTAAATGCTCGACCGATTGAACATGTTGAAGTTAATCACTATTCCTTAAATTTTCATGAAAATTGAAAGAAAATAAAAGTGCCTAAGTCAATTTTAAATATATATAGGGTTTTCCAATAAGAGGTATTATTTTGAATAGATCTTGTGATTTAACACCTTGCAACTTCTTCCTTTGGAGCCACGTGATAGAGAAGGCCTACGCCAATAGCCCAGCGTCGATTCAAGATCTCAAAGATGAAATTCGTGAGGCTATCGAGGACATAGGGCAACCACTTTGCGATTTGGTTATGGAAAATTTCATGAAGAGGATATGGTCCTGTAAGCGTGTCGTAGTAGTTATTCGCCTGATGTTAGTTTTTGCTTTTAACGGCATATCTTCTTCCTTATAATAAATTTTGGGTACATTTTGCCTTCCCCAGGACCCCCTAATTCATAAAATGATTTTTTTATTTCAGATTCTAAGAGATCTAATCAAGAACTTTCATTTGATACCCCACTCGACTACTTTTAATAAAAAAATTTTTTAAGGGCCGATTCGTTATTAGGGGGGACCCCCCTTAAAAAATTTTTAATTTTTTGTTAAGGCCTTAACTTTTGAGAGGCCATCACTTCTGACCTTTTCACAAAGTTTGAGCATTCTAGCTTCTATAGTTACTGAGGAAATTAGCTGTGACGCACGGACAGACGGACAGACAGGTCGCGAAACTAGTAGGTCTTTGTAAAAATTTTTTTTACAAAGACCTAAAAATGGAACGATACCTAAATTAGAATTTACCAATGTATTACTCAATAATGATGACTTTTTTGGAATACCAGGCTCGTGTAAAACTTTTTATGATTTATTTGTTTGTAAACAAAGTAAGGTTAGGGATATAAGGGAATCGCAATGTGTACCTCATTTATTTAGGAGTAGAACCGCGCAGTGCAAAACGGAGAGCGGTTATCACCTACCATTGGTGGAAGAAATCGAATTAGGCATGCTGTTCATAAATGAATTCAAAGGTATCATCGAGGTCGATCAAAACACCCATGAATTGAAAGGATCTTACCTGATTATGTTCTGAAACTCTTCAATTACAATAAACAATCAAATATACGCTGCCAATGAATTACAGACCGTGGAAATCTTACCAACGCTGCTCAACACGTCCACTGGCGACAATGTACTCGAGGACATCTTCTCCTTGGAGTTGATGAGGGAGTTGACCATAAATAACACCAAGCAAATCGAGACGTTAAGGATCGAAAAAGCAACTTACTAGATCGCCAATTACGGGATATTGGCGTTATTGTTATGCATAATTGCCGCTTTTAAGATTTCAAGGCTCTGTAAAAGGACTACGAGTACGACGACCAGGGTAGCCGATTCCATACCTGTTAGTTACCTGCCATCCCGACGAGTAATTCCGGATCGGTACTGAATTTTCAGGACCTTCCTACTTTGCGAACTAACAACAACATGTACAACCTGCCCTTTTTCTAACGTTCGAGGACGAACGTACTCAAGGGGGGAAGAGTTAAGGTAACAATCTACGAGTCTGAAAATGTAACGCGATCCACCCACATGCAAGTCAACAAACACCTCACCTGGCCATGAGACAAGAAATCATGACGACAACATGTCTAGACACCTGTCCCATATTCGATCACCAGGAATGTGCTGGTTCTATGTCAACGTACCAGTGGCAGTTTCTAGCATAAGTTAGAATTCAGAATCTAGTTTTAGTTTTAACTGAACCTCTGTTATCAACGGTCGAAAAATAAAATTTATTTTTTATGAAAAAATCGTGAAGACAATTAATTTATACAATGGTAATTGTTTTTTTTTGTTCATGTTTTGACTTTATTAGACTGCAATTTTTTTTACTGTAATAAATATATTATCTTGTTAGTGATATGTATTAGCCGCTTGAACATTTTAAAGTAAAGAGGAGAGAACTGTTTTTATAAATGTAAATACACAATCCGAATGCATTCTGATTACATTTCTTTTCCGCTGAAATATTCTCAGTGCTTTTATTTATTTTACTTTTTTGTTGTTTTAATAAGTGGCCACACGCTCAATTTGCTACTCTTACTTTTTGTTTACATTTTGCATATATACTTGAAGAATTCTGTGCATTGTTATTATTTTGATAATACATATACATTCCAAAAACGTTTCTCTGTTTTATATATGATACAGGTATAGATTATTTCTACGAATGAGCGTTGAAATTTATTTACAATTTCAATTCGAAAAATTTGTGGGTGTAAGTGAACTTAATGAGTTTAAAAAATGTATACCTAACAGAATGTCATGTTAGATATTGATTTAATATTATTAGTCAGTACATATATGTTTACACAGCGTTTTTCGTCTATTTTGACTCGTACAGCGTCTCACGTCAGTACATTTGGTACAAGATAAATGACAGGGCGAATGAGGGTGGAGTTATAAGAAAACTAGAATACTTAGTAATTTTGGACAAAATTTTGGGAAAATCTTGCTTCGCAGGTCTGTCAAAGATGAAGGAATCAATTAGAAATTAACCCAAGTGCATGTGATAATCGAGTAAGTTTGATATCTAATGAAGAGGACATTCTACATTAAGATGAATTGATTAAGAACATAACTTATGCAAATAAATTTCAACGCCACTATACGAGTATAGTTTTTAAACATTAAAGTTTACGTCAAGTCGCGATAACTACACATTTCTACATGTTAAGATCCATAATTAAGAATACAAGCTGCATGCGACTCCCCAAAAATTAGCAAAGTAGCAAAGGAAGGGCTCCTTGAACTAGTGGAGCTCCTAGATCGCATAGAGCACTATCGGAGGAGCTGGTTAAGGGCCGAAGATGAACAGAAGGCTAAAGAGGCGCTTGGGGCAAAACCTAAAGGCGACATGCAGATAGCTCCATCATTAAAAGTCAATAAAAGAATGGCGTCTAGCCCAATCGAAGGAGATCGGGATAAAAGAAGGAAGGAAGAGGCACTTGACGGGCGTGGAGCACCAGATCAGGGGTTCCATACAGTGCTTACGAAAGGAGCGAAGAAAGCCGAAAAGAAACTCCTTCAAAAAAAGCCAGAAAATAATATTCGCCCGGACGCCTAATTAGAAAAACGACCTGATGCAAAACAGGAGGGGCAGAAGCCCCGACGAAGACCCCGGCAGCAGGCACTGCTTGTAAAGCCCCAAGATGGGCGATCCTACGCGGAGGTGCTGCGGGACATCAGGGGAAACGTAAGCCCCGAAGACACCAATACTACCATTAAAGTAGTACGACCAACGCGGTCGGGCCACATACTGGTCGAATTCGGAGCAGTGGCCGGCAATAAAGAAAAGAAAGTCCTCGGCAAAAGCGCAACTATAGCCCCGCTCGAACCGATGGCAACGATCGAAATACGGGAGATTGACTGCGTGACCGATCTGGCAGAGGTAAAAGAGGCCATCAAAAGGGAGTTCCCTAGCGTGGGAAGGATCAAAGCGAGACTGACACCAGAAAACAACAGCATGGCCATAGTTGACTTGACCGAAAAGGACGCCGAACAATTCCTGAACAAGGGCAAAGTACGAATAGGGTGGGTTGTCCGTAGGATACGGCGAAGAGCAACGCTTCTTAAATGTTTCAAATGCCTTGGTTATGGTCACACCACACAAGTATGCAAAGGACCCGATAGGAGTTCCCTATGTTACAAATGCGGTGCAATGGGACATAAAAGAAAAGAGTGTACGAAGGAGGCACACTGTATTCTTTGCAAGGATGCTGATCCAAAACCTGATTTTGGACACGTCTTGGGATCAGGAAAATGCCGGGTGTTCCAGGAAGCCCTAGCCAAGGCCAAATCAGAGCTTCGATGACCCGCATATTGCAGCTAAACCTACACCGCAGTTCAACCGCCCAAAATCTGCTTGAGCAGTTTGTGAGGGACATGAAAGCTGACTTCTTGCTGCTGAGTGAGCAACACCATAGTAAAAGTCCTGCATTATGGTATTCTGATGAAACTGGTACTGCCGCCATCTGGGTTCGGAACAGTGACTTTCAAGCGGAGAGTTTTGGACGGGGGATGGTTTCGTGTGGGTTCGGTGCTCAGGGATCACCTTCTTTAGTGTGTACCTAACGCCTAACGAGTCGATATCATCTTTCCAAGCCAAGCTTAATGCTTTGGAGGGCACTGTCTCGAACGCAGAGGGCAAAGTGCTCGTTGGGGGCGACTTCAACGCTAAAGCAATCGAATGGGGCATGCCTTAGATGGATCCGCGGGGAAAACGAATCCTGGAAATGGTGGCCAGGACGGCCCTCGTCGTACTAAACTCCGGAAATACGCCGACTTTCCGCCGCATTGGCTGTGAGGGAACCATACCGGACGTGACATTTGCCTCGGAGTCCTTAGTACGAAGGATACACAACTGGAAAGTATTAGAGGACTACTCAGCCAGTGATCATCAGTGCATTCTGCTTGAAATAAGTGATGCTGTCTCCCGATGTCCGCGCTCTCGGCCTTCCACAACTGGATGGAATACGGAAGGATGGATGTTGAGAGGTTCGTCAAGGCTCTCACAGCAGGTGAGCCGCTGCAGGGAGCTTCGGAGGGGACGGAAGAACGGGCAGCTGAAGACGTGGTGAACTCTACTATAAGCATCATTACGACTGCTTGCTGCGCTTCTATGCAAGCCCCCAGTGTACTGGTGGTCAACTGAAATCGTTGAAAAGCGAAGGGAGTGTCACAAGCGTCGACGTGAGGCTCAACGGGTGCGGAACCCTGATGAGGCATGCGAGCAGGTGGGAGCATATAAGTCGGCCAGGAAATGCCTTCGCAAGCTGATCAACAGTAGCAAGGCTCGCTGCTGGCAAGACCTAGGGGACAATGTGAACAAGGATCCGTAGGGCCTTGGCTACAAGCTGGTCATGGGGAAACTTGGTGCCCTACGGAAACCTTGTATACATGACGCGGAAAAGATGGACGTGATAGTGCGGGGACTCTTCCCCGCCCATCAAGTCCGTGTTGACGCTGCCCATGGTGAAACAGCAGTAGAGTGCCCACTCTTCACACAGCTGGAGCTGAAGGAGGCAGTTCTCTCCCTGAAAGCGAGGAAGGCTCCAGGTCCAGATGGTGTTCCAGCTGAGGTGTTGCGGCTCGTCTATCACCATTGTCCTGACTTGCTGCTCAGCACATTCAACGCTTGCCTACGGTACGGGGTTTTCCCGGTACGATGGAAGGTGGCGAGGCTCGTGCTGATCAGCAAGGGAAAGGGAAATCCCGGGTCGCCGTCTGCATACCGCCTGCTATGCATGCTAGACACAGCTGGGAAAGTGCTAGAGAAACTCATCAAGGGAAGACTCACTGACGCGATTCGTGCTGCTGAGGACCTATCTCTTTGGCAGTACGGCCTTAGAGCAGGACGTTCTACCATTGATGCGATTGCAGAGGTGGTGGGTGCGGTCCAAAAGGCAGAGGCATATAGTCGCACCAAGCGACGGATCGTCCTGTTGGTGACACTCGACGTCAGAAATGCCTTCAACTCCGCTAGATGGGTGGATATATCAAATGCGGCTTTTGAGGAACTACCTAAAGGACCGAAGCCTGCTCCACGACACGACTCAGGGCCAACGAAGGATGGAAATTACATCGGGTGTTGCCCAGGGATCTATCCTTGGTCCAGACCTGTGAAACGTATCTTACGACGGGCTACTGAGACTTGAGATGCCAGATGAGTCGCGCTTGGTCGGCTATACGGATGATGTTGCGGCTCTGTTCGCCGAACGCACAGTTGAACAAGCGCAACTTAGGCAAGGTATGCTAATGCGCCGAGTGAGGGACTGGATGACTGCTCGCGGACTCAGTTTAGCACTGGAGAAAACCGAAGTGGTCATCTTGACAAAAAAGAGAATCCCTAGAGTAAGGATGATCAGAATTGGAGATATACAAATCGAATCGAAGCCAGCGGTGAAGTACCTGGGGCTACTGATCGACTCGAAGATGAGTTTCTCTGAGCGAATCAGGGCAACGGCTGAGAAGGCTGCTTCGGGAATATCGGCTCTGAGTCGACTTATGGCCAACGTAGGGGGACCCAGCCCATCAAGAAGACGCCTCTTGATGAGTGCTGTAGGGTCAGTGCTACTGTACGGACGGAGGTATGGGGTGACGCTCTCAGCAAGGAGGTATACCGAAAAAGATTGGCACAGGTACAGAGAAGAGGAGCACTGAGAATTGCATCTTCGTATCCAACAGTCTCCGACTCGGCGGTGAGAGTGATTGCAGGCGTGATACCTGTCGCCCTCCTTGCTAGAGAGCGCCGCACTATCTACCTGCGCCGAAACGAGGATGCGACGGAGATGGTTGTCCGCGAGGAGAGACAACGCTCGCTCAACGATTGGCAGCAGTCTTGGGGGAATTGCACGAAGGGAAGGTGGACTGCGCGCCTCATCCCGGATGTGAGACCGTGGCTAAATCGAAGGCATGGTGAGACTGACTTCTATCTGACCCAGCTTTTGAGCGGGCACGGGTGTTTTCAGTCGTAACTGCACAAGATCGGTAAGTCACGGTCTCCCGATTGTCGGTTTTGCCCAGGAGAGGAGGACAATGCCTGTCACACATTTTTCGCGTGTACAAAATGGGTCAGGCTGCGAAGGAAACTCTACAGGGAGACGGGAGAGCTCACCCCGGATAATATAGTTGCGGTGATGCTCGAATCGGTTGACAAATGGAACCAGGTGGCACATTATGCTCGGGCAGTCCTAAAATATAAAAGAGACTCACAGCAGCCGGAGGCGCTGGGGCTGGGGGATCGCTCTTCTGGCATTTCCTCTTCCCCTCTCCCCTCCCGCTAGGAAAGGGACTCCCCAGCTTGAAGGCGCCCCACGGCGTAACAAAACGAGACCTGGCCCGAAGTAATGTGTCAAACGGTTCCAGGCTAGGCTCTCAGATTGACAGGGGAGGTGTTTCGTGGGTAGTCCAAGGGTATCCTCCATGGGAGTCCCACACTGCCAGACTCGGCGGGCGTAAATGCCTTACCTCCCTACCACAAAAAAAAAGAAAAAAAAATCCATAATGTGTAGTTTATATAAGATTGAAAGGATGTCATAATTAAATTTCACTAATTTTGGGTTTCATTCTACAATAACTTCACATGACACGTAGTTAATATAATTGCTAAGACTTTGTAGTTATTTCTGGATTGTATCAAAACAAATCAGCAGAGAAAATTGTACAATTTTCTTGACCGCTTATGTAACCGATCAAAACTGCGCAACTGTATCATATACTTGCTGTGACATATTATTCAATGAAACTTGAAAAGTAACGCCCTGTACTGCTGTTATCCATTCTATTTACCAAAAACAATATGTTCATCGCTAACGTATAGATGTTTGAGCCTCAAATTCGTTTCGTATATATTTAATTAATGTATATTTTATAGTCTGCGTTTTTCATGTATGTAAGCCTATATATTTTTATGCTTGTAGTAAAATTTAATTATTTAAAAAAAAATTGATTGCTTGATATTATTTATTCACGTCTAGTGTGTAGCACGGATGTCAAGAAAATAATATAAACTGACAATGCTTACTCACTTCATTAGTTGTCGTTGCCTTTTTCCAGCGCTAAGATTTTGAGCTTAAATTCGACGATGAACTAGGCTTTCGCCCAAATTAATTTTTCGACAGAGTTCAAAGTGCAATACCCGGGTCTTCCTCACGTTGTTGAAAATTTCTTACTAGATCTTTAAACGTAACCTCAGCATTAACAAAAGCACCGAGAAGTCTAACCTTGGCCACCAAACAATTATCGATGCATTCGTCCGACTGCAATCCTTTGTTTGCCTTGAGCAAGAAGCAGCGCCACAACGCAAATGCGAAAAATGGTTCGTTTCCTTCCTCTACCATTTACTAGCAATCGCTGTACACGTGGCTAGACCGGGAAAAAATATGAGAAACACACAAGTCTTGGCCACAAGGAACCGGTATATTCGACGAACCAATTTATCAAAAGCACTAACGAAACTGAAGCTGGTAAATTTTCGTCCCATGGGAAGGAAAGTGGTGGCGTATTCGAAACCAAGGCAGATGCACTCCAATAAAAAATAAAGATGGGAAACTCGAGAACAACTTCTCTAATCCTTATTTGCAACACCATGATCAAACTCCTTTGCGTGTTCTGCGTCGCAAAAAGAACTACGTGACACTCCCTGACAAAACTGACGTAGGATGGGAAGTCATACGGTGGCACATTGCATATGTATTAGTCGCCTACTTATGGTCATGAGTGTGATAGTGAAGTCTGCTGCCATATGGCTTGCCCTCCAACGTCAGTTTTTACTCACACGATCCTCCCAGCTGACCAAAAGAGGTTCAGGAACAGCGAGAGGTTAGAGAGTGCATTCCGATTTCATCGACGTCAATAACGACTGACTAATTACAACTAGTCAAAATATATAGAGAATGGTTTATTATCCTTTGCTCTTACAACATAAGCTCCGTGAGCATAGAGTTGACTCCGCCATTCCTCGTTGACAGGTGACCCATCCTCTTCTGCCATGACCATGTTGCCATCCCAACATCTCTCCCTGTTGAGATGGATTATACGGTCCGATGTACAAGTTGCGTCATGTCATAATCCTTATAGCGTTGTGGTAGTATTCCTGCATTGGTTCGTTGAGCTCGGCGTAGTTGTGGATTTTCAGCACATTCGTCTCCCTGCACCGCTGCTTGGTCTACTAGTTGTTTATTGGCAGGCTTTTCAGGTTCTGAACTCGGTTGGGATCCAGTCACCACTTCTCTAAAGGTTTTCGGCACAAGGAAATCAACACCATCATGTGGATTGTTTCTTCCATTATCGAGGAAAGTAAACCGCTTTTTAATTTGGTTTGCATGGATGTTGACTTCGCGATCACCCGACAGACCCTCCGTAAGCGCCAAGTAATTGACTGCGCCCCACCTTTTCACAATAGTTACTGGTGACCATTTCCATTTGTTTGCGGTGTACGTTTTGATAAAGGCGTCTTCGCAAACATCGAATTCTCTTAATTTGGCTCCGTGGTGCTGATTTAATTTCTGCTCCATATTCCTGTTACGTTTGCAAGAATGGTCATGCTCTGGTTTCAATAATTCCAACTAAGTTATAATAGTACAACCGGTCATTACCTGGAAGGGTTACTTCATTCTAAGGACTACCGATGGTACTTAACGATAGCAAAGCAAGAGCTTGCGCAAAGTCTGATCAGCATTCCCTTATCCCTCCAGTTTCTTTAATCCAGTTTTCAGCGAGTCGACAAAGTTCTCAGCTTGATCGTTTGATTGGGGACGAAAAGGTGCAGTTCTGATGTGATCAATTAGGTTTTCTCTGGAGAAACTCTCAGACTCCTCTGAAACCAGCTGCGGAGCGTTGCTAGAAACCAGTGTATCGCAAAGTCCTTGCCGCAAAAAGGCTTCCTCGAATTGTTCGATTGTCTTTGATGTCTTTATGGATTGTATTTTGTATAGTTCTGGCCAGCTGCTGAACGCATCAATAATAATTAAATACCAAAATCCATTTATGGGTCCCACAAAATCGATATGGATACCAGACCGTAGTCCGTCCGGTATGGGCCATAATTGAAGCGAACACTTGGTCGGCAATTTGGAATCTATTCCACACCTTTTGAACAACCTGTCGATATCGTCGTCAATATGTTAGATGGTCAGTAAACTTTGTTTCGTGCCAACAGCGATGCCTGGATGGCCTTGATGCAGCTCTTTCAATATTGTCCCCCGATAACAAGCTGGCCCAACGATGTGATGTCCATAAAAAATTCATCCTTAAATGCCAGTGAGTGATTCTCGCAACGTCCGCGGTATCGATCTGCTTTGAAGTTCATTGCCACCCATTTTTGAAGTAATCTGCAACTTTCCCGATTGTTTGGCATTAACTGGTTTCTTGTTTGAGAGCTTCAAACGTTATGGGCAGCATTCATGCTGCATCGGTTGCAAAGCAAGCTATAGAGCAATTCCCATCCTACCGATGACAACATTTTCGTTAGACTTCTTTTGTTTTGCTATGAACCGAGAGATGAAGTCTGCATATGCAAAATTTTCCGTATTAATGTACTTGATTTGAAAATTGAAAGCAAGCATCATTAGTGCGTATCTTTGTAGATACCTGGCTTCTAGACAGGTATACCTTTCTTTGCACCGAAAATCGCCAACAACGACTGATGATCGGTCTGAAGATCGAACTTGCGACCGTAGATATAACGAAGAAACTTGAATAATGCAAATGTCAACGCCAAGGTTTCTCGATGAACTTGTGGGGAGTGCTTCTTGACAGTTCTGAATGTTCGCGCCGCATGCATTATCGGTCACTTAGTCCTATCTGGCATCTCATACATAAGAACCGCACCAATACCGTAACTCAATGCGTCTGCAGCCACGATAATTTTCTTCTTTGGGTCATAGTAAGTTAATACAAGAGCTTCTCGATCATCTTTTGGTGCAATTGTTTCAAATTTAACTTGACATCGTTATGCAGCAACTCATCCAGCGGTCCGCGAAGCTCCCTCAGCTGCTGAATGAATTTACCGTACCATGTAATGGCCCCAAGGTAAGCTTGCAATTGTTGAACATCTTTTGATGCCGGCATTTTGTTCAGAGCTTCGATCTTCTCTGAACTCAGCCTCAAAACGTGTTCGTAGATTACGCGCCCCAGGAATTCCGATTTCTTTTGACCAAATGAGCACTTTTCGATCGTGAGGTGCAACCTGTAGCTTTGGATACGTCTCAATACTTCAAATAGATTTTCACGATGGTCGGCCTCATTAGCCCCTCCCACAATAAAGTCGTCAATGAAGGGGAATTCACTTTTTGCTCCGCTCATCATTGTGTCGCTCAGTTGTTGGAAAATACATGGAGCGGTTTTAATACCAGGTTGAAGGCGATTTACTCAGATGAAGCCACAGTGTCTGTTGATTGTCATCATTTTCTTCACCTTATCGTCACGTTCCACCTGCAGAAATGCATCCAAAAGGTCAATCTTACTGAATGCCCGATATTGGGACAGTTTCGATATCTTCCAGTGTTGTTAGTGGGTGCTCGTGTGGTTCAACCGAGTAATTCAAACCCTTCGAATAATCACCGCAAATTCTTACCCTACCATCCTTATTTGCTGCATACTCTGAGTAACGGATAGGCCTAATCACTTCCAACAGTTACAACTGCTTAAGCTCGCAGAAGCAAATGGGACTGGCCACTTATTTCGAAAAGCTAGTTTGGCACCTTCCTTTAGCGTGAGTGATGCCTTCATTTTATTGCATCGTCCCAATGCAGTGTTGAAAACAGACAAAAATTCCTCTTTCACTTCCTCGTTTAGTGACGGTGCCTTCACTTGCCCAATTGTGCTCCAAAATTTATAAATAGGCACGTTCCATAAGTCAAGCGCTTCCATCCGGTCGCTTCCAATCACATTCGAATTAAATACCGAGACGTAGCAGATAACGCTTATCATTCCACCGTGCAATTTTAATCGTGTGTTCAACTTGCCCAGCATCTTCACTGGATCTCCCGATGCGCTCTAGAATTGCTCCTCACATACGGCCAACGTCAGTGATCCTAATAGCCTCCAATTTGCCTGAGAGATAATCGTCCAATCGGAACCATAATCAAGTTGTAACTTCAGCTTCATGTTGTCAATTGCGGGCTTAACAAACTTGCGCGTCGTAGTAGCCATAGATTAAACTTTGAGACTCTTGCATTCGTTGAAATCTCGCCAGCGTCTGGGACGTCGTGGCAATGCTGACGTACAATATCCTTTTTTTGTGTCCGACTCTTCTGCAGTCAGGGCAATCTTTCTCTCGGAAAGGATATCCTCTGTGGAAATGCGGTACGGAAATCTTGCTTTTACAGCGTCGGTGTATGGTATTCTTCTTACCCCTTCTTCTGACCGTCGCTTGTTTACGTTTTCCTTCAGCTTTTCATGAACTGTCAATACCACACTCTTAGATATGCTTTTCGAGAACAAAACCATGGACTTTTCAGCTTTTAAGTCACTCAGCCGATTTGCATGGTTGACACAATCGTGAAGTTTAAGCTTGGCACTACCATTTGATTCTACGCTGGCACATTCTCCCGCCAACTCCTGCTGCCCTAATTTGGTCAATAATTTCTTCGAGGCCAATGAGTCTTGTATTGTATACAATCCCTGCACGAACATAAGAACCTTGAAGTCGTCAGGGCTGCACTTTGCGATGTTGAATTTTTCACACCTTACGTTGACTCACGCAGCATATTCTGAAAAACTTTCATTTACATCTTTCTCAGTCTTCAGACATTTGTATCTAAGAGAAAATTGTGACTCCTGATGACCGAAAATCCGCTTAAGCTTCCTGACAGCGTCATCGAAGGGGATCGTTGCCTTTGCCTGTGGGAAAATAGTATCTGCGAATGTCTGGTAATCTGATGTTCATAATTTCTCTGTAAGTAGGTCAACTCTTGCTGGGTATGTCATTTCGGCAGCTGCCGTCTAGAAAATAGATTCATAACGCGCGTACCACAAGTCAAACGTCAGGTCATCTTCCGCACTGTGCGAAAATGTCTCCATACGATCCACCAGATTGTTGTGCAACGACGTTCCCGCGTGGGCTACCAATGGCTGATACTAAGTCACCGTTGGGGCTACCGATCGCTGATGCTGAGTCAATTATTGGATCAGCAACGTGATTGTAGTATTCATCTTGCTTTGCTGCCCAGCCATTTGTTGTGCAAATTTGTTTTGCTTATCATCTGACTTGCTTTGCTGCCCAGTTATAGCTGTAATTAATGCCTTAACTGCATCCGCGTCCATATCGATTCCTTTCAGCAAGACGCACACGTAAAAGTTGCAATTTACTTTCTAGGTTATAGTGTTTGCCTTTAATTCATACGTGAATTCGGATCTCGTCGCCACTGTTGTTATCCTGTCTCTTCAGCAGATAATGATACAAGACTAGTTAAGATATATATAGAATAGTTTATTATCCTTAGCTATTGCAACATAAGCTCCGTGAGCTTAAACTTGACTCTACCACTCCTCGGTGACAAGTGACTCGTCCTCATGTGTCATGATCGGTATTGCCAACCCAACATAAACAGACTAAAAAAGAACATGTATAAAGTTCAACTAATTAAGGGTGAGTAAAGCGAACAAAAGTACCGTCCATAATCTGCCAAATGGGTGCTTACAGGGCAGAGGCAATGCTGGCTAAGTTCCACTTGGCTACGATAGAAACATTTCGATTAGGCAAATTGATTATATCAGCGCCAACATAAATTTGGAGATAGATATCTACTCGCTAACACTACAAGAGGGATACGGACTACGTTCGTCATATCATCAGAGAACCTCACAGAGGTTTCGATATCCGATCTAAAACATCTGCACAGACATGGAGTATGCCAATAGAAAGTATCTTGCTGGCAAATAAAGATTTCCTGAATTTGAAGAGAGAACACCTTGCACGGAAGCCTCGTAGAGGAAAGTGTGCTGAAAACCTATTCCACATAAGAAGAAATGACTTCAGTGTTTCCCTTCACTTATCGCGACGAAAAAGCCACAAGTTAGTTACGCACAATCATCACCAAAGCCCATTATCAAGCGCAACCCTAGCATTACAACCCTCTCCACTAGTTTCGAGCTTTTCCCGCTAGCACAGCACTCGGAACGACATGAATTTTCAATTTTGGGGCCACTCAGAATTGGAAATTTCACTTCTTTTCAGCTAGCACGGTAACTTTCCAGATAAAATCCCATTATTGTCACGACACTTGAGTGTCGTTTCGAGTTCGTATGCCTTCATAGCGAATTCCAAATCAAATTCCAGACAAACCACGTCCAACTAAGCAACTAAAATAAAACGGCACAGCCACCACCAACGCGGTTATGACTAAATGCGTGGAGTTTAGAATTAGAACAGAACAATACTAATTCGAAGAAAATTCAAATAAAATCGCGTACGCAAAATGTACGAATAAAAGTGTAATGCCTTTCGTGCGTACACCTTACAGGGCGCTGACACCACTCAATATAATTATCATCAATTAAATATTTGTAAACATTTCAATTGCAATTTGATTGCTTTTTGGCCACTTGCACTTTTCTTTTTTATAACCACTTGCCGGCGTAGTTCTCGCGCGTGCTCGCTGCTTGGCGATCCGTATCAGACTCTTCTTGTGCCCAAGCAGAACTCTCACCCGTTGCAAACAGCCACCGTACGGGACATGTCGCAACGGGAGTTTACGAGTCATCATCTATCCAATCTAGATTGGATTGGGGAAGTGCAATTCGTGGATAAGCTGCGTTATAAAGGGGTTGCCGTGTCCTAATTTTTATCGCAAATTTAAATGATTATTTTTTTGACTTCTTGTAAATTAAAAAAAAAACATTTAAATTTGCAACTAAAATTTGGATCAGCTTTATGCTGGTTTTTAATCAGTTTGCTTAGGTGACTGCTCGATTACTACGAATATGTTTGCAGATGCTTGGGTTAGGGTCCATGTTTCACACCCATAGCATAACACAGGTCTTATCACAGATTTGAATACTTGGAGCTTTGTTTTCCTGTGTATGCTACTGGCCTTCAAGATCGTCAAAACTGTATAAAATATTTTGTTTGCGTGCCTTATTCTTCGGCGCATTTCGTCTATTTGATTACTGGGTTTCATTATTTTGGCGCCTAAAAAACAAATCCGCTCACATTTTCGATTTTGTATTCGCCAAGTATAATATTTAGTGTATTTGAGATATTTTTCCTCGACTGCGTCATGAGTTTTGTTTTATTTTTATTGATTTGTAGCCCTACTAGTTTGCTTCGCTTTCGAGTTTCAGGAAAAGTTCTTTGACAATTGTAAATGACCGTGACAAATGTTGATGTCGTCTGCATAGGCTACTACTTGACTCGACATGTATAGTAATGTACCTCGTGTATCGACAGGTAGCTTCCTTGTGACGTACTCCAGAGCCAAATTGAATAGAAATGGGGCCAGCCCATCTTCCTGCTTTAGTCCGATATTTGTGCCAAAGGCATCGGTGAGTTGTTATTGATGTGGATTTGGGAGATCATTGACGTCATTGCCATTTTGGTAAGACGGACCAATTAGGCTGGGATACCAAAGCCAAACATTATTTGGTGCGGTACGTTATAATCAATACCGTCGCATGCTTGCTTAAAGTTTACGAAAATTTGGTGTGCGTCTATCTTGAACTCCCAGCACTTTTCAAGTACCTGCTTGACTGTGAACAATTGGTCAATTGTCGATCTACCTGCCCTAAAACCAACATGATACTCCCCAATGATACTGTTGGCGTATGATCCGATTTCATATGTTGCCAAAAATGCAGTCTGACTTTGTGAATAGCTTTCTGAACACTGCTGTCACCATATTTGATAAGTTCCATTGCAACCTCAGTGATGCCCAGCGCATTATTGTTCTTTTGGGCTTTGATGATGGAACACACTTCATCCAGAGTTGGTGGGGCTAATGGAAGCTCTCCGCAGACATCTTTAGGCTCCGATGTTCTGGAGCTGTGCGGAGGATTAAAGAAATTCTTGAAATATGATGCCCATCTAGCCTTAATCTTGGTTTGATCAGCGATGATATTGCCGATGTCATCATGACAGAGCGTGGTTTTGGGCTGATAATCACGTGTCAGGCTTTTCACTACTTTGTATGCTTGTCTTGTGTTGTTGCTCGCCAAATTTATATCTACACGTCTCAATTGGTTATCATAGTATTTTCTTTTGTTATTTCTTATTCACTATTCTTCTGAGATTTTTATAGTGTTCTCTCTGCGTCCTGGTTTTCCTACCTATGTATTCTTTGTACGCTTGATTCTTTTTATCTAACGCATTCTGGCACTTATCATCTAATCAATCATTTCTCTTGCGCTGGGCTTGATGTCCGATCATCTGTTCTGCCACAATTCTAATGGCCGCTGTCAGTTGCATCCAGAGCCGCTGTCAGTTGCATCCAGAGCTCGTTGCTCGTCGTCAACGATGCGTCTGATAACATGGGAACCAGTTGGTTGTCGAGGGCCTGCATGAAATTTTCGGCCACGAACGCCGTTTGGAGCCTTTTGATGTCAAACTTTTGTAGCGGGCCGGTCTTCGGCGAATATGCCTTTGACATACGACATCGATAGGTTAATTTGAACAAGTACTGATCTGAGTTACAATATGCTCGAGGCCCAATGTTCTTGGATTAGAACATGATGGATGTGGTTTTATGTGTTGCCATCCGGTGATATTCAGGCCATTATTTGAATGTGTCGATGGGGGAAGTAAGTCAAACGTATGACTAGATTTTTGCTACACACAAAGCCAATCAGGCACTGGCCTCATTTGTTTAAGTGTAGAGGCTATCTCGTCCAGTCATTCCCCGATGTGATATTTCATTGCCAACCTTAGCGTTGAAATCACCCAGAATTATTTTTGTGTCGTTTGTAGCCAATGAGTTGACTAGACTCTCCAGGTGATTGTAGAACGTTTCTTTCGTTTCTTCGTCCTTTTCTTGAATCGGGGCGTGAACATTGGTTTGCCAGATTTTAAAGAATTTCGCTTTTATACGGATTGCACACAACCGTTCGTTTATTACCTTGAAACCAATAACGTGCAATTTGAACTCCTTAACCACAATAAAGGCCACTCTGAATTCTCGTTTTCCAGTAGGCTCGTTTTCCAGTGTGATCTCATGTTCTGAATATTATTTCCAGTCCAGTTTGTTTTGTAATGATTTTCCGTCTACGTCCACTTGACCGAAATCGGAACCGACCTCTCATCGGTTCTAGACGTGAAGTTTGAGTCGTACTAACGAACGGTACCAACCAGTCAACCAGTCCGTGCATCCGTAATCCATTTCGCGGTGGCTGCTTGTCGGCCAGCTAGTTTGGAGAGGATTTCAATCGCAGGTCTTTAAATGGATTACGCTCAAGTACGTATTTCAGCCACCATTAAATGCCCGTTTCAAACGCGTCAAAAATTCACACATACGGAAAGGAAACGTACTTTACTTTATTCCGAATTTCTTCATTATTCCAGTCGATTACAAAAAAAAAACTAATTCCCATCTCGCGCTCCCGAATTTCGCCGATGCGGTACTGAAAATGAAACTACGTTAATTCAGTTCCGAAGAACTCTACGCTAGTACCGCGTACCACACGCGACGCGAAACCGACCCTGCGCGGATTTCTTAAAACTCTACCCTTTTAACGGCATACTTACCGTTCACTCTCCCTCCTGCTGAAAAGAAACGGGCGGGATGGAAAGGAAAGTCTAGAAATTCATAATATTTATTGTTTATAATCGCGATGGCAAAGAAAGACTTTTAAGAAATATTACTAAATGTACACTAAATAACATTCAATTTTAATTACAATACTTTTGTGCTTTTTTTTCTTAAGTGGTTTTTTTTTTCTTTTTTTATATCTGAGAGATACAGACAAGGCACAATGCTTTTTTTCTGGTGTTGATTTTAATAAAATTTGTAAGTATTACAATTTAATATTGCTTGATATTTTAATTTCTAGCCAGGGGATGTACATATTTGCATACCGGTACGTATTTACAAAAAGTGATCTAATTAATAAATTTTTCTGGACATGAAAGAAAATACTACCAAAACAAAGTTACACTGAAAATGAGATTCAATAATTAAATATGTATGTAAAAAATAAAAAAATGAAATAAATCATTTGACGTTCTCTACATAACAAAAATCATTGACTCTTGATATTTTCATTAAAATTTAAGAACTAACATTTAAAGTAAGATTAATAATAACAATGAAATGAAATACAACCCTCATTATGGTTGCATTTGTTTTGAAGTTATGTGAGTGTATATAAAATTTTACTCACGAATACCTTTTCTCTTTTTAAGGGTTTTGTAAAATAATTTTATAAAACCCTACTAGTTTCGCGACCAGTCTGTCCGTCTGTCCGTCTGTCCGTCCGTCCGTCCGTCCGTCCGTGTGTCACAGCAGTTTTTCTCGGAAACTACTTGAGCTAGAAACATCAAATTTTGTGTGTAGATGTAAAGTGGTGATCTCTTCAAAGTTCAACTACAAAAAAATTTTATAAGGTATTTAAGGGGGGTCTCCCCATATAGGAGAGTGACCCCCCGAAAAAAAAATTTCATTGAAGGTAGCCGATATGGGTATCAAATGAAAGGCCTTGATGAGAACTTTTCAAAACAGGTCTTAGTTTGGCAAAATTTGCTTCGAGGGGCGCACAGGGAGGGGAAATACACGAAAAATTTGTGTCCCCTCCCTCGCGATTGGACACCTGTGATCCGAAAAATCTAAAAAAAATCAGGTATGTAGGCCTTGGTGAGTACAACAACAACAAATACGTTAGAAGTCGCAATTCACTCAACTTTGTTAGTAATAGTATGATTTATCGATTTGATGTTTTCTTGAATAAAATCTTAACGCTACCCTTAAATTCAATGAAATTCCGTACGTAGATGCCTATTCATAAGATTGATCTACCCTGAAAGTTTCATAAAGATTGAATCATATTTAGCGATGTTATAGCGGTTTGAATTTTCCTGTATTACTATGGAACAATATGCGCTGCATTTATTACTATGGCAACATATGGCTATGGAACAACATGCACTTTTTACCGACTCAGACACTACAGTTTTGCTAGGATTTGCATGAAAATTTCAGGAATGATAGGTGTCATGTATATCTTTGAGAATCGGTTCAGCTAGTGGTATCAGTAATCGAAAAACAAAATAGTGGCTGTTTTAAATGCGAAGATTGAATAATTTTGAGTTATTTTTCCCAACTTCAACGTTTAATGTGCATGCTTTGAACACTTGATTCAATTGAATGAATGACTGAAGATGAGTACCTACAATTAATGCTCATAAGTGAAACAAGTCAATGAGGCGGGAGAGAGCTCCTAGCAAAAGGGTTTTGTAACCATTCTAAAATTCGAAAAATTGGCCATTACTCGATGATAACAGTACAAGAGAGTGGCCCCTGAAAAAAAAATTCATCAAACGTAGCCGATATGAGTATGAAATAAAAGTTTTCATGGGAGCTTTTCAAAACAGTTGTTAAACTGTCAGTTTTTACTTCAGTGGGGGCACAGGGGGGAAATACATGAAAAATGTGTTTCCTCCGTCGCGGATGGACATCTGAAATAATTATCAAGGGAGATATTTATGAGTATAACAATACCAAAAACCTTAGAAGTCGAAATTCGTTCAACTTTGTTAATAATAGCATGATCTTCGTATTTCATATTTTCTCCAATAAAATCGTCTTTGAAATGTTTCTTGATTTGATTCGATCTGGTGACTGCGTTTTGTATATTGAATACAAAACCCTTCTGACATGAGCGTAGGTCTGTTTACCCAACTTGTTTTGGATAAGGCACGACTAAGAACCTCAGTGATTGAAATGTTCTACTTACGATAACGAACTCCTTCTGCTTTGTCGGATAATCATATTTGTGATAAAAAGAAACACGAAAAAAAAAAAAAAAAAATTAATTAATCGTTTGTTATAACTATGTCGTTACTCTAAAGGGCAGCCCAATGTTTTAGTTCCCGTGCGTTTCAAGGATGAGCCAACCAAGCGCAGAGCAGTATAAGCACATGATTGTACTCCTAATGATAGTAACTCTCAAATTAGGATGGAATCAACGACACTAATTTTAGACATTTATATTTATCGTTCATAATACGACTGACCTTATTGGTGGTTATCCCATGACTTGATGAGAATAGCTTCACATTTAGCTGGGTTGACCATTAGTTTCCACTTAGAAAGATAGTCATCTAACTGGCCGAGATAATTATTAAGGCGGGCTTTGATGAGTTTTAGGTGGCGAGATGATGCAAAAATGATGATGTCATCAGCATACTGAAGGATTCTTATTGGGTTCGGGGTTTATGGAATGTCGGCTGTGTAAAGGGAGAACAGAAGGGCTGAAAGAACAGATCCCTGTGGGAGCCCCGCTGTGAGAGGAAAGGTGTCGGATTGGGTGTCGTTGAGTTTGCCCCGTGCAGAGCGGTTTGTTAAGAAGGAGAGTAGGAGTTTGCACAGGTGAGGATGTAGGTTAAATGTCGAGAGGAGTTTGTGGATGAGGCCATGTTGCCAGACAGTGTCGAAGGCTTTCTGGATGTCAATAAGACAGGCAGTGATCGGCGTATTTTTCGCATCATTTATGGCAACGTGTGATTTCAGGATGAGGAGGGGGTGCTCAACGGAGTGGTTTAGACGATTGGCGAACTGGAAGTCAGGGATGATGGGGTTGTCTTCTAGATGGAAGTCGATAGATTCTTTGACGGCAAGTTCAAAGATCTTGCTTGTGGTGGGGAGCAACGAAATGGGACAGTAGCTGCTTGGGAGTAGTGGACTTTCGCCTTTCTTAGGGATCGGGACGATAATGGAGAGGCGCCATAGTTTGGGAAAGTAGGCATTGAGGATGCAGTGGTTGATAATTTTCGAGAGGAAGCGAGACAGAGATTCACTGCATTTTTTAAGTAGTATGGTGGGGATGCCGTCGTGCCCACAGGACTTTTTATTTTTTAACTTTAGGATAATGGATTGAAGGCTGTCTGGAGTGACAAATTGGAAATCGGGTGCATTGGATGGGCATATGTTTGGCGCATGGAGAGGTCGTGAAAACAGGGTATTGGGCTCGTGTATGGGGGTTTGGAGTGTGGATTCAGTGAGGAGCTTTGAGATGGAAGTTTGGACACAAAGGTCAGTTTCTGGGTTGTATAGGTGTTAGGTCAGGTTATGGGCTTTTGCAAAAGGATTTGCTAACGAATTTACCCTCTCGTGTGGCGACTGGTTTTGGGGAAGGTATTCGGCTGGGGTTCGGGGCTTTCCGAGGCTCAGACAGGTCTTCCGCAGCTCTCTGAAGGTGTTGGCAATATTGGTGGAGTTATTAAGCTTGACCTTCAGGTGCTCGCTGTACAGCACATCAATATCATTACGTATTTTTGAGCTGAGATAATTGGTCTCATCTCGTAAATACCAATATTGAGCGTCGTGTCGGTGGCGGAAGAGAAGCCTGCGAAGGAATTTTTTCTTGTTGATGTTGTTTATGATATCTTCGGGAAGAGATATCATGTCATGGTATCCGAGTGTGCGCAGAGGTACACATGATTCGATACATTTCTGTACCGAATTAGTATATACTGGCACAGCATGGTCGATTTCAGTGTCGGATACGTGATAGTCAACTACTAATGAGATCTTGGAGAGGGTTGAGGCAAGGGATTCATTAACTGATCGCTAGTTAACACGGGAAAAGTCTTTGATCACGGGACGTGAGGCATGGATTGGGTGATTATGGATGCAGGTACAGAGTACTACTGCATCGTGGTCACTGACTCCAGGGACGATCTCGAGGTACGGGAGGATATTACTTTTGAAGTCAACGGGAAAGTTATCATTTGTGATGAATAGGTCAAGGAAACTTTGGGCTGGGCCCCGTTGGAAGGAAGGACGTGCTGGACTCAGGATGACCATCCGTAGTGGAATTGCGTGGTTGTTCTTCCACTGTGCCAGTGAGTTGCCATTTGGATTGGTTCGGGAGTCAAGGAATTCTGGATGTCGGGCGTTTAGGTCACCACCAATGATGGTGCGGGGTTTTTTCTGGTTGGGATTGGGATAGGCTTGCATGAAGGAAATTAGCGTAGTGAGGTGGTGGTTGACTAGGGTCTGTTTGGGGCAATAAACGGATGTGCACACGAAGAGAGTGTCACTTGTCTCGAAGCAGGCAAGGGTACATTCAAAGGATAGGCTTGGGAAGTCGGGCTGGATTTGGGTAGCTTTAAAGGATTTTCGGAGGAGGATGCCTGTGCCACCACCTTTGGAGTTTCCAGAACGGTCGGTACGAAGGAATGTGTAGCGAGGGAAAGAAGGGGTATGCCAGGAAGTGATTGTGGTTTCGGAGAGCAAGACTACATCAGGGTTATGGTCATTAAGGAAGGATTGGAGTTCATGACGTCGTGCTCGGGATCTGATGGAGTTTATGTTCAATTGCATGAACTTAAACTTCATCAAAGCTCGTTACGAATCGCATGAGAAGAAGACGCTTCTCATAGGTGTCTGTACATGCACGGTAGTTTGGCATGAACTTTCTCATCTTCGATGCCAGGGAGGCAAAATCACACCCAAATAGGCTCTTCACCTCGGTCTCTAAAAAGTTAGTGGATGTTTGGGTACCGCTAGGTAATTTCAACTGATTCGCATATGAGCCGTTGGTATTTATGCGAACTGGAGGTTGTGGGGACTGTGCGAAGTTTGTTGTTCTTGGCGCGGTTTGTCTAGCCAAACTCGTGTTTTTCTTGACATTAAGTCTTTCGATATACCGCTTGAAAATCGGGCAGTTTTTGTAGTTCGCGGTGTGCTCGGAGCCACAGTTTGCGCAGAGCGGAGATTGCTCAGGCATTTTTCGGCAATTGCCTGGCCCATGGGATTGGCTGCATTTTACGTAGCGGTAATTTAGATGGCAGTTAACTGCTGAGTGGCCAATACGTTGGTAGTTCTTACACTGCAGTATATCCTTATTCTGGATTTCCTCAAAGCGCACAACCATGTGCAGTATAGCACGAATATTTTTTAGTTTATTGACATCAAAGCTAGGCTTTAATACAAGCAACCACAAGTTCAGTTGCCCATTGTTGCGCTTTGAGGCAGAAGTTTCGTACAGTTTAAGAGATTCGATCTCCTCGATTCCCTGTTGCCTAATACCGGCAGATATTTCTTCTGCCGTAAAAGATGAATGCAGCGCTCTGATGACATACGCTCTTTTGCGTTCGTCAACAGGCGTGTAAGTGAAGAAAGGCTTCTTTTCCTGACTAAGGAACCTTTTCGTTTACACATAGTCTTCTTTGGAGTTGAGCAGGATATGGGTGTGGGGACCCTGGCGTTTGAATGAATAATCATTTTGTAAAGAATTTAAACACTTACTTGTGATTTCACCCAAGGCAGGGAAATCTTCCATCACCACGATCGGAGGCGCCTTCCTCTGCGTCGTAGATAGATTTACCGGCACTGCGTTGGCATTGTTTTTTTGTGTTGTTGTTGTTGGCATTGCTGGTTTTGTATTACTGCTGTTGTTGATTTTCTTGGTTGTTGTTGGTGTCATTCCACTATTGGTCGCTGTTGCTCCATTAGGTGGTTGAAAGCGCATAACAATTGCTTCCAACTGCAGCATTTTTACTTTCATCGTTGAGATTTCATGGTGTTTTTGCTGTAGATCAGAATTTGTTCGTTGTCATCACAGCGAAGAAACATTTAATATCTGCTAATTTATATCCGGAACAAGATCACAGAGTTTTCTCCATAATTTAGAACGGTAAAAAGCGTGGTAAGCTTCGTAAGCCTTCTAACCCGTCCGTGGTATCCTTACAATGTACGATCGAGCAAAACGTGTAGGTCAATAAAATATAGAGTCATTGTCGTTTCCATATTGCTCATAACTTTCTGTGATGGATTTAATCATTGGCACCAATGCGCGGTTGTTAACAAGCAAAAATAATGCTTTATTCTGACTTATTTCAATCTATTCAGTATAATGAGCAGAAATTGTACCATTGTTATTTTCTGAGGTACCAGAAATTTCCTCTTGTTCAAATAAGGCAGTTCGTACTCGCGCGTATATGTATCAATAATAATTGGGATTTTGGATGGAAAGCGTAATTGAATAGCATAAGCTTCTTCGTGCTTTTGAAAATCTTTTTCTCTTGACGCGTACACAGAATTGAAATTATTTGAATTTAAATCGTGTTTTATATGTTTGGTTTCAATGGACGCGTTATAGTAATCGATAGTAATCATAGTTTTTAAAGTCTTCTCGTATATAATATGCTGGCGACATGATTCCGCGTCTATTACACTATGCCACAACGGTACACTCTGGTTCAATCCAGTCCATCTAACAGCTTTATAATTTAATGATGAAAACGGAAATCTTTTCCATTTTTACGTTTCGAAGATTCAAATAACGACACAAAACATACTCGTACACTAAATGGTACCATTTGGATGAGAGTCTTTGCGTATTTTGGGGTTGTTTTACGGAGAGTCAACCGACCGTATTTTCTATTATCTGCACAATTTCCCTTCTAATTTTATATATTTTTATATTGAGTACATATTCGAATCGACTTGGAGAGTGTTAATTCAGTCAATCAAACAATGTCACAGCAAAAAAAAGGTCACCTCAAAAACGCATCAATTCACTCTTGATCATCTGTTCTCGAACTGGACACAATGTCGCTCAAATGCAACTCAACCGTATAAAGATCAGCCAACTACTTCCTGCGATGTGTAAGTCATATAAAGGAACCCGTCGTCACTTCTCTGCCGTGGAGTAGATGCTACCACAGGTCACCTTCAAGGCTTCTGCTTCCTCCATGAGCAAACAAAGGGGTGCGGTGCCTCCATACGAGTACTTCTCGGCTAAATGGAAAACGTTTGAAATTCCATACCGCCATTATAGTTCGTGTGTCGTTGGAATTGAGTAAATAACAGAATGGTTTCAAAAGTTCAGTTCAGTTCAGCAAGAGAAACGATTTGTTCGGGTGTACCACTTGTTGTTCCTGTTGTGACAGTCCAAGCAGCCTCTTTTTGACTCTTAAAATCACCTGACACTAGTACCCTGCCTATCTGATGGAATATACCAGCATCAATCTCATCTTGTATTTGGCGTTTCCTCATTTACAAGTCGTAGCAATCCATCAATGACGTTCGTATCCAAAGCTATACCTTGAGTGGCAGCACCATCACCTTATATGCTATTACGTACCTATGTTTGATTAAGTCAAGTGAACCACTGAACGTTATTCTTCACTTTCTCTTGTCGTTTGCTAATGTGGAGTAACTACTCTGACTGCCAATAAAATTTCAGGGTTGAACATTTCTTTCTGCAACCTATATTAGAATAATTTAAATGAATTAAATTAACCAAGAAAACTGACTGACATTTACCGAATGCAAAATACAAAACGATCCTTCTTCATCGCGCGCCAAGTGACCTTTTTCGAGGTTATAATTGCTGTTACCTTCACATGCTGCGTCAGACTGCCACTTTGACAACCCTCGACAAAACAAACGTGGAGTGTGAAATCGTCGTGATTGACGCGAGATGGAAAGCCACATGGCCGCAATGTGCATAAGTATTGGCCGCCAGTGGCGTAGGGCCCAATCATTACATTTTCCTGGATTGCCAGTATTTTTAATTTAGATTGACTGGCCTATTGTAATTGGTCCTTAACAGCGCCAGGGTAATTGAGTGATCTGACATTCCAGGACCCAATGCCATACTCTATTTTCCGATTGCGAAGTTGTTGTGCGAGTATTGGCGCTACACTATTGTAGGCAAGTCAATCACCTTGAGTGTTAACACTAGAAGTGAGTATTCTAGTTATCTGTTGACAGGTAAGAAGTTAGTTTCAGTTATGAGCTTATCTTTGCTCAGATGCCGTATAGATTTTACTCATTGGCAAACATTTTTTTTATTGAAGCTTTACAGGTAGCCCATCTAGTAAGGTGGAAAAATATACAATAGTTTGATTTAGTTTTAATACTTGGCCTTTATCAAAATATTATGAAAAAACACTCACGGACCGATCGGTATTCCAAAAATAATCTCATAATTGTCGATCACACATTATTTGATTACTCTTTGTTAACTTTACCTAAAAAAAACCAAATAGATAAATTTCATTTAAACTCTACACTCGCTTGTGCTCATTAAGTGTTGGTTTAAAACAAGTGGTGTGTGATTTTTTCACAGACAATCAAGTCTTGTGATCTCGGGTATGAAAAAGTTATTAGGTCAACTGTGTAAATTAGTTGAAAATTTCACATTTTACTCAAGGCCAATCGCGTGGCTTTGGATATTATCATTTCATTTTGATGGGGTTTTGTTTTCGTTTCAAACATAGTTTTTGTATGGGACTACATGCTCTTGCGCATTTGAAGGTCCCCGAGCTTTTTTTTCCGTACGTATCTTTTCTGTGGTCCATAAGCTCACAATGAGCTATTATATTGCCTATTGAATTAAATTAGTAAGTAAATCTAAGTAAAAGACCCTTTAAGGTAGAGGATTGTTAAAGGGGGTTGTTTATAGCTAATGGCAGGGAGTAGCTCTTGTATACAGATGTGCATATGCAAAGAAAGTAAGATTTAATTGTACTTGAAATCGAATTCCTCAAGGCATTTAATATTAAATAGTCAGTAAAAAATATAAAATAGTGTTATTAGTTTACTACGGTAATATAAACTTAAAACGTAGTCAATATAGAGATGATACTAGTTTATAATAGTAATTACATAGGGCAATAACGAAGCATTGATGACAGGTATATAAGGTAGAACTTATCAATAAATCTAAATATTTGCCAGTTGCTGGAAACAGGTCTCTAGTTTCAGCCAGGATGCTTACAACCTCTTCTTTTCTATACATATCGTTAATTATTTTTCACATTGGAGGCGGAAAAGGAGTCTTGTCGTTAGCTATACCTAGTTCGGAGAACACTTCGGGAAGTGAGGATGCAGGAAGTCACGAGCCCTCTGAGGAGATGAATGTTGGAAATACGGGTGGCATAAATATTCTCAATGGTGGATCTGGTGAAAATACTGGGTCCGGTGGTAACATCAGTGGTGGACTTAATATTAATACCGGAACTAACGAGGAAAGTGGTCAAGTAGGAGATAATTTCGGAGGACTTGATAAGAGTAAAGGTAGTGATGAAGATTCGGAGGATAATAAAAGCGGTACCACTAATACCGATAATGGTCAGGAAAATAGTAATGGAGAAGATAATACTAATAGTGACGAAGACAACAATAATAGTAGTGAAAATAATGGAGAAAGTTTTTATTGGAGTGAAAGCAATGACAAAATGAATGATACTAACAATAGTAGTAGCAATGATAACAACAGTAATGCAAGCAGTGGTAGCGGTGGTCAAAATCCAAATGAAGGAAGTGAAGAAATGTCTTCGAATAATGAAAATAGCAGTAGTGAAGGATCCGATAATGATAATGTTGGAAGTGGAAGTAATACTATGAGGAATAGCATGGATACTAGCAGCGGCAGTAGTAGTAGCAGCCTCAGTGACAGTAAATCAGATGTAAACTATTATCAGGATAGCGATGAAGGTGGCAGTGTGGAAAATGAAAGTTCTAATTCAAAAAGTAATGAAGGAGATGAGAGCAGTGAAGATAGTCATAGTGGAGTAAAATCTGAAGAAACTGGATTAAGTGGTGGAGGTACTAAAGGAACCAAATCTAGTAAAGAAGATACGGAGAATAGTGGGCCTAGTTCAGGAAAAAACGATGCAATACCTGACGAATCACAGGAAAAGCCAGGTATAATACCTGGAAAAAAGGCTGATCCTATAACTAGTACGTCCAGCGATGATGGATCAGACAAAAGCGAAGATGAAAAAGGAAAACCGAAACATGGTATAATTGTCCGTTTTATACTGAAAAGCTATTCAGTTACGAAGACTACTGTTAAGATAATGGTGAGTAAATGAAAGATAGCAGTATAATTAAACTCATAGAGAGTCTGTGCACCTTGTTTCGGTCTTCGGTTGAAACTCAAATCTTCAACAAATTCTGAATTTTTCTCTTTTCAGATCCCATGCACATACGAGCAAGAAAATCTTGTAGGAAAAATCTTAGGCAGCTTCCTGGGCATTTCAAAGTATTATAATAAAGTATGTAGTATATTTTGAACTTAGTAGAAAGTAAATCTAGGATAATAAATGGAATATTCGAGATGATTTTGTTATTTTCATTACTGACATCATATTTTATTCAAAGTAGGCTCTCTTTGATCAGGAGCTCTACTTTCGTATACCCTTTGAGCGTAACTTTACGCTCTTTTCTCACTGTTTAATGTTTAAGCAGAGCCTTCAAGCTTTTACCTTATCTATCTTAGGTTAATTTAAAAGTGCGATTTTTTTAAAACAGTCGTGCACTAGTCCAATTTGAACATTGGCGTTGAGGTTTGTTAGAGTATCTCATTATATGACAGTAACGATATTCGCGGTGATGTGGTTAGTATTGCTCTCAACAAAGTGATTATCAACTGATTTTACAATCAGTTCCCATCATAGCTGGGTAGGCTAATGGTCCGACCGAAGTACTATAAACAAAAACTGGATACCACCAACGAACTTTGAACTTGGAAACTGGTGCGCAAGTGGTGAGCACCCTAAATACTACACCATACGGACTATGGTAGTACAATGCATTCCACAAAATTTCCGTTACTTTTCGAGGTTGATGGAAATGCAAAATGTTAAGTGTCCATCATTGTTTCTGATAAGCGATTGTTAATATTCCCCAGTTATACTTGGCTTGTGGTTTGGTTTTAATTTATTCACTTATTTTTCTGCTTTCGGTTGATGTTTTATTTTGTAGTAATCAATCAGTCCGCCTAGGTAAGCTGCTCGAGGAACCTTCACGAAAAGGACAATAGGAGTAGAGGAGAAACGAAAAGGGACGAAATCAAAAACCTAGCCAGTCTGTTATGAAGTATAAAATTAAACCCCAGGGCCACCAGGGAAGGATTCCTTGCACTCCAACATTTTATTCGGAATGTTACCAAGGAACCACTCCACACGCTGAAGTACTGGTGGGAAGGTCTGAGGTAATGTTAGGATAATCAATGTAAATTATTAGCGTTAAGTAAGGTTGATTTTTAATACGTTCGATTAGGATTCCTTGTTTTTAATCATATTGTAAAATTTGCACATTGATCGTGCATCTTGTTCAAACACATCATTTAAGGAATAACGCAGAAGTAAAAACGTAGTTTCCTTTTTAGACTATAATTTTATTTCCTTTTAAATATATATACGTATTTCGACGGTTACATATGGTCTTCTTCAGTATATTCTGAAGAAGACCGTATGTAACGGTCGAAATACGTATATATATTTAAAAGGAAATAAAATTATAGTCTAAAAAGGAAACTACGTTTTTACTTCTGCGTTATTAATTAATTGTGACAATTAAACAAGCGGGAAAAATATTCTAAATGGATCATTTAAGTGTAACCCAGAAAAATTCGAACCAATGTAAATTATTAGCGTAAGGAAGGTTAGGTTTTAAGGAACAAAAACAAAAAGGAAGCAGCTTCTCTTCCCGACCGAACTTCAACTCCACTCTCACGACGAGAAATGGCTGTAAAATTCGTGAAATTTTTGGCACACCCGATTATATACACCTGAAGTATTACAATATCATCCATCATCATTGCAAACTGATGTATGGTTGGTTGGTGTATTGGCCTATGTATTGTTGACTGGATGTACACCAGGTGGTGACGATACAAGACAGGAGGCATTTTCTTTCTCCAAAAGTTCACATCCTTCCGTTTCATCTGAAGTGTCAGGACAGTCTTTTTTTCCCATCACATTCCATTCCCAGAAGAATGCACGATCTATCAGCACACGTTTATTCGTATTTTGACAAATAGTCATCAGGACGTTTCTCAATTACTGTTTCGCATCCTTCTTCATCGTTGCTAATTGGACAATTTTCATTTTCATCGCAGACAAATTTGTGTGATAGGCAGGTTATATTGTCGGCACAAAGAAACCATTCTGGCATTAAACATGTTCGTTCCTTGCAATACTCTTCATCCGAATGATCGAGGCAATCGTTGTGGCCATTGCATTGATATTTGGCATCGATGCAGTTTCCATCTTTACATCGAAACTCATCTTCACGACAAACATTCTTACTAAAAGCTTGCGACATCAGGCATACACTAACAACAACCAGTAGTCGTATGCAGGACATTATTCTAAAAGTAAAGAATCTTGCGGGTCCCATCTTCTTACTACCGCCCTGGTTGAGACTGACGGTGGAATGGAAGACAAATGGAAGAACTGCTTAAAACAAGAGTATTTGGCGATGGACGAGTTCGAAGTTATTAAAATACGATTTCAGATTAAATTAAGATGTACTTACGAAATCTTCAGGCTTATCGCTCGACACACCGTGATATCCCTCCGCGGACACAATTATGGTGGACACAATTATTTTAAAATATTTCGCGACAAACGTAAATACTAACGCACATAATCACAAGCATCATCACAATAATTGACACTTCAACCAAAACAAATCGATAAGGTTTTTATCGATAATGCAGGACTGTGTGCGAAAGAAAGATGGCCACCAAGAAAAACTGGGTTTGTATCCGAGGTAAACGCTGCAAGGTTGAGCAGCCGTGGTGAATTTTGTAGCCATGAAATTGGGTTCTTCAACTCAAGCCAAAGAACCGTTGCGACGAGATGATAAAAGAAGCGGTTGAAGCGGTCTCCTTTACGGATACTTGGCCAGCGTAGAAGAAAGGACGTATCATTTTGCGAACCAACAGGTGCAAAGATCAGAAAGAAGGAGCGACGAAGAAACTAATAAGGCAACGAGGGAAAATTGCTCGATACAACAAGGGAAGAAAATTGAATTCAGGCAGCGAGCGAGTTGAAGTGCGAGGATTTCGATCATCGACGGGCGCCGAACGTAAAAAGTAAGGAAAATTTCGTAAGTGTAAATAATTTGAATTTTATAAATAATAACTTCGCATGAAACTGAGATCATATTGAATTATCGTTTAATTTTCTTATACAAAATTTTCGTATTTTGTGAAAATATTTCAGCCAGTGTTTTCGCGCGTGGAGCGCGCAGTGTTGGCGGAAGGTGGAGATTATGCCTGGAGTACGTAAGAATCCTTCCCGTCAGCGGATCCCAATCTGCGCAGACATTTTTCTTTGGTGGAAGTTAGTTTTCCTATAGCGGAAGCTAGTGCGAATAAGAATCCTCGGTTTTCTTAGTGGAAATTAGTGCGAATAAGAATCCTCTCTGTCGGGGGATCCCGAATTTGCATAGTTTGTTGGGTTTTTCCTTCAGTGAAAGTGGTGATAAGCCACCAGTGGATATTCTAGTGATAGGTTTATTCCGAGGAGCCTCAAGCTCATCAATTGGGTCCTGGGGGAAAATTAAACCATCCATCTAAATTACTTCATTTCTCGGTCCACATTTCTTATGACAGCTTTTTCACTTTCATGATCCCGCCAAGACAGTACTTATTCTGATGATATCAGCTTCGAAGCTTGATTTTCTTATGTTAAAAAAATCACGTATCAAAAATTAATTTCCAATTATGATTAGCAATGTGATTTTTTTTTATTTTAAAATCTTTTAACGCTAGTACGAATGAAAAATTTATTATATTATAAATATATATATATAAACATATATATATATATATATATATATATATATATATATATATATATATATATATATATATATATATATATATATATATATATATATATATATATATATATATGTATATATATATATATATATATATATATATATATATATATATATATATATATATATATAATTATACGATAGGCACTTCAATAATTTTTATTCCACTCCAAGAAGTGTATATTTGATGCAGGAAGTTTATTGGAAATTTAGTGTATCGAAAAGAACACAGCTTGGGTTGTTTATTTCGCAATAGGAGATAAATACTGTTGCGAATTCCAGCCGTACCGGCACTCTCCCATTCGCAAATTCAAATTGCCTACTTAAGATCTCCACCTTCTTTTGGGTACGCATACCTTTTTCTTTTTCATTCATTGTTTTAGTTACAACATTTAATCATTTACTTTTATTTTTTTTACTCCCGTAATATTAACTTTACCTTTCCTGTCTTATTTTTAAGTGAAAAAAAATAATGATCTTATTTTTCCATTAACAAAATTTCATTCTATACATTTTACCAACAAAATCTCATTACTTCCTTCCTACTAACAAATTTCATTCTTTCCCAAAATCTACAAACCTCTACATTATGCCCACTTAACGACATCCACGTAGGTATGTGGAATTTACTTGTTATTTGATGAATGGGAGATTATCAGAAGGTGGCTCCGGTGCTAGTGCCATGCACTCTCAATCGGGGGGTCCACTAGGACTCTGGGTTCAAGTTTCCCCGGGTGCAGGAACACTCTTTTTAATTTCAGCAAAAGCAATTGGGTCCGTGTGAATGACGATTTGTATATAACTAAACGCTATCATAGTCATGCAAATCGCCATTGGTGCGGCAGCGGTAATTGGGAAGTAAAGAATTGTGGTATTAGTTTTTGCGAGTGAGTCTTGATTTTGGATCCGAGGAGTCAGTTCTTGGCAGTGAGCGAATGTCGGATTGGAGAAAGAGTGTGTGTAGTTTTGGTGAGAATGACGGGTGGAAAAACAAATAACGGCGGATGGAAAAGAATTTTTTTTGACTTGCGGATCAGGGAAAGAAAGATTAAACTCAAATTTAAAAAAAAAACTTATAGCCTTAGCCAAAAGTATAAGCCCAACCTATTTTTCAGCTGCATATTAAAGAAACTTGAATGCTAGTAATTCGCCGATTGATCTTCATCTATGAGGCTACCTATTAATTGGAATAAAATGACTTTTTTTAAAACCCCGGACATAGGATTGGTAATAAAGGGGAATTCCCGAGTTTTCGTATATAAACCTTTGCACTGTGTTGGTCTGTTACAGTTCGCGTACGTTACTTTAACGGTCAATATTGATTCATTTAGTGAGATAGAATTGCTCGTTCTCAGAAATGGCCAAATCAAAAGGAATAAATTCAGAAATACGTGCACAAATTCAATGCTACATGCAGAAAGGGTCATTTCTAGAAAAATTGATGGATGACTTGGATTTTAAAAAAACCGGTTCACATATGAATTTACCAAGAAGTGGTCGGAAAAAAGTAGCAACTGTACAAGAGGATAGATTGATTGTACGTGCTTCTTTAAGGGATTGGAAAGAAATATCTGCCACATTAGCTGCTGAGCTTTCAGAAGAGTTTAGAAAGAAATTGTCCTCGAATACACGAAGTAAACATCTATCTGAAAAAGGCCTTAGAGGCTGTAAGGTGAGAAGAAAGCAATAGTTGTCAGAAATAAATAAGAAAGTTCCACTAGAATGGACTCGGAGGCACCAACGTTTCACCGAAGAAGTTTCGTCGAACATTATTTGGTCAGACGAATCTAACTTGATTAAGTTTTTGAAATATTATGTATTTTCATCTAAAGACATCTTACCGATTCAGGGATAGATTCATTTTATGTTATGCGCTATTTTCAAAAATGTTTTTGTACTATTTTCAGATTTTTGGAACAGCGGATGCGACCTGTGTGTGACGTAGAATTGGTGAAGCATACCAGCCACAGTGCGTGGTATCAACTGTCAAGCATGGAGGGGGCAACATTATGGCTTGGGGTTGCATGGCTTCGAGCGGGGTAGGAAATTTGCATGTGTGTGAAGGTCGGATGGACTCTTTGAAATATATTTCAGTACTTGAAAACACACTCTTCACATCGGCAGTAAACAATTTTGACGAGACCAACCTTCGTAGTCTCCGATTTCGATTTTGCTATGAGGTGGTTTCGTGGTCATAGTATAGATCTCTTGGAATAGCCCCCTCAGTCTCCAGATCTTAACCCAATTGAAAATTTATGGAGCCTTCTTAAAAAAGGATGCATGATCGTTGCATAACTTCCAAAACAAGTTTGATTTGTGCCTTGAAAGAAAAATGAGAGGCAGTAACTTCCACTATGCCAAGAAGGATTGCTGCGGTTATCAAAATCAAAGGAGGTTCAACCAAATATTGACTTCTTTTAATAAAATAATACGAAAAACAAGTATATTTGCCATTTTTTTCAACCGATATTAATACACTTTGAGATATGCTACTTTTCTGGGGTGAGCTTATACTTTTGGCCAAGGCTGTACGTTCTACGGAATTGTTTGTGAATAAAAGTGGAGTGGGGTTTTTTGGTTAAAATTGAAAGAAAAAGGAGAGTTTTTGTGAATTGGCTGAAGAAAGGAAGTTTTGGCATCTTGCGAGTAAAATGAATTTTATCTAGTGAATTAAAATATGTAAAATAAAAATAAATATACGCATAAAAGCTTATTACTAATGTGGCGTGGAAAATAAATCTAATAATTGTAAGGGGGTGTGTCAGTTAAAATTAGATTTAACATTCATATACAGTGAACAATTACTAGAAGAAGAGTAGGAAATGATTGTACGGTACAGTGTGTGAACAGTAAAGTGTCAGAGTTCCTAATCTGTTAAAACAGAAAGATTAATTAAAGATAAGTTATTCTAAAGACTATATATCTATACTACTTGGACAAAAATTCAGCGTTAGTCGATGGAGGAAGTGATCCGAAACACTATCGAGGATAAAAAGTGGCAGTTGAATGTTTTTTCGTCCGATTCTAATTACGTTTGATCTTTAAACAAACAACGTGATTTCAATTTTCAGAGACCCCGCACTTCTTTTTTTTCGTCACTGAGTGCTCGGGGTCGTCAGGGAAAGAAGTGAGTATAAGATTTGATTCTATTTCTTATTTATTTTTGTCAATTTTATTTTATCAGAATATTTTATATTTTCCTGAATTAAAATTTTTATTGGGCTTTAAATATTAAATTTTGAGGGAGTCTGTTTTTATATCTGTTTTTATTTGATTGATAATCTGTGGATTTTTGTTAAAATTACTTTGAGTTGAATAAAACGGCCATGTTAGAGTAAGAAAACAAATTTTTAATTTTTCAAAATGGCCTCCTCCTTTCCCGTCCGTTTTCCTTTGTGTTAGGTTTTATGTGTGGAGGTGCTCAGCATGAGCAAAGGGTGTCCCGGTGCAAACTAACCAAAAGCAAACTAATCAAAAACCTGCATAGTACTGTTCCGAAATTTCAACTGCAGAATTGAAAATTTCAATTCCTTAAAGTTAAATTTTTGTAAATTATAACTTTTAGAAAAAAAAAATTTTTTTTATTTTTTTCATATAAATATAAATTTATATTATTTTTTTTATATATTAAATGTATTTTTTTCTTTGTATTGATATTCTTCATGAGATTTATCTTCTTATTATGATTTAAACTTTTCTATATATTATAATTTTTTATTAACTTAATAACTCAAATCTGTAATTGAAAGTTCTGACATGAGAACACTGCTATAATGCATTCTACCCATGTATTGCATTGCCGAATGCAATCTAACTTAGCTGAGCTAGAGCCTCGTCTCAATTTACCGTGGTGGCATAGAGATTATGCCAAGATTTTGGCGGATCGTGGAGTCTGTTATTGTTCGTCATCGCGAACATGTCGCAGGAACAGCGCCAGCAGCAGTAGAAGCAACCGCAACAGCTTCAGCCGCGACCACGGCGGGAGTTCGTCTTTTTCGTACTCATATCTAGGCTTCGAGGTGTGATTAAAAGATTCCGGTGCTGGTAGCAAGATTTTAGTGGATCGCGGATCTCAGATCGCATACACTCAAGTAGTATCCGACCTTCCTACTACTTTTCGAAACCGCTATCCTGGGCTGTGCTATTGCTTTTGCCGTGCGCATTTGATAGCCAGCTAGCGGACATTTCAGCGGTGATGTTGCATCAGGAGTGGTGGTGTGTCGTAAAAAGAACGGAAAATTAACTTCCTTAAAGAGGTGACATCCCTTGCCGCGAATCGTCGATACACAGCCCAAACGAACATAACGGTTCGTAAGTGCACAGAATGTTTAGGGGTGATAACTATGCGAGCAATGTGAGTGATGGAAAGAATTCCTTTGATTGAATCATAATCTCTAATTGACTTCTACTGTTTAAACAATCTAGGTGGAAATGCATTTATTCAGCATTTCATTTTCATTAAAGCCCCGCGATTAGTAGATAATAAACGCGAATATAGGCAATCAGTTTTGTGCTTCTTATCGTAATGGAAAGTGGAACCGTATCAAAATTGAAAGCGGATTTATATCAAAACGGTGGAAACTAAACGGAGTGTACTTGTATGTGTGTGATTTGAGACTCGCCACATGAACGTTTGCATGAATGGACGAACGCGCGAACTTACCACCAGTGATTGAGGTCTTTGCAGAAACATGTTGATAACGATGTTGGGATTTTCCAGATATTTGTTCGTTACATACTTCTTCGTGGTACTTCAGTATCATTATCTTTTTGCGTTCAATTTGATTTCCTTGCATTGCAATTGTGGAATTGTGTCTTGGTGGGCTAATGGAACCGATCGGCTTTCAATTCGCGAACTATTGCGGGCAGTTGAGTGCGGCTTTCAAGGATGGATAAGCTTTTGATGCCAGAAACTTTGCTTGAACATTAATTTACTTTTTCTCGGCGAAGTAGATACAAATCACATGATATAGCTTTCCGAATAGAAGATTAATGGGACCGATTTTTCTGACTTGTATCCGTTTTCATGTGACATGATAGATCTTATAGATACCTCGAGCATAGTTGATTATGCACGGCAGATTTTTTTTTACAGTGAATTAACAGACGTGATATCTGTTATCAAAGGTAATATCGAGGACGTGGAAATGCTGGATGGGATTGAGAAGTGGATATCATAATATCTGAACGAATGGGATACTGTTTATTTTACGAATCAATATTGGATACGACGTGTGTTCGCAAGAGAGAAGTGGCTAGGTATGATGTTTCCAGATAGTAGAACTTTGTTCATAACTGCAATCAAAGATCGTCAATATAAGGATAGAATAACATTAATTGGTGGAGCTATGTGCATAAGTTTGATATGAGTTTGTTTCGAAAAGTTGCTATAACGCAACCACTTGTTGATGTAGTTGACCCAAAGCAGATCGTCTCGATATCATATTTGATTAAGGAAGTTGGTTTACATACAGTGCGAAAGTATGATTTGGAATTTTCCTCCCCATTTCAATTAAATTGCAGGCATCACCACATCACCAGCAGGCGTCGCGGGAGGATGTTGGTGAGTACACCGTTTGTTTTCTCTTTTTATATTTTCAATTAAATATTTATATCTCTATATGTTTAGATAGTTATAAAATTAAATGTGTTGATTCAATGAAAAATCACACAGAAAAAAAATGCATAAAAACAGATGTGAGATCAAACGGTTCATGTATCTAGTGGCTGGATTGTTTGTTTTATCTCCATTAAATTGCTGGATAATATCAATGCGTCAAACAAGATCCAATTTCGTAAACAAATATAGAGCATTAAAATTTGATTATTTCTATTTTCAACCGAGCAAAAGCAAAAAAAAATCTTTCCAATACATACCTTATAGCAAAACATATTACGATTTAAAAATGAAACGACACCAATCGACATGTAATAGGTAAAAATTAAATGAGAAATAGATAAACAAAAAAATTTTGGTCTTTCCTTTTATCTGGTCCCGACCGGGTACGGGACCCGCCACATTGACTGGCTCCTCCACTATAATGAGCTAGCCATCGGGCGCCTCACCCCTTTTGAAGCGTTTTAGGTGCTCTTGCTGGGTAAGGTGGCCCTCCGCCTATTTATGGCATAGTGTTATGTGATTGAAATTTGCCACGTTTATATTTTTCATTTAAAGGAAAAATTCATTCAAATTATGTTTGTAGGAGTTTTTCACTCAAATTCAAATTATGGCCACGTCTACATTTAAATCTTAATCCGGTTGGGAGGGTGCAAGCGGGCACCACTTCCACCTGGAGTTTGTTACTGGCAATAAGCAATTTCCACCCTTAGTAGATTATCTGAGCATCTTAACCTGGATCTGGTCCAAGATCTGTATTATGCGCCATCGGAATCATCAATGATATTGACAGAAATCATTCCATCTTAACATGGGGGCAGTAGTTAAAAATTCAATTTCCATGCTATATAACAGTGTATTTTCTTAAGGCATTTTCTATATTCATTAGTGTAAATACAATAATTGTAAATTCAATTGCGGAAAAAGTCATTTCTAAGCATTTTAATGCAAACAAGGATTGTTTATCAGAATGTCGGAATTGGGTGTATATGATGACACGAATCTCTTTGCGACTCTCGAGAAATTCATTATTGAGCCATGTGGGAAGAACGGGTTATTAATTATAGACAGTGAAGTAAAAGTTCAAGCGAAAACAAACAAACTGCATGGCCTATACCCTACTTGTAGAGTTTGCAGAGTGTTAGGAGTAATCAAACTTACAGGTGGATTTCATCTAGTGGTAGTAACTCATCGAATTTTCTTTGGATTTTTAAACAGGCAAATCATTTGATAATCAGCAGAATATGACATTACTCCTTACATTCCCTTCATCACAGATCTAACACCTAAATGATTCATGTTGGCAAATGGTTAACAAGAATCTTGATTTACTCCTGCTTCATTTCTCTTACACTTACGATTTCTCCCGCACACTGCAACGATTGAATTCAATGCCAACTGACTTTGTGAAGAATGGAATGTTAGATAGATCAGACGAGAGATTTGTGTGGAATAGCTACAACATAGTGTGCCATATTGCACTATTCATATCCATCGCAAACAACACGAAGGATGGTCTGAGCAAGATATCAAACCGTTGCTCAATGTTGTCGTGACTATATCTGGAATACAATCCAATATTGAAGTTGTTGAAAAATCATTAGGATGATTTCATTTCAACGGGAACGAGAAGTAAGAGGTTGGTCTCATCGATGACAAGTGGCTTGGCGGTTGGCGACAACGGAGAGTTGTAAGTTGGTCGCGAACGGCGAAAGTTACAAGAAAAAAAAAGCGGTAGGTCCATGTTGATTAGTTTTTTTTTGTCGCGGCAGTGTGTGCTCTTCTAGACGTTTTATGGATTCCTTTGTATGCGAAATTTGTGTGCTAGTCTTTTGCTTTCGATAAAAAAATCGCGAAATGTCTGAACGAAAAGTAATGTGTGTAAGGCGGAATTAGGGGAGCAAGCGGAGTGCTATGATGAGCGGGTGGAGATCTTGTGTCCCATGTGAACATACGCGATACAATTTCTAAGTGAAAATTAATAAAGTTAATTTATAATACGAGAGAACAAGTGAAATTTAAGTGAAAAGTGGTATTCCTTTTCAATCATCGTCGCAAAATCGAAAACCTTTTGGGCGAACAACGCATGAGCGCAAAAAAAGGAAAATCACTTGCAGATTAATTTAATAGAAAAGATAAATGATTTTTAGCTGTTATAGTGATAAAGCAAGAGGAAAAGTAAAAAAGGGAGTTGAGAAAAGAAATAAAAATATGAATAAACCCTTGGCAGCTACGCGTGTTATAAAACTGTTTTCGCCACTACTACCAGAAACTACTCCTTACCTATGAAACACCTGTAACCTTGAATCCAGAGAAAGGAAAAATTTGATTTTAAAAACATTATGATTATTAAAACATATTATGATTTTATGACTTAATCTACAACTATTACGAAATGCTAATGCTAACAGGTTGCAACAACGTAGTCGGGTGGATGTCGGGATAAGCTGCTGGACTAGGCTATATTTGTGTGTGGTTGTAATTGGTTCTTGCGGCTGGGGTTCGTTTGCATTGAAGAGAGGTGGCCTGGTCCTTGAAGAGGGCCCGCTCTTCGGGAAGGACGAAGATCAGGGCCAACCGCAGAAACTTCGCTACTCATTGGTCAAGCCTGGTTCGAAGGCCGCTCCTGTGACTTTTGCGCGATGCCGCAGGAGGAAGAACTGATGACGTATTCAACCTGGATTCCGTTTGGCGGTATGCCAGGTATTCTGCTAGAGCCAGGGGCCGAGGTGCTGCACATGGGTTGTTGCGGAGCGCTTCTTCCAGCGTAGACTTGGGGGCGGGTTGTCTTCACCTCCAAGCGTGTACCAGGACCCGTGTTGGGGGAATCACGTATGGTGCCTCCGAGTGCTTCCAGGGGTCTTCCTGATCGTAGAAGCCTGCAAGCAAATTAAGGGATTGGAGGAGATTAGAGTTCTAAAACGTAGAGCAGAATTTATGCTCAAGGTTTCCTACCATCGGCAGGCTTATTAAAAGCCGAAGTACCGTTTTGGTATGTGTCGTTGAGGTCTTCCTGGAGGGCTGGGACAGCCTTGATTCCACTTGGGAAAGACCATTGTAGACCTGCGTAGGAGGGCTTTTGGAAGTCCGAGTTCCACTTTAACAGGATTTGGGTCATCTTGTAACGCCGAAAAGCGTGCAGGCAGCCTGAATTCCACTAATGTTGACGAGATTGGTGCTGCTCAACTTTGAAAGGGGCATAGGGAGCCTAAGTTCCACTTAATTCGAGGAGTAGACGATTCTGGAAAGCCTGTTGCACCTTAGATGCATCTAGTGTAGTCCTTCAAGCGTTTCATTCATTTTTAATAAGCAATAATTGCCGATAAGGCATTTTTGCCACATTCATTGCCTGGTACGGTGAGTGGGAAAAATTGCTGATGGACCGATTTCCGTGTATTCACCCCAATTCTATCGTCCAAATAATTACCAAAAAGCGCTCTTCTCGCGTCGAAGGTAGAAAATGCTAGCAGTTCATTTTTATATTGGCATTTCAATCCTAGTTAGTATACGACAAAAAGTCAACATACATAGTTGGATTACACTCGTCCAGGTTATTGTCCAAGAAGAAGAAAATAAAACGCTATTCATAGCTCATTCCCATTGATAGTGGAAAACTCAATCCACGCTTTTTGTATAGCTACCTTGGCCCTGTTGGCGGTTGCGAAGAAGGTGAATGTTTATGTTTTGAAAAGTATCAAATGACTTCTATTGATGGGGATTCCGCCGTGGATGGTCCCAAGCCCGTTTGGAAAAGGAGGAGGGAACCACTTGTTCCCTCAACCCATAGTTTCCATGATTCTTCATCCCAAACCCCCCAAATTAAATGATAGTAAATGCTCTCGGAGTCGCACATTGGGTTTATTGGTTCCCCAATAATGTGACATTAAATGCCGAGAAATGCTAATAACTGTAAATACATCTACAGCTCTGCTATTAAATCCTGCTTCCACCTCCTTTGTGGGGACGTAAGAGGGTGAAGGCGAATCTTCCGTGCCTGATAACGGAATCGACGTAATAACCATGCCGCCGGAATGGTGGTTGGGCGACGGGTTAGCTCCCCGTCCCTGGAAAACCCTAAAATGTTTCGAAATCTGCAGATGGGCCCCGGAATGGATTGGACTCACGGCAACGATCTCGCAAACGAAACAAGGAATATGGCATTTGATCCTGGAATGTCAGATCACTCAGTTACCCTGGTGCTGTTAAGGACCTTTTATAACAGGCCAGTCAATATCAATTAAAAGGACCGGCAATCCAGGAAACTAATTGGACTGGAAAATACATTCCAGATATGAGATCGCACACAATATTCCAAAGTGGGAAGCCCGTTGGAAAACGAGACTTCGGAGTTGCCTTCATTGTGGATAGGGATTCAAATCGCCCGTTATTAATTTTCAGGCAGTTAATGAACGATCGTGTGCGATCTGTGTAAAAGCGAAATTCCTCAAAGTCTGGCTGATTAATTTCCACGCCTTGACCAAAGAAAAGGACGAAAAAACTAAGGAAATGTTCTAGAATCACCTGATAAGACTGGTCGACTCATTGCCTACAAACGAGACAAAAATAATTCTGAGTGATTTCATCTCATCGGAGAACGACTGGAGGATATGGCTTCCACGATGAAACGAATGACAACGGCCAGCGCCTGACTGGCTTTGCGTGTAGCAGAAATCTAGCCATATATTCGACTTGCTTCCCACATCGACGCATTCATAAAATAACCTGAGTATCACCGGATGGCAACACACAAAACCGGATCGAAAATATTCTGATCCAACAACGTTGGGCTTCGAGCATACTTGACATCCGTACATACCGAGGAGTCAATTGTAACTCAGATCATTACCTGATCAAATTAACCTATCGATGTCGTATGTCAAAGGCATATTCGGCGAAGACCAGCCCCCTGCAAAAATTTTACATCAAACGCTTGCAAACGCCGCCTGTGGTCAAATATTTCATGGCAAACCTCGACAACCAGCTGGCACCCATTTTATCAGACGCATCGTTAAAGACGAGCAACGAGCTGTGAATGAAAGTGAAAACGGCTATTAGGACCGTGGCAGAACAGACGATTGGACATCAAGCTCGGGGCAAGAGGAATGATTGGTTCAATGATGAGTGCCAGAATGCGATAGATAAAAAGAATCAGGTGTACAAAGAATACGTAGGTAGGAAAACCAGGACGAAGAGAGAAAACTATGAAAATCTCAGAAGAGTTGCGAATAAGATAATTAGGATTAAGAAAAGAAAATACTATGACGACCAACTGAGAAGTATGGTTATAAATTTAGCGAGTAACAACACAAGACAAGCATACAAAGTAGTGAAACGCCTGAAACGTGGTTATCAGCCCAAAACCACGCTCTGTCGTGATGACATCGGCAATATCATCGCTGATGAAACCAAGATTAAGGAAAGATGAACATCATATTTCAAGAACCTCTTTAATCCTCCGCACAGCTCCAGAACATTGGAGCCAGTAGATGTCTGTGTAGAGCTTCCATTGGCCCCATCAACTCTGGATGAAGTGTGTTCCCTTATCAAAGCCCAAAAGAATAATGAAGCGCCGGGAATCGATCAGCTCATCAAATATGGTGGCAATAGTGTTCATTAAGCTATTCACAAGGAAATCCAGCACATTTGGCAACAAGAATATATGCTGAACAAGTGAAGCTAATCAATTATATTCCCTATGCACAAAAAAAAAGTGACAAGCTACTGTGTGAAAACTATAGAGACATATTACTACTTTGTACGGCGTGCAAAATATTTTCAAAGATCTTAGAAAATTAAATCGGATTATACACCAACCGTATTATTGGGGAGTATCAAGGTGGTTTTAGAGCAGGTAGATCGACAATAGACCAATTATTCACAGTCAAGCAAGTACTCGAAAAATGCTGGGAGTTCAAAATAGACGTGCACCAAATTTTCGTTGACTTCAAGCAAGCATGCGACAGTATTGATCGTAACGTACTGTACCAAATTATGCTTTGCTTTGGCATCCCAGCCAAATTGGTCCGTCTTATCCAAATGACAATGACGTCGACGACCTCCCAAGTCCGCATCACTAACCAAATCACCGATGCCTTTGACACAAATATCGGACTAAAGCAGGGAGATGGGCTGTCCCCATTGCTATTCAATTTGGCTCTGGAGTACGTCATAAGGAAGCCTGTCGATGCACGAGCTACATTACTATACAAGTCAAGCCAAAAAGTAGCCTATGCGGATGACATCAACAGTTTGTCACGGTCATTAACAACTGCCAAAGAACTTTTCTTGAAACTCTACAGCGAAGCAAAACTAGTAGGGCTACAACTCAATGAAAATAAAACAAAGTCGAGGAAAAATACCTCAAATACACAAAATATTACACTTGGCGAATACAGTATCGAAAATGTTGGTGAATTTATGTATTCAGGTGCCAAAATAACGAAAACGGGCAATGAAAGTGGCGAAATACACCGAAGAATACAGCTCGCAAATACACTATTTTTTCATTTTTGACGATCTTGAAGACCAGCTCCATACACAGGAAAACAAAGCTCCAAGTATGAGTATACAAAACTCTGATAACGCCGTGTTATGCTATTGGTGTGAAACATGGACCCTAACCCAAGCATACGCAAATGTAATGAACGCCTTTGAGCGACGAGTTTTGAGGCAAATAATCGGAGAACCATGGCGAATTCAATACAACAACGAGCTGTATGAAGTTTTTGACGAGCCGGAGGTCTCAACGATTGTAAGAATGCGGAAGCTGCAATAGGCTGGACACATGAATCGTATGGGCGAACAACTGATACCCAAAAAGATATTTGTTGGGAGAACTGAAGGCCGGAGATCAGTGGGGAAACAGAGGAAACGCTGGTCTGACTCGGTCGGCGAAGACAGCTCATCGCTGCTCGGGTTTCAAATGGACCGAGACAGTTGGAGGCGCTATTTGCAGTAAGCGAAGGCCCAAGAGGGGCTGTAGTGCTACGAAGAAGAAGAAGAAAACTGATATGGCTTCCACTGCATAAATTTTATTTTTTAGTGCTATTTGAAGTTTTTTCATTGATCAATTTTACATTCTAGCTTATAACGTTATTGCAAATTAATAAGCTACTAAGAGACTGTTTATATAATTCAATTTCAGCTGATGTTCCGATGCTATTTTATATATGTACATAAATCTCTCGTATATGTTGTAGCAGACACAATGAAATTATCGCTTGGAAGCAAGAATAGAATTATTGATTACTATTAAATCATTCAATTGTATTTAACATGAATAAAACAGACTCCAAAATAACTCTGCCAAAACATCTAAGAAATCCAAGGTTCATGCGCAAGCTGTACGGCAAAAGAACACAATCGCTCTGATGCGGAAAAACAAGTATCCATTTTTTTTAACCATATGCATTCAATTGAAAAAATAAAATATTTATAAATGGTTATTTATTGAATATAATTAACATTAATATTTTTGTACGTATAATTTACGATTGTGAAAATATTATAAATGGTTGATGTTGTTCCATAGCTACGATGTCTATTAATATTTCTACATTTATATATATTTACAAAAAACTCTTATTCTATGATTCTATAATATCCATGCAACCCAATCAAATTATACCGACACTTCTTGATCCCCATATTTGATTGAATCTTCCGATGAATAGCTGGTATGACTTCCATTTGATTGTTCTTGTTGCTTCAAAAAACTATCAGCAATAGCGCGGTCCAACCCGGTATATGTGAACGCTCTTCTGTTTTCAGCAACATCTGATTCGGAGCGACGTCTTTGTCTTTTGCTTGCCTCATTTTTACCTGTACGACGTTGTTGAGTTTGATGATGGCAATTTTTACCCATGTCTGAAGTAGGTTTTTGTGTTGTCCTTAGTTTATAAAGGGCTTTGATCTCATCTGGGTGCAACGGAGCAGTGGTAGGTAGGACTTGCACTGGGAGGCCTCCGTAGGGAAGTGATATTGATCCAGGCATCATTGTGGGCGGCATCATTACAGCTGGTGACGGCCGATAGCCCATGTGGGGCATAACCTAAAAGGAAAATTAAGAAAATTAATTCTAATACTCCAAAAATTCAGAAATTATAGTATTTTTAGTATAAGATAAAGTTTTTTTGATTGTATTTTATTAGAAATAAGTTACAACATATTAGGTGTAGAATCAAAGTTTCACTGTTGTGTATTAATTATAAATAATTTTTGGATAGTGTTGGTTGGTTTTTTCTCCTTTTTCCAATTGAATTGTAAAAATATGTAATAATCGTAATTAATTGCATTTGCTATAGTTTTTTTTTTTTGATGAAATGAGTTTATGATAACGTACAAATTTAGAGAGCCATTTGGGCCATTAAGTTTTTTGATTGTTATTGTTTGGAATTTGCTTTATATTCTTTTAAAATTTATAACGATGAGTATTAAATAAAGCGCTTTTGACTTTGACTTTGACATATAATTCATAAAAAAGCAATAATTTCTAAGGTTAGACCAGAGGTGGGAAAGGCCACAATAGTTGATAAATACGGCTTTTCATAAATTTTAATAGTTTCTATGATTTTATCAATTTCATGCTTAATAACAAGCAGCAGCAGACGTATTCTAAAGTGAATTTAGTTACATTATAAATAAGGCCTATAGAAAAATAATATTAGGGTGCGCTATAAGTTTCTTCAGTGCGACGCTATGAATGACACTACCAGGCTATGTTAGTGAAAAGATGCACATTGCTGTGTTAGCCAGTCATCTGAGAGTTCTTTCAAAGTACGATATGTTGGTGGTAAATTATCTATTTCGACATACTTCATAAACAGTGTTTATAGTATATTATGCTTCACAGCTTTAAAAACGTCCTTCGCCTGCAGGATTAATCTTCTTCAAACATCATATTTCTGCAACCTTATTCGCCAGCTAATCATTCACAACAAGGATCTGCTGTCAGCTTCTAACGTGGGTTCCCATCGAGTCTGGACGTCTACCTTGTGCCCTAACCTTGAATGTTCTTTCAGTAGCTGACCTTCCATTCTTTCTGCATGGCCGACCCATTGCGATTTGTGTAATTGAAGAGTCAAGTCACTGAAACACGACTTATAGGGCCCATTGACGAGCAACTTAGTCGTCAACTTGGGACATCAACATGTCATGTTGACGACAATGATGAATGTGTGTGGGCATGTTGATGGCTGATTTCGATGACGTAAACCAAGTTGAAGGTGATGTTGATGTAGATCAAATCGATTTGATATTTGATGGGTTCAGCCTGATGTTGATGACTATGTAGAGGCGTGTGTGGGACAGTTGACGACAAGGTTGTCAACATCATTTGTATTTTGTGAGCGCTACAGTACAAATGCTCAATACAGAGATATTTTACGATGAAATATTGATCAATATTGAAATATGGATCAATATGCATCATCAATATACATCATAAACGTCAATATGAGAAACAATATCCACAAAGCTTCAATATAAATTTACATCAATATGTTTGAAGCTCTCCTCAACGTCAATATTACGCAAATATAGCGCTGCAATAGATATTGATCAATCAATGCATATTAATCAATATATTGATCGCGTAGGGGGTCTATAGCATAAATATTCAAAAGTGTCGTCATTTAATATTGCGACGGATTTTTGCTCCGATGCAACTTTAAATAAAATCTCCTCAGTAGCTTTTTCTTGATTGTAAAAATTCACACTCGGATTTGTTTACTCAATGGTCACAACCTCGAGAATGATGTTTTCAACTTAGTTGTCAACATCACGTGTCGGCTCTTGCATCAACCGACAACAAGGTTGACAACCAAATTGCTCGTCAATGGGCCCCATTAGATTTTGTATCAAAATGTGCATCGAAAACGCACTTGGTGCCTAGTGAAACAAGTGGAGTGGAGACTATAATACAACTATGATTTGTTTAACTTATCCTATTAACAACCTGTAAAGTTACGCAAATTGCAATAAGCGGACCATGAAGAATGGAAGAAAACCGGCTACCCAAAAGAGCATTTGAAAATAGAACACAAGTTGGACATCCTGCGGGAAGACCGAGAACTTGATGGAAACCAAAACGGACGACAGATACAAGCCATATGGCAGCAGCGCTTACTACCACACACCTGACCATTAGTAGGCCGGCTATGCCTACTAATGGTCAATTGAGGAGGTGCCAACGAAAATTAGAGGTTTTGTACGGTTTAGGGACGGATTTCTACAGTGAAATCCAGATGGTCCGCGGAGAACACAATAGCGCTCCTAGTGAAGTGAAAATTATTTCAGTTCTTATACCCGTTTGGATTTTATCGCCCTCCAAAGTGAATTTAAAGGAGTTTGTTTACATCTCAACGGTGAGCTATCAGTCAAAGGTGCAAAACGTGTGCTTCATTTGCTCGTCTTGGAAAGTTTAGGAGCACAATGGGCTATACAAGGTGAATTTATAGCATGCACGGAATGCGTTCGGCACGTTTTTTATTCGGAAAATAGTATGTATGACGAAATATAAGCATTCGCTAATCCCGCAGTTAGGTGACAGCTACCGGAAGCTTGTCCATAGTAGTCAGTTTTGATGGAAACACATGATAAAAGCTAACTGCGGTGCTTTGCTGGAAGTGAGCGACTGGCGAACGAGGTCACGGAGCCGTGATCATTGAAGGAGATTAATCAGGGAGGCTATTGAAGCCCTGCATATATCTACTAGATAAGGTCTTTTGTGGTTGCAATTTGTAGGTTATTTACGGCCTAAGAGTGGGGCTCCTAGATGCACAAGATACATATCTGAACTATTATCTTGTTCGTTCCTGGTAGTTGGTTTGTGATTGTAAGCATAAACTTTTCTTTCTACAATTAAAAAGATTATGTATTGAATAATATTTTATTATAAATTCAAAAACTACAATATTATAGAACGAAATAAACAAACTAAACTATATTTATAAATTGACTTTCTCAATAAAATATTTGAGAAAGAACTGAATTCGTTGAATGAACTGAACTTACTGAACTAACTTCATTAATTTAGGATCTATATATACAATTTCAAAAACAATAAAGGTAACTAGATTTACATGATTTGTTTAATGTTCAAAAGTAAAGTATTTTTATGTACAGCATATTTTATGAATGGAATGAATATTTTTGAGTTATTTTGAATATAATATAACCGCCACAATCTAAACACCTCCTCTGTCAACCTAAGAACCTAGACTGGAATCGTTTGAAACATTGATACGGGTTAAGCTTTATATCGCTACATGGGCACCTTCAAGTACAGGGATATCTCCTCTAGCGAGAAGGGAGGGAGGAAATGTTATCGGTAGAAAAATAGTCCCCAAACTCTGACGTTCCCAGTTGCTGTGAGCCCTTTTGATCTTTTAGGGCTTCCCAAACATAATATGTCACATAATTCCATTTTTCAAAGGATCCGAGCACATCCTCAATAAAACTATCCGGGAAAACTCTCCCGTTTCCTTGTAAAGCTTCCGGCGCAGCCTAGTCCTTTTTTTGCATGCAAAAAAAATTGTAGGTTTACATCCAAGAAATGTGGCTCTCCTGTACTAAACCTACAGTCGGGGGACCCACGACTTACCTATCTTGTGCAATTAAGACCGAAAATACCTATGCCCGCTCAAAAGTTGGGTCAGTCTGTCTCACTACGCATTCGACTTAGCTACAGCCACAGTTCAGAAACGAGACGCGCAGTCTATCTTTCCTTTGTGCTGTTTACCCAGGACTACTGCTAATCATTGAGCGAGCGTTGGCTCTCCTCGCGGACAACTAACGCAGATACTCGTAGATAGTACGGCGCTCTCTAGGAAGGGGGTTGATAGATATCACGCTTGCAATGACAAGCACTGCCAAATCATATACTGTTGGGTATGAAGATGCAATCCCCAGTGCTCCTTTTTCCTGTACCTGTGCCAATCGTTTTCGGTACAGGACCTTCCTGAGAATGTCGCTCTGTATAGACCTCATCAAAATTCACCTTCTTGATACGTTAGGTCCCCCTACGTTCCCCATGTGTCAGCTTGGCGCCAATACGTCTGAAGTATCTCTAACAGCCGTTAACATGATTTGCTCAGAGAAACTCATCAGCAATCCCAGTTACTTTACGGATTATTTCAATTCAACCATTATTTCCCCAGTACTGATCGTCCTTTCTCTGGTGATTCTCTTTTTTGTCAGGATGATCACTTTGGCTTTCTCTAGTGCTAGACTGAACCCACGGGCACTTATCCAGTCTCTCACCCCGCGCATTAGCATGCCTAGTCAATTAAATATGGCTTGATTAACAGTTTTAAAGCAGGAATGTGCTCGCCAATATCTGAAAATATTTCAGTATATTCTTCTTTTAAAAAATTCAAAACATCTATTTACATATTAAGCGAATAATTGATAAATCCTTCTTCCTAATTTAAGATTTCTACCAACTCCAGTTTTTAATTTTAAAGATTTATTCGCGCCAAAAGAGCGTTCTTAAAATTTTCAAAGTTTGTTGCCAAACGTTGGAAAATTTGTTTTTTTTTTTTCATTTAAACAACTTTGCATTGTTTTCCGATAACCTTAGATAAACATCCAACGCCTCTGTTAAATGCTCCATTATATAGATAACACTGTGGGAGTAATCCTTATTTTTTACAAAAATCCTAAAACCTTTATCAAAATCTATATCCAATTAAAAACCAATGTATTTGCCGTTGTTGCACTCATAAAGACCTACCTCCATGATTTTTTTTGAAGATTTTTCGGTCTGTATGAACTGATGTGTGGATTTCTTTGTTGTCTGAGATCCATAAAAATCAAACAAGGTGCAATGCCATTCGAATGAATTATTCAATAAGCGCGAATATTTACATGCTTCCATTAAAATATAATCCCGAAAATTAAGATGGAAAGGTTATTAACAACGGCAAGTGTGCGCAAGTGCAAGTGGGAGTAGCGCAAAATAAGTGCACATTGAAAACAGTAAAGTTGAACAGCGGAACCACACAAAAAGGGTGAATTTACTTCTTCACAACGTTAAATATTTTGACTCATTTAACGAGTACAGTGCTCCCGTTAACTCCGTGAAAAACGTGTTTCCACTTTTAAAAGCGTCGGAAGAAAAATAGTGCTGTGGTCTACAAGGAAGCTCGTTCGCACGAGTTACAGAAGGTTCCCATATGAAAACATAATGCTTCCCACGTAAAGTGCAATCACTTTGGACATCTCTGATGACACCTGCGAATTGCCAGACGATATCTGGTCGGCTCAGAAGATCTAGCAATATATTGAAAATTGGAAATAATAGTGAAAGTGAAAGCGGTAGTGGAAATTTGGTGCAGTTCTGTGAAACTTCGCGGGAACTTACCAGCTCACTTTATCGTTCAATAAGTTTGATTGAACTTAATAAAAATAATTTAGATATTAATATAAACAATAATATTCACGCGGCTAGGAATAATAATAACGATAAAATAGATAATAATACGATTAGTTATAATAATATAAGTGAAAGTAATAATAAAACAAATTTAAACATGGCAAATCCAGGCACTAGTGCAAGTGAAATGACAGTGACCACACCTTTTCAATTCGTTCAGAATTCCTGATGCCATTAAGGATTTACCAAAATACGATGGTAATCCTAGACTTTTGTTCGATTTCATTGACAATGTCGATAAAATCCTTAATCTGCTACGAGTAGCCAGTGGAACACCTTACGGGCAGCTCATGCTGAGGGGAATAAGGAATAAAATTGAGGCTAATGAGATCCTAAATATCCTAATGAGATCCTAAATATGTATGGGACTCAGTTGAACTAGCCGGAAACTGGGAAACTTTTCGGAAATGTGCCAGAAAACATTTTTAAGTGGTCTTAGAGAATTTTTAGGCTTCATAATTCGCGCAGTGAAGCTGAAATCTTTAGCATCTGCCTTTGCGTGTTGCATCAAAATGCAGAATATTTCTTACTCTTAGTCAGATATTAATAAAAGCATATTGAACCCAAAACCAATTAGTTTAACCTAACCCAATTTCTCAATCCATTTTCCCATTTCTTGAACTCATCTACTAATTATAAAAATTTTAAAATGCCTTGGCAAAACCCACCAAAACTTTCGTTCTAGGCATATGCTAAGCCTTACATACCTTTTCAAACGAATTTCCTTCTACAAAAACCCACGTTTACTAATCCATATGCGCAACCCTTATACAATTTCAGAACATATCCGCAGCCTTTACAAAATTTCAGACCACAACATAGTAATTATTTTAATCAAAGTATTCAACGACCATTTGGTATACAAAATAATTTTCAGAGTCCCCAAATAAGACCCCCAATATTTAACAGATCTAATAATGTACACCCCCAAAAACCAGAATCGATGGAACTAGGTTCAACTTCAGTTAAACGCGTTCAGACACAATATAATCATCCTCTAGATAACTTTTTCAGGTCAACAGGACCACCAAGAGTCATATTTAAGGAATTATTCAATATTTCGGAACAGGATTATCCTGATAACATGCCGCAAACGGAACAAGCTTCTCCAATGAATTATATACCCTACTCTGAAAACCACTACGAAAATCCCAATCAATTTGCTGAACAATTCACTGACTCGATTTATACATCTCAACCCCAACAATACTACCCTAATCATTACCAGCGAACACATCAAACCACCATGATGATAAAAAAAACGTTGAAATAGATGATGGAAATTTTGGTTGTCTAGCTTCCAACAACCCATCGGATACCTAGACGGCAATAAACATGGTAATACACTCCCATATATCCACATTTCATCCCCTTTCGGACGAACACTTAAGTTCTTGATCGATACAGAAGCATCCTCATCGTTTATTAATCCCAAATATGTGAGCCCCCACGACTTAAGAAGAATTAAGCCAATTATAATTAATACAATTCTTTCTCTACCAAATTTCATCGAATTCCAACAAAACGGCTTCTTGAAGCTTTTGGTATCTAAATTTCATAGATATTTTGACGGGTTACTAGGGATAGACACACATAGTGTTTAAGACGCTAAAGTGGATGTCAGCAATTAGAGACTAATCACAAAAAATGCCATACTACCTTTAACCCGGCGTCAATGACGCTGGGTCATATTGACCCGAGGAGATTTTAAACAGTCATAGTCTATTTTCTACAATTATTATGCGTTTGAATGCTTGTGTAGCTGAAGTTACATTCCATCTCTACCTGCAACTTCCCTGCATTCAGTGCAATGCCACCCGCCTAGTGAGATACACGTGCGACAACTCAAAGTGGGTACTTTTGACCCGGCGTCATCGTTAGTGTGGTATTTTCGTGACATGCATTTATTTATGAGATCAGTGTTTTTTTTAACGATTTTTATTTGTTTTTAGTTGTTTTCACAAAAATGTCACTCGCTAACCACCCGGAGCGTATTTTGGCGGCATTAGAAGAGTCAGATTCTCAAGATGAAGATCCGATTCCTGCTTCTGACATCGAAAACGAAGATCACTTGTCTGAACGCAGTGATAGCAGCGTAAGTGAGCAAGATGCAAGCGATTTAAGTGAGACAGAATCTGATTCGTTGGATAATCGTGATCTATTGACTTTGCAACAACGGTTCTTCAAAGGAAGAGATGGAACAAGATGGGACCAAATGTACGTACAAGATCAGAAAATATAAAAACGGAGTCACTTGGTGTAAAACCAGCTGCTAAAAGTGCCAAATCGGTGTCAGAATGTTGGGACTTATTTGTAAATAGTGCGATGTTGTGCAAAATTCGAACATATACCAACTTTCATATCCAAAAAAGAAGAGCGGCATGTGCAGATGTGAGCAAACATAGATACATGAGTGAAGTTGGAATGAGTTGGAATGAGTGAGCATTTATTGGACTTCTATATATTGCCGGATTTTATCGTTCTAATCGACAAAACTTGAATGACTTGTGGGAAACAGATGGCACTGGCGTAGAAATATTTAGACTCACAATGTCAATTCAACGATTCTACTTTATACAGAGCTGTTTACATTTTGATGATAAGTCTACACGTGATGAAAGACAAAAGCTGGATAATTTAGCGCACATACGGGAACTTTTTGAGACGTTTGTCGAACAGTGCAACAAAATGTGTGCGCCAGGAGAGAACTGCACCATTGATGAAATGTTAGTAGCATTTAGAGGTCGCTGTAAATTTAGACAGTACATACCGTCTAAACCAGCTAGATATGGTCTCAAAATATTTGCTTTCGTTGATGCGAAAACGTTCTACGTGGTTAATTTGGAAATTTATGCCGGCAAGCAGCCCAGTGGCCCATATTCAGTCAGCAACAAACCATTCGATGTGGTTGATCGTATTGTTTTGCCAATTTCTAAGTCTTGCCGTAATGAAACATTTGACAATTGGTTTACCAGCTACGAATTGATATCTCATCTTCTGTGCAAACACAAACTTACTTCTGTGGGTACTTTACGCAAAAATAAAAAGCAAATTCCGTCTGAATTTATAACAACAAGAGGAAAACCTGAAAACTCATCAACTTTCGGGCATCGAAAAAAGATAACTCTAGTCTCGTATATCCCAAAGAAAAACAAAGTTGTCCTTTTGATGTCAAGTTTACATCACGATGATCATATTGATGACTGCACAGATGATAAGCAGAAACCAGAGATTATAACTTTTTATAACTCAACCAAAGGTGGAGTAGATGTGGCTGATGAACTATGTGCAACGTACAATGTTAGCAGAAACTCAAAAAGATGGCCTTCGACACTCCTTTTTGCTATGTTAAATATAGCAGGAATAAATGCAAATATAATTTATCGCGCTAATAATAATGACATGCATACGAAAAGACGACACTTCTTGAAAAATCAAGGTCTTTGTATGGTTCAGGAACATTTGCTCTGGCGCAAAAATCTTACTAATTTGCCTCGACAGATGCGCAAAAGAATTGCGGATTTCACAGGTATAGAACAAGGCGAACCCTCCCAAAAGGTCTCCGGCACTCGCAGAAGATGTCAAATATGTCCATCCAAAAAGGATAAAAAAACAATTCACACCTGTAATTCATGTAACATTTACATATGCCCCGATCACGTAATTTCGTACTGTGAAAACTGAATAATTCCATGTCACTGATTGATGAAACAGAAGACTAATTTTTTTTATTGATATAGGCAGTTTATATGATCTCTTCCTGAATTCACAATGTTCATTATTCCAAATAGTTTTCCGACAATTGTTGTAAAAAAAAATCGAAAAATATTTTTTAAGTTGAATTAGTATGTGATAAAGAAATAATTAATAAAAAAGTTATTTACAAAGTATGTTAGTATTTTCATCATTTTATTTTATTGACAAAGCGAGAAGATTTAATAAATTAAATTAAAATTAGATAATTTATTAGAATTTTATAAAAATTCGTTAATAAAACCAATCGGGTCATTTTGACCCAGTGTCATTGACGATGTAATTTTTTTCACGTCATTGGCGCCGGGTTAATTTCCAAACTCAACCTAATGTCACCAAGGTACACTATACCTTCTAATTCTAAATTAATTGTCAAATTACAAGAGGATGGAGAAAATGGTGATATTTACATCAAACCTACTAAAATAACCCAAGAACTGTTTATCTCAGAAAAAATATACACTGCCCATGACTGGCGCGCATTGGTCGAAATAGTTAATGGTTCTCAAACTGATCAGATACTACTTCTCGAACAACCACGTACGATTAAAAATCTTCACAGGAGTTATCACCAAGTAAACAATCTTAATGTCAGCTATGAAAAGAAGAGTTCTCCTTTTACTCCTTCTGAAGACATTATTAACCTTCTGTGAACCGAACATCTAAATCAAGAGGAACGGAAGGAATCGTTCAAGGTTTGTCGTGAATTTGAAGATATTTTCCTTTGAGAAGGGCAAAACCTCACTTTTGCCAACTAAGCTGAACAGCCTATTAGGACGGACGACAAACTTCCCGTATACACAAAGTCGTAAAGATATCCATTTGTCCACAAAGAGGAGATTCGTAAGCAAATATCAGATATGCTTGCACGGGGTATAATTCGGCCCAGTCATTCTCCATTGAGTTCCCCTGTATGGATAGTCCCGAAAAAACTGGAAGCAACTGGAAGGCAAAAATGGAGATTGGCCATTGACCATCTCAAACTGAACGAAAAAACAGTGAGCGACCGATATCCACTTCCCAATATCAATGACATTCTCGATAAACTTGGGAAATCCATGTATTTTGCAACCATAGATCTCGCAAGCGATTTTCATCAAATAGAGATGGATCCCAGGGATATTCCTAAATCGGCCTTCACCGTTGAAGGAAGGTATTATAAATACATGCGCATGCCTTTCGGACTTAAAAACGCGCCTTCAACATTCCAAAGAGGCATGGATAACGTTTTAAAGGAACTGCAAGGCAATATCTGTTTGGTCTGTTTGGATGATATAATCATCTACTCTACCTCTCTACAAGAACTTGTCGAGAATCTTAAGAAGGCTTTCCTAAGATTACGAGACAATAATCTGAAAGTACAACTCGACAAGTCCGAATTTCTCAAAAAAGAAATAGCTTTCCTAGACCACCTTGGTACAATTGAAGGGATAAACCGAACCCGGAAAAGGTCCAAGCGATCTTAGACTTTCCATTGTCTAAAACCCCCAAAGAAATTAAATCCTTCCTCGGAGTTTTCGGCTATTACAGGAAATTTATTCGATACTTTGCTAAACTCACGAGACCCCTCACACAATGTCTAAAAAAGGAACAGAAAATTGAATTGACTGGCAAATATGTAAAAGCATTTAATGATTGCCGAAATATATTAATGAGCAATCCTCTTCTCCAGCATCCAGACTTCAACAAACCCTTTGTCTTAACGACTGATGCCAGCAATTTTGCACTTGGTGTTATTTTATCACAAGGCCCCATTGGTAGCGATAAACCCATCTGTTATGCAAGCAGGACGCTAACAGACTCGGAAACAAATTGCTCTACTATAGAGAAAGAATTTTCGGCGATAGTTTGGGCCACAACGTACCATATCTCTTCGGCCGAAAATTCAAGATCGTAACAGATCATAAACCTCTCATTTGGCTCATGAACTTAAAAGATCCAAGCTCCAGGTTAGTGCGTTGGAGACTGAAATTGGAAGAGTTCGACTATGTGATTGTTTGCAAACAGGGAATACAAAATTCTAATGCAGATGCTTTGAGTCCAATTCCGAAAAACGCAGCACACTCATACGTGACCGGAAAATTTAAGGAAGTCAACATCAACGAAACTGATAACATGGAAAACGCATCAATGCAAACCACTGGAGGTACTACTGTACACTCCGAGGAAGAAAACCTAAGCGATGGAATTTCCATCTCCAAACAGCCCTTGAATGAATTTTCCGAAGAAATTATATTGGAAAAAACAAATAGACAACCTCAAATAAATGTAGAGACCCCTTTCAGGAATAAGCAGCGCCGCACTATCCAAATGTAAGAATTCTGCGATCAGAATGTTATTGAATTGATTAAAAGGTTCATTCCCCCTAATCGTCTAACTGCTATCTACAGCACAGACAAAATCTTCAAGATAATTAAAGAAGTGTATTCAAAACATTTTTCAGCGTCCAATAATCTTAAATTAATTAAGTAAACAGAAATAGTGAAGGACATCACCGAAAGTGATAAGTAGGATTCCCTCATAAATGATTATCATAAAAAAAAAGTAATCATCGTGGCATAAACGAAAGCCTACTACATCTTAAAAGGAAACACTATTTCCCTTGTATGAATGCAAAGGTCACTCTAATTATTAACAACTGCGAACAATGCCAGACTTTAAAATATGAAAGACGTCCTCAAAAACCTTAATTTCAAGCTCCGGAAGCCCCTAAAATGCCACTTGATTTTATACATACGGATATCTATACAATCGATAAACAATATATTTTCACCATTATTGATAAATTTTCCAAATTTGTCGTAGCTTACATTTTACCTGCTAGAAAAAGTCAAGCAATCATAAAATCATTCAAATCCTTCATTGGCCTCCACGGTACCCCTGAAAATATTGTGACTGTAGTAACAGACCAAGGCACTGAATTCACATCCACCATATTTAGTGACTTCTGAAAGCAATATAGCATCAACTATCATACGACTTCATACCAACAATCAACTAGTAACGCCCCCGTGGAAATACTCCACTCCACTCCATCTACTATAAGTATAGAGATAAGGACCCTGAAGATATTTTGAATGAGGAGGTGCTATACATTCAGCAACTAAGTATATACCATTTGAACTCTTTTATGTTAGGACTTATAAATTTAACAATAGTTTACAATCTAGTAGTAAGCATAAATATTTACAAGAGTTAAGAGAATTTCAAACTAAGTTACAAGCTGAAATTAAAACTAGATTAGAAGAACAAGCCGAAAAAAGATTAAAGAAATTAAACGAAAATAGAGAATATCCTGAAATTCCAAACGAAGGTTCATTAGTATTTAGGAAAGAATGTAGAAGGAATAAGCTCAGTCGTAGATTTACAAACCATAGGGTAAAGAAACATAACCATGTATCTCTTATTACTAATAAAAAGCCAAAAAATACATAAGTCAAAAATTAAGAAAAAAACGTAAACTTCAGGCAGGCACTGCTAATATTCGGACAGAAGATGAACATACAGGATCTATCAGCTAATACTGGGTTATTACCGATCAAACTAGGAAACGCGAGATTAATAACCTCCCATAGTAATCTAATATACATAATACAACTAGATAATTATGAAAATAATATAAATAAAATACCTGATTAATTTCAAACTTATAAAAACAACACTGAATTGATAGATTTTTAAGAAGTGACCAAAAACAAATTTAAAGAATTTAGCAACAAACTGTACTCGTTAATGCCTCGAAAACGCATGAAAAGAAGACTCTTAATGGCTTAGGAACAATAATCAAGGGTATAACAGGCAACTTAGACGCAAATGATGCTGTTGAAATTAATAACGAAATAAATAAAATTATAAATAATGAAAATAAACTTAACACAATCTAAATGAAACGGGCGAATGATGAAAAGATTCGAGAATATAACAAACCATACAAACCAACAACAAACAGTTATAACAAGCTACCTTAATTACATAAATTAAAATTCTAAAAACCAACTTAATAATGAATATAAAAGCCTAAAATGCGCCCAGTACCTAAACCAAATAAATTATAATATCAACTTATTGAACGACCATTTAACAGGAATTTCTAAAGCTATCCTTTTGGCAAAATTAAATGTTATCTCGAAGATGATATTGAATCCACAAGAACTTACCGAATTATACCACACATTAGAAAGCCAAAATATGAACATTTCTTCAACTGAACAGATTTACGAGTTATTACGTCTTCAAGCCTAGTCCAACGGTACTAATATTATTTTTAACATTAAAATTTCCATAATTTTAGAAGAATCCTATTCTCGTTTCCACATCATTGCCCTACCTATCCACAAAATCAAAGCAATCCAGACCGAACCTAACCTTATCATGAATTCCCACCACATCCAAAATCTAGACGAAGAATGCCATAGCGTCGAAAGGACTTTCTACTGCCTACGAAATGAGCACTGGAAACCAATACAACAATCCAAGTGCATTGCAAGGATAATAAGGAATGAACCAGCTTATTGTGAGCTTCATGAACGTGTTCTTCTTCTTCTTTGTAGCACTACAGCCCCTCTCGGGCCTTCGCTTAGAGATAGTTAGAGTATCTCATTTTCATGACGGTATTGATTTTCTCGGAAGTTGGTTTGGTCAGTACCATGCTCCCATGTGCCTGCTCAGCTATGATCTGATTAAATCAGTAAATACCACCACTGTGTGAACACTCATTGCCTGTCCGAAAAATCCCCTGAACTAAATCACGTTGCTCCCAACGAGATTTGAACCTGGGACTTTGGGCTTATGGGTTCGTGCTCTAACCACTAGACCACAAAGACTACTCATGAACATGTTAAGGACATGGAAATCTTCCAATCAGAGTCCAACCACCTTATCTTTTTCAACGCTTCAGAAACATACATCAACACAACATGCGGGCCAAACAAGATCAAAGTAAAAGGAACGATCCTTATCCGATTCGAAGACTGCCAAATCACTGTAAACGAGATTATCTACAATACCCAAAAACTTACCTACTGGGACGAAATAAATATATATCCTACAATATTCAACGAAATCAACTTTACATCCATGAATGAACACTCAATAAAACTGGAAAACCTTGGGAACTACCAGTTTTCAAGAAATACCGCTGTTGGCATCAAAGAAACCTATTTTGGAGAACAATACTTACTTTAAATGGTGCTGGTAACAATTAGTGCAGTCATCATCACTATCACCATCGTCTGGCTATTTATTCATCAACGATCAAAATCATTCGTAATCTCGGAAAACAACATTCTACCTACCAACGAACCAACCAGGATAAAATTGTAGTGGTCGACACTTCAAACCAAGGGGGAGGAGTTACAGACAGTTCCCATATGCAAACATAATGCTTCCCACGTATAGCGCATTCACCTTGGACATCTCTGATGACACCTGCAAATTGCCAGACGATATCCAATCGTAGTACATGCTGACTAGCATAAGTAGCCCTTCTGGCAAGTGATGCTACACTTGCAATTTAAATCAACAATTGTTTGTTCAAATCATTTTTCAGTCAGTCATATTTGAGTTGTTAACGTGCTTAGCCCGATTAATAAAAATTATTTACTAAATCAATTGGTTTTTTTGTTATACTATACATGTCTAGATACATGTAATTCACGCGATTCCCATGGTTGAACTTCTTCGTGTGTTCAAATAAAATTTCAATGGCGATAACAAGTTGTCTGGCTGTTATTGTGAATAATTTCCCCTAATGAAAAGAAAATGACGACCATCCAAGTTTGAAAAAGGATTTGCAGGTGTAAGCGGCAAAGAGAACGCGAGTGGATGAAAAAATTTGCGAAGTACGCAAAATGCTCGTCGCTCACGATTGTAGCGCACAATTCTGAGGGCGAACGATCGAAAAGTGGCATACCTAACATATTTCGGCGAATAGTTCGACAGTAGTTTTAATAAGAATAAATGTTTGCATAAATAATCACTATAATGATCTATTTAAAGTTTTAGTCGCGGCCAATAATATTCCTTTTGCGACTTATTTCCCATTTGTGTTAATTGTGTTAAAGGATTACAGGCCTTACCCACCCCAAACACGAGCGCTCATCGGAGGAGGTTTGGGTCTGTTAATATCATATCAATATTATAGCTTTGTGTCACATTTTTTATTAGCTTAATGAAATCACTGGAGCCTTGATTTTTTTATGTCAATATATAAGCATATCTGGTGAATCTGGATTATGATGAAGTCCTTAGTAAAGCCAATAAGCTCCTCGGCTTCATCAAGCTTCGATCCGAAGAATTTCAAAATATTTGGGTATCGAAGATATATCTCTCCTCAGTACGCCCCATTCTTGAATACGCATATCTTATTTGGGATCCTGTTTTCAACGTTCACATTGACCGACTCGATTCTGTTCAAAAACAGTTTATCTTTTTTGCATTGAGATCGCTATATGATCCGAGGAATTTTGAAGTTCTACCTTCCTATGAGCTTAGGCTGCGAATTCTCAATATACAATCGCTTGCTTCCCGTAGAACTATGATAACTTGTTGTTTCGCTTTTGATGTCCTCACAGGCTCGATTAAACGACAGCAGTCCGAGTGCCCTCCACCAGGTAAGGTACTTAAACTTTAGAGTTGTGAGATGGGAACGCCTCCAAAAAACTGAGGTCAACCAGTGTTACAGGTGTCAACGATTCGGTCATTCGGCTGCCAATTGTGCAATGCACTATCGCTGTGTTAAGTGCAAAGATATCCACGCCCCTGGTGAATGCAAATTGGCTCAGATGGAGCCAAAAGAAAAATTATATTGTGTTAACTGCGGTATATTTGGTCATCCAGCATCATATCAAGGATGCCCTCGGTATCAAGATGCAAACGTCAAATTTTCCCCAAAACAAACCCAAGTACATCGTAATGGTGTAGGATCAAAGTTCACTGTAGTGTTAAGATTATAAATAATTTTTGAATAGTGTTGGTTGGTTTTTTCTCCTTTTTCCAATTAAATTTAAAAAATATGTAATAATCTTCATTGATTTGAATTTGCTAGTTTTTTTTTTTTTTTAAATGTGTAATGATAACGTACAAATTTAGAGAGCCATTTGGGCCATTAAGTTTTTTATTGTTATTGTTTGGAATTTGCTTTATATTCTTTTAAAATTTATAACGATTAGTATTAAATAAAGCGCTTTTGATTGATTGATTGATTGCACCGGGATATTGGTTCGAAGACTCTATCGTTTCCAAAATATTGAAAAAGTCGAATTCAAAAGCTTTGAATCTCTTGAAGTATCCGTTATCAAAATTTCACTGCCAGGTGGGGATAACCTCTTCGTTATCTCTGCCTATGCAACTGGTGGAACTGTTCTCAGGCTCAAGGAGGAACTCAATTCCTTGTTTGAAATACTCGAATTGAACAGGCTTCATAATTATTATATTCTTGCTGGTGACCTGAACGCCAAGCATACATCATGGCTGAACGCCACCAATAATCCAAGAGGTGTATTCCTGAAATCGTGGATAACAGAGAACCAGATTGAATACAGGTGCAATCTATATGGGTCGGAGTTCCCAACATACCCTAGGACAAATTCATATTTGGACCTCTGCATTGCTGACGCAAGACTCGAATTCAACTTTAATAGTCCTCAACGGAAACTGCAGGTGCTTCCTTATGATAGCGACCATAACGCAATCGTAATGGAAATCAATCATCAAAGGGATGATTTCTTCCTCATTCCAGTTCAACACGAAAATCATCGGTTGAACTTCAAAAAAACAGACTGGGGAAAGTTTCAAAAGAAGTTTAATCGGGAGTACCAGAAGCAATGTCCCCCTTCTGATGGTGGCAACTCTTGCTCAATGGTTCCTAATGACAGGAATCTAACTGACGATGAAATAGATGTCTATTTGTCGAAGTTAGAGAAGCTGACGTTGGAAACGATTGAGAAAGTAGTTCCCAAGATTAAACTTCGAAACAATATGGAAGGATATGAAACACCAACCATCGCAAGGTTGAAAAGATTGAAAAGCCTTCTTCTCACACGCGTCAACAATATTTATCGACGATTTTTGGACTACAACCATCCCTCGTTGGCTTTGTTGAGATTACATCTGAAGAATGTCCGGAACTTAATCCGGTCATACTTCAGGAGTGAGGTCAGCAATCAATGGGCGGAAAAATTGAGGGGTATTAGCCCACAGGACCCAGACGGCGTGTTCACGAAAGTGAATAGCATATTCCGCAAGAAGTCTCGAGTGAAGGTATCGAATCTTGAAGTCACTAGTGATGAGATAAATCTTCTCGATAGGGCTAGTATCGAAATTGATAGTACGACTCCGGATAGAAATGGAAACAGGATCATTTGTGAAGGATTAGATAAACTTGCCCTGATTGGAACACATTTTGAATTGGTTCATCTACCAAACCCTGAGAGAGGGAATGAAATAGTTTCAGAGATCGTTGAAGCAAAAGTTTCCGACTTCAAGTCAAGCCTGAACGGCCAATCAATTCTTCATTTCAATGAAACATTAACATCTGACCTCATACCGAACTTGAATCTTATTGATTATTTTGTCAGCTATGAAGACTTGTGTTTCATATTTCGCAGCATAAACAACAAGAAATCATGTGGTACTGATGGTATTCCAAATGTAGTTCTCCGACATTTGCCGGAGGTTGCTATTAGGAATTATTGCATATTGTTCAACAACATGTTGAGCAATTCATATTTCCCAAATGAGTGGAAAAAGGCTAAGGTATTTCCGATCTTGAAGAAAGGAAAAGAATCTTCATGCCCGAAAAGCTATCGCCCAATCAGCTTGCTGCCTAACATCAGCAAGGTGTTTGAAGTGATACTCAACAGAGCATTAAACGCCCACATTGAGGAAAATGAGTTGATGCCGAATCGCCAATTTGGTTTTCGTGCCAGGCATTCGACCACACATGCAATAACGAAAGTAACCTCAGACATCTGTTGGAAACTAAATGATAGACAATGTGTTGGAGCATGTCTCATTGATATGGAGAAAGCCTTCGATACGGTGTGGTTAGATGGACTCATTTTCAAACTTCTTCAGGACAAGTTTCCCAGACACCTTATCGCCATGATTTATAATATGTTATACGGGAAATCGTTTGTCGTAACTGATGGAAATCTGACAACAATGCGCGAGTTCAAGGTCTTGAATGGTCTACAGCAGGGAACAGTTACTGCGCATCTGCTCTTTTCAATCTTTATTCGCAAGCTATTGAACGGCTTTGATTTTAACGTCTCGCCAACGCGATCATTGGTAGCGTTTGCTGATGATCTGATAATCTATACGGCAGACCGAAAAGCTACAATAGTTCAGAGCAATCTCCAAAAAATGTTCAATGATGTACAGCTGCACACTGACAATTGGCGAATGAAAATCAATGTGCAGAAGTGTGAAACAATCTTATTACGGACAACGCTGCGGGGGGTCACTCAAGACCTGAAACGTAATTGGAAAGATTTCCACATCATGGCTGGTGAGGGTAGTCTTGAACGGGTTCCACATAAATCCTGTGTTCGATACCTCGGTGTTTATCTTGATCAGAATCTGTACTATACTGAACATGTGAAAATCATGCTCAGTAAGGCACTTAAAGTAGTCATGGCCCTTCAAAAGCTCTTTCATTCCAGATACATTGAAAAAAAGGTCAAAATTATCTGTTACAATACACTGGTTAGACCAGTTTTGACATATGGATGTCAGATCTGGTACAACCAGAGTGCTAGTACTATGGAAAAATTAAGAGTTTTCGAAAGGAAATGTCTTCGTGCATGTACTGGTTTGTACAGAAAGCCTGAGACGGATTGGAAACATTATATATCGAATAGAAGAATTTATCAAACTGCTGAAGTGACGAGGGTCGATATCTTCATATTGAAACTTCTTCGGAATCATATCGCAAGATCTGTGACTGTGAGTGAACACCCTTGGATTTCACAGCCGCTCCACCCTACAGACGGGTATATAGCGACTTGCCTCGCTACTGGCTTCATTCCTCCAGAAGCATTCGTGTATTTGGACATGAATCGATATGTTTTTGATTCTGACGGCGTCCCAGTCATATATCACATATATCGACGGGCCACCGATAAGAAGATAAAATATCCTCCGAACTTGAGTTCACGAGACCAACAATGCCAATGGAGATACTCATTTGCTAGATTCGTTGAGGCTGATCGAGTTGAGACGGGGTAATCTAGGTATTGGTGGCTGAATGACAATGTCTAAATTATTCGTGTTTATTTTCAGTTTTGGTGTTCTTCGTTATTTCGTTTTTGAGTTTCAGCTCATTATTGCTACATTTAGTGTTGTTGTTTATTTTTGTTGAAAATTAGGTATAGGTTAGGTTTATATTATGTTTATTATATTTGGTTAGAGATAAGGTTTAACGCTTAGGTTAAGAACATTGTTATAGATTTTTTTAGTGTAAGATAATGTTTTTGATTGCATTTATTAGAATTAAGTTAAAACATATTAGGTGTAGGATCAAAGTTCACTGTAGTATTAAGACGATAAATAATTTTAGAATAGTGTTGGTTGGTTTTTTCTCCTTTTTCCAATTGAATTTTAAAAATATGTAACAATCTTCATTGATTTGAATTTGCTATAGTTTTTTTTTTAAATGTGTTTAATGATAACTTACAAATTTAGAGAGCCATTCGGGCCATTAAGTTTTTAGGGTTTTGTACTAAAATACAAAACCCTATTGCAATCACGACCTGTGTCCGTCTGTCCGTCCGTCCGTCCGTCCGTCCGTCCGTCCATCCGTCCGTCTGTATGTCACAGCACTTTTTCTCCGAAACTATAGAGGCTACAGCCATTAAACTTTGTGAAAAGGTCAGAAGTGGTGACCTCTTGAAAGTTCAAGGGTGGAAAAATTTTTCAAAGGGGTTTAAGGGGGGTCTCCCTGTATAGTGAGGTGACCCCTCAAAAAAATTTTTTCACCATTGGTAGTCGAGTAGGGTGTCATTGGAAAGGTCTCAATGAGATCTTTTCAAAACAAGTCTTAAAATTGCCTCCTGAGTACCGAGGGGGGCAGGGTAAGGGGAAATGTACGAACTTTTCGCGTACCCCCCCCCCTCGCGATTGGAAACCTTCCATCCGAAAAATCTGAAAAAAATCATGAATGTAGACCTTAATAAGTACAACAACAACAAATACATGAGAAGTCGAAATTCACTCAACTTTGTTAGTAATAGTATGATTTATCGAATTTATGTTTTCTTGAATAAAATCCAAACGGTACCCTTAAATTCAATAAAATTTAGCAAACAGATGACTTTCTATACGATTGATCTTTCTTGAAAGTTTCATGAAGATCGAATAGTATTTAATGAAGTTATAGCGATTTGAATTTTCCTGTATTACTATGGAACAATATGCCCTGTATTACTATGGAAACATATGGCTATGGAGCCATATGCGCTTTTTATCGATTTAGACACTACAGCTTTGCTAGGATTTGCATGAAAATTTCAGGAATGAGAGGTATCATGAAAATGAGTACATACAATTGAAACAAGTCGAAGAGGCAGGAGAGAGCTCCTAGCAAAAGGGCTTTGTAACCATTCTAGGATTCGAAAAAATAGGCCATGAATCGATGATTACAGTACAGAGGAGTGGGCCCTGAAAAAAATTTCATGAAAGGTAGCCGATATGAATATCAACTGAAAGTTCTCTATGAGAGCTTTTCAAAACAGTTCTTAAACTGACAGTTTTTGCTTCAGTGGGGGCACAGGGGGGGAAATACATGAAAAATGTGTTTCTAAAAAATCTGGAAAAATTATCAAGGGAGATATCTATGGGTATAAGTAAATACCTCAGAAGTCACAATTCTTTCAACTTTGTTAATGATAGTATGATCCTCAAATTTCACATTTTCTTCAATGAAATCGTCTTTGACATGTTTCTTGATTTTATTCGTTGCTGGTTACTGCATTTTGTAAGTTGAGTACAAAACCCTTCTGACATGAGCATAGGTCTGTCTACCCAACTTGTTTATTGTTATTGTTTGGATTTTGCTTTATATTCTTTTAAAATTTATAACGATTAGTATTAAATAAAGCGCTTTTGACTTTGACTTGACTTTGACGTCGATTAAAATACCATTTTTAACTGATAGAATAAAAGTGCATGAGCCATTGCGAGTCACTAGGCATTCTCGTCAATTAGTTGAAGAGCGGCATAATACAATCTTTGCAGATAATGAGCCAATGAACAGGTGTTGCAAAAAGTTTAACTCACTTAGTGCACATTACTCCCCAAACATTTCCAGAACTCATTTTAAAGCTCTATTATCAAATGTCCTTTCATCTTAATTCCATCACGCACCCTACCCTCACAACATATTTTATTGTAATAGTACATCGCATTTGTTACAATTTTTATATTTATAAATTAATTCTAAATTATACTATTAAGAAATTATTGTGAACTTTTTATTATAAAGTTATTTTTTTTATATTTCTTGTAACAGTGCCTTGCTTGGCTAAATAAATAAATAAATGGTCAACCAGAAGATGCAAGTATTTTTTGTAGACCATAATCCTCCGAAGCCTCCAATGGTATCAGTTGATACAATTTCAAACGGGTGCGTTGCTGGACCCAAATGTGACATCAAACCAAACTTTGATTTTCTTCTTGATTTGTTCTTAATACAAATGTCACATTCATCACAAATTTGCTTAACATTTGTGATGATATTCTTTGCCGTGTACTATGGTGTTATTTTATTTATCATCTGCGTTCTTCCAATGTGGCAGTAAATATTGTGGACATCTCTAATTAATTTCTTGCTTAATGCTTCTGAAAGTATAATTTTATTTCGTTTTTTATTTTTTTTTTGTAGTAAATATTATTCTCCAGTATAAACTAAGATTTTTTATTTTGTAGATCTTGATTTCTATGTTCGTCATTCTTTATATCTTTCAGGTTAATTAAATTTACAACTTTTAACAAATCATGAGTATTGTCACAAGGTTCTAGGACTGGATTTCTACTTAAGCAGTCTGCTTCTTGATTTGACTGCCCCGGGTTATATTTTATTTTAAATTATACTGCGATAAATTATACGTCAAATCACCTATTTCCTCGTCTGTTCTAGCTTTGATGTTCAGATTTTCTAATGGTTTGTGATCAGAATATACCACAAATTCTTTTCCAACAAGCCAGTGCTGCCAATATTTAAAAGCTTCTTTGACAGCCAGACACTCTAGATATATTGCCTTCTTTTTCTTTTGAGTTGCTGTCAACTTTTTCGAGAAGTAAGCTACAGGTTTATGGACTCCATCTTCATCTTCTTGTTTTAACACTGCCCCCACTCCTTTAATACTAGCATCTGTGTAATTCTTTTACTTTATCAAATGATTATTGGCAATCTTTCCGTAATAAATTGTGGAGCGGATTCAGGATAATCGCACTATGTGGTACAAATTTATGATGAAAATTTACTTTCCCGAGAACCTTGCGTATATTTTTTCTTGTTTCTGGAACTGAGAAGTTTTTGACAGCTGTTAAATAATCTTTGAGAGGTCTAACTGAATTATTTTCTATTATGTGACCCAAGTATTTGGCATAATTATTTGCAAAAGTACATTACAAAAATTTCGGTCTAAATCCTTCTGTTGGTATTGCCTCTAGTACTCTTGATATATGTAGAATATGCTCTTTGAGAGTTTTTGAAAAAATTAAGATGTCGTCTATAAAACTTACTGCGAAATCTGAGAGTTTGTACTTTCATATTATGTTGCTCAATATTCTTTGAAATATGGCTGGAGATGTCTTCAAACCAAATGGAAGGCATGTCCATTGGAAATACCCCTCTTTTGTGACAAACGCAGTTTTGTATCTATCTTGAATTTTCAAAGGAATCGATCAAAATGCTGAATTTCTATCAAAAGTAGAAAAATATTTGCAGTTCAGAGTTTTCACCATTGAATCCTCGATCAAGGGGAGTGGCTGTGATTGAGGGACGACAATCTTGTTCAATTCTCTGAAATCTATATAAAGCCTTGTTTTCTTATCATCTTCTTTTTTATATGCCAGAGTAACTGTAGCAGCAAATGGGCTATAAGATTCTTCAATCAAATTTTTCTTCAATAAATTTGATACTAGATGTTCGATTTCTTTTCTATCATCAGCTGTGTACCTGTACGGACGTTTGTAACAATATTTATCCACTATCAAATCTATATGACACAGTGCATACAGTACCGATGTCGTATTTATCCTTAGCAAAAACTGGTTTTTATTTGTCTATTAATTTATCAATTTCTGTATGTTGATATGCATCTAGATGGTTCACTGAAATTTCAAATTCATCCAAATTTATATGTTCGTTGAAGTTTACTTCACATCTGTTTGTTTGATTAATTTCTTGTTTCAGTACTTCAGAGTATAAAGAATCTCTATCATTTCTGTCACCTAGTACATCAAGAATGTTGACGTTTGTTGAATTGAAAAGTTAAATTTTTGATTCTTTATTTTTCATATTTTCTTCATTTGGGAACTTCTTGTCTTCTTCTGGGTTTTTACATTGTATGATATTCAAGTTTTCATCTTGCATTAATTTGAATTTTTTAATGCAATCCAAACTGATTAGAAAATCATAATGGAAATTTTCATTGTCTATCACAAAAATATCCATAGTTCTTTCCATATTAAAGATTTTAAGTTTTAGAATTACCATACATTTTGTTTTCGTCTCACCATTAATAGTTTTCAAAATTGCTGTTTTTGTATCACTTGTGTCTTATGTTTCTTGTATCTTCAACAATTTAGGATTAATTAAGGACACATTTGAACCCGAATCGTAAATTCCAGAAACTTGCAAAGTGTCATTTATTAGTAACATTACTTTTATTAATGGTCGTACCTCCAGTTTTTTTTGGATCCTCCTTATTTAGTTCTATTTCTAGTTCACAGTTATTTACACTTTTCACAACTGCTTTTTGATTCTTCCCTTTAAACCAGCAATTTTCCTCCGGGTGGAAACGTTTTCCTTTTTTCTCGGTGATACAGATTTGGTATGGTTTTTTTTTCTTCAATTTTTTTTGCCTTTTTGTGTCAGAGTTCACTGTGTAGTTTTTTTTATCATATTTATTCTTTGCAACAAGATGTTCGAGTTTTCCTAACTCATTGTAGAGATCCTCGATTTGTTGTAAAGTCTCTCGGTCAATTTTATCAGTCAGGTAATTGGGCAGGCCCGCTACTATAAGATCTATAAGTGCCACAGTCTCCATGGACTTCCTCACTTCCAATAATAATTTTTCTTTTTTTAGTGCATACTCAAGCAAGGACCCCATTTGGTATTTAAAAGCAAGAGCATATCTGATGGGTGACCATCCTTTGTTTCCAAATGCATCACAGAAATTTTTCTCCCACTTGTTCCACTCTGATTTGACTGTAAATTTCATTAGCAAACTGCTGTACCAATCCATGCTGGGGTATTCCAAAAACTTCTTTAATATTTCAATCTTCTTTTTGTGTTCGTTAATATGAAAACGTTCACACCGTTTTTTGAAATCCTTAATCCATTGATATGCATTTGCATTTCTGCCAGTGAATTTCCCAATCATAAAATCCTTTGAAATTCTTTCTAAATTGTGAGTTTCAGATTTTGCTTCTTTTTCTTCAAGTACAATAATTTCTCCAATAGTTTTTCCAATGTGTGATCGGAGCTACTCGGTAAAGATTTATAATCATTCAAATTTTTCGTAATTTCTTCCAGATGAAAATCATTAAACTGTAAGTTTTTTTCTTCATCCAAATACGAGTATATCTTCGATATCTCATCAGTTAGGGTTATCCATATTTTCTTGTCTGGTGCCTTTTATTCAGTGTTTTTCTCACCTTGAAATATGTAGTGAATAATAAGAGTTTCAATATGTCCGTGAAGGACTGCAGCGATGGTCTGCTGCCTCGGCAGAAGAAGGTGTCGGTATCTGCCGAGAATGCCCTCGTCTGGAGACGCGTGAATGCGCTGGCAGGCTAGCATTGCGGTGTCGTGGGGCGGCTTCATTTCCCCAGCACGAGGACCCACTACAAAAAAATTTCGCACTCACGAATTTGACTGCTGGAGATCCAGGGGCAAAATTGTAGATAACTCCACAGAGGGAATTAGAGCTTGTTACGAGAACAAGTGGAACCTGAAAAGAAAGGCGGACTTGGGGTAACCTCGTCATTACCCGACGAAGTTCATGGCCCACAAATGAAAGAGTGGCAAACGGGTGATGGTGGAGCTCCTTCGCACCCACCCAACCGGAATAAATCCATATATATGCTGTTGCAGTGGCCAGGTATTCCTCTTCTGAGTGGAAAACTCATACAACTTGAATTGCCTGAACTTTCCCATCAGAAGGGGAGTACCCCGGTGACCAATTTATGCCATAGAATTATACAATTTGAATGCATAACTCTATGCCATAAAGAGGCACTCTGCTTGGGCCACTCAACCCGCGACATCACCTGAAACAAGAAGGATTAAGTTGTACCCGGCGGCTGGCTCATGGTTTTAGGGGCAGCCTGCCACCGTACCGAGTCCTATACCCGGTCAGAGCCGGAAGAAAGGAAAGACCGAAGAGTATAGTTTAATTCGACATTTTCATTCTTTTATTGTTTTCTCTCAAATACGATTACAAAAAAAAACTGATAAGTTTGAGTACGTTACACATTAATTTCAATTCAAATACACGCTCATTCAGACTCTTATAAGTTCCAAAATCTTGACATTTCTTTATTATTTTTTTCGGACTTTGAATCGAACTATAATACTTGAGTATAATATAGTCAACAGGATTCTATCAACATCCGTTGACTGTTTTCGTTTATCCCGTGATGGAGAAAATATTTAAATACTAACTGATATATTCGATTTAAATTACGCGCTCTTCGAATATAGACAAAAGTAAAAAACGAACTTCGTTTAGGTGTCAAAGCACCAAATGTACGGCTGAAATCTTTCAATTTGCAAAAATAAAAACATGCAAAAGGGAAATCTTCTTTTTTTTTTGTTTTTGAACAAAAGAAAGGGTACTTACCCCAACCTCCTGTTACGAGCGCTCGTGTTCGGGGCGGGTAGGTCCTGCAAATTTGTATTATTATTTTGATTTCCTTTTTTTTTATTTATAGTAACACTTCGCGATTTTTTCCCGAGTCCACTAATTTTCTCCGACACGTTTACATATGATTACGACAACAAATTCACGTTTTATACTATAAATCTTGACAATAATGCGATCTAATTCGGCCTCCCGAATACTACTCATGAGCTATTTGAGAGCTTTAATCAAAAACTATAAACAGAAGTCTCATAACTGCTTTTATCCAAAATCGCCCGATAATCCTTTAAATGTCTTATTTTGCATACAGTTCTCGTGCGAGAAGAAAAATCCCAGCGCATAATTCGTCACGTCCTTGACTTGAGCGTACGCATCAAGTCCCCATGGGCGTTCCTCGTTTAGCACCGGCCGTTGTTACGCGATGAAGTCCCAAGGCTGCGAAAGCAATCATAGGGTGCGTGGTAGCCAATGAGAAAGGAAAAGTGGTTGCAACATCCATGCGAACTTCACGAATGTGTATGGCAATTAAAGCACAAAGCTTTGGCAACAAAACAGCCACAAACGGAGCGTACACTTGGAAATCTCGCAATTTCCGCACACAAAACAGGCGGGCACCACAAAACTCAGAACTGCATCCTTCACTTTGCAAGCAAGCTACACACTCTTATTTCGTCGGACTTTGCAAGCGTTTCGGACAAAAATAATGCAAACGCTATTCACACTAACGTTTTTCTCAAACATCACCGAAATAGAGCACTGCAATGAACCCGTTGTTCTTGGTGATCGCTGTACTTTCACTCTTATTTCGTCGGACTTTGCAAGCGTTTCGGGCAAAAATAATGCAAACGCTATTCACACTAACGTTTTTCTCAAACATCACCGAAATAGAGCACTGCAATGAATCCGTTGTTCTTGGTGATCGCTGTACTTTCACTCATCCGATACCAATCACTGCTTGCGCGCTAACAGGTTGTTTACACATTCAGTTATTCACTTTGCATCTAGTCTCAATACTTAATGCAATTATTAGCACTTTTCATGAAAAAAATATAAGCGAGACGGTCTAAGAATACTTGCACTCCTCGCGTCCACGCGCGTTCGCTGTTGCAACTCGACTCCCCCTTCTTCTCCGGCGGGCTCTTTTCATTTTCGCAATTCTAAATCTTCCACTGTACGTCTCTTGTGGAACTCGTAGACTAGCGGGAAAATGGGTTCAATTGCTGCTTGTACATTATACGCAGCACAGCTACGATAGAAACATTTCGAGCATTGATAGCGTGACGCTCCGTGAACTTTCCCGATATGATCGACAAGTCCGTTGGTATGAAATGAAATGTTCCGAACAGTAGCAACAATACAAGGCACTAACATCTTCACTGTGATTAAGTTGTATATAGAATTGTAGATCTTTCTGCGAGTTGGTTGTAAACACACAATTAGGTCCCATACATTTGCACAAGTTCTCCAAATGGAACTCTTTCAGGAGCATTTCACAAATATCTTTGGTTTTATAGCAATCGGAAGGATCGTTCTTGATCCATGGTCGAAGCAGTTTTGATGCATACGATTTTTGCGGAAGGTGATCATTGACCAAGAGCAAAAATTCTTTATCGATTGATAAGAATTTTTTTGATCCTTTCTTTCGACAAGCAACACACTGTCCGGTCCATTTGTGCCGATGTGTACGCATATGCTTTCGAAACTCTTCCAAACAATCGATTGGGTTGAAATTGCAATCCAATACGAAACAGTAGAATTTAAGTTTATTTAAGCCAGTTTTTCCGATACCGATGCTCTGCACTCTAGTAATGTTTGGGTTGGAATTCTTGACGAAGAGGTGAGTGCAATTTCGCGATGAATTTGTGTTGATGATGGGGTTTGTTCGTAGTGTGGCGAGCTTTGGTTAGGCTGCGCAAGCGCTGCAATCTTCAAGGGTACTGTTCCGCCACCCAGCGTTGAAGCAGCGGTCGCCATGTTACTCGGAGAATTTGTAATGAGTATGTGGGAACTTGTGCTCGGTACATTTTTAATGCTGTTGATTATGGTGATGTTGGCAGGCAAGTACGTTACGTTCCCACTTTGTAAGGCGTTCTGCACCAAGTACCTATTGAATTGATTTATATAATTGACTTGATTGTTGAATTGAATGTGACTGTTGTTGGACGATTCATGCGGCAACGAGCGCTGTTGAATGACGT